>JAJHSJ010000011.1:20200841-20859254 GCA_021015155.1 Magnolia officinalis
ACCACATCAAGTTTGGCTATCCAAATTTAGGTATAAGACTAGTTTGGATAGAAGTCCCTTGTGATGGACCCCATAGCCTGTGATACTATGTATTATCATCCCGACTTCACACTCCAGCATGATCATTTCATTCTCACCACATATTGCATTGCATCCTCAGTATAAGATATTTGGCTTACTATGTCTCCACATTGCATAGCTGATCTACATTGTATACTCTGATGTCATATGATTCATGGACTTGCTAGTATTTCTGACATTGTATGATTTATGCAATTGTATTGAATACTCGACACTTACCTTGCGCACACACTTACACCACCCTTTAAGCTTTCTATAAGCTTATGCACGATAGATGCATGCAGGTGGCGTTAGGTCACAACAGCATTGAGCTTGGAGCTTGCAACTGTCTTCTGGAGCTTTAATTTTCAATATATGTGTTTCCCTTTCAGCATTATATTCAATTGTTTATATTAGTGGATATGTGATGAGGATGTTGCCTTTGTGATTTGGGTAAACTTGTGGTTATACTTCTTACGAGATAAATGTACGTTGGAAAATCCTCCTTGTAGAATCACAGGATCGGAATCTGGCGTATGGGCGTTGGGAGTAGAGAATGGGGTACTACGGAGGCTGTCAGCACTGGATTTGGAGATCGAGAATTCTGTGAGCTCGGTTTCTGAGTTTGGGGCGTGACACCTGGTGTTTGTGGTGAATGATTTATGTGATGTATATGTGGTAAATGATTGTACTTTATTTATGCATATGTGGTGAATGCTTGTAATAGATAGCTTTTTTTTGTCTCTTGCTTAGTTTGTGATCTTGATCATTACTACGTTCATGAAATTAGGTTGTCCTACCTAAAACTTTGTTTTTGGTGTAAGGTTGTCCTATGAACTAAGTTCGAATCAATTCTCAATACTACTGCAATTGAGATATGTGATTTGTTCTGAATTATTTATTATTTCAGTACTTACAAAAAAAAAAATTAAACATAGTCCTATTTAACCCCCCCCCCCCCCCCCCCCCCCCCCCCCCCCCCAGGAATGTTAGCTCGCCTCTTGCAGAGAAACTCAAGGAAAATTCAAGACTAAAAACTTGAAGATCGAAGTCGTCCATAGCACTGAAATAGTAAAGTATTGGGACCTCTTCAAAAACCTATACACATCTTACAAAACGTGACATCCTATCTAGCCAAACCCTATAGGAAAAGCCTATTCAAGAAGTGTTGGTAAGTGGTTGTGAGAAGAAATTTGTTAAAAAAAAAAATCATAAAAACAATTCAATTTCGATCCCATCGAAATATCTTCGATGGCATCGAAGACAGTTCGATGGAATCAAACAGGGACCTCAAAACTATCCAGCAACTTTAGTTCAAAAATCCTGTTTTCTCGATGGCATCGAAGGGACACTTTGATGGCATCGAAGGTCAATCGATGACATCAAGAAAGAAGCTTCAAACTGTCCATCATCTTCAATTCATATAAATTTGATTTTCTCGATGGCATCAAAGATCATTCGATGGCATCGAAGAAATATTTTGATGGCATTAAAGGTCACTAAATGACATCGGTAGAACTGTCCAGCAACATATTAAGGAAAACTCTAATTTTCTCGATGGCATCGAAGGGACACTTTGATGACATCGAAGGTCAATCAATGACATCGATTCTGACAATTTTCTATCTTTTTTTTTTTAACCATTATAAAAATTCTCTACATATACGAAAGAGGGGTTTCTTTGCAAAATGGTGAGAAATAAAGAGAGTCTTGTGTGTGTATGTGTGTGTAACACTATTTCAAACCTTTCTTCCCAAGCTCTTTTTTCTCATAGAGTTCATCATTCAATTCATGTCTTAAAGACATTCATTGAGCATTCAAAGCTTAGATTAAAGCATGAACTCTATCATTCATTAATACTCTAGCAACCATATTTATTAGCAAATCCTTTATGCTAGATAGTATTGAATGCTCAGCTTTAGGATTGCTAATCTTAAATATAAAGGCTCATCATTCTTAAAATAGGATTCACCAAACCCTTAACCCAAACCTCAACATCACCAAAGGTACATCATCAATACGGATGTGGTTCAAGGGAGTTGAAAATGCTTTACGATTCAAGAAGATCTTCAACAAGGTGCTTTAATAGAGCTCATACACTTTAAGTAAGAAAGTATATTTGAGTCCATTATGTTTGGAAACCATTCCTTGTGTAAGATTGAGTTTCAGAGTTTGAAATACCAAACTCAACAAGTCCTTGTATAAGCTTCCAATAGGAGAGTACATTTGTTGTCCTTGTGTAGGACTTCGTATTAGAGTTTAAGATCCAAACTCCATAAAGACCCTATGTAGGGTATCGATGGATGAAAATCGTATAGACCTTGTGTAGGTTATGAGGATTTATAATGAACCTGATTTAAAATCATCTAAATAGTTAACTCTAGCACACTCTAGGAGAGAGTGCATCAGTCGGGAGTGGAGTAGGCATACAGCCGAACCACTATACATCTTGTGCAATGGGTTAAATACTTTATTTTTTATATGTTATTATTTGTTATATTTTGCTGAACAATATACATGATTTATTATAATGCAACAAACTTATCTGATAGAATGTATGAATCATGTTTTCACTTGAATAGACTTTATAGTTGTACTTCTTCGTGTTTGTACTACTCTACATACGTGTTTAGAAATAAGTACATGTTAGTTATCTAGTTAAACTTAAAAAGTCACATTCACCCCTTCTAAGACATTACTCATATATTCAAACTTCACTTGTAGCATTAAAACCACAATTTCATGTGAGCCCTGCAACCCTAATTAATACATGACAACATTGACCCTTAAAACATGACAACCTCGACCCTTACCACATTACAACCATGACTTCAACCCTTATTACCTGAAAATCTCAACCCTTAGCATATAACAACATTGACCCTTATCACATGAAAACCATGACCCATACCTTAACAACCTCAACCCTTAACATATAACAACTACGATTCAAACCTTTAACACATGACAACCTCGACCCTTAATACGTGATATCGACAACCCAGACCCATAACATATATGACAACCTCGACCCTTAACACATGACAACCATGACCCAAACTCCTAACCACAACCTCAACCCTTAACAAATGATATATGTTCATTGTATTCCAAGGTAATATGTTATAAAATTTAAATTTTATCTCCTTCATTGTCTTACACACAACAACTACATCCATTCATCTCTACTTTTAATTCCTTCTGATAATCACTTCTCCCTACGGCAACAACCATGGCTCACTCTTTATTCACAATCGAAACTGGCTTCCATTTATAAGACAATACTATTATGTAAAAAATAAAATAAAAAATTTATTTAAAATGTCTTCCACGTATTAATAGTTTCCATTTCTAAGAAATGTGGTCATCATAGCGAAAACAACACTCGATTGTGGTACTTATATGCTGGAGAAGCTGAGGTGGTGACTGTACACCACAAAATGTAGTTATATAGATGGTGTTGTGGTGGGTTTCCGGGAGACATGCTTGAAAAAGAAGAAGAATAATCTTAAGAAAACAACGGAAGGAGAAGAAGAAGGTCCGTAGAATCACTAGGATCCAAACGAAGGCAATTTTGTCCCATATATATTTTTAGTTTGTTATAAGATTAGATAAAGCATTTGTTTAAACCTTATTATTCTTTAAGCATTTAACAAAACTAAAATGTTAGTTTAATCAAAATTCCTTTCGTGAATCCAAATTGTCCCTACTCCCATTTTATCGATGCCAGCGTAAAGGAATAGAATTTTCCGTAGCAAGATTCTGATCCGATCCGTATATGCCGCCACGTCCACATCTCCTTATCCAAGGGCATTTGGGGCGCGGCTTCATGGATCCCCATATCCACCGCGGTAGGTTGATCCCTGACCGTGGGCCCACCTTGACCTATGTGTCATACAATATTGCCATCCACCCGTCTTGACAACTCATTTTAGGGCATAATCACAAAAATGAAGCAAATCCAAATCTTAGATGGACCACGCCACAGGAATCAGTGGTGACTGAATACCCACCATTAAAACTTGTTAGAGGCCATCGGGATGTTTATTTCCCATCCAAGCTGTTGATAAGGTGACAAAGATCTGGATGAAGGAACCACACAAATATCAGCTTGATCCAAAACTTCTGGGGCCCAGAAGAAGTTTTTAATGGTTAATCACCACTGTTTCCTGTGGTGTGGAACCTTAGATTTGGATCCTCTTCATTTTTTGGTTCTTGGCCTAAAATAAGCTGTCGAAACGGATGGACGGCATGGATCCACCGAAGCCGTGCCCTTGCATTTGGCCCCGAGGAAATACAAAACGGAAGCATTGTATAATGCTCCCACTGAAGATTGTCCACATTCGAACCATCAGTTTGTACAAACGATGCCTAAGGTTCATTGATCTAAACCGTTGATATGATAGAGGACCCACCGTGTGTGGCTCATAATAAAAATTTCTCTAGATTGGAAGATCCCAACTGTAGGATATTTGTCCTTTCATTATCAACAATGAAAGGACAAAACTCCTTTCCTAAACCGTTCCTCTATCAGGGCTCCTATTGATCTTTTTACATGGTTGATTTTCAGCATGGTGGGGTTCATAATATCAATGGTTTGGATCACTGAACAATGGACCCCACTTGTACAAAAAAGAACTGTAGCAGCCTATAAGATATAATTGGTGAAGCGGGCTTCCCAAGTAATTAACCTGTATAGGAAGAAACCCAGCAGCCAGCATGTATCTTCTCTATTTGTACCCTTTTTCTTACAAATTGCAACACATCTGACCACAGAAATAAGACCGTCTTCGAATAGCATTTCCAAGATAGTGACCGTAGAATTCATTGAAGAAGAGGTGCGTCAAGATCCAACAGTGACGGAGACATGAAAAGTGCGGGCCACTCTGATGATGACTCGAGCATGGAGTTTGGCACTCCCAATAGCAGAAACACATGTACAATAAGCGAAATAGAGGAAGAGAATCCAAATGAGGCATCAGAGGCCCAGTGCCGGATTTTAACACCGGTTGAGAGAGTCAAGAAGGAGGACGTCTACGTCGTAGTTGGGAAGAGCAGCTCAAGCATAGACGCGTTCGTGTGGACACTGAAGAACGGCGTTATGCCGTTTACGTTTTTGTACCTTGTTCATATCTTCCCAAGCGTTCACCGCATTCCTACTCCAGGTAAACTGAGTTCTCTTCCCCTTCTTTTCCCACTGGAAAATACTATTTGCAGTCATAACACCTAACATGCTGACATGTTGCACATGTGTGTGAAATCTTGGATGTTCAACTAGCCTGGAATTGGATGTGTTATGCTCGTACATTGAATGTGGATGGTTGGTTATCCTGACCATAGTTCAAAATTCTGAGAAATCAACTCGATCGAAGACTTGAAATGCTTCAGCTCAGAAGGCTATGAGTCGAATTGAGTTGATTTCTTGGATTGGACTAAGTGTCCCAATGCCACTAGGAGCTCTATAACTTAAGGTTTCGTGTGAGAACTGGAGCAATTCTGAAATTAGGATTTATGTGCAGTTTAGCAATGTGAGGTGCGTTGGTTGAGCGATTCAAATCTCACCAAGTTGAGTTGACTCAGCAGAGTTGGAGGTGAAGTCTGCATGTTTTAGATCTGTGGGGCCCACCATGATTATGGGTTTTATCCACACCGTTCATCCATTTTGTTAGATCATTTGAGGCCTTTGAGACCAGAAATGATGCAGACAAGGTTCAAGTGGACCAAACGGTGGGGGTTGAACGCCCACCATTAAAAACTTCTTAGGGGACACGGAAGTTTTGGATTGAGCTGAAATTTGTGTTTTCTCTTCATCCAGGTCTATGCGACCTTATGAGTAGGTTGGATGGCAAATAAACATCACGGTGGGCCCTTGGAAGGTTCGGTGGGTGTCATTATCACCGCTGCTTGTGTGGTGTTGTGATCCACTTGAACCTTGGATCTGCACCATTTGTGAGCTGATGCCCTAAAATAATCTAGAAAAATGAATTAACGGGTTGGATAAAACCCATATATCATGGTGGACCCCACACATCCCCTGCCTAGAACGATTTCCATCCAGGCGGGGGCAGAACTCAATCCGATTCTTCGAAGTGTTGTATACAACTGGGAAGTTGTTTGCTACTCTGGCTACATATTGATACGCAGATTGATATGCAGGCACGTACAAATGGTAGACATGGTATATATACTTAATTAAAACAGTTGGCATAATTTGGATCATAAGTTACTTTAAATAAAGTACTTATACTATAAGTAGCTTATCTTGGTTTTCTACTTATCAAGAGATAACTATCGATTGTCAAACAATATACTTATCCACAAAAAAAGTAGAAAAACATATATTGGTTTACAACATCATATGTAATTACCCATCAAGTCTGTTTAGTCTCCCTCACATCCACCATCAATCATGTGGATATGGATTGTTCATTGTGTGGGCCCCACCTCTGATGTGGACTATCCATTATGTAAGCCCACATTCAACATAAGTGGATAGTCCATCATGTGGGCCTCTTTTGATCTGGATTGTGAGAGAGAGTCTCCTTTGACATGGATCATGGATAGTGAGAGAGAGCCCCCTTTGACATGGGGGCTCCAGAGAGCTCCCTTCGACATGTGGGCCTCTTTTGATATGGACAGTGAGAGAGTATCCTTTGACATGGAGTATCAGAGAGAAAAGGTGGAAAGTAATAAGTTTGGAAAGCTTGAAAAAAGCTAACTCAAATGAAAAAGGTAACTCAATTATAAGTTAAGATAAAAAAGTAATTTAATAGGTCGTATCCATGATGGGGTTTTCCTCCTCAGTTCAGAGGAGATGTAGTACGAATCGGATGCCACAAATCTTGGCATTACCGCGCTGCTCAGCTGGTCGAGTGGGCCGCTTGACCAGTCGAGCGATGCTCGACTCAAAGTCTAGCGAGCTATTTGGTTTGGAAATCCGTGGTGCTCGACCGGTTGAATGGGCCGCTCGACCGGTCGAGCACCCAGCTCGACTAGTCGAGAGTTACGCAGATTCAGTCCGGATTTGGTGCCGATTGCGTAAATTCGAGGCGGTTTCGTAAGAGGTGCGAAAGGGAGTTGCCTAAACTATAAATAGGGGTTCTAGGTTTATTCTAAGGCAGTGTAAGAGAGTTTCCTAAAACTTTACAAGGGTTTGTTAAAGAGTTTAGGGCTATCAAAGTATGAGAGAAAGAGAAAAAGAGAGAGAGGAAGCTTATTGAAGGGAGATTCTGCTCGTAGAGGTGATATACTTCGCAGTCGACATCTCAGTGCTTCTACGTCCTCGTGATCGGTGAGATCTCTCCGTTTTCTTTATTATCTTATTGTTTATCTATTCCTGCGTGAGTGAAGAAGGTTTGATCCAAGCGGTGTGTGCTTGTGATCGGTTGTAACGTTCTACTTTATAGTGAATTGTTGTTTTGGACGAGGTCCCGTAGTTTTTAGCTCTTTGAGGGTTTTCCACGTAAAAATCTCGTGTCGTGTGGTTTATATTTTAATTTATTTAATTTTTTTATTATCCCATAATTCTAGTGTTTTGGGAGGCTAGATCCTAAGGTTTTCTGCAACGGCTCCCAACAAAGTGGTATCAGAGAGTTCAGGTTGATTGAACAGAGTGGGATCGGTTCTGAATTATGGAAGGTGGGTCATTAAGGATGATCAGTCTCAATGGTTTTAACTGAACCATATGGAAAGCTAAGATGGGGGACTTACTTTATTGTAAGGACTTATATTTTCCAATTCAAGTCATATCAGCAAAGCCAAAGGATATGTCAAATGATGATTGGAAGAAGTTGGACCGGAAGGCAGTGGGGTTTATTAGACAATATGGCTGGACGATTCCGTATTCTACCATGTGTCTACGAAGACCTCAACCGCCAGCCTATAACTGAAACTGCAAAGGCTGTATGAAAGGAAGACAACCGGTAATAAAAATTTTCTGATAAGATGACTTGTGAATCTCAAGTTCAAATATGGTGGTTCTGTGGCTGAGCACATCAATGAAGTTAGTAATATATTGAACCAGCTCTCCGGTATGAAGATGGTCCTGGATGATGAATTACAGGCTTTGTTATTGCTTAGCTCATTGCCTGATAGTTGGGAGACATTGGTGGTGTCTCTGAGTAACTCCACGCTAGACAGAAAGGTGTTCATGAAACAGGTAACTAGTTGTCTCTTTAATGAGGAGACAACGAGGAAGTCTTAGGGGTTTACTCAACAAGAGGCCCTTATGATACAAGATCGAGGGAGAGGAAAGAATAGAAAGGGCGGGAAGACCCGATATAAATCAAGAGGCAAGTCAAGTACCAGAAAGGATGTTGAATGCTAGAATTGTGGCAAGAAGGGCCACTACAAACATGAGTGTCATAAAAAGAAGAATGACAAGAAAGGAAAAGGAAATGAGAAGGAAGATGAATCAGACTCCACTGTGGTCACTTTAGATGATGACGTTGTAATTATTCTTTCAGCAAATCACGATGTTTGTCTCACGGCAACGAGTCAGGACACCGACTGGGTGATAAACTCGAGAGCCTCGTTTCATTTGATTCTATGTAAGGACTTCTTCACAAGCTATAAGTCAGGTGACTTTGGAACCGTGAAGATGGGTAATTCTAGCATATCGAAGATTGTAGGGGTCAGTGATATTTGTGTGAAGACCGATGTGAGCTGTACATTGGTTCTCAGGGATTTGAGGCATATTTCAGACCTTCACCTCAATTTGATGTCGACGAGAAGGTTGGATGATGATGGCTATGAAAGCCGATTTTTTTATGAACACTGAAAGCTCATCAAGGGTTCGTTAACGCAGCCAGAGGGAAGAAGTGTTGTACCCTTTACAAGGCAAGTATCAGTGTGTGCAAGGGTGGGTTGAACGCAGCGGAAGATTCAGCTACTGACATGTGGCACAGGCGTCTAGACCACGTGAGTGAAACGGGTTTCAGCTACTAGCAAAGAAGCGGCTTCTTCAAGACGTGATAGGTATACCTCTCAAAACCTGTATTGACTGTTTATCAGAGAAACAGCATAGAGTTTCATTTGTTAAATTTTTTTCTCATGTTAATAAATTGCATGCATTAGATTTGATTTATTTTGATGTTTGTGTTCCTATAAGGACAAAAACCTTAGGTGGGGCATTATATTTTTTCACTTTTATAAATAATGCATCTAGGAGGGTTTGGGTTTATGCTTTGAAATCCAAGGACAAGGTCTTTGGCGTGTTTAAATTGTTTCATACTATGGTCGAGAGTGAGACAGGTAGATTATTGAAGTGCATCCACACTGACAATGGTGGTGAATACATGGGTGACTTTCATGAGTATTGTAAGTCCCTAGGTATACGGCATGAACAGACAGTTTCCAAGACCCCCTATCATAATGGTGTGGTTGAACGAATGAATCGCATCATTGTAGAGAGAAGCAGATGCATGTTATCCCATGTGAAGTTGCCCTAGACATTCTGGAGAGAAGCAATGCACACATGGTAAACAGGTCTTCATCAGCCCCGTTGAATATTTGATAAACAGGTCTTCATCAGCCTCGTTGAATGGAGTAACCAAGAAGGTGTGGACTGGAAAAGATCCATCGTACAGTCATCTCAGAGTGTTTGGATATACGGCATCCGTTCATGTACCAAAGGATGAGAAGTCCAAGCTCGATATGAATATCAGGTAATGTATGTTCTTAGGGTACGATGATGAAAAGTTCGGCTACAGATTATGGGATTTGACTGAGAATAAGCTCGTCAGGATCAGAGATGTGGTTTTTTTTTAAGATTAATGTATTGAAGACATTCGTAAGCCAGAAAAGACGCAGCCTAGTTCATGCGAGCTAGAGGATATGGATCCTATTATTCCTCCCATAGTGCCTGATGAAGGGAGAGTACAACAAGGTGCAGAGGACGAGGGAGTTCCTACAAAAGATGAACCGGGGAGCAGCCCCCACCTGATCCACTTGTTGAGCTATAGGTGAGGAGATCATCTAGGGATAGACAGTCGTCCAAGAGGTACTCGCCACATGAGTACATTATGCTCACTAATAGGGGAGAGCCGGAAGATTATTATGAGGCCCTCGCCGATGAGCATAAGGGGGAGTGGTTGAAAGCTATGAAAGAGGAGATGAAATCCTTACATAAGAACCACACCTATGATATAGTGAAATGGATACTGCGGTATCTAAGAGACTCATTTAAGTTGAGCCTATGCTATGGTGATGAAAAACCTATGTTGGAGGGCTACATAGATGCAAATATGACAGGTAAGACATAGACTCTAAGAAGTCTACATCGGGGTTCATGTTTATGTTTGTAGACGGAGCGGTCTCTTGCCAGAGCAAGCTACAGAAGGTCGTATATAGCATTGTCGGCGATAGAAGCCGAGTACATTACAGTCACAGAGGCATGTAAAAAGATGTTTTGAATGAAGAGGTTCCTACAAGAACTTAGCCTAAAACAGGAACAATATGTGGTTTATTGTGATAGTCAAAGTGTTATACACTTGAGTAAGAATCCAAGTCAGCACTCCGAGTCGAATCACATAGAGATTCAGTATCACTGGATTATGGATACTTTGGAACAAAAGGTGTTACAACTTGAGAAGGTCCACACGGATGATAATGGGGAGATTTGATGGCGTTTCCTCCTTAGTTCAGAGGAGATGTAGTGCGGATCGGATGCCACAAAACTTGGCATTACCGGGCTGCTCGACTAATCGAGGGCACTGCTCGACCGGTCGAGTAGGTTGCTCCACCAGTGCTAGACTCAAAGTTCAGTGAGCTATTTGGTTTGGAAATCCATAGTGCTCGACCAGTCGAGGGTTAGGCTCGACCGGTCGAATGGGCCGCTCGACAGGTCGAGCACCCGACTTGACTAGTCGAAAGTTATGCAGATTTAGTCCGAATTTGGTGCGGACTACATAAATTTGAGGCGGTTTCGCAAGAGGTTCGAAAGGGAGTTGCCTAAACTATAAATAGGGGTCCTAAGGTTATTCTAGGGCAATGTAAGAGAGTTTTCTAAAGCTTTGCAAGAGTTTGCTAAAGGGTTTAGGGCTATCAAATGGTGAGAGAAAGAGAAAAAAAGATAGAGGAAGCTTGTTGAAGGGAGATTCTGCTCGTAGAGGTGATCTACTTCATAGTCGACGTCTCAGCGCTTCTACGTCCTCGTGATCGGTGAGATCTCTCCGTTTTCTTTCTTCTCTTATTGTTTATCCACTCGTGCGTGAGTGAAGAAGGTTTGATCCAAGCAGTGTGTGCTTGTAATTGGTTGTAACGTTCTACTTCATAGTGAATTGTTACTCTAGACGAGTTCCCGTAGTTTTTACCTCTTTGAGGGTTTTTCACGTATCATGTCATGTAGTTTGTGCTTCGATTTATTTCATTGCTTTATTATCCCATAATTCCGGTGTTTTGGGAAGCCAGATCCTAAGGTTTTGTGCAACGGCTCCCGACAATCCAAACAGGCCCTAAATTTCCTTCCAAACATTAGATTGGTTGAACATCATAACCTTTGATTCTCATACACTTGTCAGTGGAAGTAATCATCGGATATTTATCACTCTTAACCGTGATTCAAATAATCAAAAATCAAGCATAAGTTTCGGTCATTACATCCAATCCAGGTTAACCACAATTTGGATGGTTTCAGTTGAATTAATTTTATGCCACACATGAACTTTTGAGTACTTTGTAAGTCCGTGCGTATTGTGCATCACACTCAGTCAGAGTATCAAAAATTTTCTCCATATATAATACTTCCAACTTCAACTGTTCAACATTTGAATTTTTCAACGAGTTACATGATACTCAGGCTGAGTGAGATGCTTGATACGCAGGCACTCAGAATTGCAGACGTGGCAGATATAAACTCCAATAAAACCAACGGTTTAGATCACCACACAACCCGCCCTGCCTACACATAATAACATACTGAGAGTATACTCTTTCAATGCCTCTCAACGATTTTATATATCTATTTTCTACATGAATAGTGGGAAAGGTTCCCAGGAGCCAAGTTACACCAGAACAGGTGGAGAGTTACCTGAGCCAAGAACGAGAAAAGAGGCGAGTCATGCTCCAGATGTTCTTGAATCTCTGCGCTGCTTTCCAGGTAACATTTCTTAGCACTACTTAAGAAGAAATTGAGATATTGAGGCCATTTGGACCACTTTGAACATTCCCCAGCCATAAAAGGAAGACGCTTATTTCATTAGGTGGGCCGCATGTATGTCGGGTATATAGACTGACTGTTGGTGATCATTTTCTAATTACCTTCCATTTTTGACATGTTGTCTGGCCCACCTAATACTAGGATATGTGGCTGGTTTAAGAAAACCTTTAATACTCTGGGAGAACGTGATGCTTGATAGGTAGGCCGTAGGAAATTACATAACCGTTCAAATCATGAGTCCTAATTTAGATGGCTGGTAAACAGGAAATAAAAAATAAAAATAAAAAATCACACTGATTTGATTTCAAAACTAGCTAATTTAATGAATTACAGAATGAAAAATATTTAACGGTCTAAACACAACAAACAAATCTCTATTTGTCAAATGCAAGGATGACTCAGCCATTCTACCTTTTGAGTAATGAACTATGGTACTTCTAAAATTCATGAGTGGCTTGACTCAAAACTTAAATGGGCGAGAAATCGGGTCTGAATCTCTATGAAAGTTGTTGTGAAGCTTGACTCAATTCAGATTCATCCTGGCTTGTTAAGTCAGCTTGCCTGCTTGGTCAACTTATTTATTTTTTACACGTGCACCCGACACATCCACGCAAGCCGTAGTGGGATTTCACCACCGACGGGTTTCGAACCCAAGACCTCGTGTTGAAACTCCTCAGAGTCTAGCACTCGGGTTCGAACCCAAGCCTACTTGGTCGACTTGATATGACTTGGAGCCACTCAAACCAAGTCTCTTGCAAGTTCAAATTCAATTTTAAATAAAAATATAAGACCATACCATGAGGCAACAACATCAATCTACCAACTCTTAAGTATCAATTCTTAGTGAAATACCATTCTCAATTTAAGTTCTAAATATGATCAAGTCCAGTTTTTCTTCTTTTTCTTTTTTTCATCACACGCACTGACGCACCCCACACATGCCTGCGCACTCACTTAAAGTGAGGGGTGCAACATGGGTCACCCACTCTAATACGAATCTCGCCCAAGCATTTTTAGCTGTAGTTTTGATAGATCTGGTGCATTAATTAAGGTTGGTATGATGGCACCATATCTAGTCGAGTTTGAATCAACTTGTTTTGAGATTTTAATTTATCTATGGCCCTAAAGAAGTTTATCTAGGGCCCAACAAACTAAAGTTAATTTTTCTAGGGCCCAACAAACTAAAGTTAATACCTGCCATGTCTATAAGTTTCGAGTTGCCTGTGTGTCAACCATCACTGAAGTTAAGGTCGGTATGATGGCACAATTATAAACTTATTGTGGGCCACAAAAAAGTTTTGGATCAAGATGATATTTTTCTGGTACCTTCATCTAGGTCTTTGTGACCTTATCAACAAGTTAAATGAAAAATAAACATTCTAGTGGCCCTAAAGAAGTTTTTAATGGTGGACATCAGTCACTACTGTTTCTTGCGGTATGGTCCACCTGATACTTAGATCTGCTGCGTTGTTTGGCTCATGCCCTAAAATGATCGGCAGAAATAGATGAACGGCGTGGATATAATACAAATACGTCATGGTGGACTCCACAGTTAGAGATCTCACCTCCGTTTGATATGGGCACATATATGTCCGACTTGTGAACAACTATTAGTGGGTGGTCGGTGCTCCAATATATATAGTTAATAATTAAAATATTTATTGTTGGATATGGTTTTTCTAACTCTCATCCGGACCATTCAAACATACAATGTGAATTGCCTCATCAATCTCTATATAATGCATAAGCATTTGTACACACAATAAGCATGCATGCCAACCTTGAAAGTTTGGGGGACATTGGAGCAATACTTTGGGTAGCCCCCACAGAAGGCTTCCATGAGTGGTCAGACCCCAATATGATGTGAAAACCATTAAGGCCATTCATATATAGGGAGGTACACCGTAGAGGAAATCGGATTGCGTACTGAGTTACTCAGTAGGCTAGCTCTCATCGTACTGAGTAAACTCTGTTGGGCCCACAGTGGATATATATGGTTTATCCACATTGTCCATCTGTTTTTTCAGCTCATTTTAGGGGTTGACCCCAAAATTGAAGCTTATCCAAAGCTCAAGTAAACCATACCACAGGAAACAGTGAAATTAATGATTTCAATAGTTGAAGCCTTGATAGGCCCCACAGTGATGTCTATTTGTCATCCAACCTTCTCATAAGATCACACAAACATGGATGAATGGAAAATACAAATATAAGCTTGATCCAAAACTTCTATGCCCCCAAGAAATTTTCAACGGTAGCCATTCAATTCACACTGTTTCCTGTGGTGTGGTCCACTTTAGCTTTTACCATGCTTCAGTTTTGGGATAAGTCACTAAAATCATCTGTTAAAATGTATGGACGGATTGGATAAAATACATATATAAATCATAGTAGACCCCACAGAGTTTAGTGTATTGAGTTACTAAGTATGCAATCCGCCTCCACCATAGAGATGGCATGGCCTGAAAATAATCTGATCCAAAAATTCTATCATTTGACCCTAATTTATTGATCCAATGAGGACAGAAGAAAAAAAATCTGATAAAAGCTATTTTCAGGCTACCACGTTAGTCATGATGGGCCCCACATTTGAATGGTCCAAATCATGCATATTAAAGAATTAGATGGGTGGGCCCATCAGTGCACCTGATGAACAGTTTAGTTGATCTACTCAGCATTATGATGGCTTATGTTTTAAGGGGTACGCAAGCTATGTAATCCATCAGAACTGAAGTCCATGAATAACCTACTAATAACGAAATGACAGGTAAATGTGGATACTGTTCTTATAGAGAGTAACTCAAGGAGAAGGCCATTCTCCGACTCATTTCCGTTGAGAACATTCGAAAGCTAGTATTGGGGACAACCAAATCCAATATCAGGTACGTATACCTACATATTATCATATCTATATTCTAATTGAGGCACATATATACCGTCAAAGTCCTAATTTATTCTTTTCTTTGAAAGTAATGAAGTTGAGAATCGTGGGGTCCACATGGTGTGTGTATATCATCTAACTCCTCTAACATTTTAACCCACTGTGATGATCATGCAAACCAAAATACTGGTTGATCAGATCATCAGATGTGCCACAGATGTATTTGGATGTTTCAGTGGCGTATATTATTTTTTATGGCTTGGCTCACATTATAATTAGATCAGTCAGACTTCTGGTCCTTCTCATGACTGACCTGGTGCAGTGCATCTTTTGAAAGGGCTGGATGTTAGACAGATGACATGTGGGTCCCACAGTTCTTGATTCACTACTTTTGAAAAGAAAAAAAAAAAAGAAAAAAGAAAAAAGAAAAAAGCGTTTATGTAATATCTCCATTCAAAACCCAGCATCTGAGTTTTTCCATTCACCAGGCATTATTCGGTAAAATTGAATTCTTTGGGCATTATGTGGTAAAATCCTCCCTTTGTTTTCTCTCTGTTCGGCATCGAGACACTTAGTCATTCCTCAATCCATCGATCTAGACTGTTCATTTGGTCCAACATACATTTCTTGTGCTACCCTACTAACATCGCGGCGATTTGACAATGATAACAATCTGATCAATAGCCTTTAATTTGGACCGTCAAAGTCGTTTATACAAAATAGGTCCAATGAAATGTTTGATCCATCTATTAGTGATGACCCATCATGGAACGATTATGATTCTGAAGAATCATCGTTGTTAGGCAATCATAGCCATCGCATCCATGGGTTGGGAAAAAGGATGGTTGCAAACAATAAGGCCAATCATGGATGGATTGGATCATTCAATTAGTATTATTTTTGCATGGTAGTACAAGAAACGTGCTGTAAACTTAATGGATGGTTCAGATCGATCAATTAGGCTATCCAAATGATCCATTACAAATACTGATAGCACTGGAGCATTTCTTTCTTTCTTCGCACGAAAGACAATTTTATGAGGAGTTATCAGGCATTGGAACATGAATAGTGGACCCAAGTTTTGGTGATCCAGACCATTGATCATGTTTTAAGGTGGGGATTCTCCATCAGTAATAGACGGCTGGGAGAAAAACAAGCAACCATCCATAATAGGACAAAGATTTGACGTCTAGGATCTTCATACTTGAAGAGTATATCGTCCAGATCAGCCAGCCATGGGTCCAACTTGCAGGAAATGGGTGCATACGGCTTACTGATAATATTCATGTTGTTGGCTATCATTCGAGACTATAATTCTATAATTCTTCATTTCAGAGGAATTATATGTGGCCGGCCCTCTATCTTTGTACAATATACGCATGTCTACAATTCTAAGAACCTGAGCCATCGTTTATTAATCCAGACCATTGGTGTGTTGAGCCAACGACAGTGGATATAATCTATGTCAAAAATATCCTCGATAGACCAATCTTGACCTTTCGATTTGTGGCCCATAGATAGACAACAACGGTTTGCATTCAAACCTGGCCCCACTGAGATTCCACAAGCTGGGATGTTTTTGGGACCCGCAATATCAGCAGTATGACTCAACAGATTGACGGTCCGGATTACAGAATAATTGTCAGAACTGAAAACTCATGATACATACTGCATTTGAATCCTCTCATTTGTCTCTTTCAGGAGGGGAAGTGGAAAAGCAATACACATACATAGGAAAGCACCGGATTTCTGCAGAGTCAAAATCATATGCGAAGGAAAGGAAATTGCTGGTGATCAGTTTTCGGCTGCATGTAAGAGGCAATGCCAAAATTGGAATTGCTGCTTAATTCAAACGGAGCAGCTCTGACCCAAGTCCCAATATATGCAGACATATAGCGTATTACCAATATCTGATAAAGTCAGCCACCTATTTAGTCACTCGGGTCAATGTGTAAATGGGACCAGGTGAAATTTGGAGGGTAAGGTTTGTCATTTACTATGGGTTATACCTTTACCTTAATAATGAAAGGATTTTTCAATATAGATAAAGTGAGATAAGAAAGATTTTTACAGTTAACCATGAAGAACATCTGCAAACACCTTTCCTAGTGAAGAACTGAATCTAGCATGTAAGTGTAGACTCAAACTACAACTAAAATTACCAGCTATTTGACTAGCGCTACAAATTACATTACGAAATGTAAACAACAAACTAAAAGTAAAGGATTACATTAGGGAATGTAATTTGCTTGACAAGAAAAGTAAAAGATTACACTATGGAATATAAATTGACTAGTAATTGAAAGGTCATGTTTGGTTTGATTGGGATGGTATGAGACGAAATCTTCCTCTTACATTCATCTTCTATTTATAGCTTTAATCCGACCATCTTGATTCTTCTCACGTTTTGACAGTTGTCATAACCAGTTAACACTACTTGGCTTCCTCTGTTTCTTCTTTTGTCATCTATCCCATAATTGCTCCTTTACGATTGCTCTTCCATCAGTCACTTAAACAATGACGTGACATTATTTGATACATTCACACTGTTGTTACCAATAAATTTTTTTTCAAATATTCAAATACAACATGCGAATTCATACATATCAAATGTAACCTATTCAGATTGGCTTTTATAAGGAATGGTGATAGTGGGGATGAACATTGCCCCCCTCGTCACTTTGCCTTTGGAAAAATGTGAAAGTGACGTGTGACCCCTCATTAATGAGGCATTTATTATTCACATGTAGCAGCAGGCTAACAATCATTTTCAGCCGATTCATTGTCACACGTCAGCGACAATCACCTTTATCGAAGCAGGAGCCCAATCTCGTACCTACACGTGTCCTTACATTGTTTCCGAGAAAATTGTCATGATGCCCTACTAATTACTCTTTTACCTCGATCGATAGAAGTAATGACCAAACAATTACAATTTATGATAGTCATTATTTCCAATTCTCCACATTGCATAATAAATCAGCTGACATGCTCGATAGTTGACTGATAGGGCTCGCCTGAGAACAAGGCAAAATCCGGTCAATAATTCCTTGGTAATGGATGTTGTTGATTTATCCATTCAAGATACGGTTTATGATATTGTTGGAGTATAAATTTAAGAAGAAGATTCAAGATTGAGAATCAAAATGTTTTGATTGCGCGGTGCGCAACAGAATAAAGATGAAATCCATTGTGCGGTGCGCAATGGAGGTATATTGCCTATGCAATGGGATCAAATAATTGTTCATTGTGCGAGGCGCAATAAAGATTCATCTCTCGCGCAAGAAGGAGTTATTGTGTGAAAATCGGAGTTCACACGCATGGTTGCCTATAAATACCCCTCCTCTCTCTTCATTTGCAACATTCGAAGACTCTAAGAGCCAACAAATGTCTGAAGATTTCTCTAGACTCAGCAAGGTACTGAGGCATACCTGTTGTGCAGCGCGCAACAGGGTAACGGCGCAGTGGTGGACCTAATCTCCATCATGCGGCGTGCAACAGATCTGTCGCGCGTGCAATGATCTCTTATTCATGATTTTCATCTTCGTGATTCGTCCAAAAGCTCGATTGATCGGAAAGAAACACTTTGCCTTAAATGATGAAATCGTAAGACTTACATGAGCTATAAGTAAAGGATCACATCGTAGTGACTAACCATCGATTTATAACCGTTGGTTTACATCAGTGATGTTCAGACAGTGCATATCATCCTAATAAAGTAATTATAGTGATGATGTTGATAATTTGATTGTTTTGGGATATTGTCAGTGGGTCATGTGCCCAAATAGATTGGAAGCCTAGTGACACACATGTTGTAAATGTGGGTGTCCATCTGGGTCACTCCCAATGGACCCGCCTTGGTATATATATTTTATTCATGCCTTATAGGCTACATGAGGATCCGATGTTAGTTTAACGTGGGCACCACCACATAGACTTCTACGGTTCTAGTGGGGCCTGTCATTCGGGTCCCACTCTTTGTACACAACGTGTCAATTAGGGTTGATTATCTCATGATATGTCTGATAACATGCTAGTGTGTTTGGCCTGATAGGACACACTAATAACATGCATAGTATAATAGATATTGTTCATAACCCCAAGTGTAGGGTCGCGATGTAGTAATAATCTCAGTAAGACCAAGGTCAAATGCACAGGGACTGAAACTTGTACTTTTCTAAAATTAACAAGAAGTAGTAGAACTAGAAAAAGATGTGAAACTAATTCTGAAGTATTTGAGAGAGTAATTATGAATAGAGTAATTAAAACTAAGAATTTAAAGGTGGAAACTAAGGTGCCAAGGATCCACTTGTAGTGATCAGGGAGCCCTCTTACTTTATTCAAGTAACACAATTGAAATTGGAGTCCTATCATATCCAATTGGAAAATATATCAATAAAAACAAATCTGAACTTCCATTGACTTAATTCTCAATGAAAGAGAACTATGATAATTGGTAGGAATTCCTTCACCAAGCCATGCCTAGGAGACAATGACAAATAACAGGATTTACCAATCCTATAATCTCAAAGTAGGAGATTTGTGAAGATTAGGAAGGATTCCATCACCCTACCATGCCCAAGGGACGATGGTGAACAACGGGACTTACTAATTTCACAATATCAAATCAGGAAAAAAAATACTCAAGGCTTTTGCAGATCTACTATAATTTAAGTCACAATAAACCATTAAAAACTGAAAGTATTTCTTAAATATCAAATTAGAATCCATAGAGTTTAACATAAATATGAATCAAAGCAATAGAAACATCCCATCATGTTATAAGCTTCACCTCTTAGCCCTAGCTAAGAGGTTTAGCCAACCATAGACATGATTGGATCTAAAACTCTAGAAGAAAGCATAAAAACAACTAAGGAAGAAGAAGAAGAAAAAAAACTCTTGGCGACAACTTCTCCACCATTTTGCTCCACTCCTTAAACCCTATAAGATCCTTTGGAGCATCCTAGGGAGTCTTATTTATAATTGTGGAATTCCAACTTTCGCACCTAGTTGGAAAACTATAGAAACCGCCTTAAATTTACGTAGTTTTCTAAAATAAACTTCACTCTGCGCAGTTTTTCAAAATAAACTTCACTTTGCGCAATTTCACAAAATGACCGAGGGTTTCAAAATATGATTTTTCAGGACGATTTCAGGATTCCTTTTCTTCACTTCAAATCTTTGATTCTCTTCATTCCTCACTTGGTTTTCTTGGATCTTTTGCATGTGAATTCTTCAATCTTGGTCTCCTAAGATCCATCCCTTGCCTTGGTGATTCTTGACCATTAAATCCATGCTTTTACCACACTTTTCAATCCAAGATTCACCTTGCAACACAAGCATGAGTAAAATAGAACATTAATCATTATCATGTTCTTAAAACCAAGATATAAATGGGGGATAATATTCAATATTTGACCCTCAACAGATATCATGCCCATTTATATGCCCATATGCATCACTTGTATGCCTATTGTGGATGATGATTGATCATAACATACGCCTTTTGGCTTGAGGCACTTAGTGGAGTCTATATGTGATAGGGGTTGCCCTACATGATTGTTGATATGCCTAGGTTTAGTGCATGACATGGATGGTATGACTTATGTATTTCGCATCTCATATATCACAATCACTTTTACACCCCAGCGACATTGGGGTTGTGGCCTCCACAAGCATATCATGGATGACCAGATTGGATATCGAAAATATTTGTTCTATCATTAGGGTACTTTGGATGTCCTTGAGTGAAAGTGCATAAACCCTCGTGGTACTAGTAGGATACTTCAATATCGAGACCGAGTGGGTAACATGAGTGCCCAAGTGTCAAATATCAATAAATCCGTCTGCCACTGTGTCGTGGTTGGCTAAAAAGGGGTGTGACCTTATCTACCCAAGGGTAGGGGGTTGTAACTTAAGTTGAGTCTGACCAACTCGTAAATGAGTCCACTATCAATGAGCTAGGTATGCATTGGCATACCACTGGTAAGGAAGATAGTGAGGTCTTTTTCACTCACTTAGTCATGCGCACGATGAAGCAGTAGCCAGTGTTAGAGTGTACTAGACCCCAGTGATGTTTCAAATGATGAACTGTTATAATATGTGGACTGGTTGAGGATCAACATGTTTGTGTTGCATCTCTAGCATATGACATTCGGCCACGTAGGCCTTGCATTGCATAGCCTTGGTATGGCTAACGGTATTCATAGACTCTATTGAGCTTCATAAGAAGCTTATGCGCATTTGTTTACACTATAAGTGATGCTAGGGCATATCAGCAGCACTGAGCCCGAAGCCTGAGCTTGTTCTTTTCAGTTTTAATTCCATTTTCTATTTCGTTTCCTGCACTGTATTCGAAGATTATATTAGTAGATATATGGTAATGATGTTGTTTTGTGACTTGGGTACACTTGTGGTTATGTTTCTTTACAAAAAATAAAAAAATTATCTTGAAAATTCTCCTTATAAGATCCCAAGATCGGAACCTAGAGTATGGGAGTTGGGAGCTGAGAATGGGGTACTACGGAGGCTGTCGGCAGCAGATTCGGTGGTGGGGAATCTTTGAGCCCGGTTCCCGAGTTTGGGGTGTGACAATTACAAAGATTTGATAAGATCGGCTGCCTATTCAGCCACTTGCTTAATGTGTAAATAGGATCAGGCGATATTCAGAGGGTGGGGTTCATCTTCTGATGATGGGTTACACCTTTGCCTTCCGTACGAAAGGACTTTTCAATACAGATAAAGTGAAATGAGAAAAGAGATTCTTATAGTAGATCGCGGAGAACAGCTGCGAAACACCTTTTCGAGTGAAAAACTAAATCCAATGTGTGAGCGTAGACTCAAATTATAGCAAAAATTACCAACTATTAGGTTAGCACTACGGAATGTAAACAACAAGCTAAAAGTAAAGGATTACACTAAAGAATATAATTTGCTTGACATGAAAACTACAAGATTACACTGTGAAATATAAATTGACGGGTAATTGAAAGGATAATTGAAAGGCAATGTTCGGTTTGATTGGGTTGGTATGAGACGAAACATTACTCTTGCATTCCTTTTCAATTTATAACTTTAATCCGGCCATCTGAATCCTTTTCATGTTTTAATTGATAGATGGAGCCATATACAGATAGGAACCACTTGATTGATGGTCTGGATTCTCATCCCCATCCAACACGTGTCAGGGAATGGGCGACGAACACCCTTCCTCATCCAGTGGGCCGGATAGCTTGGTCTTTATCACAAACTGTTACAATCTTGTGACATGAGAATTTGTTTGGCGTTGTGTATTTGATCATGCTACGAATCTTCATCATGGGATTAACTAATACAAAATGGATCCCACACAGCCATTTAGTAGGCCCACTTTGTTGAAATAATCCAGACCGTCTAACTAGTAGACCATCTCTTGATGACGTAACCCACAAGTTATGCCTCTTTGTACTAGATTAGGCAGAGACAGAGAACAAGAATAGGGTAGATCATCCAGCTATTCAAAAATAGGAACTGTTCATCTTTTCGTCCACTTGGCAGGTTGACTTATCATTTGGGAGAGCGGATTAGGTGAGACCCCAGATCTACGCAGGTGGGTGGGACCTCTAACTATGTGGTTCACGTGTCTTAAATTCACACCGTCCAACCACTTTGAAAGATCACTGTAGAGCATGATCCCAAAAATGAAGCTGACTCAAATCTTAGGTGGACCCACCACATAAACAGTCGTGCTTGAATCCCCATCATTAAAAACTTCATGGATTCCACCAGAATATTTATTTGTCATCCAACCTATTGATGAAGTCACAAACCTAGATGAAGAGACCACACAAATAACATCTTGATACAAAGCTTTTGTGGCCCACAAGTAAGGTTGTACATCGAACCGAGTTGAGTCGAGGTAGGCCAAGCTTGGCTTGCCTCATTCGTTCTCTCCTCGACTTCGAGTTCGAGCTCGAGCTTGGCCTCGAGCTTACCATTGAAGCTTGGCTTGTTTGCCAAACCTTTCGAGTCAAGCTCGAGGTGAGCTAGTGCATCGAGTCGAGGCAAGCTTACCTTGAGTCGAGTCAAGCCTGCTCCCAACTTACACTCGACTCAACCCAGCAATTTGACCCAATCGACACCCGACTCAACCTAGCCATCCGACCCAACTGACCCAACCCACACCGACCCAACTCCCAAATCAAATATTCAATTAATAATAATAATAATATATATATATATATATAATATTTAACTTTTTTATTTTTAAATATAATATATATTCGAGTCGAGCCGAGTTCGAGCTCGAGCTTCGAGTCGAGCTGAGTTCGAGTCGAGTCGAGTCAAAATCTACTATGATCAAACTTGGCTTGTTTTCAAAACGAGTTGAGTCATTTGAAGCTTGGCTCGCCCTGAGTCATTGTTCAAGCCGAGCTAAATCGAGCTAAGCCGAGTGAGCTTTTCAAGCTAGTTTGGCTGGTGTACATCCCTACCCAGAAGAAGTTCTTAATGGTCAATCACTTCTTTTTCCAGTACTATGGTCCATCTGGGATTTGGAATTGCTTCATTTTTTTTATCGTGCCTTAAAATGAGCTTTCAATAATCTAGTCACATACATCACGGTGGGCCCGACCGTCAGGGTTGCCACCCACCTTGGTGGATCCAATGTCTCACCTGATCGGAAACGGTTGGCTAATCCCCTGCCACCAGCCAATGGCTGATGGTTGGTGCTCTGTGGGCCCCACCATGATGTATGTGCTTCATCCATTCCATTCATCCATTTTTATAGATCATTTTAGCGCTTAATCCCAAAAGTGAGCGGGATATAAATCTCAGGTAGACCACACTACAGGAAAATAATAGTGATTGGATATCCACCATTAAAATCATCCTAAGGCCCACTGTACTGTCAAAACTGTTTATTTGACATCCAATCTATTGATTATGTCATACAGACCCAGATGAAGGGAAAAAAACAAAGATAAGCTTGATCCAAAACTTTTATGGCCCCAATTTTTTTTTTAATGGTCAACGTTTATTCAACACTGTTTCCTATAATGTGGTCCACTTGAGATTGGGATATACCTCAATTTTGGTCTCATACCAAAAAATGATCTAGAAAAATAGATGAACAACATGGATGAAATAAATATATCATGGTGGGGCCCACAGAGCACCGACCACCAGCCATTGGCTGGTGGCAGGGGGAGTAGCCAATCCATTTCCCACATGATCGTTCATCTATTCGGGCCCACCAGATGATTATACCTATTTAAGAGAGAGATAGACGCTGTGAATAAAATTCTTTCATATATCTGATTATTTATATATATATATATATATATATATATATATATATATATATATATATATATATATATGGCATCTACAATTGGACTCACTTGATGGACAGCCCTGATTTGTATGTAACCCTGACAGTGTTCTGAGATGTGGCTCTACCATAACCACGGTCCCACGGGATCACTCCCATCCAATAGCCTGACCTACTTTTGAATCGGGCGCATCTAGTGAGCGGATCATGTGATTTTGAGATTTAAGAGACACGTTGGTCCCTAAACAGCATAACATGTAGGTGGGAAAGATGATTGCCCATGGATGATCAATGGTTATAAAAGATGGAATGTGAGATTTTTGGGTAGTTGGACTCGACAAATCAATAGTCTAGATTACGTAATCAAATGAACATCCAGACCCTTACGCCATATGAATGTAAACTATTGGCCTGTTCGGTTGTGCACTTTGACCATCCAATTGTAGCCCATGGTGTGGCCCACTAAACTGCACCATTGGTGGGAATTTACATATCAACTGATCTGACCATCAATTAGGTCCAATGAACTTTCCATGGCCCGCCCATGGAAAAGATATATCAATCGGGCCATTGTAACCATCCAACCACCAACCTAACTAATGGACGGTCTAGATCATTCAATCAATAACCAAATACATTTATTTGTTGTCACCATTTCCATTGTATCATCTTAACCATTTAGTCCAATTTTGACAAAAATAAGTCCAATTAACAATTTAATCCATAAATTTGTTAGGGTACATAATGGTTTGATTAAAGAATCACTGTGGTTAGATAATCGTAACCATCCCATCAATGGATCGGACTAGAAAAAGATGGCTATAAAAATAAAATTAAAATAATAAAATGGGTTGGATTTATTCAGAGCTGCTTGATTTTTGTATGCTAGAACATGAAACACATTACTGTCAAAGTGAACCAATGCAACTAGGAGCAATGTAACTTACAATGCATAGAGTATTGTACTTTATTTTTTATCATTCATGGAATAACTAATCAGGGAATAATACATGTTTGTGCACAGAGAAGGTATAACATGCGGAAAGAACTTTAAAAATATTTAGAGCACTTCTTATGAAAGCATAGATGACGTTGAGTTAGTAATACACATCATCTAATGATGATGTGGCATAACTGAGAAGTTCAAAAGGTAGAAAGCTATTAAAAAAAGAGAAACAGTTAAAAGAATATAAAGATATAGGAAGATCTGGAAGACTGACGTACAACGATTCAGATACCATAACAGTTGGAGAAAAAAAGAGAAACAGATGCAAAGTATCTGTGTAGTAGAGAAGTTTATAAATAACTAGAGGTGTATACTGAGTCGATCTGGCCTCAACTCGACTCGGCTCGGTCATCAGCTACCCCCGGCTCGTGTTCGGCTCGGCTCAGCTCGGTGACCGAGCCACTTTATCAAACTCAACTTGGCTCGATCTGCAGATCGGACCAGTTCAAGCCAAGTTGGAGCCGAGTTCGAGTTCAAGTTTGTGCTTTCGAGCCGAGTTCGAGTTCAAGTTCGAGTTTTCGAGTTATCGAATTTGAGTTCGAGTTGAGTTTTCAATATGAGTTCAAGTTTGAAGTCGGAACTCGAAAGTATCGAGTTAAAGTTGTAATCGTACATAATATTTAATACTACAATAAAGCAGAAAATAAAAAAATAAAATACAAACTAAAAACTAAAGATATTCTAATTACAACAACAACAAAAAAGTTGTTCTTATTGTCGTCATTTACTAATTACTACTCGAGAGGAGATTCGTTTGCCGAGCTCGAGCTGTCATCTAATTCTTCATATACGTACTCGTTTATCTCTCCCGAATCAGAAGGTATAGAGAGCTTTTTATCGTCCTCTTGTATATTTTGAATTAGATTATTAAAACTTTCTTTATGGGCAGATTTATATGTAGTTCCCAACGCCCTGTAAAATGCACCAAGACTGGAGAGCAACTTGGATGGTTTGTTACTCTTCTTCTTTTTATCTATGCAGCTTGAACCTGCTTCAGCATTATGTTGTCTTGGAGAACATCATTGATGTGTAGAAGCCTCTTCCATACTACATTTTAAGGCGAGTTAGAATTGTTCTTCTTCCAATACTAATAATCTAGCTTCCTCATCTGCCTTAGAAAGTTTGGATGGGGGAGTGAAAGGTTTTTTATTCAAATCAATAAGGGTCTGAAAAAAAAAAAGTTGGATTTGCTTTAGGGCTTTAAAACTCGATTTTGCATCTCCACTCCAACATGATAAGGCAAATTGAACTGATTAGTTTTGTTAACAAACCTGGCCCTACAAAAATGACACAAAATATTTAATTTTTCAGACTTTGGAGAGTGGACCAAGGAACCATAGTCCTAAATGCCGGGTTTACTTGAAGACATATCTATAGTTTGAGTTGGAAAAACTAGTATTTTAACAATAATGAAGTATAAAAACAGATGAAAAAATGAAATATGAGATATAAAAGTAATAATGAAATATGACATATAAAAACAATAATGAAATATGAATTATAATATAAACAAAAGTATTATATGAAAATAAAATAAAAGTCATTGATACATTGCACTTATAACATCCATCAACATAACATAAAATAAAAAGTATACATTACGTCATTTTCATGATTCAAGAAATTAACAATAATTGCTAACCTAACTTTATTCACGTTGTTGTTGTTGCATGTAATGCGTCTTAAGACTCATTCTCCTCCTCATCTTCCTTATCAATATCAAAACTATTACCTCCCCAACTCAGACACAACAAATCTTGTGCACAAATTAATGTTTCAATTGTATTTGGTGAAAGAGAGTTTCGATTCTTGCCCACGACCCTACTCCATGTGCTAAAAGCAAATTCTAATGCCACCGTTTAAATAGGAATTGACAATATGCCCCGTTCCATCGGCGATTATGTAAGGCATTTTCCTTCACTAGCTCTCATTTTCTATTACTCCAAAACATCGAAGTCTGAATCCTATCACCTTATGATTGACTCTTTGAGATACAAGTGTAACTCTGATTTTTTCGTTTCATTATTTATATTTTCTTGTGCTAATAAAAACATGTATTCATCAGCATAGTGTCAGAATTTGTAGAAACAACATGAGTTATAACTTCTTTATCACTTAGTGTGGACCGTGTGGTTTTATACGTATTGTACAATTCTTTAATTACATCACGAACCTTCGAGGTTTCAGTTACTGCCCTTTGATCAAAATAAATCTTCATAAAGATGAACTTAATATAACTCATCATACACCAAATATCAAGAACAATCGCTAAGGCCATTAACAAATGACATTCATCCCAGTACTTATCGAACCTCATTTGCATACCAAATGCCGTAAGTTACAGAAATTCTAGACCTTCACTGATACTTTTTCTTAGGGTTTCCTTGATCTTTCAAATAGTTGGAAGAAACATATTTGTTGTGAAATACTTATCTCTAAAAAATATCTTCGTGTAGTCATAAAATTTTTTGAGAAACTTATGAACTTCTCTCGCTTTGCTCCAATCTTCTTCAGTAGACAACGAAGTATACATTCTATCACGCATTGTATATTTCAAAAATGAAAATTTTAATTCTATGGCCGAATCCAACATTTCAAAAGTCAAATTTCAACGTATGCATGTATCTAACTTCAACATTTTTTAAGACTTCATATTTAAATGTCAAACTATGTCACTACATATACTCAATCTTGAAGGTGAGCCCCCTTACATATTTTACACTCTCTTTCACATTATCTATAGTTTTGTCAATTATTTTCAGTCATTCTTATATAATTAGGTTTAGTATGTGGGCACAACACCAAACTCGAAATATTTTTTTCTCAAAAAATAAATTGTCAGTTGCATTGAACTAGTTATGTAAGAATGATATTACACCTCATTTGTTAAAGCATTATTTAAAGTTATTGAAGAGACTTTATTTTTAATGTTCCAATCTCGTAGACAGTTATAAATATAATCTAAAATAACTAAACCGTTATTATGATATGGAAGGTGGCGGAAGTTTAATATTTTCTTACAAAATTTTCAATCTTCATCAAAATAGTGTGCGGTCCATGAAATGTATCAATTTCTTTGATTAGACGTCATCCACAAATCAGAAGTCAAACTTACCCTTAAGATCGATGTTAAAACTGCTTTTAGTTTCATTTTCTCACTTGTGTACATCTCCATGCATTCCCTCTTAACAGTAACGAGGGAGACCTTCTCAACAGGAGAATTAAGAAATTTACTGTATCTCATAAAATTATTACTCTCTATCATTCTAAATGGTTGTTCATTAATGATTACAAACCTTACATATCACTCCTTTAGCTTCTCTTTTTTAAACTTATGAGTAGAAAGCTTACCTTAAAACGCATCTTTTTCAGACTTGCTAAACGATAACAACTGTTGGCTTGGAAATAAAAATTTTGGTCTCTTTAAACAACTTTACCTATGTTTGTTTAAATGAGTAGTTTATCCCTTAATATTTTTTATTTATAATGCTTTGCAGTGCACACATCTGATTTTAAGCAGATCATTAATTAGAATTTCTTTAAAATCATCCCACATAGTCGACTTTTTCTTTCTTTTACTTACAGTTGCAGCTAAAGATCCATCTCCCTCAACAATAAGAGAAGATGTGGCCGACGCACTAGCACCAGGGGTAGTTAGGACTTCCTCATCACTAGTCATCTAAAAATATAAAGATAGGAAACTAACTTTTAGGCACTCATTAACATAAGTGGCGTGTATATAAATGTTTTATAAAGTTTCAAAAATTTTCTAAGTGTCTAAATCGATCAGTCACCCATTCAATGTTAAATATATTGTAATACTTTTATTATTCAATTTAAATGTCACGCCAAAGTTTCGACAGTTTCTCCCCTTATATCTCCAGAATATATTAATCTTGTATTTGATTCGCACGTCAACTATCCACACAAAGTGTGGATATTTAATGAAGAAATAAATACAAGAAATATATGAATAGAAAATAAGAGAGACGAACCGAAACAGGCATGCACATTTAAATTAGAATAAATAAAAACATTCGTATCTATCTAATATTAAACAGTCCAAAAAAAGACATTTGATCATTTCTATACATCTAAAAATACATTGAATATATGTCTAACAGTATAAAAATCCTCAAATGGGCAACTGATTATCGTATACTACAACTACAATAATAAAACATTTTAAAAAATAATGTTAATGCTTAAACAATAAAAAATTAACAATAACATTAATATTAATGTTAAATTAATTTAATTTAACATTAATATTAATAACCTAACATTAACGATAACAATTAATAATAACAGAAAATAGCACTAACATTAACATTACCTTAATGTAGAATGGGGACCATTTAAAATTAAATAATTATAAATGATAACTAACAATAACATTAAGTCATATAATTACCAATTTAATATATATTATAATATATTTATTATACAATTGTCAATATTTACAAGCCATCTGCCACCAATCCAATTATCTATTACATTCACGATCCATCCATCCGATCCATCCATGTTTCAACCATCCAACCAATCATCCATTCATCTATCCAAACATCCAACCAATCATCCATCCATCCATCCATCCAACCATCCAACCAATCATCCGTCCATCCATATATTTATGTATAATAGATAAATATAATATAGAGTTTAATGTTTGAGATTTTATATTTAATAAGTAATATATAATTAATTAATTATGTATATTATAATATATAAATATAATATTAATGGGGTTTGGATGTTTAAGGCTATTTATTTAATGATATAAGGTTTACAAGTGATGTGTTTTTATTAATTGAAATTTTTATTACTATATAATAATATAATATATATATAGTATTTACTGTTTAGAATTTTTTATTTAATAAATAACATATTTTTTAATTATATAATATATAATATATATTTATAAAATATAAATTATATTAATAAATTATATCATGCAATAAAAATCGGGTTCGATTCGACTGCTTACCAGTAGGCAGGACATATATCAGGGCAGGGCGGCAACCAGACTATCAAGTGGTGGCAGGGGTAGGGCGAGCAGGCTAGCAGCAGATGGCCGGACAGGGTAGGGACCACCGGACAACAGGGGTTGCAAGGCAAGGCAACAGCCCGATTGACGAGAAGTGCAACGCGAGCAGGCAAGCAATAGAGACGGGCTAGACGGCTGGGCGGGGCAAGGACCACCAGACCAGATAGGGACGGGCAACCAGGCAAGGTAGCGGCGACGAGAGAGCATCGGGTCAAGCAAACTAAGAGAGAGCTCGGGCGGCTGTCGAGCGGGCTGGGTTGTGAGAAAAGGGTAAAGGTAGGTTTATGGTTTTAATTTTTTATTTTTATACTACTTGACCGAGTCAAACCGAATCAAGCCGAGTTTGAGTTATATATCGAACCAAGTCGAGTCGAGCTCGGGCTAGCTCGAACTTGACTTGAAATATTTTCGAGATAAAAAATTAAGCTCGACTCAGTTCAAATTCAGTTTCGAATCGAGTCAAATCGAGCTTTTTCGAGCCAAGTCAAGCAATTTGACTAAGTTAGCTCGGTTCGTATACAACTCTATGAATAACAGAGGAAATCCATAAAGTAAAGAGTCTCTGGTGACATTGGATGGCGGATTTCCCACGGGATGGGAGATCGATTATCTTTTCCATTAGTTGCCTTACTCGAGGTTTTTGTTCGAGGGTAAAAGGGTGTTATATTTGACCAGAGTCATCACTAACTAATTATTATGATCCTATAGTCGATTAGATCCTTTAGAAATGCTTAGGATTGAGAACCCAAAAATCTTTAACCCTAAAATGATTCGTAAGTTTGTGTTCTAAAGATTCTGAGCAAGGGATTGCGCTTATAGAGAGGGAAGGTGTTAGGCACTTGCTCTGCCTGTACAGATGTACGGTATTTACTTCACAAGATCTGACTAATTTACGAGGAATATGACTAGTTCTCTCATGCAAAAATGTAATGCAATGCAATGATAATAGTGATTGATCGATTCGAATTTCAGATGGGCATGATCCGATTATATCGACAAGTCGTGGAGCATATGTTCGAAACGATCGAGTGCAGGGTGTAAAGTATGTAAAATGGGTTGTATGAGATGCTTAATAATGTATGGATGTTTATGATAAAATGACAATTAACTGGCGAAGGTTTTTGGTGGACCTGCTCCGATTATATCGGCAAGTCTTCGAGTATACGCCTGTCAGTTAGATGTGAGAAAACGATGAAATGCAATGTAATGCTCATGTATATATAGAGCAAATGGCTTGAGAAGGGAATGAGTGTTACATGTTGCTAAGGCTCTACTTTAATGAAACTAACTAAAGCTTGAACAGTTGGATGAACGGTTGTATTACAATGCTAGATCAAGTGGCTCAGATTTGAACTTAAGTGGCTCAGGAGGCTTGGGCTCTGGGTAGGCTAGGCTAGACAAAGGTTAGACTATCTCTCTCACTCTCACTCTCACTCTCTTTGGTGGATGGATAGAAAGATGTGGTGGATGCTCCCTGAATGCCCAAATATTTGAAATGGGAGTAGATGTATTTACTGGATGCTTGAAATGAGAAGGGGAGGGGGGCTATTTATAACCTTCAAAGTTGATTTTCTTTTAATTCTTGATTATACAGGCAAAAGGTGTTTGAAAGGTTAGCATTGGAGATTGCTACATGGTATCCTCTCATGAGTTGTATGAGGTGGTAAAGGGGTAATTTTGAGTAAGGAGATGGGCATCGGAGTAAATACACCTTAACCGCACACTTAGGGTCTAAAAAAAAAAAAGAGTGATTCCACATGTTTGAGGGACGCCACCCCAAAGTAGGGGAATACTATGTGGGCAACAGTAAGTTGGTTGGTGCCAGTCCCCACTTGGACTCTCTGCTTTGGCAGGACCGTGAAGGTTGCTTCTTTAAAGTTTTATACATGTTTCCGATTAGGCTTGCTTTTGAGCTTTAGTTCAGGCTTGGTTTTAAGCTTAACTTGGTGAGTTGATTGGGTTATTGAATTGGGTAGGCTGACTGGGTGAGTTGACTCATTGAGCTAACTCAAAGCTCTAGGGTTTTAGGTTCTTAGGATTTATGATTAGGGTTAATTGGGTTCACTAAGCTTACCAAGTTGAATATGCTTATTGAGTTGAATGAGTTAACTGGTTTGAGTTTAGGGTTTAGAATTGAGTTTCTAGGGTTTAGGCTTATAGGGTTAGAATTTAGGATTGTGGTTTGGTTGATCATCTATTAGTTCAAACCCAATCAACTTATCAGCAAGGTGGGGTGTCTACAGTCTCACACCAACCCAACAAATCTAGTCAAATTTATCTTATCTTAGAATAATCTTTTAGCCTTACCTCTATCATAAGAGCAATTGTAATCCAAGTCTACACTCATACACTAGACTTTATCCGATCTCAATGAAAGAAGTTCTTCATTTAGAAATACTTCTTGCCATTGCGCCTCAATTGACTATAAGTACTTCCTTCTCGTCTAACGATAGTTAGGAATCAAAAAGTCATTTCGTATGGAAGTCTGAGCTGAACCTATCTTCGGAGGAAGAACTCCACCTTCCAACTATCACCTGATTATTCTTTAAAATATTTTTTGAGTGGTTGAATATATGAATGATTTGTTCAAATCTCGGTCATATAGGATCACAAGCATTGTACGTATATGCTTATAATAACACTTAAGGTCAAATTCAGTTGGAATCAAGCTGCACGGTAAGTTTTTACACAGTTTTCACATGCGCACTCGCACCACATGTGACCAAACCCAAAACAAAACAAAAAAAAAAAAAAAAAAAAAAAGTTCTAATAAAATGGGGAAGCAGATTCCCAGTGAACCGGCCACACAGACATTCCTGTGCCCGGGGATGTGTGGGGTTTACTGGGATGTCAGTGATAAATCCCCTCCATTAATATGTTTTGAAAAATCACAATAGGACAGAATTATAGAAATAAGGCAGACCCAAAACTCAGGTGGGCCACACCAAGCGAAACAATGTGAATGGAAGCGTCCACTGTTTAAACCTTCCTCGAGCTGACTTTTATGTGCCATCCAAACCATTCATAGTGTTATTACCACTCAGATAAACTATAGTCACAAATATCATCCTGATACAAAACTTCTGTCACACTCATGCATTCAATCCCCACTGTTTCATGTGGTATGGCCCACATAAGTTCTGGATCTGCCTGAGTTTCAGAATCCTGTCCTACTGTGGTCTTGCAAAATAGATCGATGGAGTGGATTTTTCACAGACATATGTGTGAACCCCACCCAGCAGGAATATCTCTGTGCACAGGGAATATAAATGATATAGATAATAGTAATAGAGGAATTATACAATGCATAGCCCGTGTATTTGAACGGCCTGAATAGTCTGTTGTTTGGTAATCGAGAGCATTGTTTTTTCAGTTCCATGGTTGATTGAGCACACTTGATAATTTCTCAGATCGGGCAATCCAAATGGCTTAATTTGGACTCTTGTCGTCTCTCTTCTTAAACTTCTATCTGTAGGCCTAAAAAAGAGCCAAATCCAAAGTGAAAAGTGGGCCCAAAATGACTCCAAAATATTTCAATGGCGGGCTTTTCTTCCTACTGTTTCCTATTACATAGCCCACTTGAGCTTCGGATCTATCTCATTTGTAGGCCCAAGCCCTCAAATGAGATGAAAAAACAGATGGACGGGTGGATTTATAACAAACAATCTGGGGCCCCACCTATATTTCAACCATGGGCATTCAATGGATCACTCTTATTTTTTATTTTTTTCCCCATCGATGCATCCGATGGATAGATAGATGCGATCAAAGCATCACAGTGAGGCCCACCTGAGTTGGACCACATGGAATCCTATGTGCAGTCTTGCGCAGAAGACCGAAATGACCAACCATGATTTCAAATGGGCGAGTCAAGCTAGGCCGAGCCTAGGCTTAAGAAGCTGCCTCTAGTTTGCGCCTGGTCACATCGTCTCATGCAACGAGTTGGGGGGTCGGACCCAGATTGTCTTGTCTGTTTCAGAAATAGGTCGGGCTCCAAAATCAGTGACTAAAAGGAATAGTTTGTTGGAATGGATAAAATTGGATAATGTCCAATCATTAACCTAGACCAATCCATCATGTGTTTTACCTTTAGCCCATCTCGATTGAAAACCACTTTGATACGATGATTTAGCCATTCAATAGTGGCTAGGAAAATCGATGGCTCATAATGATTATCACAGAGCTCCAATGGTTGATTTTGGATTGCCCATCATATAGGACCACTTTTGCTTGCCATCTCCCTTAAAGTCTAACTTTGATAGGATAATCTAGCAAACATTTAATGTCTGTGCAAAAATGGATAGTCCAGTTTTTTTTTTTTTTTTAATTTTTTAATAAATAATAATTAAAAATTAAAAAATAAATACAAAAGTTCTACACACCATTTGAATTACCCATGATTTTGTACCTACCTTTTATTTGCTCATCCCTTCCAAAAATCACTCTAACACAATGGTCTAACTGTCCAATCAATTGTTGGAAATTGATGGTACATACATTTATAAGTAATAAAGGGCTAACCATTGATTTAGATTGTCCGTCATGTGGGCCGACCTTTAATTGTTAATCCCTATTTACAATCACTTCAAATGGATGATCCTAATTAACAAACGTCTCTAAAAAGAGCAGTCCATATTGATTACATTAGACAAGGTTCGTGCAATGATTTAAGCCATTCAGAATGTGGGCCTGCCTTTGATTGCTCATTGCTCCAAAAAATTGTTAGGAAACGGTGATCCTAACCATATAAACACTGGATAGGAAATGGTCAATCAATATCTATCGTACTAGAAAAGTTTCATTATTCTCTAGACCACGCATCATGTGAAGCCTGCGCTTGATTATCAATTGCTCCCAAAAAATCAATTCGATCATATGATTGCAACCATCAAATCAAAGGCAAGGAAATGCACAATCCAGCAACGCCATATTTGATTGTCCATTTCTCTCTCAAAAGTCATCTTTTTGGGTACTGGGGAGAGAATCTCTTCTTAGATGACGACTTAAATCAACGACTGGCTTAGGTTTTAGAAAATTATAAATAAAATCGATTATAGCACTCAAAAAAACATTTTTAAAATGGGACAAGATCGTCTGCAATGACTATCTCCAGTAACATCCCTAGAGGAAGATGTGGCTGAAGGTCTATGGGCCCACCTTGATGTATGTGTTCTTTTATCCAAGCTGTCAATCTATTTTTTCCAACTCATTTCTCCACAATACATGGTTGAAGCTCTGTTGGGCCTACCATAATGTATGTATTTTATTCACACCATCCATCTATTTTTATTTATTATTATTTTTTTTTTTCTGGCTCATTTTTTAGGGCATGAGCCCATAAATGAGGCAGATCTAAAGCTCAAGTGAACCACACCACAAGAAGCAATGGGAATAATGATACCCACCATTGAAACCTTCCTACGGTCCACCTTAATGTTTATTTGCCATCCAACTTATTTACACGGTCACACAAATATCAGCTTAAATCCAAAACTTCCGAGGACCCAAAGAAGTTTTTAATAGTCGGTGTTTGATTCCCACTATTTCTTGTGGTGTGGCACACCTGAGCTTCGTATCTGCTTCATTTTTGGGCTTATGCCCTAAAATGAGCGGGTAAAAGACAGATGGATGGCGAGAATAAGAAGGTTGGGCCACGTCTTGTTCCAGGATATTCTTGGAGATAGATGCTGTAGAAAATCCGCACTCTAAAATGGAGCTCCCATATGTAACATCTCGAAGGTGTATCAATCAGAGTGTAGATCACCCCTGAAGGATGATTCGTTGAAAGCACCATAGCATCTCATTTACACTATTTCCTTATGTGTCGCCCACTTGAGTTTTAGATCAAGGCGATTTTTTAGCTAACATACTAAAATGATATGGAAAAATAATGAATGGAGTGGATTCCACTCAAACATCATGATTGGTCCCACACATGGTTTTTAAGACTTAGATTAGTTGCATGCGCCACATCTTAAAACCACTCCCGTTACGCTTTTAGTTTTGTTACATGTGTTCCCTCTAAGGCTGTTTTCAGATGATTTCCGATGAATTTGAGTTCATCATGAATAGATTTATTTCCATTTTATTCCCCTCAAAGCAGAACCATTAATTCTTTTTGCATTTTACTGCTCATTTTGGGGATTGAAATTTAATCCATGGGCCATCCAAGTTAGCCCCAACCATTTCTACGGTCTAGATCAACATAGACAACCCTCATCTTCCATATCAATGTAGCTTGTTTTGATGCTAAAAAGACGTGATGCCTAACAACAGTTGGAGGACAAAAGACAAATGGTAGTGGAAGACGCATGATATAAAGAAATAAAAGGAAAATGAAAGCAAATGGAAGTGGAAGACGCATGATATAAAGAAATAAAAGGAAAATGAAAAGCAAATGGTAGTGGAAGACGCGATATTGACACATACAAAAAAGAAAACGAAAAGACCCAACCAAAAGAAGAAGCTCCCACGACCGAATTCCCAAGGCATCTAATAGGATAGCCACGAATTTGTCTTTGGGCCATAATGACAAGGCCGTGGATGGAGTGATGGATCCAGATCTCCTTCTAATGGGTCCTATCCGTTGATGGTGTAGTTTAAGATCGCACTTAACAAACCATCTCGGCCACATAAATGCTGTCCTTCAAATGGACAGCCAGGAAAGATAGATCAGGTAAAGGGATGAAGCCAAACATCCATTTTGGATCTGCATCTGCAGTCATCTTATTTTGACCGTCCAGTTGGATGCAGTTAAACTGCAATTGGGATTGTACATTTTCATGTGATTTTTTTTTTTTTCTCTTTTTTCTTTTTTCTAGATTGATGGTATAGATTCAACAACCGTACAACCACAAGAACTGTCAAGTAGCAAGGATGGTTGCAACATGGTTCCAAGCCCCGTCCACCAGCTAAATCCTGGACCCGAGCCCGGCTAGTCTGCTCGGGCAAAAAGTTTGTGCAGTAACACACAGGGTTTCATTTTATAAAAGAGGGGCCTATGATTCAGTGAACCATTTTATTTTAGGCCCATACATGCACAAAAAATCATACAGATGCAAAAATCCTAGCCCTTGATCTGGCGGCATTAATGCCCCACTCAATACCAAGAAATTCATACTCATCTCCAACCATTGAATACATTGGCAGGTAACAAGCAAGCATTTTATGTTCCAAATCCAAAATTTCATATACATGAAATCCTTTCCCCATCTATCGGTCCCACAAACATAACTGTGATGAATTCTATAAATATATAGTTTGAGATGTCTCTTAAAGCCCATAAATATAAACAGATCCCACCTTGTTTGAATAATACTAAGGCGGCATTAATTCTTTTCTCTGCTCTTCTTCCACTGGCCTAGGGTGTGGGCATTTTTCCTTGCCCAAGGTGTGGGCGTCTTGCCGACCTGGGGTGTGTGCATCTTCTTTTGACCTAGGGTGTGAGTTGTATTCTTCACTTTCTTAGCCCAGGGTGCAGGGGCCCCTCTTGTATTCTTTAGTCTAAGTACCTTTTGAAGGAAATAAAGAGTTACTATCTTTCAAAAAAAATTAAATTTTTTTTTTTTTTTTTTTTTTTTTTTTAAATACCTCATTTGTAGAAGAAATCTCTAAATTTGAATTTTGTTGTGAAAGAAACGAGAGAAAGATGGAAATTGTTGCTGAGCCTGTTGTGTCGTTCCTTGTTGAAAAACTTGGAGATAAGCTCATTGAAGAAGCTATTTCCTTGATTGGATTGCATGATCAAGTCCAATGGATCGAAGAAAAACTGGAGTGGATGCAGTCCTTCTTAAAAGATGCAGATGCCGAACAACAAGGAGGTGAAAGAGTGAAGAAGTTGGTGCAGGACGTGCGAGACATTGCATACGATATGGAGGATGTCATCGACACCTTTCTCTTGAAGATAGAACCCTTGAGGCAACGAGAATTCATCGGCTCCATCAAGAGGGGTGCTTTCAAAATCAATGCGTGGATAGCTCGCCATGAGATCACTTCAAAGATCAAACACATAAAGCTTAAAATCAAAGACATCTCCGAAAGTAGATCAACTTTTGCCATTGAAAATATAGGCAGCGGAGCAGGGACAAGTTCCACTGGCCAAAGCCTCCAAGAATGGAGGCTCACTTCTCCTAATATCCAAGAATCAGATTTTGTTGGTTTTGAGAAGGACTTGGAGGCATTGGTCATGCGGTTGACCAACGAGGGAGAGCTGCGACGCTGTGTTGTTTCTGTCGTCGGAATGGGCGGTCTCGGCAAGACCACTCTTACTAAGAAAGTTTATAACACTGATAGTGTTAAGAAACATTTCCATGCTCATCTATGGATTTCTGTATCACAAGAGTATGCGGCAAAAGATCTTTTGCAGGTCATTGTAAGACGTTGGAAGGTGCCAACCGATGAGGCCACGGAGAAAATGGACGTTGCTGAGCTGAGGGACAAGATTTCCGAGTATTTGTATGACAAGAGATACTTGGTGGTCTTGGATGATATTTGGCAATGTGAAGCATGGGATGCTTTGAAGGATGCATTTCCTGATATGAATAATGGAAGTAGGGTCATGCTCACCACAAGAAACAAAGATGTAGCCTCATATGCAGATGCACGAAGTAAGCCCCATGAATTGCAGTTGTTAAAAGAAGAAGAGAGCTGGAAATTGTTCTGTAAGAAAGCTTTCCCAGGACAAGATGGTCGTTGCCCTCAGAATTTGGAAGAATTAGGAAGAAAGATTGTGGAAAAATGCCATTGTCTACCTCTTGCGATCGTTGTCACTGGAGGGCTCTTATCAACAAAAGAAGCAAGAGAGTGGGAGAACATCTGCAAGAGCATCAGCTGGCAGTTTGTTAAGGGAGAAGTCAAAATCTCCCGCATATTATCTTTGAGCTATAAAGATCTTCCCTATTACTTAAAACCATGCTTTCTGTACCTGGGCAATTTTCCAGAGGACCACGAATTCTACACCAAGGAGTTGATTCGAATGTGGGTCGCAGAAGGGTTACTTCAACAGAGAGAGAAACTGACATTGGAGGAGGTTGGAGAAGATTATCTAAAGAAGTTGATTCAGAGGAGTATGGTTCAAGTTGCAAGAAGAAGTTCAAGCGGGGGTATTAAAAGTTGTCGCATCCACGATCTAATGCGGGATCTCTCCATATCAGAAGCTAAGGAAGGTATGTTTCTCGAAGTTCATGGGAATGCGACCGCTACTTCTGCATCTAGAGCCCGTCGACTCGCAATTCACCATAATGCCACAAGTGAGTACATTTCCTTGAGCTGTTCCACTCCACACCTTCGTTCTGTGTTGATCTACACCCAAGGCGATGCTGGGTTTCAAAGAGAACAAGAGAAGTTTCTCTACAGAGGCTTCAAGTTGCTTAGGGTGTTATATCTACATGGTATAGAAATAAAAAAGCTACCAAGGGAAATAGGTGAACTAATCCATTTGAGATACCTCGGGTGTACCAGAACTCAATTAAAAAGCCTCCCATCGTCCATAGGCAATCTTCCCAATTTACAAACTCTAATTGTAGCATCTTATTATTACATAAAAGTACCCAGCACAATCCTTAAGATGCAACAGTTAAGACATCTTCAAGTGAAGTGCGTGGAAAAGTCATATTGTTTGGGATGGAGTGGAATTTGGGGAGAGATAGATGGGGATCCAAAGCTTGATCGTGAAAGCAACCTCCAGACTCTAACAAACGTAGAGGCTGGCATGTGGATGCATGGTTGCTTGGGCAAGCTAACCAATCTTAGAAAACTAGGAATACTTATAGATAATGAAGGAGTGTATGATAAGTTATTGTATGAATCCATTGTCAAATTCGACTGCCTCCACTCTCTGTCAGTAGTGACACGAAGCACTCAGTACAGACTCCTAAACTTGCCCCTACCTCCTCTTTCACATCTTCTCAAGTTAAGTAAGTTGCGTTTGGAAGGAATGCTAGCCAACTTACCCGACTCTCGTGAATTCCCAACAAACCTCACCAAGCTCACCTTGGCATCCTCTTTTTTAGAGCAAGATCCACTGGCGACATTGGAGAAGCTAGAAAACCTTCGCATTCTCAGATTGCTTGGGGGTTCATACTGGGGAAAGAAAATGGCTTGTACTGCACAAGGGTTTCCTCGACTGGAATCCTTACATCTTGCATGGTTGCCTCAATTCAAGGAGTGGAGCGTGGAGGAAGGAGCTATGCCAAGTCTCTTACATTTACAGATCAATGACTGCCCGGGGTTGAAGAAGCTTCCGGAAGGACTGCAACATGTGACTACCCTCAAGAAATTGGAGTTGTGGAACATGTCTTTCGAATCCAATAAGACGGAGGAGAGGATTGGCATAAGATTCGGCACATTCCCTCCATCAACATAATCTATTCCTAAGCTGTGGCACTTTCTGTCCTTGTGAGAGCTACTACATTGGGGAGACTTGTTTCCCCTATTCATTTTTATTTACCTCTTAATCAGCATTGCAAATACCCACTGCAAACATCAGCCCTTCAGGCAACTCCAGACATCGATATTAAAAGACCAGTAGCTTACACCAGCATCCTCACAACAAACATCCCATGCAAATACCCACAGAACATGCAGCCTCAGCCCTAGATCACAGCAGCAGTAATAAGCCACCTGCATGGACATCCTTAGAAGATCAACCCCGGGAATCATCTGCAGAACAGCACGTACAAACCATCCATACTACAAAAAATAGCAGAACTGCATGCCATCCCCAACAGGCTACAATACTGCAGAAACCAGCAACCCCACTTCTACATCCAACATCAATACGGAAGCCATCAGAGGACAACAAGAAGAAGAGAAGGGACTGAGATGATTCTGTACCCAATGCTGCCTATGCCGGCATTCTCGAGCACCACAATGCCCCTTGTCTCTCGTGGAAGATCAGACCTGCTTCTGTATTTTAAAGTTACGTATATGCTTCGACTTTTTTTATCGATTTAAGCAACCAAATTCTAGTATATAACTTTCGGGTTATAATCACAACTTTCATTTCTGGACATTTTTCTCACAGCAGAGATTGTGATGATCTGCACATGCAAAGTGACTAGACGGAACGAAGAATGGTGGAATGGGGCCTAGATGGTGATGAGATATTTTGATGATATTTTCTAATTATAACTCGAGGATTCATGTATTTTTTTTTTGTTACAAATCTCTCGATATGGAACCATGTACTAATATTTGTTACATGCTCTGTACTTCAATTCACACCAACAGTTCATTTAATGTTAGATTCATTCTACTGAATGCATTGTGTGCCTGTAATATGTTAGTTGAAAATCAAAACAGCAAGCAATTTCTTTATAGTCTAGGCCTAAGAAGGCTTCCACAGTTTTTCTTATTTTTAGATATCATACTATGCATAACTGAGAGTTCTACAGCGAGCTTGGATTTCCTTTCATTTTGCACAATTGACCCCATGGTTCAAGGATACGTATGGTAAACCTAGCCACTGTTTCTTTGGCCTTCTCTAGACCATCCATCATGTGAGGCCTGCCCTTAATCATCAATTGCTCCCAAAAATCACTTTTGATCAGATTATCCCAACCATCCAATTAAAGGTGAGGAAATAGACAATCCATATTTATTACACTAAAAAAGGCATAACTATTGTCTATCATATAAGGCCATCTTTGATTCTCTCTCTCTCTCTCTCTCTCTCTCTCTCTCTCTCTCTCTCTCTCTCTCTCTCTTCTCTCTCTCTCTCTCTAAAAAAATAAAATAAAAAATAAATAAAAATAAAAAAAGAGGCTTGAAATTGATGGTGGATATTAATTAAACTAGAAAGAGTTATTGATTTGAACCGTCCATTGAGTAGAACTTGACTGCCTATCCCCCTCAAAACTCATCCCTTAGGGAAATGAGGAGAGAATCTCCACTTGCGCAATAACTTAAATCAATAACCCACTTAGTTTTAGCAAAATTATAAATAAAATCGATTATAGCCCTCAAAAAAACTTTTCTAAAATGGAGCTCCCATAAGTACGATAGGTCAAACCCCTGTACAGTGTGTTTCGGTTTTCAAAGATCCAAACTGTCTATGGTGGGCCTCCCTACTGATTGCTCATGTGCCCAAAAATTCCCTATACTGATTTGGACAAGTCTGATATGACTCAGACTTGGGAGTCACCCAATCGACTCAGGGCTTGAAAAGTCAATCCAAGTCCCTTTATCAAATAACATCAATGCAGTGCCCACCTGATGGGCGGCTTGGATCTCTTACATATGGTGGATGCATGTGTACAATTAGCAAACATCTGCATGAAAAGTAATGAAATGGAAAGTAATGTAATGAAAGCACCACCAATTGTTAGCTGCAGGATTTTCATTAGCTGCTTTTATCCTGGGTATGCTTGGATACATTGAATCCATGCAGAAATGGAGATCATTAAACACCTTAATCATCACTCTTATCCACAGTCAGAATTCTCTGGAAACAAGAAACAAGATGGTTGTTGTGTAATGAATTTGAGGATTCCACTTGCTATCCAAACAGATCCCCATTTTTTGGAATCCTATTTTCTAGGGTGACTGGAAGTTATCATTTGGGTAACCATTACATGATCTGCAGAATCCAAATGAAATACATGTAAAACCCGTATCCTAATCCGTACTGTCCCGTCGAATCCCGCGACCCTTTCCGTCGAAGTCTGGCGATCCGCGACCGATAACCGACGTTTGCGATCGACCCTAAGTCGTATCCTGTAGAATTGAGTCGGCTTAATTCGAGACCTGTATCATTGCTACCGCACCGTCACCGCGATTCCAACGCCACGACTCGCGCACCGATCCGATACCCAAGCCGGAAGATGTGGGCCAGCGTTTATTTCGAAGAAACGCCGCGCTTTTACGATCCCGAGAGAATCTCTACGGCATGTCCCATCAATCAATCAATCAATCGATCACTTTATGTCAAGTACACATCACCTTTCACCCCATCCCCAAGCAACCACCAAGTCAACTATTTCTCACCCTCTCTCTTACACACCCATACCTAGTCAAGTACACATCACTCCATCACTCACATCTCCCATCTCTCACATCTCCTTACAACTCTCTCTCTCTCTCTTATTTCCCAACACAATTCCAAGCCAAGCAAAGAGAGCTCACGTCCAAGCCCCTCTAAGAGAGAAAATGACCTTATGTGGCCCACCTTTCTCTCCCAAAAATCCTCCATCCTAGCCCTTCATTTCTCATATCTTCCGTCAAAGTGAAGCATAAGGAGTTGGCGTTCCAACGGGCCGAAAAGATCGAACGGTGGGTGCTTATTAGGCTAGATTTTCATGTTTTTATAGTGGACCAAGTGAGGCCTACCAATCAATGGTATGGATCTCACTTTGGACCTTAAGATGTGGCCGATGGCCCACCTTGATTATCACTTAATGTATGATTGAATGCAAGGGAGGGCCCATAATGTCGGGGTCCCTCCATCACACGTGTCCCACTCCCTTTATTTCTCTCTCTCTCTCTCCCTCTCTTTTTCATTTCTTCTTGTATGATAATGTGGCCGTGTGACCCGCTTGGATGGACCCCACCATGAGGCATGGTTTTTATCTAAGCCATTTATAAGTAGGGCCTACCTTATATGTGTTGACCCACATCATCCTCCATGTGGTGGCTCACCTAAGCCGGGCCCACCTCGAATGTATGTGTTACATCCCAACTGTCCAGCGTCCAGGGATGCTGGACGTGGACTGAGAAAACACAAATATTAGCTTGGTTCACAAGCTTTTGGGGTGGGTCACTTGTTTAGGCCTCACCCTGATGTATGTATTCAATCCACGCCGTCTATCATATTTACCCAATCATTTTAGGCGTTGGACCGAAAAATGAAGCGGATCCAACTTTCAGGCGGGCCATACCTTAGAAAACAATGATTTTCACCGTTTAAACGCACTTAAATTTATCTTCACTCCGAAAGATGCCCAATATTGGGCTTGATAGAATGCTTGTGGAGTATAGAGTCCATTGGGTGGGGCGGATGCTTCCGACGCCGGCCCCACAGGTGAAAAACCTCGGAGTATTGGTTTTTTAAAAAATAATAATAATAATAATAATAATAAATACAACAGCAGCATTGTTGCTGCTGCTGTCAGAAAGGCAGGATGCCAGGCGTCCTGCGCTAGGCGGATGGGCAGGCCACCCACGGCCCAGCCGTGGGCGCTACCATGTTGTATATATGACATCCAAACCGTCCATGAGGTGGGCCCCTCCCTGAAGTGGGCCCCCTCCAAATATCAGGCCGATCCAACGCTCAGGCGGCCCACATCATAGGATACAGTGTTGATTAAAGGCCTACCATTGAAACTCTTTTTGGGCCCACAGAAATTCTGGATCAAGCTAAAATTTGTTTTTACCCTTCATATGGGTCTACGTGACCTTATGAATGCGATGGATGGCGTATAAACATAAGGGTGGTCCCCACTTGGGACCCACAATGATGTACGTGTTTCGTTCCACCGTCCGCCTGGACGGTGGAGCCCTCCATGTTATATGTGTTGTATTCCCACTGTCCAGGGACGGTGGGCGTGCGGGTGTGTGTGCGTATGTGTGGTGTGTGTGCACGTGTGTGTGTGCTTGCGTGTGTGTGCATGTGTGTGGTGTGTGTATGCGTGTGTGTGTATGTGCGTGTGTGTGCTTGTGTGGGGTGGTTGTGTGTGTGTGTGTGTGTGTGTGTATATATATATATATATTATATTTTATATAATATACCTGATAGTGGGCCTCTATGGGCCCCACCATGATGCTTGTATTGCATCCAAACCGTCCAACCATTTCTAAAGCTCATTTTTGGGCATGAGCTAAAGAATAAGTCAGATCTAAAGTTCAAGAGAACCCCCACCGTTTTACGTGGTGGCCAATGACGCCCACCGTTCAAAAAAAAAATCCCTAAGGGCCATTGTAGCTTCCGATTAAGCTAATGTTTGTTCCACTTCATCTATCCCTATGTTAACTTAGGTACAGGTTGGATGGGAAATATACGTTATGGTGGGCCTTAGGAATTTTAAATGATGGAAATCATTATCACCACTTATTTGGAGCGGCCCATTTGATATACATGGGGCCCAATTAGTGTGACCCATCTAATACACATAAGGACCATGTTATGAGGCCCGTTCGATGTATTTGTGGCCGTTATTGAGGCCCACCTTGATGTGTATTTGTGGCCATTGTTGAGGCCCACCTTGATGTACATAAGGCCCATGTGATTAGGCCCATTCGAGGTATTCGTGGCCCGTTGTTAAGGCCCACTTTGATATATATGAGACCCATATTACAAGGCCCATTGTGATGTTTTCAAAGGCCCATGGGACATGGCCCATTGCAATGTACTTAAGGCCCATTGATGCGGCCCACTTGATTTATGAAAGGCCCATATGAGGCAACCCATTTGATGTATTTGAGGACTTTGGGTCGAGGCCCAATGAGATGTATATAGGTCCCTTGCAATGCGTGATTCCCCATGGCTTTGTGTAGCGATATTTATGGCGAGTCATGCCTTGGGAGCAATGTTGGTTTGACGTCCACATTGTAAGAACAATGTTGGTTTAATGTCCGCATTATAGATCTCCCTAGGGCCCATTGATAGGCCCATACTGGTTATGTATAGGCCATCTAGGCCCATCTTCGGTATAAGGATAGTTCATTTCTTTATAACATGCTTATTGTAGCTCCATGATTCATGCGCATACGCATCATATGTATGCTTGAAATGAGGATGTTTGATCATAGCATAAGCCGTCGGGCTGAGACGTTTATGGGACTCCTTACGAGACGGAGTGCCCCACATGATCGCGTACTACGCGCAGGATTGCTGCATGATTGTAAGGTGTGAATCATGCATCTCGCATATGTGTGACTTGATCACTGCACGCCCTAGTGACATCAAGGCCATGGCTCCATAGACACATCGTGGATGGCCGTTTCGGATACCGGAAATACTTGGTTCTAGCACTGTGGGCACTTAGGATGTCCTTAGGTGAAAGTCCCAGAACCTTTTTAGTATCAGGAGATGCTCCAACGTCTAGACCGAGTGGATACACGAGCGCCCGAGTGCCGAATACCAGTAGGCCGCGTCTCCCACTGTGTCGTGGTCGGTTGGAAGGGGGTGTGGCCTTATCCGCCCGAGTGAGTGGGCTATAAGCTAGGCTGAGTTTGACCAGCTCGCAAATGTGTCCGCTATCGACGAGCCAGATAGGTATTGGCAGACTACTGGTCAGGCAGATAGTGTGGTCTCTTCTACTTGCTTGACTGTGCAGCTAGGGAGGAGGCAGTCAGTGTGAGGTGTATTAGACCCCAGTGATATCTAGAGAGGAACTGTACTGATACGTGTACTTGATGAGTACTGACATGCTTGCTTTGCATCATGCGTATGACATTTGGCTACATAGGTCTCGCATCGCATGACCTTGGTATGGCCGATAGCATTCATGTCTTGCATCACATAGCTTTAATATAGCTGATAGCATTCATGGACTTATCACATATTTCCGCATTACTCTGATATTATATACTTGACACTTACTTTACACACACTTTCACCACCCTCTAAGCTTTCTATAAGCTTATGCACGATAGATACGTGCAGGTGGCGTTAGGTTGCAACAACGTTGAGCTTGGAGCGTGCAGCCGAGCTTCTGGAGTTTCTGTTACTTTCAGTATATTGTATTTCCCTTTCATACGCATTGTACTTAAAGTTTTTGATAATGGATATGTGGTGTTGTTGTTTTATGACTTGGTTATGCTAGTGGTTATGCTCTATTACAAAAAAAAAAAAAAAAAAAAAAAAAAAAAAAAAAAAAAAAAAAATTATACTGAAAATCCTCCTTGTAAGATCCCAGGATCGGAATCTGGCATATGGGCGCTAGGAGTCGAGAATGGGGTACTACGGAGGCTGTCGGCACCGGATTCAGCGAACGGAAATTTTGTGAGCCCGTTTTCCGAGTTTGGGGCGTGACAATACACGTATCCAAACTCACTAAGATGTGCTTCATTTCATGTTCCTTTTAGGGCATCAATGATTTTCTTCCTTCTTTTTCTCTCCCTTTTTCTTTTTTCTAGTACTGGGTAGGCAAGGATTGACCCTTGATATCGAAATCTCAACAATAGAGAGATTTTCTTTTCTTTTTTTTCACCTTTTTTAGTTTAGCTAAGATATAGTAATTTCTATTAAAAGAGGGAAAATAACATCAAATATTAGCTGCGGGAATTTTGGCGGCCTCTTTACCCTTTTTGTAGAAAGCAATGCGCCTATGGTGGTCTTCCAGCTCTTTTTCCAGCTTCTCAATGAATTACCTATATTTCTCCAAAGCCTGATGAAATAAGGAGAAAAGAAGAGGGAAACACACAAATTCAGAGTGGTTAAACATCGAAGGAGATTACTATTGGAAATAGAGAGGAAAGTATGTGTCCTAGTTCTGAAATTCAGCAACTCAACCAAATATCAAGTCGATTGTGGGTGTGACTTGGTCCCAAATCCTGAAGGGTAATTGAGTTGACTCACTGACTTGATCAACTCGACGCACACAACTCTGACTGAGTAACTCAATTGGTTAATTGTTTGCTTTAATAGAAGGGAAAAAAAAAAAAAAAAAAAAGCTAATTTTGAACTCGCGGCCTTCCTTTGAGAGAGGAAAAGGCTAACCACAGCACGCCAATGGATGTGCCTTTGTTGACTAATACTTTAATATATTCAATTTAATTATTAAATACTGAGTCAAGTTGTAAAGACTGGATCGAGTCTTCGAGTTGATCCAATCTGTCTGGAGTCTGCACATGGACTCTTCGATTTTTTAACATACATGCACAGCTGCCAGACCAGCACAACTAATCAACTGTAGAATACAGGCTTTACTTATTCACAGCATACGTGCATTAGGATTTCTAGAATATCCACCATGACACTTCTTTGAAACGAATTTATATCATCATTTTTATTTTTATTTTTTCTTACTGGCATCTGTTCATCTTTCAATTCTAACATGCAGAGTAAACAATGCCACCAATAAAATAAATAAATAAATAAATAAAGAGACTGTAATGGCCATTACAGGGCCGTAACAGCCATTATGACCCATATCGTACAGGTAACAACAGGTGGCCGTTATGGCCACCATTAACATTACGAAATACCTTGGAGGATTTCGGGGCAGATGGTATGAAGGTGAGATGGCTGTGGAAGGAGGGGGTGGTGATCAGATTCTATCAGACTATCATCAACTCGGCTTGGGAAACTCTTCAATGGACCCTGGGTCGATCAAATATAAATATCAGCAGCCAAGTAGAGCTCATGAAAGGCAAGAGGTGGATTAGGGGTGCATTGATGCATGTGGGCAGACACGTTGGGGTTGTTTTCAGCGACAGAGATGAGGATTAGCATAATCTATTCCAGTTCGTCGAAGCTCGAGTAGAAAGAGGTAGCTTGCTATCTCGCCAAGGCAATCTTCAAGTAGCAACAGAGAACTGGTATGTCTTCAATCCTGTGTCTTCTGAGGATGGAATGTTGAATAAAGGGGATAGAATGGGGCGCAAGGGGAGATCCTTCTCCAAATGAGGATCTTGTCCTAGAATTTAGGGTGCTTAGGTTCCAGGGAGAAGAGGATCCAAGTCCGGGATGTTTGCAAAAGGGCAAAGGTGCAGGTGTTATCCTTTCAAGAAGTGAAGACCCTCGTCTTTGATGCTTCTCTGTTGGAATATATTTGGAAATCAAAGGGGAAGGACTGGGTGTTTTTGGAGTCCAATGGGACTGCTGGGGGAAGAAGGGCAGAAAAAGCTCTCTGTCAGTTGTAATGGAAGGGATTTCCAATGGGTTTCAATGGTTGTTTACATTTGTCTATGGGCCCAATGTGGCCGCTGACAAAGATGCATTTTGGGATGAGCTAAGTCAAGCCGGGGGCATCAATGATTGCCCATGGTGCATGGGAGGGGATTTTAATGCAACCAGGTTTACATTTGAGAAATCATCAGGGTGTAAATTCACAAAAATCATGCCTGTTTTTTCCAGGATTGGTGGAAAAACATTAGTTGGTGGATCTCCCTTTGGGAGGGGGCAAGTTCACTTGCTCTAATGGGCAAGAACACCCTATCGTGACCAGGATTGACAGATTTTTGGTATCAGCTTCTTGGGTGGAGAAATATCCTCTTGTCTCTCAGCGATCTCTTCCTCAACCAGTGTTGGACCACTAGCCTATCGTGCTAGGTGTTGTGGAAGAAAACTACGGGCCAAATCCATTTAGGTTCGAGCTATCCTAGTTAAAAGTGAAGGGGTTTTCAGATATGGTAAAACAGTGGTGGGAACCCTTCTCGGTCAAAGGTTTTGCGGACTTCAAATTGAGCCAGAAATTGAAATTGCTAAAGAGGAAATTTGTCAGCTAGAAAAAGAAGTGTTGGGCAAAAGATACATTGGAAATAAAACAATGTTGGATCAGATTCAAGAGCTGGACGTCAAAGTGGAAGATTCGAAGCTTTTGGAGGATGAAAAATATCTTCATGGAAAGCTTGGTTTTAACTATGCTAATTGTCTCAAGGAGGATGAAATCAAATGGAGGCAACAGGCTCGGGCTACTTGACTTAAAGAGGGGGTAAAGACAAAAATTTCCACAGTACTACGAGTGCTCGTGCTAGATGCAATATAAAGTGTCTAGTGTGGTGGTGGGTGGGGAAAGGTTCGATGAAAAAGCTAAGGTGTGCAAATAAATTGTTGGCTTTTATGAAGATTTGCTGTCGGATGAGGACTAGAAAAGACCTTTGGACAATATGCCTCAGGAAGTCGTGGAATCTCTAGAGAAGTCTTTCTCCGAAGACGAAAACAAAAAAGTTGTGGATGGGGGGAGGGGACTTTATGGATGAATTTTACTCCAAGAGAAGATTATCCAAGGAATTAGGAGCTTCATTTATAGCACAAATTCTGAAGATCTCTAGAGCTGAAAACCTCAAAGACTATTGGCCAATTAGTTTGATTGGAAGCATTTATAAAATTCTTGCTAAGGTGCTAGCTACAAGGTTTAAATGGGCCCTTCAAGGGATCATATCTAAGAACTAGGAGGCATCTATAGAGAGAAGACAAATCATTGATATTGCGTTCATCGCCCATGAGTGCATTGATGCCAAATGCAAGCAAAAAGTGGGAAGGGTGGTATGCAAGCTGGACTTCGAAAAAGCGTACGACCATGTCGGTTGGGAATATTTGGATTACATGCTGGGGAGAATTCGTTGTGGGAAGAAATGGAGGGAGTAGATCAAGGAATGCATGAGGTCATCCAGATTCCTGGTCCTAGTCAATGGCTCGCCTAATGGCCTAAGGGCTTTTTTCAATGTTTGCGTGGTTTGAGACAAGGAGGTCCACTATCCCCTCCCTTTTTGTGGTGGTGGTGGTCGAGAGACTCGAGACTCTGAGCAAAATTCTAGACTATGGTCAACAAATCAGCCTTTTTAAAGGCTTCTCTTTTAGCAAATCATGTCCCCCAATATCATATCTTCAATTTGCTGATGATACACTATTGTTTTGCAATGCTAATGCCGGAATAGTGGGGAAGTTGTGAATGATTATTATGTGCTTTGAAGCTATCTCAAGGCAAAAGTGAATGTCTCTAAGAGTGTTATGCTAGGTGTCCAAATGGCTAAGGAGGGGCTCACGATGCTAGAAAGGGCTTTGGTTGCAAAGTGGGTGACTTCCCAAATACATATTGATGCAAGACAATTAACTACTTGCTCTAAAAGCTCGAACTGATAGAGCATCGCGAATCAATCCCTTTATCTCATAGCCCAGACCCCACATCCCATGGGTTAGGACCTCGGCCGAACACCCCTCATGGGCCCCACTTCACATGGGTTCTACTTCACAAAAGCCACCTGCTTCACACGAGTGCCACCCGCCTCACATGGGCCGTCCACTCCGAGTATGCCCCTACATCCCACAAGCTACCCCGCTTGAGCCCGGTGTGAAAATGCCCCTGCATTAATTATCCTAGTTTGCCTCTGTGTGGGCAAACCGATCAAACATTTATGGGACATGTTGATAGAATGGGTAAAAAGAATGCTTCCTCAGTGGAGAGGTAGATACTTGTCGTTAGAGGGTCGCATTGCAATGATAAAAGTTGTGCTTTCTAATCTCCCAGTATACTTCATGTCATTATATCGATGACAGCAATCAGTCTTGGAGAAGATTGATGGGCCAAGGAGAGATTTTTTTGTGGCAAGGAGCGGAGGAAAAAACAAAGTTTCAATCACTTGGGTGGGTCAAAGTTTGTAAGCCCTGTAAGGAGGAAGTTTGCTATGAAAGAAGAGGCTCTTTGGAAGGACATAATTTTATTAAGTATGGGTCCGGCGAACAAAAGACTCTTCCTTGTACAGGGCATCACATTTGCAAAAAGGTCATTTGGTTAAATCGAGTTTTGATAATGCAGTGTGCTTCGTGCTTGGTAATAGTGAAACATCTACTTTTGGAAAGATATTTGGATTGGGGAGGAAACGTTGGAGTCGCACTTCCCGCAACTTGCAAGCTTATCTATGGACCGCAATATGATTGTGGGACATTGCTTCTCTCAAATCAGAGATAGTGCAGCATGGACCCCTCCTTGCTAACTCTTCATGTCCGAAGAAGAGGTGGGGGAATTGACCTCCCTGTTGGATCATTTCAAATTTTATTATGTCTATTGGTGAAAAAGATGAGACATGTTGGTAGATGGATAAGTCCGGACGCCTCTCGGTCCAATCCTTCTATAAGATGCTCTAAGCTCATGGCTTCGAGGAGGCCTCTGGTGATGTGATTGCTACTAAGTTTTTTTGGTCCTACAAAACTCCCCAAAAGTTTTGGCGTTTGCGTGGCTAGTTGGTCGGGGCAAAGTTTTGGCAATTGATAACCTCCAGAAGCATGGAATTGTTCTCCCAAACATATGTTTGATGTGTATGGCCATTTCAGAATCAATTAGCCATCACTTTCTGCATTGCCTGGCAACTTCTTTTTTGTGGAATAGTATCCTATCCACGTTCTAGGTTACTTAGGCATGTGTGATCTCCATTGATTTATTCCTTTTGTCTTGGCATGGGGTGGATCTCAAAGAGGAATTGAAAGTCCCTTGGCACCTGTGTCTTTTGGCGGGGCTTTGGATTATTTGGGAAGAAAGGAACGAGAGATGCTTTAGAAACTCGAGCCACTCTATGGGATGGGTTGTGTCAAAAGTTAGAGGTCTGGTAATTGAATGGGCTTCATGCTTTGGGGGGAAGGGCGGCACTGTAATTAGATTGGGTGGTTGCTAGCCCTTCCTCCGTATAGTTCCTTGCCTTCTTGGCGCTTGTTTATAATACACTTTTGCTATCTTTCAACCAAAAAAAAAAAAAAAAGGACTCATCAAGTGGGCTACACATGAGAAATGTGAATGGTTGGGAAAAAATGACCACGGGTCTATAGTCAACTTACACCTGAGACCCACCTTATTACTTCCAGCCTGATTTCTGTGCAGATCATATTCAATGTTTAACATGTGTGCCAAATTGGAAAATGTGCCATGGGGATCCTCTTCAATCCTCTGTGTCCATATAATAGCGTGCTCATACAACTATCAACATATATCATGAACAAAATGGATGTAGCATAAGATGAGGAATGGAAACAAAACGTACCTTAGTAGATAGTGTATCCAGAGGGAGCATCAACACCGGCTGTATGTAATTCTTTCCGCAGAAGAATATTATAACATTGTTGGCTTTGATATCAATCACAATGCCTTTACTCAGCCATGCTAGCTCCATCGCATATTCGGGTGCTTGGTAAGGTCTACAGGGCTTGCAAACAACCTTCACAGTTTCATGCCTCTTCCATTGAAGATGCATGTTAAGAACCACACCCCCAAATACTCCCTATCTCCCTACTGGAACATAGTTCTTTCTCACCTGTATGCTTGAGGTAAAACTGCTCCTCCTTGGTTTGTATTTCGAGTAATATATTTCTTCCAGAGCTTTGGGGACCTCAAATTTCCTTAGCTCCTCAATCAACCATTCTTCTTTTCTTTTAGCCTGAGATGGAAGCATAAAATTTAACAGAGATTTTAACCCAAAATCCCCACTTTTAGTTAAAAGCAAACAGCTAAAAAGTATTTATATCAAAATGGAGAGAAGAAAGGTGATCGATACAAGGTACTGTCTTATTTATTTATTTATTTTCTTGCTTTTCTATTTGAGATGTTGCGTGGCCATTGAGAAAGCAATTGAATCCTGCACCAATCCCAAGATTCAAATGCACCTCTGAATCTGAATTCTCAAATAACAGAACAAAAAGCAGATGGTGTATTGAACTATTCATAGGGGTGACAATGGGTCAGGTCAACCAATGGTTCAATTGACAATTGGCCCAACCCACTTCTAAGCGGCTTTGGGCCAAGACAGGTCAGGTTTAAGGTCCGGCTTGGGCCAAAAAAAAAAAAAAAAAAAAATCCCAGTTAGACAAACGGGTCAGGCTTGACCCGAACTAAGGTTGGGTAAATAGGATTCAGGTAGACCCAAACCCAAGTTGCAGCCCTAGTAATTACACAATACTCAGCACAAACAAGGAGTGTTCTTGTGTCTAGCCCACGTTCTAGTAACCAAACCATTCATCTGGGTCAGATTAAAAGCCTCCTCCATTGGACAATCCCAGCCAACTGATTGGGGGAATTTTCCACATTAAGCAAAAAGAGTTCACTGTATTTCTTTTTAACGACACATCTGCGGGCCAACAATCGGATGGCGAGATGTCTGTCAAGGGAGCTCTTTGTAACATTTCTCATCATATGGTGTGATACATCAGATGAATGGCTTGGATCACCGAACGCTTGTCCAAACAAAAACACAGACAATTAGGGCAAAAGATTTTATATTTTCTCCGCCAGGAACTGTGCCATGGTGGGGCATTTCAAGCTATCCAGATCTTTTGCATAGATGCCCTACTGTCGATGGATAATGGACAAAAGAATCCCCTCCATAGAGCAATCCCAGCCATCCAATCCACCAGCTTCTTCTTCTTCTTCTTTTCCTGCTGGATATCGACAGTCAGGCTAAAATTTTCATCCCATCCGCCCAATTTTAGGCCAATTGCCAGACAACTAGGATCGTCCAGTGGCGAAGACTTTCACAGTATCACTCACCCATGAAGGAGCCATTCATATAAACGGTCTGGATCATCCGAATGTGGGCCCCACCTGTAATGCGGGCTCTGATGGATAATTTCCACTAATAATCTCAAATAATACAAAACGAGTGCAGAAACACAGAATTCATTCCATTTGAGAAGAGAAAAGAGCAAACCCTACAAAGCATTAACAAATAGGAAGAGAAAAAAATCCGAGAAAAAACAGATCTTGAAAGAAATCTTACACTATCGAGATAAAATGGCTGTGCGTGAGATATTGCAGCCTCCTTGATGTGGCATTTCATCATAAAGAAAGCAACCTGATTGAAGGAGAGATGGAAACGAATCAAAGGCTGTTTTCGGTGGAGAAATCGACGGAGAAAACTCGTTGAAACTGCTGCTTTCAAATTCCATTTCATTTCAGAAAAAAAAAAAAGTAAAGGTTCCTGAAAAAATCGGAAACGGATGGGTGTGGTCGGCGCTATGTGGGCTCCACCATCATGTATGCGTTTCATCCATTCCGTTCGTCCATTTTTACTGATCATTTTAGGCTTGATCCCAAAATTGAGAGGGATATAAATCTAGGGCCGTACATTCAGCCGAGTCAAGTCAAGGTGGGCCAAGCTTGGCTTGACTCGTCCATGTTATACTCGAGTTCGAGCTCAACATTGAAGCTTGGCTTGCGAGTCGAGCTTGAGTCGAGCTAGTGGTTCAAGTCGAGTCGAGTTTATCTCGAGTCGAGTTGAGTTTACCTCAGTAGGGTAAGGGAAAGAAAAAGAGGGAATGGGGACAAGTAGGGTCGGATAGAGTTTTTTAGTAAAAACTTTTAAGTTTTCACTTCTTTTTTAAAACAAAAAAAACTTAAATATATATTATATATATTTAATATTAATATAATATATATAATATATATTATTAAAATATATTACTCGAGCCGAGTTGAGCTCGAGCTCGAGCTTCGAGTCGAGTCGAGTTGAGTTGAAATACATCATGGTCGAATTTGGCTTGAACTCAACTCGAGCTTTAGTAAACAAGCTTAACTGGCCTTGAGTCGGCCTTTCAAGCCGAGTCAATCCGAGCTGAGTCGAGCTTTTCGAGCTAGCTTTACTCGTGTACAGCCCTATAAAAATCTCAGGTTAACCACACCACAAGAAAACAATATTGATCGGATATCCACCATTAAAATCCTCCTAAGGCCCACTGTACTATTTATTTGACATCTAATTTGTTGATTAGGTCATACAGGCCTAGATGATGGTGTCAGGGGTAACCAATCCGTCTCCCAAGAAATCCGCGTCACTTAAGGGCCTGTTTGGATGCCTGTAAGTTCTTTTAAGTTGTAAAGTGACTTACTTATAAGTCACTTACAGGTGAAAGTTACTTACAGGTAACCTGTTTGAATGTAAGTTGTAAGTACTTACAGGTAAGTTAGTTTTTCTGTTTGGTGGACCTGTAGGTTACTTAAAGGTAGAAAACTGAATATTCACATCGAGCAGAGCTTATATTGGCGAATCATTCTAAAATGTTATAATCATATTTTAAAAAAAACGTAGGATCAAATATGTTATTTTGTTAAGCCCATCAAGATGAATATTCGAGATAATTATTAAGCTAAACCAATCATCAAGTGGGCTATAAAAGTGGGCCCACGAATTCAAAATATTTATAATATGGACTAATAACTCAATTTAAGCATTGAGAATAAACTTAAAAACATTAATAGAAAATCTACTAATTAAATTACATTACCAATGTCTTCTTTAACTATAGAAATTACATTTAAAACTTTTCGCCTAGGAATCATCCTCTCCAACCATTCATTCCTTTGAATAGAACTTAGTCCAAAGTGTACATCAATGGCCCGCATTAAACTGAAGAAATGCTATCCATGGTCAGCCCTACCGCGGCCTATTCATCTCGATTGCTGAACCATGGCTCCGGTTATAGAAATCAAGAATCAAATGTACTGTGGATATTTGCAGTTGAACAATTATTAGTCATCAAGTGAAGAATTGGGACATGGTCCATCCATAGTGGGTCCATTTGAACAATGGCCTTGGTTGCAAGGGCCATAAGAATAAATAGGATTTATGCACCAGATACATGATGGATTCATGGTTTTCTGATCCAACCCACTGGTCCATATAAGGGAATTGTGGTTGCTGGCCAATGAAAACTTACACTGTAAGCATAGGTCCCACCAATCAAATCTCAATGGGCTTCTGCTGTGAATGGAAATGCCCCATAGTCCATGCAAACTAGAAAATCCAAACCATCTAGAAATGTCAAGCAAGGTGGGCCTAAAATCCCTGATGGAGAAATTGTTTAGCATGCCATTTCTTCCTCCGTGAAAAACCTGGCAACACAAGCAAGGTGGGCCTAAAATCCCTGATGGAGAAACGGTTGGGCGGAGTGGATATGTAATACGTCATCAAGGTGGGCCCACGGCAGGGGTAACACCCACTACCGTGTTACCAGTAATGCAATCAGACTGCGTACTGAGTTGCTGCTATACTTTTTTTGTACTAAGTAAATTCAGTTGGGCCCACTGTAAATGTATACGGTTTATCCAATCCATCCATCCATTTTTTCATCTAGATGTAGACGTTGAGCCATAAATTTAAGAATATCCAAAGCTCAAGTGGACCATACCACAAGAAACAGTGGAAATACTGATTGGATCGTTGAAACATTTCTAGTGCCCATAGAGATCTTTATTTGTCATCCAACATGTTCATAAGATCACAAACACCTGGATGAAGGGGAAAAAAAATCATCTTGATCCATAACTTCTGTGGCCCCTCAAAAATTTTCAATGGTATACACTCAATTCACACTATATTCTTATGTTGTGGTCCACTTGATCTTTGGATATAGCTAATTTTTAGGATCATGACTTAAAAATAAGTATTAAAATGGATGGACAGTGTGGATCAAATACATATATCATGGTGGATCCCACAGATTTTATGAATTACTCAGCACGCGTTCCCTTCCATTTTCAAAGGAGAAAAAAAAAGGGTAGATGAAACCCTACCGTTTTACTGTTTTAGGAGGAGAAGAGACGGAAAGCGGTAACTGCAACGAGAGATTGCAGAGACGGAGAGAGATTGCAGAGAGGGAGGAGGAGAGATTGCAGAGACGGAGAGAGATTGTCGTTTTCAATGGCTGGTGCTTCTTCTTCATTGGCTGGAGCTTCATGGCTATAATGGTGGTTGGTGGGTTGGTGCGTTTCTCCCTCTTCCCCTCTTTTTAAAAATCTGACCGTTGAGCCTGTAAGTGACTTATAGGGAAGTGACTTCCCACCCCCATCCCCCTGCAGTTTTTTGGTAGATTTGCCTGTAAGTTACTTACAGGTTGTAAGTTATTTACAGGTGATTTTTCTCCCCCAAACACCACCTGTAAGTGACTTCCCTGTAAATCACTTCCCACTTACCCAACTTACAGGCATCCAAACAGGCCCTTAGGGCGTGTCTGGTTACCGTGGTAGGAAGTTATTCGTTCATCTCTGCCTCCATTTGTTCGGAAACGGATTGGCTAGCTACTCCCCCTGCCACCAGCCAATGGCAAGTGGTCGGTGATCGGTGGGCCCCACCATGATTTATGTATTTCATCCGTGCCGTCCATCTATTTTTCTAGATCATTTTATGATATGAGACCAAAAATGAGGTATATCCAAATCTCAAGTGGAACACATTATAGGAAATAGTGTTGAATGAGCGTTGACTATTAAAAACCTTTTGGGGGCCATAAAAGTTTTCGATAAAGCTGATTTTTGTTATTTACCATCATCTAGGCTTGTATGACCTAATCAACAGATTAGATGTCAAATAAACAGTACAGTGGGCCTTAGGAGGATTTTAATGGTGGATATCCGATCAATATTGTTTTCCTGTGGTGTGGTTAACCTGAGATTTATATCCCTCTTAATTTTTGGATCAAGCCCTAAAATGATCTGCAAAAATGGATGAACGGAATGTACGAAACACATACATCATGGTGGGGCCACAGAGCACCGACCACCAGCCACCGGGCGGGTGGCAGGGGGAATATCCAATCCGGTTCCGATTTCGTGTGAAAGCCTGAACTTAGGTGGGGTCCACTGTGATGTTTTTGAGAAATCCTCCCTGTCCATCCATTTTGTGAGTTCATTTTAAGACATGTTACCAAAAATGAACCGTATCCAAAGCTCAAGTGAGCCGTATTAAAGGAAAATGTGGTTAGAGAAATTCCTACCATTGAAACCTTCCTGGGTTCAACAGTGATGTTTAGATGCCATCCATACTGTTAATTACGTCATTCCTATTCGGATGAACTAAAAACAAAAATATTAGCATGAATCAAAACTTTTGTGGCCCCACGAATATTTCAACTGTGTATGTTTAATTATCACGTTTTAGGATCACTTGAGCTTTAAATATGGTTCATTTTTGCCAACATGTCCTAAAATGAACTCACAAAACGGATGGATGGGGAGGATTTTTCACAAACATCACAGTGGGCCCCACCTGGTTTTCAGCGCTAGGGGTGTACATCGAGTTGAACCGAGCCGAGCTGGCCTTGGCTCGACTCGATGTACACCCCTCGGATGGACGAGGAGGATTTTTCACAAACATCACAGTGGGAAACGGATGGATGGGGAGGATTTTTCACAAACATCACAGTGGGCCCCACCTGGTTCCTAGCGCTAGGGGTGTACATCAAGTTAAACCGAGCTGAGCTGGACTCGGCTCGACTCGGCACGAACAATGGCTAACCTCAGCTCGAACTCGACTCGGCTCGGTCCTCAAGCCTAACTGGCCAGCTCGGAACGGTTCTGTCAGCAGCTCGGGCTGAGTTCGAGCCAAGATCGAGCCGAGTTCGCCATTGAGGCATTTCCACAAACACCTAAACTGCAACTTCGAGATCTCACTGTTTTACAAACAAAGGCAATGGTTTTACAGGTATTTTCTCAAACACCTTCTAAGTAACATAAAAAGCAAAGAAAAAAAAAAAAAAAAAACAAAGAGTAAAGGTATTTGTTTCATGTACATACCTTCCTTGCCACCTTGCCACCAGCTGAGTCATTTTATCAAACAATTGGTGAGCAACATCAATGGAAAAGTAATCGAGTCACCGAACTAGTTCAATCCAAGCTGGATTCGATGCGAGTCAAGTCAGCTGGGCCTGCTCAAACTCGGCTCGAACTCATTTTTGAGCTCAAAAAATCAACTTGATTCGACTCGAACTCAGCTTTGAACCGAGTCGAATAGAGCTTTTTCGAGTCGAGCGAGCTAACCGAGCTAGCTCGGTTTGTGTACACCCCTACCTAGCGCAGGAACTTCCTACTAAAGGCTTTCGAAGTAAATTCACCTCCCACGGTAAGCTACATGAGGCCACCTTATTTTTGTGGGAAATACACCCCGTCCATCCGTTTTTCCAGATCATTTTAGTACACGGGCGAAGAACGATGCAAATCCAGAACTCGAGTGGGCTGACTGACAGGAAAATGTGAATAGGTAAATGCCTACGGTTGAAACGTCCCTAGGTCCACTGTTATGCTTACATGCCATCCATATAGTTCATAGGCCATTCCTGTGCATGGGTCATTACTACTGGGATGAACTAAAAACACGAAAAGTTGCCTGGGTCATTGCTACTCGGGGAATAACTATTGAGAATCCATGGAGCTTTTTGGACTAGTCAGTAGTCACATAGCCTTTCAAATATATGGGAATAAAAAAATAAATTTTTAATAAATTAATTAGTTCAAAAAGCTCATATTTAAAATAAATTTAAAAAATGAAATAAAAATCTTTTAAATAATTAGTTCAAATTTAAGATAGAGGTTTAGATTCAAACTCCAACTTAAACACCCTAAAAACATGACTTACTATAAATACTAAACTTACTATTTATAGTCGGTCATCATTCCTACTAGAAGTTATGGTTTTTGACCAAAAATAAGAAGTGTCTAATTTGGCCTAATAATGTTATTCTGCTAATTTTTCTAAGCCTTTTTCATGTTGTACATGACTCTTATGAGTCAAAGGATAAGGCCGAGTTGGGACTCTTGAAAGCTGAGTTTCCACCCTACCTGTCAACTGAACTGCTTCATCCATGGTTTTGACCGAGTGCATTTGAATTCAGTCTTAAATTATTGATCATGAATTGCTTATGAACCGTGTTACCTTTTGCAATTTTGGTCGCTGCCAAATCATTTCACGTTGCCAACCACTAGAATTCTTCAGGGTAATCTGTAATGGTTTTATTCCCTTGCTTGTAATTTTAGTATTAATAGAGTAATACATGCTCCTAATCACTGGTGAGGAATCGTGATTGAAAAAGTCGTCTCATCCACGGCTATGATTGGATGGGTGCGTTGTTTTGTTAGCCACGTGAGAGTTATAATTACTCCCACCAGGGATTTTAATTTAAACGCAACCGATTTCATTTTCTTATGTTCTGGCATGTCCATGTAATCCAAATACCGTTCTACTTTGGCTAACCAATTGTGTAAGTATTGTATACGCAATAAGCTATTAAAACTTGGAAGTTTGGCCTTTCCTCGATAGCTTATTTCACTGCGATCTAGTCAATCATCTCTATGAACCGATAGTCGAGCAATGACGCCATCGATGTCCTCGTTGCTGGAACTCGACTCATTTGGAGTAGCCCTACAATTTACCTTTGGAAGCGCTCTACAGTAATCGGGGTTATATCGTACAGAGATCACGGGTGGCTAAGCATCGCCTCAGGATCGGACCAGAATTAGTGCATCCGTAATACGGTCAAGGATTGCATGCAGCCCTTGCATGGTCAACTGACTCTCCCGATGGAAAGCTTCCATTATTCCTAATAGATAATGAATTCATGTATCACCGTCCACAGGATATTGGTCCATTCCGTCATTAGTTGTCATCACCCCGAGGGGAGTTGTCACGCCCCAAACTCGAAAACCGGGCTCACAAAATTTCCAATCGCCGAATCTAGCGCCGACAGCCTCTGCAGTACCCCATTCTCGGCTCCTAGCGCTCATTTGTCAGGTTCCGATCCTGGGATGCTACGAGGAGGATTTTCAACATCAGTTTGATTCATAATAAACATAACCAAAGGCATAACTCACAAACAACAACCAAAAACTCCATCACATTTCCACTATGATAAAAAATTTACAAGTACAGTGCGCATAAAAGGAAAATACAATGATGATAGACAAAAGCTCCAAGATGATCTGTCACACGCTCTAGCCTCAGCGCTGCTGCGATCCAACGTCACCTGCACGCAACGGTCGTGCATAAGCTTATGGAAAGTTTAGAGGGTGGTGAGAGTGTGTGCGTAGGGTAGTAATACAATTATGCAGTATCATAATAATGCGGAATATGCTGATGAATCCATGAATACTATTAGCCGTACTAAGGCTATGCGATTCAAGGCATGAATGATGTCGGCCATATCAAGGCCATGCGATACAAGATGCAACTCAAGCATACGAATCCTCATCTAAGTCTATATATCAATATCAGTCATATCAATACAGTTCAACTCTGGGATATAACCGGGGTCTAGTACACTCCAAACCAGATTGCTGCCCCATCGCGTGCAACAAGGTGAGTGGAAGAGACCTCACTATCCGTTTGCCAATATCGGGCCCGACTCTTCGATAGTGGACTCATTCCTCAAGCTGGTCAAACTCAACCAAACTTTACCCCGCCTCTTGGACGGGTAAGGCCGCACCCCCTTCCAACCGACCACGACATAGTGGAAAGCGCGGCCTTCTGGTAATCGGCACTCGGCGCTCATGCACCCACACGGTCTAGACGTTGGAGCAACCTCCTGGTATCATAAGGGTTTAGGGACTTTCATCCAGGGATATGTATAACACCCCATGTAGGACAAGATTTTCGGTATCCAATCCTATCCACCACGATATGCCTGTGGAGGCTATGACCTTGATGTCGCTAGGGCATATCGTATATATGTCACACAATGCGAGATGCATGAATCATGCAATCCAGTCATACAGCAATCATGCACGTACTACGCGCTCATGTGGGCATCTCCCTTTACCAAGGAGTCCCATAACAATCTACCCAATGACATGTACTATAATCAATCACTCATCTCATCACGAGCATGCAAATGATGCGCATGGGCATGTATTATGATATTATATAGTCACATACTCATAATCAGTATCGATAACCGGCGTCGGCCTTGATAATCAGCATTGATAATCAGCATCGATAATCAGGGTCGATCTCAGCATGGATAAACAAAGCGGAGTCCATAGATGATCAGCCGATCAACCATAGTATAAAGATCGGCACTTGGTCGTGGTTATATCAAATCTGATAACATGGAGTCATCCATCTACGGAAAATGGGGCCCACTTATTTGGGTTAACCCACTAAGGGAATGATGAGAATGGGCCTGACAAGGCCTAAGGGAAGGTCACGATGTGGACATCCAACCATCATTGCCCATCAATGTGGACATCTAACCAACATTGCTCTCAAGGAGTGGCCTACATAGGGCCAAACATATAATGGGCCCATGGCCTCACGTACAATCCTGATGGGCCTTACTTACGTCACATAGGCCTCGTCATATGGACCAACATACATCTCATCGGGCCTTGAATACACAACAGGTGGGCCTCGCACCTGGGCCTCAAATATATCACAATGGGCCTCTTATGTCAAGCGGGCCACATCATATGGGCCGCATTATATGGGCCACACCAACGAGCTTCATGTATATCAAATAGGCCGCACCGATGGGCCTAATTTATATCAAATCAGGCCCAACCTTATGTATATTTGAGATCCGACTTATTCATAAGTTAACATAGAGATAAATGAAGTGAAAACAATATCAGCTTAATTGGAAATTACCATGGCCCTTAAAAGTTTGAACGGTGGAAGTCACTATCCACTATTTAAATGGTGGGGTCCACTTGAACTTTGGATCTGACTCACTCATTTTCTCATGCCATAAAATGATCTCACAAGTGGTTGGGCGGTATGGATACAACACATGCGTCATGGTGGGCCCCACTACCCAAATAGTGGGCCGTGAAGATAAAACACATACATCCTGATGGGGCCTACACGTCGAATAGCAGTGGGACCCACAGAGCTGGGTGGTATGGATTGTATCCACACGTGCAATAGGTCTCACGGATCTAGCTGACGCCAAGGGAGCAGCTACATAACTATTGAACGTGCAACCTCAGTCGCTTTAAAGAGACAAAGGTAGGTCCCACGTAGGGCCCACCCTCATAGATGTATAATATATATATCATATTATATATATTAATATAATATAATATAATATAATATAATATATTAATATTATATTTAATATAGAATCAATGTCCAGGCCCTGGACGGCCTAGACGTACACATACATGCATGGTAGCCCACACGTGGGGTGGGTCCCACCGTTAGGGATGGTGGATGGTTTAGATAAAATACATACATTGTGGTGTGGCCCATCAAAATGGATGGACGACATGAGTGAGTCCCATGGACCCCACCGTTAGTCCTCACCTCATTGTTAGCCACCCGTACTAGGGAATCAATGCCAAGACCTCAGCGTTGAAACGAGGTATCTTTCACCCAGTCTACCTCTTGGGCTATGGATCTGGGTGTGGATAATCATATCAAGGAGGGCCCCACACGGACGTGGGTCCCACCGTCCAGGGGCGGTGGATGGTTTGGATAAAACACATACACTATGGTGTGGCCCATCAAAAGGGATGGAGGGCGTGGATGGGTCCCATGGACCCCACTGTCAGCCCACACTTCACTGTTAGTACACCCACTGTCAGTCCACACTTCACTGTTAGCCCCACCCCACGTCAGTCCACACTTCACTGTTAGCCCACGTCAGCGTCCCTGGACCCTGGACAGTGTGGATACAACATAGGCATCATGGTGGGTCCCACATGGATGTGGCCCACCTGATTGGATCAATCTAATATTTATTTTTTCCTTCCGTCTAGGCCCGGTAACGGGCTGGACGGTATAGATCCAACTCATCCATCGGGTGGGTCCCATGAAGGTGGATGGCATGGATAAAATATAGACTTCGTGGTGGGCCATAATCATAGAGAGAGAGAGAGAGAGAGAGAGAGAGAGAGAGAGAGAGAGAGAGAGAGATTGGAGATAACGAAGGGGCCCTGCCACTATGGGCCCCTCTTGGATATAAGTGTAACATCCCGGATTTTTACCAACCTGGGATTAGACGTCCTTAGGCAATGGGTCGATTCTAACACCTTATCAACTTGTCAAAACTCCGTCCCAAAGGTTAAAATCGCTTGTGAACCCATTTCTTTCACAAATCCCACCCTTCACCACCTTGTTATTTAAATTTTTCTAAGTACTTTCACCCTAGACACTATCTTAAAGTTTAAGTAATGAAGAACAATACTTAAACTAAACATTGCTACAAAGGACTAAGTACCACCTCAGACCGAAATCACCCAGGACTAAATCCTTTAGAAATTAGGCGAGAATTAGCCAGTGTTAAACTAGAGTCCCTGTGAAATTATCACCAATCACTTTAAATACGATCTGTAAGACCCAAAACTTGTAGAATCATTGACGCTAGGTTACCCTAAAATCTAGGATAAATCTCATTACCCGTCTGCTCTCGGGAGCATCTCGAAACTCCGTATCAGATCTGGACCGCACGTCGGAAGTCTGATTAACACGAAGTTAAGGACTTAGGACTGCCTTGCTGGGCTTGACAACCATCTCGGAAATCAAATTCAGATAGTGTCCCAGCGCTATTCGCTTGAGCTTGGAGTGAAGAGTGTGAGAAATGTGAAATTAATTCAAAATAAAATATCTCAAATAGTAATCTGGCACCTCTCGCTTGCGGATCAGTTTTAAGCAACCAGACCGTCAGAATCAGACCAAATTACACCCTCGGATCAGGAGAAATTTCATATACATATCCATGTACTTGGAATCTCCGATCAAGATCCGCTGACCGTTGAACTGAAACTGGTCCGCCACGCGTGATTTGGGAATCTCACTGAAACGAAAACTTAACTAAACATAAATCCAGTGTTAGTGAGCTTAAGTCCGACCTTTGGCTCAAGGAAGCCCGCCAGAAGTCCTCCGTTGAGCTGAAACAAGTCCGCTTTGGTTATAACCTAAGTATACTTTGACCTGGAGTCTATTTCGGTGAGTTTTTAGGCTATATAAGGACCTTAAACCCTCTCTCATTGCAGCCATACGAATTTGAGAGAAACCCTAGAGAGAGAAGAGAGAAAAGAGAGAGAAAGTGTGGGAGCAGTGGGAGAATCTCCCTGCCACTCTTCCCTGCCGCTATACGAGCTTCACCACTCCATTCTTATCGCTTTCCTGGCGATTCCGGCTCCGTTTCTAGGTAAGAAGCCCTAACCCTAATCTGTTTTGGGGTTTTGATAGTTGTAGGTTATGAAATAGCTAACCTATTTCGTTCTATAGGTTGCCAAACTGCCGAATACGGAAGCTTAACAAACTTATCGGATCCGTTACGATTCTACGACAAAAGGTGCGGACTTTAGATGTATAGGTTATGGTTTTCAACGCTTTCAATGTCAGATAATGATAGATTCATGATCTACATGCAATTGCACATGTACAAAGTGCTGTCTGTTTTCCGTTTCGATTAAAGATGAAAAACTATGGAATTCTACATACTCTAGGTATTTGTAGAAAGTACCGTATACGTACAAATTTTGGAAATGTGTTTGACATGATTAATTGTTGTATGAATATATTATATGTGGATAAATTACTTGTTTGGCGAAAGGACTCGCCCTAATACATGTTTTGCTTATATACACTATGTATGTTGAAATTGTGTATTCTAGAAAGTACCGTATACGTATAAATTTTGGAGATGTATTTGCCATGATTATTTACTGTATGAATATATTATACATGGATAAAATACTTGCTTGGCGAAAGGATAGCCCTAATACATGTTTTGCTAACATACACCATGTATGTTATAATAGTGTATTCTAAGTGTTTATGAAAATGACTGAATGAGTATAGAATTCTCATTCGTGCTCGCCATGACTAATTGTCATGGATATATGATTGTTGTATTGGAGATACCCCTTTGACGAAAGGATTTGCCCTGAATCACGCCACGGCCACTATACACTATATATGTTGAAATGTGTAGCCCAAGTGTTTGTGAAAATGTTCAAATGAATATGGAACTTGGATTCCTACTTTCCATGACTATCCGTCGTGGGTGTACGTGTGTTATGATTGGGGCAACTCCCTAGTGAAAGGATTTGGCCTAATGCCTATGTGATCAACATATGTCATGTATGTTGATGTATGTATTTTAAAGTGTTTGTTAAAATGTCTAAATGAGTAGTAGTTAGTAAATTGTAATGTTTAAAGGTGTTGAGATATGATTCTCAACTTCTTTAACTATGTGTATGATTTCTTTAGATATCTGTGTGATTAGGAATTGAATATGTATAAACTCATGCTTATGTTGTACTTCATAACATGCTAAATTGATTGTGTGATTTTATCTATGTAATGCATATGTTTAAATTCATGTTTACGTTGTATGATCCGTCATGGGTGATGGGGGAGTGGAGCAATGAGTGCGTGCAACAGCCTTGGCAGCCCTAAACGGATAATATCAAACTTGATTATATGATTTGAATCTTGATCCATTACTGCTTTAACTATCTGAAATTGAATGTGATTGGGGCTATGATTATAGTCCAGGCAATCGGTAACGGGATCGAATTCGTGGCTGAGTTTCATTTGCCACGTGAGATGTGTTCAACGAACCCAAGTCGTACTTCGGTTGGCGATAGTGGTTGGCCACACGAAGTGCTTATGCGCTTCATATCGTTCAACTTGTTGTGCGCTCGAGCTAGCCGAGCTCGTCAAGTAACCCGATCTGTCTTATGTATGTTCACCATGTTTAGACGCTACTTCTTGAACCTAGGGTACCAAACTTACCAGTGAAATCTCCTCTAACCATAGTACCTCGATCCGCTAAGACTCATGAGCCGGGCATGGTGGTATGGGACACCGTGGTCGAGCTGTCGGCCTACGCTGGGGCCACGTGCCTCCTCGTATTGACCAATGAGCAACCAGACTCGTGAGCCGATTATGGTGGTATGTGACACTATATTCGTGCTGTCGGCTTACATTGATAAGGTGATGGGGGAGTGGCGCAACGATTACGAGCAACAGCCCTGACAGCCTTTTGTAGTGACCTCGAGCATACTCTGAATTTGCGGTGAGGCGACGAGTTTTGCCGCAGTGTATAGAGTATGAACTAGGCCTGTATTTGTATAGTGATGAACCGTTAAAAAGGTGATGGGGGAGTGGTGTAACCTTTGTGCGTAACAGCCCTGACAGCATTTGCAGCGACCTAGAAACACACCATCGTATGAGATTAACTAGGATTGACGACCCTAGAATGGATCATGTTTGGGAATGATACAAGGGAGGTACCCTAGTTTCCCAATACTACTGTTTGAAATGGACTAATAATTACTCGGTAATCATGCTCATCATCGCACTGCACGTGCCTGGTAGATATGGAGCACTGAGGGATGAGCGCATTCGCGAACGTAAGATGGTGTCGCATGAGGGTGGTTTAGTAAGGGCATACATCATGTCATTTCATACTTGCATTAAATAAGAGTAGTTAGAATTGTTTGATTGTACTGCTTTATCATTACTGCTTGACTGAATTGATAACATGTTAACCTATGCTTTACTGTTCCACTGAGTTGATCACTCACTCCCACGTTAAGGGACGGTGTTGTACACACCAACCAGATTTGTTGAGTTTCAGGTGATGGTGATGCTTATGAAGCAGAGCCGGACTACTACTATGATGTTGAGGAGGAGTTCTCCTACATGTAACTCTCTGACAGGTCTATGAAGACCAGTTGTTGTATTGACGGGGCTATGGTACTTGGGATAGAAGACATTACACTTCCTCACATGTGGTATATTTTAGAATTGTACTTGTAATTATTTAACCTGGTAACATTATCACACTTTGGAGACCCACCACTGTTTTTATATTGTATATATATCTATCACAGTCTTCCACTTGCAATTTAACTGTCTCTGGAGTATGATATGCTGTTTTGGCTTAATCTCACTCATGTTCAATACACTAATGCAGACAACATTTAATCATCATTATCTATGTTGCATAAGTGATGTTTTGGAACTCGGGTGTTGAGTTTATGCTCGACCCTCAATTTTTCGGGGCGTTACAACAAGCATACATCAAAGCTAGTTCCACCATATGTGGGCCCTTAGATCACAAAAGACAAATACAAAAGAGTAAAAATGTGGGTCCAAGATCACCCACCGTCCACTTCTTCTTGCTCACTTGGCTTCCTTTGCTCCTTAACTTCGATCCCAACGGAAGAGATGGAGTTTTGATGGTTGAGATGGGAGATGAGAGGGTAGGAAGTGGGCCACACATAAAGCTCTCTTAGAGGTTTGAAAGGGCTTGGACATGTGATCTTTTGGGTTGTTTGGAAAAATGGTTTGAGAATGAGAGAGAGAGGGTTGGAGAGAGAGAGAGAGAGAGAGAGAGAGAGAGAGAGAGAGATATGGGTGATGGATGTGGTGAGTGATGGGTGTGTAAGAACTTTTTGACTTTAGAGGTGGATGGTATAAGAAGGGTATGGGTGTGTAAGAACTTTGTTGACTTATGGGGTTGATTGGGGATGGGTGTGAGGTGATGGTGTACTTGACATGTACTTGACTTTTGATGGGATTGATTTATTGATGGATATGACATTGGGTAGAGATTCTCTTGGGTTTAGCAACGCGCGGCGTTTTCTCGAATTGAACGCGGGCCCACATCTCCTGGCCTGGGTATCGCCTCGGCGTGCGAGATGCGACATCGGAACTGCGGCGACGGCATGGTCGCTAGGGTACAAGTCTCGGGCTGCCGGAATTCGACAGGGAGAATCGCAGGAACCTACGGAATGGTACGGACTATGATGCGGGTCTTATAGGAGTCCTTGATCTAATACTAACTGATGCAAGGAGGGACATGATGAGGTTGATCACCATCTTCCTCAAGAAATAACTACTCTGAATCCACAAAGCTCTTTGCACTCCTCATAGGGTTTCCTTAAATTCATGAGGAATAAAAAATAGAAATAATTTCTAATAAATTTGAAATAAAATAATTGATGATAAAAAATGGAATTACAATCCTTTAAATAATGAGCTCAAACTTGGGATGGAGTTTTAGACTCAAACATCCTAAATCGTGACTTATTAAACTTATTATTTATATACGGTCACCATTCCTTCTAGACATCGTGGTTTTCAGCCAAAAATAATAAGTGTCCAATTTGGCCTAACCACATTATTCTCGTAATTTTTCTATGCCCTTTTCAAGTTGGGCACAACTCCTACAACTTAAGGGATAAAAGGTTATACTTGAACTAAAACTTACTATATTATAGTAAAAATGAAAATAAAAGCAAAAATTAACCATCAATCTAATGTAATGTCACAAATTCGGCATGTGCAACTCGGCATAGCTGGTTGGTTGGCTAAAGTAACTTCTCCTACCCCAAAATCATATATGATATATCGAAAAACTCGTCCCATTTTACGAGATATGACTGTTTTAAGGTTCTGACGGTCCGGATGATTTCCACCTCTGATCAGGCCTTCTCTAGTCCATCTTTGCCATGAAAGTGTCTGCGACCTACTATACATCAGTCCCCTCCACTTCAAAAGAACTCAACCTCAAGTTCTTGTGCAACTTCAGTTCATGATACTCGGTCAGGTCCGCAACGTTGAAAGTACGTGAGATTTCCATGTCATCTGGAAGATCAACATCGTAAGCATTGTCATTGATCTTTTGGAGGATCGGTATCGTTTCAATCTTATTGTTCTGTGACTTCTTGTAGGTCTCTCATCGCATAGATGCACCATAAGTTGGCCGCCCACCTTGAATAGCTTTTTGTCGACGATGCTTGTCAGCTTGCTCCTTATATTTATCATTTGAAGCTTGCATCTTGATTTGCACATCCTCATGAATGCCCACAATTTGGTCTGTCATATATTCTGTTGCAATGCTCATGCCCGTGAGCTTAGGCAAAGTGACCACGTCAAGTGTGTGGTGGGCACATGACCATAAACAATTTGGAGCGAGGACTTCCCTGTCGAGCGGTTAAACATGTTGTAGAATGCATACTCTACTTGAGAAAGGTCAAATCTCACTGCTTCGGTTTGTCACATAAAATACACCAGAGGAGGTTTTTTAATGTGCAATTCACAACTTCAGTCTGACCATCGGTCTGTGGGTGATAGGTACTATTGGATTGAATTTGCATACTAAACCAATTCCACAAAGTCAATCAGAAATGGCTAATGAACTTCGTATCACAGTCAGAAGTAATGGTGTTGGGAACCTTGTGTAGCCGCACGACTTCTCTAAAGAATAGATTAGCTACATGTGTTGCATCAAAGGTCTTCTTACATGTAACAAAGTACATCATCGTTGAGAAATGATTTACCACTACAAACACCAAATCCATGCCGCAGTGTGTTCATGGGAGACCAAACACAAAGTCCATAGATAACTCCCCGTAAGGGTCGTCAGGCACAGGTAACAGGGTATATAGGCTTGTATTCTAAGAATGTCCCTTGGAGGTATAACAAACATGACAGCGTTGCACTACTTGCGATACGTGTCAATTGTGGCTACTAATATCGTTCCTCAACAAGAGCCCACATCTTGTCTCGTCCAAGTTGTCTACCAAGGTCACCTCCATGTAGTTCTTAGATAATTTGCTCCCTTAGAAAACTTTAGGGGATGCACAATTGATTTCCATTGAAGAGGAAATTGTCTTGCATATGTAGAACACTGGAATGACCCTCTTAACACATCATTCATGCATCCTTAAAGTCCTCCCCCTCGACATATAGCTCCTTGAGACAGTCGAAGCCAATCACCTAATTTCTTATAGGAACAAGTAGTGATGTACGATGGTTAAGTGCATCAGCCACCTTGTTTCGCTGCCTTGACTTATGGTTTAGAGTGAGCGTGAATTCCTGTAAAAATGTTACCCATCTATAATGCACACGATTCAAGTTTGCTTGACTATTAATAAACTTTAAGGCTTGATGGTTAGTGTATAGAACAAACTCTCTTTAAATCAGATAATGTCGTCAATGTCACAACACTTAAACCACTACATACAGATCAAGTTCATATGTCAACTACTTCTTTCGAGCTTTACTGAGCTTTTCACTTGTAACACTCCAGTTCCCGAAACTCGAGTACACTACTCGTTTTTCAAAAACCTGACTGTTAACCTTTAAAGATAAGCTAAATTTCACGTACACATTTTTTTCTTTTCTTTATCAGAGTTAGCAATTTAGCAGAATGGAAACAAATCAAGTATAAGAGGGAAGTCCAAATACACATAACAAAATAATATAGTGGCTGCCCGAAAGCTTATACAAACCAATGTCTAAAGTTTTTACAATACATGACAGTACAAAATTAAATACGAATGAAATTAGTAATAGAAAGTCGCAAGATCATCTGACTCTTATTCCGCATGAACACCGGTATGCGCATCATCTACGTCTCTTACACACTGAATATGGTTTGATAGCATCAATGGCTATCGCAGTGAGTTATAACCCCCAAGATTTATCGAAACATCAAGATAATTAGGCATAGTTTATCAGGGATAGTCCATAATAAATATTTCGCAATAATCATCATAATAAGGAGTCAAAGTTCATTAGATGCATGTGCAAACATTAAATAAATTTCACAATGGTATTCTTGTTTAAATGTATGAATGCATGCACATGCTCACAGACCTGTGGATGCACATCCAACTGATAAAAATGTCGTCCAAGGAGAACTAGCCACCCGAAAAAGTACACAAAGTTACGCCCTAAGGAGAAGTAGCCACCTGGAAGAGATCAAGCAACAAGGACACCCAAGTCAAACTAGTCTCCCAAAAAAGTACTTAAAGGTACGCCCTAAAGAGGACTAGGCACCCAGAAAGTCCATGCGACAAGGACAACCCATAGTGATTCGAATGCACATGATAATAACTTAGAATCACTTGGTAAAATACTCTATGGTACAACACATAGTGCTCCAAGAAACCCCGCGTCTTAAATCAACCACCCGGTAAAATCCACATGCCATGAAATACCACCATCCCCAACTCATGAGACTAATAAATAAGATGTTTAAAGGTAATCTCTTCAACTAGTGGCCAATCATAGTTCGACAAGTGGAACTTACCATCGCAGGGTTATATGAAAATAACCCATAAAAGCCGCAAAAGGACAAATAGTCAATCAAAGCCATATAAGGCAAATAGTCCATTAAAGGATGCGATAGAAGGGATTGTCTCCAAAAAGCATAAAGGCACAAGAAATCCACAAGATGGTAAGTCCACAACAAAATCTCAATTGGTCTAGTACATAATTTACCACTAGTTCGAGAACCCTCCAAAAGCACCATAAAGTAATCACAAGTGGTGAAACAAGCCACGTACAATATCGATAGCTCTTACATAGATAAAATGTTCAGTTTAAAACGAAATAGGAATATTTGAGATTTATGGCAAGTTTGAATACTTGAATTTAAATCCAATTATCAATCATTTACGAAGAATCATTCAAATATAAACTATCATCACTTCCATGGCAGGTTGTATTAGATAAGTAATAAAGTAAATGAATTAAGATAACTATCACGATGTAGAAAAGCTTGAAGGGTGATCCTCATCTTGAAGTGTGGATTCTCTTCTTATTAGACTAGAGATCACAAAGGGATTCAAAGCACTTGATCTAACCTAAAATACCATACATGGATAGTTAGGCTACATTTGTTTTAAGGGTGATTGCACACCTAATTCTACTACTAATGCATCAGTTACAACCTAGAACAGAGAGATAATTTTAAACAATCCAACAACTACATACCTTGATCGAGTCGACTCAGAAATGATAGATCAACACCAATCTCTCTAGATTCGATACAAGGTTGCTCAGCCGCGACGAGTCAACTCTTTCCTTTCTTCTTCTTCGTCCCATTTCTTCTTCTTTTCCCCCCTTTCTTTTTTCCAACATTTAGCCCCCTTCAGTGGTCCTAGCAAACTTGACTCGACTAGGTCTTAGCAAGTCGAATCGACTTAACTCAAAAGTAATCCAAACCCCACTTTCCCTTTCTCTTCCTTCATCCACCTCTTCCTTCTTCTTTCTTTTCTTCTTCCCACAACACACATCCAGCAAATTACTGGGTCAAACCAAAACTCAGGAAACTCACTGAGTCAACTCGGAAATGACTCAATGAAAGGTGGTGATGAGTCGGGCTGACGCAACGTGGCACATACCAAGTTGATCAGGAAGCAACGGTAATTGGGTAATCCCAGTCACCACTTGGCTCATTAAATAACAAATGCTCCCCAAATGAATCGGATTCAAGTTGGACCTGACGGACTCAATCGAATTAACTCGGTAGTGATGCATAGCCTCTCCTCTCTCCTTTCTTCTTCCATTCCTATCCTTCTTCTTCTTCTTCTTCTTCTTCTTCTTCTTCTTCTTCTTCTCTCTCTCTCTCCTCTCTCTCTCTCTCTCTCTCTCTCTCCTCTCTCTCTCCTCTCTCTCTCTCTCTTTCTCTACTAGGATTTCAGCATCAAGCAGACCTGACCCAAGCCTAGATTCGAGCCCCTACTTGGCAGCGACTCGAACCAACGAGTCACAAGCTTGACTCGATAGCAACTCCGATGGGTTAAGCTGGTTTGGCAACGACACAGTGGCCACTCCACTCCTATCTTCATTTTCTTCTTCCTTTGCTTCTCTTCCTTTCTTCTCTGCTGGAGGGACTTAAGACACTGGACTCGGCCTAAATTGAGCTGACCCAGTGTAGCACTACTGAGTCCAGCTCCCTATCTCTCTCAAGGTCTTCTTCTTCTTCTTCTTCTTCTTCTTCTTCTTCTTCTTCTTCTTCTCTTTATTCTACCAGAGAGAACCTGGACTCGATCAGCACTCATCGCGACTCGAATCGAGTCATCAACTCATTGCTGCATCAGGAACGACGCATCTTCCCTCTTTCAAATTTCTTTTCTATAACACTTTCCATTTCTGGAAAGCGTAGCCCTAACAACAGCCTAGAGCTCCACTGACATGAGCTAACGACTCGGGCAACAAGCTGGACTCACCCCTGTAATTTGGTGAGGTAGTAAAGACGGCGCACACCCCTCCCTTTCAAGTTTTCTATTTTTGGTGTGGGTTTCCCTAAAAGGAAAGAGGCTATTTATAGCCTGACAGGGGCCTAGAAAGATCGGCTACTAATTCTCTAAGATTAGTTGCAAGTTTGGTTCCAATTCGCATTGTGCATTTAGTTTTTTTACTGGGTTATTGGCGAATCCTGATAAACTTGGTTTGCATGGTCATAATCTACTATTATGAATGGTCATAAGGCATTATAGGCCACCAGATTAACACTTCTGATTAGAGAATGGGGTCCACTTAAGGGAGGTGGGTTTTTCGAATGGATGGGGAAGATGATGACCATGATCATGGAAAGTTCCTATTGAAGGACTGATCCTATGATCCGAGGCTTATGAATGGTCCCAATTGGATCACTTGACACTATGGGGTCCTTATTTTAGATGGTCATTAGCTTCCCTAATGGGTTCGAGTGCAACATGTGGCGACGAGAAACTATTCGAATGGTAGTCGAGGAAAACCCTAACTCCAAGGTGTAAACGGAGGGCTAGGATTCCTTTGCATGAGTGGTTAGGATCTAAGGATGGAGAGCATGTGCGTTGCTAGCTGTCTTTGATGACAATTTCCATTTCTGGAAATACACCGCATGTAACTCACCTTTCACCCGAGATTATGCACAATCACATGAGCAGTTAGGAGCGAAAAATCACGGGGTATGGTTGAAGTTTCATGGCCTACATGATGGATGGTTTAGATCATTTATTTGATCCCATTTTGTGGTCCGCATAGATGGAAGTGTTTAGTTTTGATGGATGGAAAACACTCCGCGCACATGTCAATTGTGCCTGATGTTGTGTGCAAGTACGCATGCACCGATATGCATAAGTTCTTGGGTTTTAACCAAAATATCCTGGGCTATATGATGGATGGTTTGGATCATCTAATAAGATCATAATGGTGGGCCGAAATTTGAATTGATGGACCCTGTCCATTCACTGGCGGAAATGCAGGAGAAAAGAGAGAAAATCTCTCTTTTTCACCATTTCATCGGGTCAACACAGTTTGACTGTGTTGACAGGTCCAGTGCACTGCGAGTGCATGAACATCTTATGCACACTCAATTACAGTGGGGCCCATATTGATGTATGATCCAATCCATCCGACCATTCGATACTACAGGTCCAATTAGGACCCTTGGCCAGTAATCAAGCAAATCCAAAGCTCAGTGGGCCATATAACTAGGATTTGTATGTCCAGATGATAATATTAAATGATCTACTGGTTAGATTGCTATTAAATGTGACCAATCCCATTCCTAAAGAGTCTCAAGAACTACCTGAGGGAAATGTAAGGGTTGGTTTTGCATTCAAATACTTTAATTTGTATATTTTAATGATAGATAGCCCCAATCCAATGTGGTGGGCTCGATGAACGATGAATCTGATGATTTGGGTCCTGATATTAATCATGGACGGCTCATCCTACCTACCAAGGAGATCGAGATCCTAAAAATGGATTTTTCAGATGGTGTGATGGTCCATCTCGTGATTCAATTGATGGATAGTTTAATCTATGGATGACGATTATACTCGATGGTTGGATTTGGGTTAGCATGAAGTTGAATATGTCTACACTAAGTTGAGTCTCCATAGTATGTAGGTTAGTATGCAGGTTAGGTCTATGTCTACACTAAGTTGAGTCTCCATAGTAACTCTTAGAGTACTGAAAAGTATGGGGTGTTACATCACTGTAGAAGGCTACCGTCCTGCCTTCCTGTGATAAGACTCCTCCAATTCTACCATATGAGTCGTCACACTAAACCTCAAATAACTTGTCGAAACTGAGAAGAACCAAGACTGGTGTTTTAGACAATCAATGCTTGATTTCAGCAAAGCTCTTATCAGCCTTATTGGTCCACTAAAACGGGCATTTTTTCATGCAATATGTAATGGGTGCGACTATAATGTTGTAATTCTGTATGAATCGATGATAGAATGTCGCCAACCCGTGGAAACTCCTCACTTCATGAATGTTCGTCGGAATGGACCATTCCTTGATGGTTCACATCTTTTCATCTTTCACACGAATGCATGTGGATGTCACAACAAATCCTAAGAATAACAGGATGTCCGTTAAAAATTGCACTTCTTCAAGTTGAGATACAACTTGTTAACTCTTAGGACCTGTATCACCTTCCCGAGATGTTTCATGTGATCCGTCTCACCCTTGCTATATATCAGGATATCATCAAATATACTACTACAAATCAGCCAATGAATGACTTCGACACTTGATTAATCAGATACATAAAAATGCTCGGTATGTTCGTTAGACCGAAGGACATGACCAGCTACTCATACAACCATTCCTTGGTCTTAAATGTTATTTTTCACTCATCACCTTGTCGAACATGAATATGATAGTACCTGCTCTTCAGATCGAGTTTAGAGAACATTTTGACACGTTCTAACATATCAAGCATATCATCCAACCGCTGTATCGGGAACCAATATTTAATGATAATCTTATTAATTGTCCAGCTATCGACACACATGCATCGATTACATCTTTATTCGGTGTTAATAAAGCTGGCACGACACATGGGCTGATGCTTTCTTAAAAAAAAAATCTTACGGATTAATTCCTTCACCTTCCCCTAAAGTATCTTACACTCTTTTGGACTCATCCGATAATGATGACAGTTGGGCAAGCTAGCCCCAGTGACGAGGTATATGTGATGTTAGATGTCCCATATGAAGAGCAATCCATCGAGTAACTCTCCAGGCCAAATTTCTTTAAATTCGTTCAACAACGATCTTAAACTTGGAGGAATGTCTAAGGGCTTCGAGTCCTCGCCATTTACCACAATGGTGTTCAACTAACCATTTTCCTTAGATTACTCCACAAAATCCCAAATGGTCAAGAGGGAGCTCCCCTCCACTTTAGAAGCTTCAGGGGTGATTTTCTGATGTCATAGGGGCAAGGATCATCTTTCTGTAAGTGCTATAGTTTATAGCTTCTTTATATTGTCAAATTTGAGGTGCCAAAAGACACTGTATGTATCTTGTTATGAAGCTTGCATATGTGAAGAACAAAGCTCTATAAATGGTATGACAAGTCAAGACAAAATTCTCACAAGATCAGCTTCGATAGACAAGCTATGTTTACAAGTCAAGAAGACTCAACAATATGGGAAGACTTAGTTCAAGACTCAAGATTTCTAGATGCTTACAAGTTCAAACTACATCAAGATCTCAAGCTCAAGCTTCATAATGCTCAAGGTCTCTCATCTTTAAGTTTCAATGTCCTTACTTCACTATTGAGGTATGATTGACCTTTAGAGTAGGCCATTTTGGATACATAATCCATATGTTTTATATAAGTGAGTTTGGTCTGTTCTAAGACTAGTCCTGGTCTTTGTTCGACTAGTCCTAGCACTGTTTCGACCTGTCTAAGATTTGCCTGGACCAGTCATAAGTTTGTTGAAAAAATTCAGAATTTTTAGTTAAGCTTCGACCAGTCCTGGAGTCTGTTCGACTAGTTGTATGAATAGTGTCAACTGATTGTTCAACCCATCGTAGACCTACGATTCAAAGTCTAGCGATGAAATTCGACTTGCTTCGACCAGTAGTGAGAAACCTTCGGCCAGTCGAAGGTGTCCTTCGACCAGTCGTAGACTACTTATCGCGCTCAAATTTTTAAATATCAGTTGGTCCTACGACCAGTCGTAACGACTTAAGACCAGTCGAAGACGTGATTTGATCACCTATAAATTAACCACGAATCTCAGAATAAAATAGAAAAATCAAGCTAATTTAATTCGGCCTTCTGGGAGATTCGTCTGTGCTCCATTTAAGCTAAGTGTGCATATTTAATATTTTCTTTCTTTAGCTTTTTAATTGATTTTGTTTCTTGTATTCCAATCTGATCTAAAAAGAGGAAGTGTTGTTTTCCTTTTTCTGGAATCAAAATCAATTAAAGCTAGCCCATGTGTTTTAATTTAAAATCTATTAGAACGTAGAACCATTTCATAGTGAGTATTGGACATTGAACTTTGACATTCAAATCTCTACTCCGACTTGGTTCTTCCAGGCTGCTACATCAAAGAAGAAAAATAAGTATTTTACATTTTGTAATTTACTGTCTTTTGATTTTATTTGAGGTTAAGCTAAAAAAATCTCAAAGTTGTTGGTTATCTGAGGAGCGCCAGAAAACTCAGAAGTGAGGGTTTTTGAATTGTGTAAGCCCTTTGAAAAGACACAATTGTGAAGGTTTTGGGTGAACCTGTGAAAACATATTTGATAGTGAATGCTAATATCCCCTGTGTAAGGATATTAGGAGTGGAGTAGCATTCTGTGTGGCTGTTGTTGAACAGTTGGTGTACACACAGGCGAACCACTATAACTCTTTGTGTTGTGTGGATGTGTGCTTCATTTTCCTATCTTTGATTATACATTTGTGGAATGTATGTGGATGTGAATGTTGTAATCATTTTATTTCAAGCTCAGTGAGGAATGTTGTAATAGTTTAGATTTATATTTCCGCAATTTATCTTTTGCTATTCCTTTGTACGTTTGAGCTTCAGTTTCTCTACTTGTTCTAGTAAGGTTGCCCTGCCATTTTTATGGTGCAAGGTTGTCCTTAGAACATTCAATATTTGAGATTACATTTTATTCTTCAGTATAGTTTGAATATATTTATTCCTCTTTGGTTCGAGTTCTTGATACAAAGACCTTTCTAGAAATAAGGTTGTCCTACCATAAACTTTGGTTTTTGGTGTAAGGTTGTCCTTAGAACAACTTTTGTATCAACCTCTCAACACTTGTTAATTGAGGTTGTTTTTCATTTCAGCGTTGTGAATCGATTTACTTTATTTGGCTTTCTCTTTATTCAATTTCGCTGTAATTATTTTAAATTTGGCGTTGTCCTATTCACCCCCCTCTAGGACATATAGCTTGGCCTTTTCAAGTGGTATCAGAGCCTAATAGCTTGTTTTAATTGCTTTATTATTTGGATTCAATTCCTAAGCTAACAATTTAAGCTATATATTAGATGTCAAATTTTGATAGCCTTTCAGTCACTAGGCCTCCACCCTTTAATGGCTCCAACTATGCATATTGGAAAGCTAGGATGAGGATCTTCCTCAAATCCATGGATGAAAATGTGTGGCTTGCCACAGTGACTGAATGGAACCCACCTACCACTGAAGTGACTGGTATCGATGGTTCAAAATCAATGAGAGTAACACCATTTTTCTCATGGACCACTCTTTAGAAGAGTGAGAGTAGTACCAATGCAAAAGCACTAAATGCAATCACTTGCGCACTATCACCGGATGAGTTCAAAAGAATCATATCCTGTGATACTGCAAAGCAAGCTTGGGATATATTAGACATGACACAAGAGGGTACTTCAATTGTCAAAAAATCTAAAGTCCAACTCCTCACAACCAAATTTGAAGAAATTCATATGGAGGAAAGTGAAATGTTTATGGACTTCTACACTAGATTAAATGACATTGTAAACTCTATGTGGGGTCTTGGCGATAAAATCCCAGAAAGTAAAGTGTTTGCAAAGATACTACGCTCACTACCTGAACGGTTCAATTCTAAGGTAACCGCGATCCAGGAACTTCGTGATACGGACAATATGAAGGTAGAAGAGTTGGTTGGGTCTTTACAAACCTACGAATTATCTTTTAAAGCTCCTAAAGGTAAATCAATAGCACTTAAGTCTTCCAAATGTATTTCTCAAGAAAATTCTGATTTTGAAAATTTTGAAGATGATATGGCTCTTTTAGCGAAAAAGTTTTACAAGATTTTCAAAAGTAAAAAGAAGGTTGATTTTCAAAAATCAAATGATATGAAAAGATCTAAATCTAGATCTAAATCTTAGAAATCTTTGAAAGATAATCAATGTTACAACTGCCAAGAATATGGGCATCTAGCAAACAAGTGTCCTAAAAAGGATAAACCTAAAAAGAAAGGAATGTTGGCTATTTGGGATGAATCTTTTGGCACTGAAGCCTCTTCTGAATCAGAAGATTCTAAAAATGAGTCGGGCAATGAAGTTAAGGCCCTTATGACTCTAGCCAAGTTCACTTTTTCAGATCATGATGATTCAACTAGTGAAGAAAATCTGAATAATGATCATGATAATGAAGAAGATCTTCAAGATGCTTATAATGCCCTATACAAGAAAAGTTGTAAAATTGCCGTAAAACTAAAACTTCAAAAAGAAAGGTTTTCAAGGCTTAGAGAAAGATTTGAGTCTCTTGTTTTAGAAAAATCTCATCTTTTAGATTGTTTTGAAAAATGTAAATGTGATCTAGATTTCAAAACCACCCTTATTGAAAATCTGAAATCTGAAAATGATAAACTTAAACTTGAAGTCTCTTCCCTTTTGAGTTTAAAGGATACATGGAAGTATGCCCAAGGTGATCCTGAATTAGCAAAACTTTTAACTGGATCAAGAAAATGTGGCAACCGATCCGGTTTAGGCTACGACAAAAATATTCCTCATAAACAAAAGAATACTCCTCCTAAGTTTGTAAAAGGAAAATCCTCTAACTCAAAAGAAAAAAATTCAAGTCAAAAGTTTTCTTAAAATGTTAAAACTTTTCAATCTTTCAAAACCAGAAGTAACCATATCAATTACAAAAATCAAAACCAAAACCTTTTAGCTGAAAAAATAGTTAATTTACTTAAGGAGCTCTTAAAATCTAACTTAGTGGGTTACTCGTACAAAAATTACAAATACAAGAAGACCAACTATACTCCTAAACCCAAAACAGTAATGAAATGAGTTCCTAAAGTTACTTGCTTGGTTGCCCACACTGCTTTCAAAGCTACAAGCCATTCTAAGTGGTACTTATACAGTGGATGCTCAAGGCATATGACTGGTGATAAAGGTTTATTCACTGATCTCAAAGACATGACTGATGGTTCAGTCACATTTGGTGATGGTAGCAATTGCAAGATTATTGGCCAAGGTATGGTTCAACTATATAACATTCCCTTATTTAAGAATGTTTTATATGTTGAGGGTTTAAAACACAACCTATTAAGCATATCTTAAATATGCGATAACAATCACAGCATGAAATTTTCTAATAAAGGTTGTGAAATCTTGAACAAAAAGGGTTCTGTAATATTAACTGGTCGCAAGACTTCTAAAATCTGCTATATTGTAAGAGATGGTAGCTCATCTAATCAATCGTGTTACATTGTCCATACCGATGAAACTGAATTATGGCATAAACGCCTTGGACATGTACACTACCGTAATTTATACAGATTGAGCAAGGGAGAATTAATAAGAGGTTTACCTAATTTACAAAATGTAGACGAGATATGTGGTGAATGCCAGTATGGCAAGCAAACAAGGAGCTCTCACAAAAAGGTGAACTCCAATGCCACATTAAGACCACTCGAGCTTCTCCATATGGATCTTATAGGACCTACCAGAATGGAGAGTCGAGGTGGCAAAAAATACATCTTGGTAATCGTGGATGATTTTTCAAGATTCACTTGGGTAGCCTTCTTAAGGGATAAATCAGAAACCCTCGATGAAGTTAAAAGGATTCTTAAACATATCCAAACTGAAAAAGGTTCTCAAGTTTGTAAGATCCGTAGCAATCATGGATCTGAGTTCAAGAATAACAGTTTTGAGAAATTCTGTAACGATCATGGAATATCGCATGAATTCTCTGCACCCAAAATTCTCAACAGAATGGACTTGTAGAAAGGAAAAATAGAGTGCTTCAAGAAATGGGAACTATAATGTTGAATAGTACGAAGCTCCCTAAAAATCTTTGGGCTAAAACAGTCGATACAGCTTGCTATATCATTAACCGTGTTTACACTTATAAAGGTAATAATAAAATGGATTATGAAATATGGTTTGATAGAATGCCTACTGTCAAATACTTTTGAGTTTTTTTTGCAGCAAGTGCTATATTTTATGAGATCGTGAAAATCTGGGAAAGTTTGATACGAAGAGTGATGAAGGGATCTTTCTAGGATATTCTTTAAACAGTCGAGCTTATAGGGTTCTGAACAAAAGGACCGGTGTAATTCAAGAGTCCATCAATGTGGTCATTGATGATCACTTAAACACACCTGTCTCAATTCAGATAATGATGAAGTTTTTGTAAGTGATAACCCTGATACTTCATCTAATCAGACTGATTCTGAACTGAGGACTATTAAAGATCATCCAACCACACAGATTCTTGGAACCCTCTCACTGGTGTTCGTACCCGTAGACAACTTGAGGATATATGTAATTACGTATGTTTTACGTCCCAGATAGAACCATCTAACGTAAAAGAAGCTCTTGCTGATGAAAACTGGATAGTTGCTATGCAAGAAGAACTTAATCAATTTGTTCGAAATGATGTCTGGTATCTTGTTCCTAGACTTAAAGATAAACATATTATCAGAACAAAATGGATTTTTAAAAATAAGTTTGACGAGCTTGGAAATATCATTCAAAACAAGGCAAGATTAGTTGTTCAAGGATACACTCAAATTGAAGGTATTGATTATGATGAAACCTTTGCCCCAGTTGCTCATCTTGAATCAATCAGACTTTTTATATCCATTGCATGCTTTAGAAAGTTTAAAAATTTTCAAATGGATGTAAAGAGTGCCTTTTTGAATGGCGATTTATATGAAGAAGTATATGTTGAACAACCTACAGGGTTTGAAGACCCTAAGTTTACTGATCATATATACCATCTTAAAAAAGCTCTCTATGGTCTAAAATAAGCTCCCAGAGCATGGTACGAGAAATTGACTAAGTTTTTACTCAGTCATAACTTTCAAATGGGAAGTGTTGATAAAACATTGTTTGTTAAGAAGCATAATGAAGATATCTTAATGGTGCAGATCTACGTTGATGATATTATTTATGGATCTACCTGTACTGACATGACTATTGAGTTTGCAGATTTGATGAAATCTCAGTTTGAAATGAGCATTGTTGGGGAATTGAATTATTTCCTTAGGTTGCAAGTAAAACAACGACCTGATGAAATGTTCATCTCTCAATCTAAATATGCTATGAATTTGATTAAGAGATTTGGATTTGAGAATGGTAGGAATTTTGATACTCCTATGAGTACAACCTTGAAACTCTCAAAAGATTCTACAGGTAAAAATGTGGATCCGAAATTATATCGGAGTATGATTGGTAGTTTATTGTATTTAACTGCTAGTAGACCTGATATTGCTTTAAGTGTTGGTATTTGTGCTAGATATCAATCTGATCCTAAAGAATCGCATTTAATTGCTGTTAAACGAATTATGCGATATGTCGCAAGTACTGTTAATCTCGGTCTTTGGTATCCTCATGACACTAGTGTTCAATTAGCTGGGTATTCGGATGCTAACTGGGCTGGTAATCTTGATGATAGAAAATCTACCAGTGGTGGTTGTTTTTATATTGGAAACTGTTTAGTTTCTTGGCTTAGCAAGAAACAAAGTTCTATATCACTCTCAACTGCTGAAGCTGAATATATCGCAGCTGGTAATGCGTGTACACAGCTTATTTGGATGAATCGTATGCTAAATGATTATGGAATTAAACAAGATTTTATGTTATTATATTGTGATAATACCAGTGCCATAAATATTTCAAAAAATCCAATTCAACATTCTCATACTAAGCACATTGACATCGGATTTCATTATAATCGTGAATTAGTAGAAGAAAAAGTTATATCTTTGGATTATATCCCTACTAAGAATCAACGTGCTGATATTTTCACTAAACCGCTCGACGAAAGCAGGTTTAACAAAATAAATTTTGATCTTGGCATGTGCATTCTAAATTGATTATTTATGCTTATTTGTATCATATTGTATATATTTGCTAGTTAAATTTCAATTTTTGGAAAATATGCATAATATCAGATTTTTTGGTGATGTTCGACCAGTCGAGGATTTCCTCGACCTGTCGTGGCACGACCAGTCGAAGATAACCCACGACCAGTCGTAGATCGCGGTAATTTGCTTAAATTGGGGAAAATTTCATTTCTTCCTTATTTCAACTTTCCTCTCCGACTAGCCGACGCCCAACTAGTCGAACCCACCTTCCAAATCCTTCAAGGTTAGTGTTCCATTTGCTTATTTCATGTGGATTTGTGTCAAGTTTGTTTCTATTTTCTTCTTGAAGTTGTCTATTTCAAATTTCATTGAGATTTGGGGTTTTTCTTATCCAAAATCTGATTTTAGAAAACCCACTTCTCAATCCTTTGCAACTATTTGTTTCCTTGAAATCTTTGTTGCAAATGGCTTCTAGAAGTAGAAAGACAACATCCCATGGTTCATCTTCTTCCAAATCTACTCCTCTTACTAAGCGTCATCTTCGGGCCTTCGATGATGATCCGTATTATGTTTGGGACATCAGATTGTGTAATGTTATTGTGGAACATCGAGTTGATGTTAATCATGTTGCCCCATTTGATATCCTTCACATTCTTCAAATTGTAGGTTGGGATAACTTATTGCATTGGGGTGGGCCAACATATCGGTCCATTGCACAGTTCATGTTCGTATGCATAAGTAATTTAACTTTTTCAATAGCCACAAGAGAATGACCATTTGACGTTGATCGTCATTTGATTTCAGCTCTTATAGATATTCCTGTGAATGATGAGGGCATTCCTATCCATAACTTATCTGATAAACCTTCAGTCACTGAAAAACGCATGCTCACTAGAGATTTATGCAACTTGGATGCTCAATGGACACATAAAGGGAATGCGCTCCCTTCAAAGTTTTTGTTACCCAAATACAGAATTCTTCAAAAAATCTGTGTCTAACTTGTATCCTCGATCTGGTAATAAATCCAAATTGACGTCCTTCATGGTTCGTGTTCTTCATGCTGTTGCCAGAGGTGCACATATTTGTTTACCATTCTTGATTTGTCACTACATTATTCAGTTTCGACTCCATCCAGGTCACAGTGACATTCCTTTTGCTTATTTGATGACTGTGTTGGCTACGCATATGTTAGTCGACATGCCTGTTGAAGAAGCCCCTATCCATCATCTTATATTTAATAATTCTAACCTTAATAAGATGAAGCTGGATATGCTTCCTGGTCAAGGGGTTGGTAATGTTGGTGGTGAAGCTGAACATGAGGAAGAAGCTGCTGATCTTCCTTCTGATGATATTAACATGGATGATATTTTTGAAGAACTTGATTCTGATTCTGTAAATGACCCTGATTATGTACCATCAGACTTTGATGCGTGTTTGCGTGATTTGGAGAAGAAGGTTGATAATATGAATGTTAAGATGGAAAACATGTCTGTTGCCCATGATTTACAGTTCAAATATATGCGCAAATATCTTAGGCGATTGAACAAGGGCATGCATCAACTTGAACCTTCCATTCCTACTTCTTAATCTGGTTTAAATTAGTTCTTTTATGTTTACCAGTCTGTAATAGCTTTATTTCTCTTGCACTACCTTAACTAGTTTTTTAGATTGTAGCTATCTCTGACTTAGTTCAGTTTATGAATTATGTGTGTTGCTTATGCTATTTTTCATATCTTGTCCTGTTACCTCTCCTATATCTTTTTAATTATTTTTTCCTCAGATATCTGTTATGTGCTTCCTTTGTCCTATTGTGCCAAAAAGGGGGAGAATGAATGGATGTTTAATGGTTAATGGATATATGTTATACTCAGGGGGAGTATGTACGAAGATTACAGAGAATATATGAATATATGTTGAATTGATTTGCAGGTTCATTCTTATGTATATGTGCCGGTTGATATTAACTGGTGCATGATTCGTTATTGACTGGTGCATGATTCAAATATTTTGTTTTGAGAAATATATCTTGTAAGAGTGTTTTGTCACAAATTTGACAAGGGGGGAGATTGTAAGTGCTATAGTTGATAGCTTCTCTATATTATCAAATTTGAGGTGCCAAAAGACACTGTATGTATCTTGTTATGAAGCTTGCATATGTGAATAACAAAGCTCTACAAATGGTATGACAAGTCAAGACAAAATTCTCACAAGATCAGCTTCGATAGACAAGCTATGTTAACAAGTCAAGAGACTCAACAATATGGGAAGACTTAGTTCAAGACTCAAGATTTCTAGATGCTTTCAAGTTCAAACTCTATCAAGACCTCAAGCTCAAGCTTCATAATGCTCAAGGTCTCTCATCTTTAAGTTTCAATGTCCTTACTTCACTATTGAGGTATGATTGACCTTAGGTTGACCTTTAGAGTAGGCCATTTTGGATACATAATTCATTTGTTTTATATAAGTGAGTTTGGTTTGTTCTAAGAATAGTCCTGGTCTTTGTTTGACTAGTCCTAGCACTATTTCGACCTGTCTAAGATTTTCCTGGACCAGTTGTAAGTTTGTTGAAAAATTCAGAATTTTTAGTTAAGCTTCGACCAGTCCTGGAGTCTGTTCGACTAGTCGTATGAACAGTGTCGACTGATTGTTCGACCCGTCGTAGACCTACGACTCAAAATCTAGCGATGAAATTCGACTTGCTTCGACCAGTTGTGAGAAACCTTCGACCAGTTGAAGGTGTCCTTTGACCAGTCGTAGACTACCTACGACCAGTCGTGAAACTGCCTTATCCTATCGCCCTCGAATTTTCAAATATCAGTTGGTCCTACGACCAGTCGTAGCGACTTAAGACCAGTTGAAGACATGATTTGATCACTTATAAATCGAGCATGAATCTCAAAATAAAATAGGAAAATCAAGCTAATTTAATTCGGCCTTCTGAGAGATTCATCCGTGCTCCATTTAAGCTAAGTGTGCATATTTAATATTTTCTTTCTTTATCTTTTTAATTGATTTTGTTTCTTGTATTCCAATCTGATCTGAAAAGAGGAAGTATTGTTTTCCTTTTTCTGGAATCAAAATCAATTAAAGCTAGCCCATGTGTTTTAATTTAAAATCTATTAGAACGTAGAACCCTTTCATAGTGAGTATTGGACATTGAACTTTGACATTTAAATCTTTACTCCGACTTGGTTCTTTCGGGCTGCTACATCAAAGAAGAAAAACAGGTATTTTACATTTTGTAATTTACTGTATTTTGGTTTTATTTGAGGTTAAGCTAGAAAAATCTCAAAGTTGTTGATTATCTAAAAAGAGCCAGAAAACTCAGAAGTGAGGGTTTTTGAATTGTGTAAGCCCTTTGAAAAGACACAATTATGAAGGTTTTGGGTGAACCTGTGAAAACCTATTTGATAGTGAATGCTAATATCCCCTGTGTGAGGATATTAGGAGTGGAGTAGCATTTTGTATGGCTGTTGTTGAACAGTTGGTGTACACACAGGTGAACCACTATAACTCTTTGTGTTGTGTGAATGTATGCTTCATTTTTTTTTATCTTTGATTATACATTTGTGGAATGTATGTGGATGTGAATGTTGTAATTATTTTATTTCAAGCTCAGTGAGGAATGTTGTAATAGTTTAGATTTATATTTCCGTAATTTATCTTTTGTTATTCCTTTGTTTGTTTGAGCTTCAGTTTCTCTACTTGTTCTAGTAAGGTTGCTCTGCCATTTTTATGGTGCAAGGTTGTCCTTAGAACAATCAATATTTGAGATTGCATTTTATTCCTCAGTATAGTTTGTATATATTTATTCCTCTTTGATTTGAGTTCTTGATACAGACCTTTCTAGAAATAAGGTTGTCCTACCATAAACTTTGGTTTTTGGTGTAAGGTTGTCCTTAAGAACAACTTTTGTATCAACCTCTCAATACTTGTTAATTGAGGTTGTTTTTCATTTCAGCGTTATGAATCGATTTACTTTATTTGGCTATCTCTTTATTCAATTCCGCTGTAATTATTTTAAATTTGGCGTTGTCCTATTCACCCCCCCTCTAGGACATATAGCTTGGCCTTTTCACTTTCAACCATCCTTGATGAAGACGTAAATTGGCTTGGTTTATGACATGATTTCATGTTGATCACGTCGCAAAGTACTTGATCTTTATAATTCCTACCAATTGAAATTGAGACAGTGCATTGTTTAGTTACCTTGATCTCGTTCACCTTTTTATCCAGCCAATCTAGTAAGGGAATAATGCTTTGTCGTATGTAGCCGTAACTTGTCCATCATCACCTTTGAAATAATGTTCTCACTACTGTTTTGTCTATGATTACATCACAGCCTTTGACTTTTACAAGACACCACGTATGGAATATATTATGCCACTACTAGCGCACCTCCTTGGAGTGTACAATAATTGCCTCACGACTGAGGATTCGCCATAATCATCGGCCAACCATTCTTTGTCACCAGCTTCTTCTTCAATGCCTTGTTTATCTTCATTAAATTGAGGGCCTTCTTCTGTTGTCTCGCTTTTTGTGCCCCTTCATTAATGGCCAAGTGAGTTGTGAGGCGTTGAGGGCACACATTTTATAAGTGGCTCAATTGGCCACAACAATAACAATTATTCAACCTTAGTCGACCATAAGGATTTGGAATCCTACTCAGACACGCTGTTGTGGGTGTTGCACGTTGAGGCCTAAATGGACTGCTCCCAATGTCACGATTTGCGGTTGTAGGAGGTTGACAATACCCTCATACTGGTTCATTTCCTTTGCCAGTGTTGAATCTTGCATGGGACCTATCATGGGGGTTGAGTCGAAAGATAAGGCCAAGTAGAGACTCTTGCAAGCGTGTTTCCACCCTACATTGTCGACTCCTCTTCTATATAAATCGATTTTGACCATAACCTCTCTAACCCTCATTGCACTAGACTCGGACTTGGCTTGGCATGCCACAAAACTCAGCCCAACTCAACTCGAGTTGTGGCCGTTGATGATCACCCATCAGAAGGCCCGGTTGCACACTACCTTGATTTGAGCTTCACCACAACAACCTGGATCAGCTCTGGGATGATCACCTATGATCGAACAGTGTTTGGGAGGCCCACCTGATGGACATTCAGTGGCTACATAGCCCGCACGACGGCTGCTTCTTAACGAGGAAGGAGATGGAGCTTTAATGGCAGCTTCCAAATGGTGGTGTTTTTCTTCAATCTGGCTCTTATGTATGGTTTGGTTAAACTCCAGTGAGCTTATGGACGTGGGTTTTTAGAGGTCGAGCGAAGTTAGCTCGGTGGGTTCGAAGGGAGGAAGAAACGACTGGTTTTCTTTCAAGCGGCTATAAGAGATGAAGACAGACTGCTACTGCTCGATCCTCTCTCATCTTAAGCTCGCCCTAAGCTCTCCCAGGTCCGTTAGATCAAGGTTAGACAGCCCAGATTCATTCTATGGCAGGGAGGCAGATGAAAATAGTTGGCGCGACAAAACCGGCCGCGGTTTGGTCTTTGGCGTCGGTTTTCCACTGAAAACCCTAATCCGCGTGAGCAACGGTGGGTGACTAAGATGTGTCTAAACAGAGGGCTAGGATTGGAGGATTTCTCCTCACACAGATCGGTCGCTTAACAACAATAAGGCGGTTTCTATTTTTGGAAATATGGTTGCATGCAGCCCTCTTGCACCTATATTTGTGTGCATGCACATGTGGGACATCCTTCTTTTTACACCAGGTTTTGGTTAGAACGACCCGCCCAACACGTTGGACGGTTTGGATCATCTAAGTGGGCAACCATGGTGGGCCATAGCACGTCCCAAACGAATGTTGTTCGTCCTTCAGGGCGTGGGTGGGAAAACAAAAGAGAGAGAAATCCTCTCTTTTTAAGGAAATGTCGGGTCAACCCGCTTTGACCGGGCTCCCCGGACCAGTGCACTGCGAGTGCACGCATTCCATGTGCACATCCACTCTCATGTGGGGTCTGCAATGGTGTGTGATCCAATTCACTCCGTTCATTTATTTTATCAGCCAGTATTATGGCCCAGTCTAAAGAATGAAGTAGATCCATGACTTAGGTGGGCCATATCATCTGAATTATGGTCATTAAGTGTTGACCATTGTTGATTCGCGATGATCCATGGTCCACTCCCGTGATCAGAACCATTCATCTAACTAGTCAGTGTCACGCCCCAGACTCAGTAACCGGACTCACAAGGATTCCGATGACCGATTCTGAACGCAACAGCCTCCATAGTACCCCATTCTCGGCTCCTGAGGCAGGTTCTGATCCTGGGATCCTACAAGGAGGATTTTCATAACAGTATAATTATTCCAATACGAGCATACCCATGATCACAGCAAGAACATCTAAGAATAACAAAGGCACACATCGCAAAATCCACAATAAATTTAAACTTTTACAATCATCCATAAGGTCCAAAAGGACATACATGAGATAAAAGGAAAAGAGAGAAAGGTCAGCAACACTGGAGTCCTCAAATGCTCAGCTCTACTCCATGCTCTACTGCTATGTCGCCTGCCTAGAGTATCTTGCACGCATCAATCGTGCATAAGCTTATAGAAGCTTAGAGGGTGGTGTAAGTGTGTGATAATGGTGCCCAAAAGAGTAGTAGGAGATACAAGGAGAGAAGCATGGTCAATGAGGATATCACTAGCCTTACCCAGGATTATCATGAATAAGATGCAATGAGTACTGGGTGCCATGCCAAGGCAATGCATGAAGGGGCTTGTACAACCAATGCTAATGCAATGCAAGTAATGTCAATACTCATATCTAAACCACAAGTCATGTACATTTTCGATCATAAGGAAATCACCGGGGTCCATTATACTGCTGAATGACTACTGCTCTACAAACCCCGCACAGTCAAACGAGCTTAAGAGACCTCACTACCCGCCTACGGACAGCCAATCACCAATAAGGCCTGAAGGTAGCGGACCCATTTACGAGCTGGTCAGACTCAGTCTAGCAATGCCTCCTCACATCAGGCAGGTAAGGCCACACCCCTATCCAACCGACTACACGACAGTGGGAGTTGTGGCCTAATGGTATAAGGCCCTCGTGCGCTCATATATTCCACCCTGTCACGGCGTTGGAGCAGATCCTTGGTACCATGGAAGTTTTGAAAATTTCACCCATGGGCATCCTATGCACCCGGTATGCTCAACTAATATTTTCGGTGTCCACCCATACGGCAATCCACGAATACCCCTGTGGAGGCAAGACCCTGATGAAGTAAGGGCGGATATCCACAAGCTATGCAATGCCAGATGCATGAATCACACAATCACCCATGCATCAATCCCAAGCATCCATCTCTTAGGGAGATACCAACATGTCCTACACAATGAGACAACCATGGCCAATCATACCTCAACCAAGCATGCATATGATGCGTATGGGAGTGGGCCATAAAGATGAATAGGAGTGTCAATGAGGTGAAGATGAACTCTCTACCTAACCATGAAGGGTCTAGGTACTTAACCAATTCCTCATAAGGAATACAACCTCTAGTGGGGGCCCATATACCTGGGGTAGCCCATGAGACTAAAGAAAACAATGATATGGCCTAAATAGATGAAACGAGCCTAGTAAGGGTCTATGGTGGGCCTTTAACCACCCATAGAAGCCCATGGGCCTAACTTAGGGCCACCAATGTGGACATCCAACCACAATTGGTCCCTAAGAGGTAGCCCATGTCTAATTAATTACTGATCAAGGCCCAAGGCCCATACAACATTAGAAATAGGAAATGGGCAGCCATTACATAGCACATACATTCATGTTGGGCTTCAGAAAGGCGGCCCAAGGCCTAACCAAAACATGGGTCCAAGGGGAACACACATAGCCCAACCCATATATACCACTATGGGCCTATAGGGGAAAGGTTAGGGCCCAACATAAAGGCCACTAATCCCATATATTGTGGTGGCCTAGTGGGCAGCCCATTGCTCAAATCACATGGGCAAATGTCATGTTCTTAGTCAAGTAAGTTGGGCCTACAATCCGGCCCAAGTATAAAGTTGATTTGGTGGGCAATCAAGGGCCCATATACTTGTGTAATCCGGCCCACTAATCCAACACAATAGTATGGTAAAATTGGCCCAAGAGTTCAATGGGCCTATCTAGAAAGTTCCAGCCCAATTGGGCTCAAAGAGTTCAACAACTAGCCACATTCATGGACCCAATTAAATTCAACTGTGGCGGGCCTCAAAAGTGCATTTATTAAGCCCAATATTTAAGGAACTAAAGGTATAAATTATTACATCTAAGATTCTTCACAATGTGTTGGGCCCCACTCCTCAAAATTTCAGCCCAAAGGCCAAACATAATTATAACATGTTGTTGTCCTAAATTTGGGCACTCCATTGGAGTGGGCCCAGGGCCTCTAAAACTCTAGAAATTGAGGGCCAAGGTCCCTCATCATGCATACAATGAGAAAAAACCCAAAAAGGTGGCCCACCATCAGAGGAAACATTTTTGAATTATAATTTTTATCAAGGCATATTGCTGGACTGCACAGCAGAAAATTCTGGCAAGCCAACCATCTTGGCCCATTCTTTTTTATGCCCAAATGAGGTCAGTTGGGGTTGAAAATTTTCAGAGTGACACTTCAATATGTGGGACATACCTTACAAAATTTCAGAATTTTTACATATTCCTAAATATTTTAATTAATTTAAACAAAATAGTCTGTCCAGAAAATTGGACAGACCTGGACGTCCCAATGTGGTGGGCCAGTCCGGCCCTCGCTACGGTGTGCACAGGGGTCCATTAGCTCTGAAACTTGGTAGGTAGGTCCCACCATAGGTGAAAAATAACTCCACAAATTTTTTAAATTTTTAGATATTTAAAAATATTTTAATTTATTTAAAGAAATCAATCTATCCTGAAAATCGGACTGATCTGGACACCATATTGTAATGGGCAGGTCCAACCACAACCATGGTGTGTACAGGTGTCCATTGGCCCCAAAATTTTGTAGATTGGTCCTACCATGAGTGTACCACCTTCTTATAAATTTTCATAATTTTTGGACACCCAAAAGTATTTTAATAAATTTCGAAATTCCAACCTGTCCAGGGTAGAATGTTGCTGGAACAGTGCAGAAAATCCAGACTGTCCACCTCACTTGGACCACACCTTTGGGACCCCAATGAAGGTCAGATGGGGCTGAAATTTGGTATGGTTGTAGGTGGGTCATAAGGCTATAAGAATCACATATTATTTTATTTCAGTATTCCCACCAAATACCCATAAATCAGGCCCCAAAGTGGCCCAAAAATCTGTCCAGGCAGATTTGGACAGCAACATGTAATAGAAATGATTAAAATATAAACATGGTTTTCCATGGGATTTAACCCCAGGAATTTGTATGGTAGACCACCCTAGTGGGCCCCACAAATGTCCACACCTTCCCCATCATCAAATCCCCTTGCATGTGTCCCATTTAGGTGGATTTTGGGGCCACATGTCTAAGGATGGACCGCTATGGGCGTCCAAGCTCCATGGTTGGTCTGGATTTTTGTTGGCCTACAAGGTGGGCCACACATGCAAGATCAGAATTCTATCATAAAGAAAATAAATAAATAAATAAAGAATCGGCCACAAGAGGAGGGGCTCCGCCACATTGAGGCCCTCCCCTTCATAAATCACACCATACATTCCTTCTATTCATATGTTACAACAAAGATCCACCACATGCATGTTTTAGATTCAAGATCAATGGTTGGGATGCCATCCTAACTATGATTCTAGGGTCCAGATGACCCATCATACTATGGAATCCAAGTAATCCTCCATGATGGGGACCTATAGAGGGGAAACCCCATGCATGGACATGCATGCATCAAAAAGGCCGTTTGGCCACAACTAAGGGATGATGTAGGATCTCCACCATGAATTGGTGGGCCCTACACTTCCCACACAAAAAAAAGGAGATCTAAGAACATGAAAATAGAAATCCTAAGTCCTAAGAGTACACCCACCTTAGATTGCTCCAAACTTAGACCTCCTAGCTCCTAGTGCACCAAGGGATCTATATCAATGGGTGAGATTGGATTTAGATGGTTAGATTTGGAGGATTAAAGGGGAAATGGGGCTGGAGAAGAGAGGGAGATGGAAGAGAAGTTGCTGGAGAAGAAGAGAAGAGAGAGAAAAATGAGAGGGAAAGAGAGGGAAAATCTTTTTAAGGAAAGTAATCATAACCTATGGTGACAATAACAATGTTGCTAGGGTAGGTTAGGTGTGGGTAGTGTTTAGGGTGGGTAGTGTTTATTCCATGTAATAGTGTAGTGTGTGTGTGTGCGCATGGAAAATTGTGCCATGGAGGTGGTCCACATGCTTTTGTACAAAAAGTGGGCCACATGATGAAATGCTCATAACTTTTGATCCATAGGTCGGATTGACACACAAGACGCGTCGTTGGAACCGCAACGACGATATGAACGAGATGGCATAGGTCTTGGGTTGATCCGAGTTAGGTCTATGTGACTGAACTCAAGGTGACCGTAAACACAATCCGAGGGTCGCGGGTCGCTGGAATTCGACCGGTAGGACCGCGAGACCATGATGAACAAGATGCATACTCACACACACATATGCACACATGGGAACTAGGGGGTCTCACAGTCAGCCACCCAGAGCCACTATTTATTTTAAACTGATGTTATTTAACTAGATGGGTCACATAACGTTTATTTTTGGGTTCAAACTATGTTTTTCATCCATCCGATGATTTGATGGATTCCAAACCTGACCATTAGTGATCCTTGGAGTTTGATATTGACAGTAGACAGTCTAATCTGTTCATTGAGGTGATTTATATGGATGGATCACCCAAATATTGGTTGTAAGCCTAAAGAATGGTGAATCTAGTGACTTAAGTCTTAAAACTAATTTTCCACACCTTAATCAATCTAACAGGACGTCGTCTGATGTTTTATCCCAATTAGGTTCCTAAAATTAAGCCTCATAGATTCAATGTGGTTCTCTAGGTGATGTGATGGTCTATCTTGAAAGACGACGGCTGTATGGCTCAATCTATGGGTGAAGATTACCATTAACGGTTGGATTCAAATTGGAGTAAGGATAAGTGTTTAGTTAAATCAGGTTTGCGTTCATCCTAAATTAGGTCCTTATGGTAATGCCCGAGTATTGAAAAGTATGGGGTGTTACACTATACCAGTTAGATGTTGATACTTATCCCTTTAAGAAAAACGTATTAGTCCGAGCTCATTTTTGTAGAAACATGCCTTGTCCGTATTGGTTGTGGCTAAGAATGGCTTGTTGTCTACTAACACTAACTTGACTTTATCTTGATTCCAAAAAATCACGAATTGGTGTAAAGATGATGGGATGCATGAGAAAAAAATGTATTCAATCTCTTCCCAACAAGGTATTATAATTTGACGAAGTACCGACCACAAAGAAAGTGGCTAGCACATTCTTGGTTCCCACCATCAACTCAACAGGTATGACTCTTTGTGTTCGAGTTATTCCTCTAACAAAATTATTAACTATGACTTCAATTGGAATTAGATCATATGAGATTTTTCCTTATTTTGACATCATCTTGGCTAGGAGAATATTTATAGCCACACCGTTATCGACAAGAACCCTAATACCTGGACATCCCTCCAAATAAATAGGGATGTATAACCACTTTAGATGTTGACTCATAGTATGAGCATGTCTTTCTATGATTACTTTTTTGAAAGGCATGATTAATTGGATAGAAATTGTTGATACATTTACAAGCTCCTCCTTAGTATCAAAAGAACCATGCTACATAATTATAGGAGGACTAAGTTTCTCCACATATCCTTCTATCTTGCTAGGCTGATATTGTTTAGCCTGCAAACCCAATTGCAGGATGAGTACCATATTGCAATCCACTACCACAAGTGGAAGCGATCTAAAATGAATTATCAAATTCAGACATTGCTCCTCAGGCATTTAAGAATTCAATCGTTCGTCGATACTTTTGATTGCAAGTAAACTGTGCAAGGTATCTTCTATTAAAACTTCCTTCTTTCTGTCAAGGATGGATGAAGTTTTGTCCAATGATTTTATTTTTACATGAAGTTCTTCGATCAATAAATCATCATTTGAAAAGTACCCATCATTAAGGTATTCGGTCGATTCTTCATTGTCAAGTTACTAGCATTCTTTGGCTGAGATGTGTGAATAAGGTTTTCAATTAAACCCACCATGTTCACAATTATGTCTTCATCTTCTAGCTATGGGATCATCGGCTTTGACCGTAATCGCCTTACCATTTTGTGAGGCATATTCCTTATTGCAACCAATTCTCTCTTTTTAGCAACCTGTTGCCTTTGTCAGCACCATTTCTGGGTGCGATTCATCCCTTTTAGCACGATAGGGAATTCATGGTGTTTGTGAAAGTGCCCTGGTTTGTCAATTAGCATGAGTGTTGAGTCAGCAAGACAAGTGAGCCCCATAGGAAGATCATTCAAGTGTCTGCCTCAACTGGATGTGGCTTCAGATCTCTATAAAGGTAAACTTATTCTCACATCCCATCTCCCAAAACACCAGGTATATAAAACCCTTAAAAATAGTTAGAACAACAGAGGGTTTAAGGTGTGAAAACTGTTTTGCAAAATCAGGAAAATCACTTAGTTTTTAGCCTTTGTTGATTTATCGATCGTGCTTCAATGAAATCTGACTCTGTTATCGATGTCCTTGAAACTCACTCGATGTTATCGAAATGACGACTTCAGATGTCCAACAACCAAAATGAATCTTGGACTGAATTCTCGATGAATCGATGACAGGCTCGATATCATTGACTTTCGAATCCCTAGTTCATCGAAACGGCTCGATAAAATCGACAACTGGTCAGTTTGTGTCCAGTAAGTAGTTAAGGAAAACCATGTGATTTTTGATATCTTAAAGAGAGCCTCGATATCTTCAAAGTTCAAATCTCGATGATATCGATGGACCTTTGATAATATCAGATTGAGACACAAAACTGTCCAACAAGATTTTCAGGTAAATTCTTTTAAATGTTCGAGGTATCAAGAATCACTCGATAATATCGATATTCAAAGATCGATCTTATCGAGACCAGGTCGAGGTCATCGAATTGGGACACAAAACTGTTCAGTAAGTTTATAGGAAAATTCCTTGAAAAGATCAATGAATCGAAATTGGTATCGATATCATTGATATTCAAAACCAGATGATATCGAGGGATGCTCAATCATTTCGATGCCTGTTCAGTTTCAAAGGCAAATCTGCTCTAAGGTTTTCAAATGTCGAGGAATCGAACCATGGATCGATGTAATCAGAGTTCGAAATCCGATGACATCGAAGCATGTTCAATATCCTCGATCAGTTGGCAAAAACATTCAAAAGCGTTTGACAGATTGAGTTTGTGTCATCGAGCGGCCATTCGACGTTATCGAGAGTATACACTCGATGATATCGAAGCCTGTCAAAATTATGACTGTTTTATTTCCGTTAGAACTTTTTGCCTATTTAATGAGAGCTTACCTGAGGCTGTTGGTAGAGAAAACAGATAGAGCTTTTGAGTGTTTAATTCAGATCACCTGCCCTAAGCCCTTTTCTCTCATGAGAGTTCATTCCTCAATCCACCCTCATCATTGATATTTAATAGAGTGGATTGGTGAATGAACTTCCGCATTCAAGGATCCTCCAGCTACCACCTTAATGGCAAATCATTGAGCTGGAATACCTTGAATGCTTAGATGTTTGGAATCACTCCATCTCTAAAATAGGAAAACATTTAATAGAGTAGGATTCCAACATAACCTTGACCCAACCCGTCACCTTACATTAGAACATCACAAGTATTGCGAATCAAGGGAATTGAAGATTCTTCATCATCAAAGGAGAAGATCTTCATCAATGTGCTTAATGGGGCTCGTCTACTTATCTGTAAGTCATTAGAGTCCAGAGACCCTGCTGATCTGTAACGCCCTAAAAATTGGGGGTCGAGCAGGAGCTTAACTCCCGAGTTCCAACGCATCACTTATGCAACATAGATAATGATGATTAAATGTTGTCCGTCTTAATGCATTAAACATGAATGGAATTATACCAAAACAACATGTCATACTCCAGAGACAATTAGATTATGCAAGCGGAAGACTGTGATAGATATATAAAACACTTAAGTTGTTATAAGTCTCCAGAGTCTGAACATGATACCAGGTTAAATAATTACATGTAATGTTCCAATATATACAAAATAATGAGTCTAATGTCATTTATCCATATCCCTGTAGCCCCGATATGCAACTCTAAGTCTACATAGACCAGCCAGAGAGTTGCATGTAGGAGAACTCCTCGTCATCATAGAAGAACGGCTCCACTACGTAAGCATCACCATCATCTGCAACTACAACAGGGTCTAGTTGGTGTTTTAAAACACCGTCCTATAACGTGGGAGTGAGTGACCAACTCAGAGGAGCTATAAGGCAAAGGTTAACATGTTATCAATTCAATCAAGCAGTAATGATAAAATAATACAATCAAATATCCCTAAGTACTCTGGTTAATGCAAACATGATATGTATTAATGATGCATGCCCTCGCCTGTACTCCCTCTGCGATCTTCTTCTTACGGTCGCGGCATACACCCCTTCCTCTATGTTCAACTCAAATGCCAAAGGCACATGCAAATGCGGTGCATGTGCGTGATTAGCCAAGTTCTTAATTAGACTCATTCATACAGTAGGTTTGGGAAGCTAAGGTACCTCCATTTATATCATTAACCCAAAAAATGATCCATCTAGGGTCGTCAATCCTAGTTAATCACATATGATAGGCAAGTTCGCGAGTTTACACCATAGGTCACTACAAGATGCTCGTCACCGTTAGCGCAGGCTTAATTCACACTTGAGGTCACCCCACCAACTGGCAGTCTATTTTTGAAGGCTCGTCATCGACCCGACAGGGGACCACAGCCAGGCTGCGCCGGGGTAGGCCTATTTCATACTCGAGGTCACTCCACCAACGCCCTACCAACTGGCAGTCTATTTTCGAAGGGTCGTCACCAACCCGACTGGGGACCACAGCCAGGCTGCGCTGGGTAGGCCGATAGCTCGAATACAGTGTCTCATACCACCGTATTCGGCTCACGAGTTTGGGTTGCTCACTGGTCACTACGGGGAGGCTCGTCACCCTAGCGTAAGCCGACAGCTTGACTACGGTGTCCCATACCACCATGCCCGGCTCATGAGTCTTAGCGGATCGTGGTACCATGGTTAAACGGGCTTTTCACTGGTAAGTTAGTACCTTAGATTCAAACAGGAGTGTCGGTACATGATAAACACACAATAAGTCAATCAGTTTATTAGACAAGTTCGATTGGTATGAGCGTACACTGAATTAGCCAACAAGGTACCACTGTCGACGATCATCGTATGCCTTGGATTCATCGAACGTGTCTTGTGTGACGAAATGACCTCAGCCACTATTCGAGAATCATTACCGATTGCCTGAACTACATAGTATCCCCAATCACACTTCAAATGATAACATTTACAAGTGATAATCAATGACAGCATGTGACAACCAAATTTGAATATAAATCTTAGTTGAGCATTTCAACAAACACATAATACACATGTTATCTTACATAGACATTTCATCCGTACAACACATAGTAATAAGATAGGTTACATAAAGAGAACTGTAATTATAGAGAAGGGGATTGAGAATCCTATCTCAACACCCTCATTAAATACATTCCAACAAGCATTTCCTCATTCAGGCATTTTATCAAACACTTAGACTACCCATTTCAACATACATGTATTAGACTAGTTATAACATATATCCTGGCAAACCCTTTTTACAAAGGAGTTGCCACATACACAACAGGCATATATTCATAATTAATAATCATGTCAAGCACAGATCTAAATTCCATATTCATTTAGACATTTTTACAAGCACTTAGACTACACACTTCAACATACATGACGTATGTTGGTTATAACAAGTGTTAGGGCAAATCCTTTCACCAAGGAGTTGTCACACATATGACAACCATATATTCATGACGAATAATCATGACAAGCACGAATCCAAATTCCACACTCATTCAATCATATCAACAAACACAAGGAATACACTATATTCAACATAGTTCTTATATATGTGTAAAGAGCGGGAAACATCGTATCTAAGCATGTGATAGCAATCAAGTCAGTCATAAATCATTAATTGACATTGAAAGTCTTAAAAACCATAACCGAAACGTTTATAGTTCGCACCCTTCGCCGGTAGACCCATAACGAATTCAGTTTAAACACTAAGTCCTCGCCTACGGCACAACCGCAACCTATAGCATGAAATAGGTTAGTTATTTCACTATTTACTCTATTTAAATCCCTAAAACAGATTAGGATTAGGATTTCTTACCTGAAAATGGAATCAGAATCGCCATTATAGTGATATAGTAGCGATGGTTAAGCACGTGGAGGGGTGGGATTGAATCCCAGGAACAAACTCTCACTCTCTCTCTTCTCCTCTCTTTCTTCTTCTCTTTTCTCTCTCTTCTCTTTCCTAGGATTTGAAATTCGTATGGAATGAGAGAGAGAGGGTTGTAGGTCCTTATATAGGCCCAGAATTGATGGAAATGGCCCCAGGGCCATGGTATACTTAAGTTATAGCCAAAACTCGTCTGTTTTGGCCCAACGGAGCACATCTGGGGGCCACTTTTCTGCATACGGTCCAGAGTAAGTCCCCTGACATTGGATGTAGGTCAAGCTAAGTTTTCGATCTGATCAGATTTACAAATCTACCGCGGGGGACCAGTTTCAGTTTAACGGTCACCAGTACTGGATCAGGGCCACAAGTACACTAACGTGTGTTAAAAATTTTTCCTGATCCGAGGGTGTAGTTGGGTCAGATTCTGAAGGTCTGAATCCTTAGATTTGGCTTGCAAGCGAACGACTCAATTCACTTAAGTTTGAGTTTATTTTCTAAAGATATTCGCGTTTCTCACACACTTCGCTCAAGGCTCAAGTTGTGCGTTTTGAGATATTATCTGGACTTGATTTCTGAGGTGGTTGTCAAGTCAAGTGAGGTAGTCATAATGGTATAATTTCGTAGTTATCAAATTTTCAATGCGCGGTCCAGGTCCGATACAGAGTTTCAATGCACTCCGAGAGCAACTGGGTTTAGAGATTAATCCTAGGTTTCAGGGTAACGTAGCGTCAACGATCCTACTGATTTTGGATTTTGCAGTTCGTATTGAAAGCTGTCCTACCTAATTCGACAGGTGATTTAGTTAAGCACTTAATTAATCTTCGTCTAATTTCTAAAGGATTTGGTCACTAGTGATTTCTGCTTAAGGTGGTACTCGGGACTTTGTACGGATTTTTCGGGATGTTACAATCTACCCCCCTTAAAGAACAATTTCGTCCCCGAATTTTCCTAAGGGTAATACGTAAAGGTTTACATACGCGTTAGGGTATATAATAACTAGATCAGCCTAGCTCATATTGGTCTACCTCCCTTAAAGATTTCTACCTTTGAGGTTTGAAGATAAATGTCTAAATCATTATTATCGTGCTAAATGTTTGATGTTAAAGTTTACCTAAGGGTGATATAATCTACTCTTTATGATCGGGCTAATACGGAAAGACAGTTGTGGTGGGCTTAAATCCGATACGTCGATTGCCCACCTGACCAGGGCAGACAACTCGTTGTATCCCTTCCTAATCCTGATGGATCCTGGTCTTCTATTCAGTCAAAGCAGTGAGTCCTTTGGTAATCATCCAGGATTGAGAATTGAGTTAAGCCGTGAATACCTCGTAGGGATATAGTTATGAAATTCCGAAACCTGATCATCTTAAGTATTTAAGGCGTATTATAATTCATTAAGAGGTTCAAGCCTCATGTCTATAAGGTTGTCCCTTAGGTCTTATTTCAACGAGAGTTCTTATTTAACTTATGTTTAACTTGGTGGATAATAAGTTCTTCCATGGTTCTTATAGTCAAAAGACTATACTAGAAGGGTTTTCAATCTCCTAAAACTATATTCGTATGTCACCGTTTCGATCATATGGCTAAGGGGTTATGGGCAAATTGCACTTTGGTTTCATTAACTTCGAGAGGGAAGGAAGAGTCAAAAGTCCTAAAATATTTCAGAGGTTTGGAATGCTAGCAACGTAAGGCCGCGGGAAAGGAAAGAAGAGGGACATCTCCTCGACGCGGTATGAACCTTGAATTTATAAGGGAAATAAGAAACTTATAACATTTTACTGTAGTCCGCCTCTAACATGAGCTTACGGAGTGTTAAACTATGAAACTCAATCCTACCCGAGGGTTCTAATTTAATTGTACAAAAATAACTATATATATATATATATATATATCTTTACGTATAATCAAATTTAATCACAAGATAATTCCTAATATGATTATAAATAATTCCTAAATAGACACCACATACTAAACTCTAATATGAAAAGATATGACCAGCTTATTGGTAACTCGAAGTTGTAGAAATTTGCTGTTTTGACCCTTCTATTATTTACAACATATTTGTCACCTCTAGTTACCATATTATTTTTTATAATGTGTATAGTAATCCATTGTTAAGCCTATTCTTTCATACGAATTGGTTTAATAGACCCAGTGTTTACCAATAGGAATACAGGTGTACCTTGAATGTGGGCAGTGACCTCAAAGGTCATAGGTGTTGCAGTTGTTAACTCAGGTGCTTCAGCTGCAAGTGCATGCACACGGGCTTTTTGAGGATGATTTGGTTGCCCTGCTATAGGTCGTTGAGGTGGCCTGTTCTAAGGTACAGGCGGTCGGTAATATGGTTGCGCTGGTGGTGCAGATCGTAGGGGTGGAGTCGTTATATCACGTGGTGGCTACAGTCAATCTTATGAGGTGACGTGACACTGTTGTCTTTCATCTTGGTGAAACAGAAGGGGTCAGTGTGTCTGCCTTTGTTGCAATATGTACACAAACTTTTCGTTCGCCTTTGTTGGGTCGGCGGAGTCACGAGCCTGGGAGGTGAGTCTACATGTGGCCTCTTACTTAGGACTGACAGGTGTTGCAATTCGGGCCGAGGCCTCGGGCCCATAGGTATACTTGTCTGAGAAACTCTATTTCCATCTTGCTCAGCTCGTAGAGACATGTTAACTAGCTCAACGTAATTGGGAATGCCAACGCAACACGTCCTAGTGCGGATATCGGACCGCAACTCATATGAAAAATGCCACATTTTCATCAGTTCATCTGTTAGTATCAAAGGAGCGTACCTAGCCAGCTCCGTTGTAAGACCCGTGTCCTAGTCTGTACTTTTTCGACGAATCCCGCGATCCTTTCCGTCGAAGTCCGACAGTTCGCGACCGATAACCGACGTTGCGATCGAACCTAAGACGTATCTTGTAGAATCGAGTCAGCTTAATCCGAGACTTGTACCACTACGACCGCACCGTCGCCGCGGTTCTGACGCCGCGACTCACGCACCGAGGCGATACCCTGACAGGAAGATGCGGGCCGGCGTTCAATTCGAAGAAAACCCGCGCGTTGCAAATCCCAAGAGAATCTCTACGACCCATCCCATCATTAATCAATCACATCAATCAATCAATCACTTCAATGTCAAGTACAAAGCACCCATGCTTTCTTTTTCCACAAGTTAAGCAAACCCAAAAGTCAACCAATCCATCCCCTCACCCATCACCACCTCACCCTCACTCACCACATCACTCCCCTCACATCCATCACTCTCTCTCCTTATCTCTCTCTCTCCCTCTCTCATTCCATCTCTCAACTCCCAAGCTCCATACGTCCCAACATTTCCAAGCAATCTCAAAGGCCAAGTGTGGCCCACTTTCCCTACTCTCACATCTCCCATCTCAACCGTTGGATCATCATCAACCACTATTGAAAGTGAAGGCTAGGAGCTAAGGAGGCTAAGGGAGCAAGGAAAAGGCTAATAAGGTGGGTGATCCACCGTTATTTCTTATTTTAGGGCCCACTTGTTGGTGGGACCCATTTGATGTATGTGATTTAACCAAGAGGGGCCCATAGTGGCGGGGTCCCTCTATCTCACCGTGTGTATATATATATATATATATATATATATATATATATCTCTTCCTAGAATGAAGTGGGCCCCACCAAATCATGTTAAATTCACTCCATTCATCAAATGGTGTGGCCCACCACATTTTAGGCGAAATCCACCGTCCGGTGGAAAGTCTTCATATAATATAACATATGATATTTATTTTATATTAATATTATACTATATATGTATATGTATGCATGGTGGGCCACGTGCATGTGGGACCCACCATGAGGCCTGTGTGTATACCGTCCAGCGTCCAGAGACGCTGAACGTGATGGTAGGCTAACATGGAGTACGTGTGCTGACATGGTGGTGTACTTACAAGCTAACAAAAAGAAAAAGGTGGTTTTGGGGTGGGCCGCTCATGCAGGCCCCACTTTGATGTATGTAGATGATCCACGCCGTCCATTCTATTCTCCAGCCCATTTTAGGCATTGAACCAAAAGATGAGGCTGATCCGATAATCGAGTGGGTCTTACCATAGGAAACAGTGGTTTTTGTCATTAAAACTTTGAAAAATGATTGCTGGGGTCCACGTAAAGCTTGGACCCATCTGAAATTTGGTTTGGACGCCTAATTTTGTGGACACATACAATGGACGGGGTAGATCTGATTAATGTGGGTCCCACCTAGGGTAACAAAATATATATATATATATATATTATATATATATATATATATATATATATATATATGAGAAGGGGCAGACACCTTGCTGTCATGACGTGCACAAAGGAATGGGTCCCCATTGTCCCTAGTTGTGGACCCCACCGTGATGTGTGTTCTAAATCTCTGCCGTCCATTTGTTGGGACCCCTTCGATGAGGCGTCGATTCCAAAAATCAGCCATGAATAGTTCTTAGATGGCCCACATCGCCACTGTCTATACGAAGGTATGTTAAACCACTCGGAAATGATTGCTGGGGTCTACTTGAAGCTTGGACCCAACTGAAATTTGGTTTGGACGCCTAATTTTGTGGGACACATAAAATGGACGGGGTAGATCTGGTTAATGTGGGTCCCACCTAGGGTAACAAAATTTTTACATATGAGAAAAAGGTGGCAGGAACCTTGCTGCCATGACGTACACAAAAAGGGTGGTCCCCATTGGCCCTAGTTGTGGACTCCACCATGATGTATATTTTGTATCCACACCGTCCATGAGGTGGACCACCCTCTGAGGTGGGTCCCCTCCAAAGATCAGCTCGATCCAACGCTCATGTGGCCCACACCACAAGAAACAGCGGTGATTGAACTCTACCATTGAAACCTTTCCTGGGCCCACTGAAGTTTTGGATCAATCTGAAATTATTTTTCCTCTTCATTCAGGTCTACGTGTGGCCACTGAAGTTTTGGATCAATCTGAAATTATTTTTCCTCTTCATTCAGGTCTACGTGTGACCTCATGAACGGATTGGATGGTGTATAAATATTAAGGTGGGCCCCACATGGACCCACAATGATGCATGTGTTTTATTACCACCGTCCGCCCGGACGGTGGTACCCACTGTGATGTTTTTGTTTCAAAACCCACCGTCCAGGGAATGGTGGGCGTGTGGGGTGTGCACGTGTGTGTGCATACGTGTGGGGTGTGCACGTGCGTGTGTGCATGCGTGTGTGAGTGTGCACGTGGTGTGCATACGTGTGTGAGTGCATGTGTGTGTGTGTGTGTGTGTGTGTGTGTGTGTATATATATATATTATTATATTATATATATTTTATACAATATATCTGATGGTGGGCCTCTATGGGCCCTACCATGAGTCTGTGTTGCATCCAACCCGTCCACCCATTCTGAAAGCTCATTTTACCATGAATTACCAATGAATTAGATCCATAGTTCATTGGACCCACCCTTGATGCATGTGTTGTTTCCAAACGGTCCAACCATTTGGCAAGCTTGTCTTAAAGGGGCTTGAGACTAAAAACAGAAAAAAATCAGATAGATCTATAGTTCAAATGGGCCCACCTTGGTATATTATAGGTAAGGCCATAGATTAGGCCCATATTGATGTATTGTGGCCCGTTGTTGGGGCCCACTTGAGTAGATGCATGGGGCCCAATTGGTGTGGCCCATCTGATGTACATAGGCCATGTGGTTAGGCCATATTGATGTATTTATGGCCACTGTTGAGGCTCACCGTAATGTGTATGAGGCCGTTGTTGAGGCCACTTTGATATGTTTAAGGCCTATGTGATTAGGCCCATTTGATACATATAGAGCTTATGTGATTGAGCTCATTTTAACACATTCTCAGGATCATGGGTGATGCCCATTGCAATGTACCTAAGGCCCATTGGTGAGGCTCATTGAGGTGGCCCAGTTGATGAACATAAGGCCCATGAAATACGGCCCATTTGATGTATTTAAGGCCAATGGGATGTACCTAAGGCACATTGCAATGTGTAATCCCACCATAATTTATTGAATGGTATTTAAGACGAGCCGAGCCTTGGGGACAATGTTGGTTTGACGTCCACATTGTACGAGTAATGTTAGTTAGATGTCCACAGTATAACTCTCCCTAAGGCCACTGATAGGCCCGTCTGTTTCATGTAGGCCGTCTAGGCCCATCTTCGGCGTAAGGATAGTCCATTACTTTATAATTGCTTAGTATAGTTCCATGATTCATGCCATACGCATCATATGTATGCTTGATATGAGGAATGTTTGACCATAGCATAAGCCTTTGGGCTGAAACATTTACGGGACTCCATATGAGACAGAGTGCCCGACATGAGCGCATGGTACGCCGAGATTGCTGCATGTTTGTATGGTGTGACTCATGCATCTCGCATATGTGTGACTTGATCACTGCACGCCCTAGCGACATCAGGGCCGTAGCCTCCACAGATACATCGTGGGTGGTCGTACCGGATACCGAAAATATTGGCTCTAGTATTATGGGCACTTAGGATGTCCTTGGGTGAAATCTCGAACCTTTTTGGTACCAGGAGTTGCTCCAACGTCTAGACCGAGTGGATACACGAGCGCCCGAGTGCCGAATACCAGTAGGCCGCGTCTTCCACTGTGTCGTGGTCGGTTGGAAGGGGGGTGTGGCCTTATCCGCCTGAGTGAGGGGGCTATAAGCTAGGCTGAGTTTGACCAGCTCGTAAATGTGTCCGCTATCGACGAGCCGGTAGGTATTTGGCAGACTACTGGTCAGGCGGATAGTGTGGTCTCTTCCACTCGCTTGACTGTGCAGCTAGGGAGGAGGCAGTCAGTGTGAGGTGTATTAGACCCCAGTGATATCCAGAGAGGAACTGTACTGATATGTGTACTTATGAGTACTGGCACGCTTGCTTTGCATCTCGCATATGACATTTGGCTACATAGGCCTCGCATCGCATGGTCTTGGTATGACCGACAGCATTCATGCCTTGCATTACATAGCTTTAGTATAGCTGATAGCATTCATGGACTTACCGCATATTTCTGCATTACTCTGATATTGTACACTTGGCACTCGCCTTACACACACTTTCACCATCCTCTAAGCTTTTGTAAGCTTATGCACGATAGATGCGTGCAGGTGGCGTTAGGTTGCAGCAGCGTTGAGCTCGGAGCGTGCAGCAGTCTTCTGGAGCTTTTGGAGTTTTCTTTGATATCATTATATTGTATTTTCCTTCCCGCATTGTACTTAAAAGTTTTCGATATAGTAGATATGTGGTGTTGTTGTTTTGTGTCTTGGTTATGCTCCATTAGAAAAAAAAAATTCATGCTGAAAATCCTCCTTGTAGGATCCCAGGATCGGAATCTGGTGTATGGGCGCTGGGAGCCGAGAATGGGGTACTACGGAGGCTGTCGGCGCCGGATTCGGCGATTGGGAATTTTGTGAGCCCGGTTTTTGAGTTTAGGGCGTGACATCCGTGAACCTGTTCTCGTACTCTACCACTGTCATGCCCCTGTCAGAGGTGAAGGAACTCTCCCTCCTCATGGCGGTACGTGAGGGAAAAATATTTCTGGTGGAAGCGCATCTCGAAGGCCTCCCACGTCCACACATATCCGACCGCAATGGTCCTGAGGACGCTGTCCCACCATAAACTAGCCTCCTTCTCGAACATGTGGGTGACTAGCTTGACCTACTCTGCCTCAGTGCGGTGTAGTGGCTTCAACATCTTAGAGATGCGATCTAGCCAGTAATCAGCCTCCTTGGGTCTATGAGTACCCGCAAAAGTGGGAGGACGAAAATGCTGAAAGCGCTAAAAAAGTCCACTGGCTTTCATGTTCCCAGCAGGGTGCGTAGGTGATGCAGGCAGAACCACACTTAAATTCTAGACAAGGGCTAGTGGCCGGTTGTGAATCCTGCATCGTCTCAAAGTTCAGGCTCAAGCTAGGGTTCGTATGGCTACCGTTCAGGGGAGATTCTCCGTCAATCGATCCGTTAAGTGCAAGACGAGTCGCACTCCGAAGGGTTTTCGGAGGCATTCCCTATATACAACATAGGGTGCAACATGTGTAAGATTTAACATAGCATTACTCAACTTGTCAAGCATTCTACACATTCTATAAAAAAAGGAGCTTCATGCATTTCATTTAACCAAAATCATCACAATACATGGGATGTAACCTTACATGAATCATGACAAAAGATGCATGTGAGCTAACCTAAACAAACGTTAAACACTAAAACACACCAACAACCAACCAAGCCTACCAAGGCTAGTACAAACGAAGACTAACAACAAGGCAATCTAAGAGACGACTACACATATGACTTGTTGTCCGAATCTGGTGATGGAGGAGGGGCACCCTTGTCCTACATGCAGCACAGGAGAACCTTCAAGGTGCGAGACACCTTCTTGAATTTCTGTTTCATAAAGGCCTTGACTTTCTTCAAGCTTGGCTCAGGTCTCTCTGACCTCCTGTCGCAGGGTAACCTGGTCCTCCTCAATCTGAGCTAAACGGGCTTCTAAGGCAGCCCGATTACAAGTCGCGCTCATGTGTAACAGGAGGAGAGCCCTCATCAGTGCCTTGGGCCTCCTCTTCTTCCTCTTCCTGCCCTTCCTCTTCCTCGTCTTCTTCCTCTATCTCATCTCCGCCTTCTTCATCACTCTTTTCCTCTTTACTTTCTGTCTCATCCTCACTCTCGTCGATTCGGGCTTGACGCTGTCGTGGCCCAATCTCCATATTGTTGAGAGTGGTGTCGTTGATGAAATGGATCGGTACAGGAATTTATGCGCCAAGTCTGTAGCCGAATTTACGTGCAAGCTTATATATGAGTCGACCGAATGGTAGTGAAATGGTTGTCCTAGTAGAGCATGCAGTTTGAACTATCTGTAGTAGTACATACGTAGGTAGACACAACTTGTCTCCCTACCCAACTTGGTACAGAAAGTCTACCATCAGATGTGTGCACTCGCTGCGATTGCTCCACCTGGGATACACATTGAGGGTGAAGATGTGGTGAAACAAGCGGAAGTCAGGAGTCATTCTGGACGCCAGGAGGCAATCACCTAGATTTCAGTGGACCAGTCGGCCATAAAGAACTCGCGTGTGGCAATCTCTTTCATGCGCATTCTTGAAATACTTCTCATTAGCATGCACCTCTCCACGTGGCATTCTCATGATTCGGGCTATCAAACCAACATCAACTGTGGCTTCCCGCCTTCCCACTGGAATTTTGAACTATAAAGGCTCTAGCGATGGTTCTCGTATATGGGCGTAGAAGACTCGGACACTGCCCACATTCGCATGAGATTTGCCCTCAAATATGGGACCCCATCCAGCGTCCAACAAGTGGTCCATCACCAGATATAGCCCAAATAGCTTCTCGTCCACGTGTGCTTCAAAAAAGGACCCTATGGCCCTCAAATCTTCCATGGGACAGATCCACTAGTAGAGCTCTCTCGAGGGGAGCCTGGGGATTGAGGTCCTACTTTGTCCTTGTTTCACGATCTATGCTTGTACCTGCGGCGGATCTTTTCGGCCTCCTCGAACGAGTAGGGAGGCTAGGCCCGACTTCATCCGCAGAAGTCCTCTTCTTCCCCATGAGAGAAAGAAGTGTGGAAATTGAGAAAATCGCCGCCACGAGCTCAAAGAGAGCCATGAAAGTGAAATAAAATGGAAGGATAGAGTGGGTTGTTGGATTTGAAGACGTATGAGAAACAAATGTGGCTTTATGTTCTCAAAAAGGGGGAAATGAAGGAGATAGAAAATGGGTTTTGATGGAGATGGTGGAGGGGTGTATGTATTGAAGGAAAATGAGAAAATGTGAGAATGGAGGGGAGATTTGAGAGAGAAAATTGGGATTTTTGAGAGGTTAGAAGGCTTGGAGAGGTGGGAATGGGAGAAATGAAGCCAAAGAAGGGATTAAAAGGGGGCCCCACAGATTTCATGGGCCCCACACATGTTGGGAGGTCGGCCTAATGCTGGCCCACTGTGGCTCGACAGGCCCGAACAAAAGGGGCGGCAAGGCCTCACCGATCCGGCAATGGCATCGCCGGTCCCTGGACCTTCTGGCGAGCCCTCGCCCCATGGGAGATGGCATTCCCCCGGGGTGCCGTATGGGTGCAGGGTCCACTTTGAATCCTCCTGTTTTGCACCGATTTGGCCCCCGGCTCCATTTGAGTCGTTTCAGGTCCCATTTTTGTGTATATTCGTGCTCTTTGGTTTGTTTGAGGGTAGAGTATGCTGAATCATGGTCTAAACTCATTGATCGATGGTCTGGAGAAGGTTTGGGATCATCTCGCGTGATCACAGGTGTCTACGGGACCGATCTCTATGGTCAGTTTCACTCATTTCTGTCGACGGGCTAAACTTGGAATCCTAGGACTGTCCCTATGTTTCACCGCTCCCTCCTAGATCAAAGTATGTCAGTATGCGTCATGTGCCATAACTCGGGTCCAGTTTAATCCAAATTATGCTCTGATACCAACTTGTAACGCCTTGAAAATCGAGGGTTGAGCAGGAGCTCAACTCCCGAGTTCCAACGCATCACTTATGCAACATAGATAATGATGATTAAATGTTGTCCGTGTTAGTGCATTAAACATGAATGGGATTATACTAAAATAACATGTCATACTCCAGAGATAATTAGATTATACAAGCGGAAGATTGTGATAGGTATATAAAATACTTAAGTCGTTATAAGTATCTAGAGTGTGAACATGATACCAAGTTAAATAATTACATGTATTGTTCCAAGATATACAAAATAACGAGAGTGTAATGTCATCTATCCATATCCTTGTAGCCCCGATACGCAACTCTAAGTCTACATAGACCCGCCAGAGAGTTGCATGTAGGAGAACTCTTCCTCATCATCATAGAAGACTGGCTCCACTACGTAAGCATCACCATCATCTGCAACTACAACAGGGTTGGTTGGTGTTTTAAAACATTGTCCCAGAACGCACTATGCCAAAACAGCGAAAAAAGAACGGTCCAAAACCGTCTCAAATGACCAAAAAGGACGGTCATGGACCTTCGTATGGGTCGTCAAATTTTGATGTGTCTTATTACTTAAAGGACGTTGAAAACCGTCATTCTTATTGACGAAAAAAGGACGGTTATGGACCGTCTCTTATGAGCCTTTAAAGGACGGCCATGAACCGTCCTTAAAAAGGACGGTCATGGACCGTCTCTTATAAGCCTGCAAAGGACGGCCATGGACTGTCCTTTAAAAGGACGGTCATGGATCGTCCTTAAAAAGGACTGCTATCAACTGTCTCTTATGAGCCTTCAAAGGACGGTCATGGACCGTCTTTTAAAAGGACGGTAATGTACCGTCCTTAAAAAGGACTGCTATGATCCGTCTTTTATGAGCCTTTAAAGGACTGCTATGAACCGTCTCTTATGACCCTTCAAAGGACATTTTCAAATTTGAGACGGTTAATATACACTTGTTACAATATATTTTACCGTATTCTTCCTGATATACACCTGTTATATAATATATTTCATCATATTCACATTCACATCCATCTAAACCCAAACTACGTAAATCCATCCAAACATAAACTACATCCATCCAAACACAAACAATCTTATCCACATTACATTCATCCACACATAAATACATATAAGTTTAACATCATAAATAAAAAAAGGAAAAAAAATCAGCAACAATTTTCTTTTTGTGTCTTTCATCTAATAAAAAAATATTCAACCAACAAAACATTATAATTCAGAATCATGAAGAATTACAGAAACTTCTTCTAAAAAAGTGGGCACTTTTTTTAAATAAAACTGATCATTAAAATAAAACTAATGCAAGCAAATAATGCAAAGAAGTGTTTCAATTCAAGTTAATAGAAACAACAATAAAAATTAAAGCTTTGTAAAAAGCGACATGTGTTAAAAGGGATACATTCTTGTTTGTTACCATGTGATTAGGCTACATTATTACAGCAATCGGGTTCGGGTTTGGGATCGGGTTTAGGTGTGGGTTTTCAAGTTTAGGTTCAGGTTTAGGTTAGGGAGTTGAGATTAGGATTAGGTGTAGGTCTAGGTTTAGGGATTTGAGAATACATTTAGGTTTTAGGTTTAGGTTTAGGTTAAGGTTAGGTAATAGGTTATAAGTTTAGGTTATAGGATATAGGTTATAGGTTATAGGTTTTGGTTTAGGTTTAGGTTTAGGTTAAGGTTTAGGTTTAGGTTATAGGTTTAGGTTATAGGTTTAGGTTTAGGTTTATGTTTAGGTTATAGTATATAAGTTATAGCTTTAGGGAATTGAGAATAGGTTAAGGTTAAGGTTTAGGTTTAGGAAATCGGGTTCGGGTTCGGGAACGGGTTTAGGTTTGGGTTTTCAAGTTTAGGTTTAAGTTTAGGTTAGGGAGTTGAGATTAGGATTAGGTGTAGGTTTAGGTTTAAGGATTTGAAAATACATTTCGGTTTTAGGTTTAGGTTTAGGCTTTAGGCTTAGGTTTAGGTTATAGGTTTAGGTTATAAGTGTAGGTTATAGGTTTAGGTTTAGGTTAGGTTATAGGTTAAGGTTTAGGGAATTGAGAATAGGTTAAGGTTTAGGTTTAGGAAATTGGGTTCAGGTTCGGGATCAGGTTTAGGTTTGGGTTTTCAAGTTTAGGTTTAGGTTTAGGTTACGGAGTTGAGATTAGGATTAGGTGTAGGTTTAGGTTTAGGGATTTTAGAATACATTTAGGCTTTAGATTTAGGTTTAGGTTATAGGTTAAGGTTTAGGTTAAGGTTTGGTTATAGGTTATAAGTTTAGGTTATAGGTTATAGGTTAAGGTTAGGTCATAAGTTTTTGTTTAGGTTAAGGTTATAGGTTTAGGTTTAGGTTTAGTTATAAGCTATAGGTTTAGGGAATTGAGAATAGGTTAAGGTTTAGGTTTAGGAAATTGGGTTCGGGATCGGGTTTAGGTTTGGGTTTTCAAGTTTAGGTTTAGGTTTAGGTTAGGGAGTTGAGATTAGGATTAGGTGTAGGTTTAGGTTTAGAGATTTGAGAATACATTTAGGTTTTAGGTTTAGGTTTAGGTTTAGGTTTTAGGTTATTGGTTAAGGTTTAGGTTTTAGGTTTAGGTTAAGGTTAGGTTATAGGTTATGAGTTTAGGTTATAGGTTATAGGTTAAGGTTTTAGGTCATAGGTTTAGGTTTAGGTTTAGGTTTAGGTTATAAGCTATAGGTGTAGGGAATTGGGAATATGTTAAGGTTTAGGTTTAGGAAATCGGGTTCGGGATCGGGTTTAAGTTTAGGTTTTCAAGTTTAGGTTTAGGTTTAGGTTAGGGAGTTGAGATTAGGATTAGGTGTAGGTTTAGGCTTAGGGATTTGAGAATACATTTAGGTTTTAGGTAATAGGTTTAGGTTTTAGGCTTATGTTTAGGCTTATAGGTTTAGGTTATAGGTTTAGGTTTAAGTTAGGTTAAAGGTTAAGGTTTAGGGAATTGAGAATAGGTTAAGGTTTAGGTTTAGGAAATCGGGTTTAGGTTAGGGATCGGGTTTAGGTTTAGGTTTTCAAGTTAGGTTTAGGTTTAGGTTAGGGAGTTGAGATTAGGATTAGGTGTAGGTTTAGGTTTAGGGATTTGAGAATAGGTTAAGGTTTAGGTTTAGGAATTCGGGTTCGGGTTTAGGTTTGGGTTTTCAGGTTTAGGTTTAGGTTTAGGTTAGGGAGTTTAGGTTAAGATTAGGTGTAGGTTTAGGTTTAGGGATTTGAGAATAGGTTAAGGTTTTGGTTTAGGAAATCGGGTTCGGGTTCGGGTTCGAGATCAGGTTTTAGGTTTGGGTTTTCAAGTTTAGGTTTAGGTTTAGGCTAGGGAGTTGAATTAGGATTAGGTGTAGGTTTAGGTTTAGAGATTTGATAATACATTTAGGTTTCAGGTCATAACTTTTGGTTTAGGTTAAGGTTTAGGATTAGGTTTAGGTTAAGGTTTAAGTTTAGGTTATAAGCTATAGGTTTAGGGAAATGAGAATAGGTTAAGGTTTAGGTTTAGGAAATCAGGATCGGGTTTAGGTTTTGGTTTAGGAAATCGGGTTCGGGTTCGGGTTCGAGATCGGGTTTTAGGTTTAGGTTTTCAAGTTTAGGTTTAGGTTTAGGTTAGGGAGTTGAGATTAGGATTAGGTGTAGGTTTAGGTTTAGAGATTTGATAATACATTTAGGTTTTAGGTCATAGCTTTTGGTTTAGGTTAAGGTTTAGGTTAAGGTTTAAGTTTAGGTTATAAGTTATAGGTTTAGGGAATTGAGAATAGGTTAAGGTTTAGGTTTAGGAAATCAGGTTCAGGTTCGGGATCGGGTTTAGGTTTGGGTTTTCAAGTTTAGGTTTAGGTTTAGGTTAGGGAGTTGAGATTAGGATTAGGTGTAGGTTTAGGTTTAGGGATTTGAGAACACATTTAGGTTTTAGGTAGGTTATAGGTTATAGCTATAGGGAATTGAGAATAGGTTAAGGTCTAGGTTTAGGAAATCGGGTTCGGGTTCGAGATCGGGTTTTGGTTTGGGTTTTCAAGTTTAGGTTTAGCTTTAGGTTAGGGTGTTGAGATTAGGATTAGGTGTAGGTTTAGGTTTAGGGATTTGAGAACACATTTAGATTTTAGGTTTAAGTTTTAGGTTTGGGTTATAGGTTATAGCTGTAGGGAATTGAGAATAGGTTAAGGTTTAGGTTTAGGAAATCGGGTTCGGGTTCAGGATCGGGTTTAGGTTCGGGTTTTCAAGTTAGGTTTAGGTTTAAGTTAGGGAGTTGAGATTAGGATTAGGTGTAGGTTTAGGTTCAGGGATTTGAGAATAGGTTAAGGTTTAGGTTTAGGAATTCGGGTTCGGGTTCGGGATCGGGTTTAGGTTTGGGTTTTCAAGTTTAGGTTTAGGTTTATGTTAGGGAGTTTAGATTAGGATTAGGTGTAGGTTTAGGTTTAGGGATTTGAGAATAGGTTAAGGTTTAGGTTTAGGAAATCGGGTTCGGGTTCGGGATCGGGTTTTAGGTTTTGGTTTTCAAGTTTAGGTTTAGGTTTTGGTTAGGGAGTTGAGATTAGGATTAGGTGTAGGTTTAGGTTTAGAGATTTGATAATACATTTAGGTCTTAGGTCATAGGTTTTGGTTTAGGTTAAGGTTATATATTTAGGTTAAGGTTTAGGTTTAGGTTTAGGTTAAGGTTTAAGTTTAGGTTATAAGCTATAGGTTTAGGGAATTGATAATAGGTTAAGGTTTAAGCTGAGGAAATCGGGTTCGGGTTCGTGTAACATCCCGGATTTTTGCCAACCTGGAATTAGATGTCCTTAGGCAATGGGTCAATCCTAACACCTTATTAACTTGTCAGAACTCAATCCCACAGTGTAAAATCGTTTTTAACCCTTTTCCTTCACAAATCTCACCTTTCACTACCTTATCCTTCAAAAGTAACTAAGTGCTAAACTAGATTAGCTACGAAATTCGCTTGATCCACTTTAAATACACGATCTACAAGACCCAAAACTTGTAGAATCATTGACGCTAGGTTACCCTAAAATCTAGGATCAATCTCATTACCCGGTTGCTCTCGGGAGTACATTGAAACTCCATATCAGATCTGGACCGCACGTCGGAAGTCTGATTAACGTGAAGTTATAGAATTAGGACCGCCTTGCTGGGCTTGATAACCATCTCAGAAATTAAATCCAGATAGCGTCTCAGTACTATTCGCTTAAGCCCGGAACGAGGAGTGTGAGTAAGGTGAAATTAATTAAAAATAAAATATAAATTTAAGTAATCTAGCATGTGTCGCTTGCGGATCAGTTATAAGGATTTCGACCATCAGAATCAGGCCAGATTACACCCTCGGATCAGGGATATTTGCCCAAACATATCCATGTACTTGAAATCTCTGATCGAGATCCGCTGACCGTTGAACTGAAACTGGTCCGCCATTTGTGATCTGAAAATCGGACTGGAACGAAAACTTAACTATATAAAGATCCAGCGTTAGTGAGCTTAAGTCCGACTGCACTTAGAAAAGGGGCCGTCAGAAGTGCTCCGTTGGATCGAAACAGACCCACTTTGGACATAACCTAAGTATACCTTGTTCCTGAGTCTATTTTGGAGAGTTTCTAGCCTATATAAGGACCTTAAACCCTCTCTCATTCAGCCCATACGAATTTGAGAGAAACCTTAGGAGAGAGAAGAGAGAAAAGAGAGAGAAAGTGTGAGAGAAGTGGGAGTATCTCCCTGCCATTCTACCCTGCCGCTATACAAGCTTAACCATCCCGTTCTAATCGCTTTCCCGGCGATTCCATCTTCGTTTCTAGGTAAGAAAACCCTAACCCTAACATGTTTTAGGATTTGGATTGATTCAAGTAGCGAAATAGCTAACGTAACTCGTGATTTAGGTCGTCATATCGACGTTGACGAAAGCGTAGAGATTCTATCGACTTCGTTACGATTCTATGGCATAAGGTGCGGACTTTAGACGTATAGGTTATGGTTTTCAATACTTTCAATGTTAGATAATGATAGATTCATGATTTGCATGCGATTGTACATGTACAAAGTGCCGTCCGTTTCATTTTTCGGTTATACGTTAACTATGTTGAATATACTGTATTCCTCGTATTTGTAGAAAATACCGTATACGTATAAAATACGGATTTGTGCTTAACATGATTATTTGTCGTGACTATATGCTTGTATGTATGCGACAACTCCCTAGCGAAAGGACTTGCCCTAAATCACGCCACGACCACTATACGCTATATATGTTAAATGTGTAGCCCAAGTGTTTGTGGAAATGGCTGAATGAATTCGGAACTTGGATTCCTTCTTGCCATGACTATCCGTCGTAGGTGCATGCGTGTTATACTTGGGGTAACTCCCTAGTGAAAGGATTTGGCCTAATACCTATGTGATCAACATATGTCATGTATGTTGAGGTATGTAGTCTAAAGTGTTTGTTGAAATGTCTGAATAAGTAGTAGCTAGAAAATTGTAATGTATACGGGTGTTGAGATATGATTCTCAACTCTTTTAAATATGTGTATGATTTCTTTACATATCTGTGTGATTAGGAATTGAATACGTACAAACTCATGCTTATGTTGTACTTCATAACATGCTCAACTGATTGTATGATTTTATCTATGTAATGCATATGTGTAAATTCACGTTTAAGTTGTATTCCATAAAGGCCGTGAAGGGTGATGGGGGAGTGTGTAAGTGCTATAATTTATATCCCTGTTTGTTGTAAAATTTGTGGTGCCAAAATCACTGTTATATAACTTGCATAAGTGAAGCTCTCTCAAAGATCAACATTCATGAACAAGCAAAGCTTACAAGTACAAAGATCAACATTCATGAACAAGCAAAGCTCACAAGTACAAGGATCAACCTTGACTGTAAAAACTGCTTACAAGACATGACTCAAGCTACAAGACTTCAAGAAGAGTACAAGGCAGTTTGTAAAGAACTCAAGACACTTTCAAGATTGAGCTACATCAAGATTTCAAGATTGAACTACATCAAGACTTCAAGGCTCATACTTCAAGGTCACTAGTTCCTAATGTTTCAATGTCCTTACTTCATGGTTGAGGTTTGACTGACCTTAGGTTGACCAGTCGAAGGAACAGTGTCGACTGCATCTTCGACTCAAAGTCCAGCGATGAATTTTAAGTTCTTTGACCAGTCGAAGGAGACCTTCGACCAGTCGAAGGTGACTTACGACCAGTCGAAGGAGACCTTCGACCAGTCGTAGAACGGTCAAAGCTTATCGCGCCTGATTTTTCAAATATCTGTTATTGCTTCGACTAGTCGAAGAGCTCTCTAGACCAGTCGAAGACGCGATCTGCTCACCTATAAATAGAGCACGAATCTCAAAAGAAATCATCGAATTAATTAATCCATTCAAGCCAATCTTCGTCAAACTTCTGAGAGATAATTCTGTGCTCCATCTAAGCTAAGTGTGCTTATTTAATATTATCTTTCCTTAGCTTTATTTAATTGATTTTGTTTATGTTATTCCAATCTAATTTGATAAGAGGAATTGTTATTCCCTTTCTTTGGAATCAAAATCAATTAAGGCAAGCCCTACTTGGTTTAATTTAAAATCTATTAGAATTAGAACTATTGTAATTGAGTACTGGACATTGAACTTGGACATTCAATCATCTACTCTGACTTGGTTCTATCGGGCTACTACAACGAAGGAGATAGTCAGGTATTTTACATTTAATTGTAAATTCCTTTCTGTTTTGGTTTCTTTCAAGATTTGCCAGAAAAATCTTGTTGTATTGGTTATCTGAGGAGAGCCAGGAAAACTCAGATGTGGGGTTTTTTAATTGTGTAAGCCCACAGACAAAGACACAATTGTAAAGGTTTTGGGTGAACCTGGGAAAACCTATTTTGTTAGTGAACGCTAATATCCCCTGAGTGAGGATATTAGGAGTGGAGTAGCATTCTGTGTGGCTGTCGTTTAACAGTTGGTGAACACACTGGCGAACCACTATAATCCCTTGTGTTGTGGTTGAATGATTTATACTTCTAATCTTTAATTATTCTTTTGTGGGATGTATGTATGGTAGTGAATGTTGTAATCATTTAATTCAAGCATTGTGAGAATTTTGTAATAGTTTAGAATTTATTTTCTGTTATTCCTTTATCAGCTTGATATTCAATTTCCTTTAAAATTGTTCCAGCAAGGTTGCCCTGCCATTTTTATGGTGTATGGCTGTCCCTAGAACAATACGTTTGTGATTACAATTTATTTCAATTCAGTTTGTATTTATTTCTTTATTCCTCTTTGGTTCGAGATTTGATACAAAGATCTTTCTAGAAATAAGGTTGTCCTACCATAAACTTTGGTTTTTGGTGAAAGGTTGTCCTTAGAACAACATTTGTATCAACCTCTCAAGATCTAAATTTTGAGGTTGTTTTACTTTCCTGCATTGTGATTTACTTTGGCTATCATATTCTTTTTAATTCCGCTGTTATAAGTTTTATTCGGCATTGTCCTATTCACCCCCCCCCCCCCCTCTAGGACATATAGCTAGGCCTTTTCAAGTGGTATCAGAGCCTAATAGCTCTTTTTTAATTCTTGGATTTAATTCCTGAGCTAATGATTTAAGCTATTTAATATGTCAAATTTTGATAGCCTTTCAGTCACAAGGCCTCCACCCTTTGATGGCTCCAACTATGCCTATTGGAAAGTCAGAATGAGGATCTTCCTCAAATCAATGGATGAAAATGTGTGGCAAGCCACAGTGACTGAATGGAAACCTCCTATCATGGAAGTTACTGGGGTTGATGGTTTAAAATCTATGAAAGTCACACCATATTACCAATGGACCACTCTTCAGAAAAGTGAGAGTAGTACAAATGCTAAAGCACTAAATGCAATCACTTGGGCACTATCACCGGATGAGTTCAAAAGAATCATTTCCTGTGATACTGCAAAGCAAGCTTGGGATATATTAAAAATGACACACGAGGGTACTACAATTGTCAAAAAATCTAAAGTCCAACTCCTCACAACCAGATTTGAAGAAATTCATATGGAGGAAAATGAAATGTTTATGGACTTTTACACTAGATTGAATGAGATTGTAAACTCAATGTGGGGTCTTGGCGATAAAATCCCAGAAAGTAAAGTGTGTGCAAAGATATTACGCTCACTTCCTGAACGGTTCAATTCTAAAGTAACCGCAATCCTGGAACTTCGTGATACGGATAATATGAGGGTAGAAGAACTAGTTGGTTCTCTACAAACCTACGGGTTAAACTTTAAAGCTCCTAAAGGTAAATCTATCTCACTAAAATCTTCTAAATGTAATTCAGAAGAAAATTCTGATTCAGAAGATGATATGGCTCTTTTAGCTAAGAAATTTTACAAGATTTTCAAAAGCAAGAAAATGGTTAATTTTCAAAAATCGAATGATAAAAAGAAGTTTAGACCCAAATCTCAAAAATCTTTGAAAGACAGTCAATGTTACAATTGTCAAGAATATGAGCACTTAGCAAATAGATGTCCTAAAAAGGACAAACCCAAGAAGAAGGGTATGTTGGCTACATGGGATGAATCATCTGATTCTGAAGCTTCTTCTGAATCAGAAGATTCTGAAACTGAGTCGGGCAATGAGGTTAAAGCTCTTATGACTCTAGCCAAATTCACTTTTTCAGATAATGACTCAACAAGTGAAGAAAATCTGAGTAGTGAATGTGAAAATGAAGATGATCTTCAAGACGCTTACAATGCCCTATATAAGGAAAGTTGTAAAATTGTTGTCAAACTTAAACTTCAAAAAGAAAAGTTTTCTAAACTCAAAGAATGTTTTGAATCACTTGTCTTAGAAAAATCACAAATTTCAGATTGTTTTGAAAAATCAAAATGCGATTTGGAATTCAAAAACTCCCTAATTATTGATTTGAAATCTGAAATTGAGAAACTTAAAACTGAAGTATCTTCTCTTCTGAGTTTAAAGGACACATGGAAATATGCCTAAGGTGATCCAAAGTTAGAGAAACTTTTATCCGGATCAAGAAAATGTGGCGATCTATCCGGGTTGGGCTATGATAAAAATCTACCTCCTAAACAAAAGTATACTCCTCCTATGTTTGTTAAAGGAGAGTCCTCAAACTCAAAAGGGAAAAGTACTTATCAAGATTTTTCTAGAAATTCAAAAACTTTTCAAAAACCTAGAAGCAGCCATGTCAACTTTAATCAGAAACGAAATCCACTAGCTGAAAAGATAGTTGATTTACTCAAGGAGCTCTTAAAATCTAACTCTATAGGTCATTCTTACAACTATAAACAAAAGAAGACCAACTATGTTCCTAAACCCAAAACAGTTATGAAATGGGTTCCTAAAGTTACCTGCTTGGTTGCTCACACTGCTTTCAACACAAGTCATTCAAAGTGGTACCTAGACAGTGGATGCTCCAGGCATATGACAGGTGACAAAGCTTTATTCACGGATCTGAAAGATATGACTGATGGTTCAGTCACATTTGGTGATGGTAGCAACTGCAAGATTATAGGCCAAGGTACGGTTCAACTTTTTAATCTTCCTGTGTTTAAAAATGTTTTATATGTTGAAGGCTTAAAACATAACTTGCTTAGTATATCTCAAATATGTGATAATAACCATAGTGTTCGGTTTTCTAATCAAAGCTGTGAGATACTAAACAATAAGGGTTTTGTAATATTAACTGGACGTAGAACGTCTGAAAATTACTATATTATTAGCAAATCCAGCTCATCTAATCAAACATGTTACATGGTCCATATAGACGAGACTGATTTATGGCACAAACGTCTTGGACATGTACATTATCGAAATTTATATAGATTGAGCAAACAAGAACTTATAAGAGGTTTACCCAAACTTCAGAAATTAGATAAAATATATGGTGAGTGCCAAATAGGCAAACAAACAAGGAACTCACACAAAAAGGTGAATTCAAATACCACATCAAGACCACTCGAACTCCTCTACATGGATCTGATAGGACTTACCAGAACGGAAAGTCGTGGTAGGAAAAAGTATATCCTGGTAATAGTTGATGACTTTACCAGATTCACTTGGGTGGTCTTCTTAAGGGATAAATCTGAAACCCTTGAAGAAGTAAGAAAAGTTTTCAAAAGGATTCAAACTGAAAAATCTTCTCAAATCAGTAAAATTCGTAGTGATCATGGAGCTGAATTTGAGAATAGCAATTTCGAGAAGTTCTGTACCGACCAAGGAATATTACATGAATTCTCTGCTCCCAAAACTCCACAATAAAATGGAATTGTAGAAAGAAAGAATAGGGTGCTTCAAGAAATGGCTAATGTCATGTTGAATAGCATGAAGCTCTCTAAAAATCTTTGGGCTGAAGCAGTCAACACAGCTTGCTATATTATTAACCGAGTATACACTAGCAAAGATAATAATAAAACGGCTTACGAATTGTGGTTCAATAAAAACCCTACTGTTAAATACTTTCGAGTTTTTGGCAGCAAGTGCTATATTTTACGTGATCGTGAAAATTTGGGAAAATTCAATACGAAGAGTGATGAAGGGATTTTTCTAGGATATTCCTTAAACAGTCGGGCTTATAGGGTTTTGAACAAAAGAACTGGTGTGATTCAAGAGTCCATCAATGTTGTCATTGATGATCACTTAAACACACCAATCCCTAATTCAGATAATGATGAAGTACTAATCATTGATAAACCTGATATTTCATCGAATCAGACTGATTCTGAGTTAAGGACTGTTAAAGATCATCCAACCACACAAATTCTTGGAAACCCTCTCACCGGTGTTTGCACCCGTAGTCAACTTGAGGATATATGTAATTATGTATGTTTTACATTTATTTGTTTATAGGGCTATCTTATTGTTTAATTCCGCTGGTATCATTTTAAATTTGGCATAGTCCTATTCCCCCCCCCCCCCCTAGGACATATAGCTAGGCCTTTTCAAGTGGTATCAAAGCCTAATAGCTCGTTTTAATTATTATTTCGATTTATTTCCTAAGCTAATCGATCTAAGTTATATATAAGATGTCAAATTTTGATAGCCTTTCAGTCACTATGCCTCCACCATTTAATGGCTCCAATTATGCCTATTGGAAAGCCAGGATGTGAATTTTCCTTAAATCCATGGATGAGAGCGTGTGACAAGCAACAGTGACTGAATGGATCCCTCCTACCATTGAAGTGACTGGTATCGATGGATCAAAATCAATGAGAGTAACACCTTATTTTTCTTAGACCACACTTCAGAAAAGTGAGAGTAGTGTCAATGCAAAAGCACTAAATGCAATCACTTGCGCACTATCACCGGATGAGTTCAAAAGAATTATATCCTGTGATACTGCAAAGTAAGCTTAGGATATTTTAGAAATGACACACGAGGGTACATCAATTGTCAAGAAGTCTAAAGTCCAAATCCTCACAACTAAATTTGAGGAAATACATATGGAAGAAAATGAAATGTTCATGGACTTCTATACTAGACTGAATGATATTGTGAACTCTATGTGGGGTCTTGGCGATAAAATCCCAGAAAGTAAAGTGTGTGCAAAGATACTACACTCACTACCTGAACGGTTCAACTCAAAGGTAACTGCAATCCAGGAACTTCGTGATACGAACAATATGAGGGTAGAAGAATTATTTGGGTCTTTACAAACCTACAAGTTAAATCTTAAAGCTCCTAAAGGTAAATTTATTGCCCTTAAGTCTTCTAAATGTATTTCTCAAGAAAATTCTAATTTTGAAAATTCTGAAGATGATATGGCTCTCTTAGCCAAAAGTTTTACAAGATTTTCAAAAGTAAAAAGAGAGTTGACTTTCAAAAATCAAATGATAAGAAAAGATCTAAATCTAAATCTAAAACTTGGAAACCTTTAAAAGATAGTCAATGTTACAACTGCCAAGAATATGGGCATTTAGCAAACAAGTGTCTTAAAAAGGACAAACCTAAAAAGAAAGGAATGTTGACTACTTGGGATAAATCTTCTGGCACTGAAGCCTCTTCTGAATCAGAAGATTCTGAAACCAAGTCGGGCAATGAAATGAAAACTCTTATGACTTTAGCCAAGTTCACTTTTTCAGATCATGATGATTCTACTAGTGAAGAAAATCCGAATAGTGATCATGAAAATTAAGAAGATCTTCAAGATGCTTACAATGCCCTATACAAGGAAAGTTATAAAATTGTTGTTAAACTTAAACTTCAGAAAGAAAAGTTTTCAAAGCTTAAAGAAAATTTTGAAACTCTTGTTTTAGAAAAATTCTATATTTCAGATTGTTTTGAAAAATGCAAATGCGATTTAGAATTCAAAACCTCCCAGATTGAAAATCCGAAATCTGAAAATATGTTCTGCATCTCTTCCACCTCTGCCTTCGTCTTGGAGCGCTGTCTGTCGCTCAATCTGAAGTGACCATCTAGTGGAGTACTGACCGGCTTCGCTGCATTCATATTGAACCGCTCTTGTGACAGTCAGAGCTTCCTGCTGCTTCTGTCACGGGTTATCTCCATGCCTAGGATCTGTCTAGCCGGGCCCAAGTCTTTCATAGCAAAATACTTACCCAACTCCTGTTTCAGCCTGTCAATCTTCTTGATGTTTTTTCCCATGATGATCATGTCATCAACGTATAATAGCAGAACTAAGAAATCACCATCTGAGAACTTGCGCATGAACACACAGTGGTCCGACTCCGTTCTATCATACCCATGTTTCAACATAAACTAGTCAAACTTTTTGTACCATTACCGTGGAGCTTGTTTCAGCCCATACAAACTCTTCCTCAGCCTACACACCATATGCTCCTTGCCCTTGACTTCGAACCCCTCTGGTTGGTGCATGTAGATCTCTTCTTCTAGGTCACCATGGAGAAAGGCAGTTTTAACATCTTACTGCTCTATCTCCAGATCCATGCTAGCCGCCAACCTAAGCAACACCCGTATGGATTCATCTTCACCACTGGTGAGAATATCTCCTCGAAGTCTATGCCTTTCCTCTGACCAAAACCTTTCACCACAAGTCTGGCCTTGAACCTTGTCTGTGAATTCTTCTACTCAACCTTCTTTCTGAACACCCACTTGTTGCTCAAAGCTTTCTTGCCCTTAGGCAGTTTCACCATGTCATAAGTGTGGTTCTTATGCAAGGATTCCATCTCCTCTTGCATAGCTTTCAACCACTCCCCCTTATGATCGTCGGCTAGGGCCTCAGAATAATCTTCTGGCTCTCCTCCATCAGTCAGCATAATGTACTCATGTGGCGAGTACCTCTTGAACGGCTGTCTGTCCCTAGATGACCTTCTCACCTGTGGCTCAACAGGTGGATCAAGTGGGGGCTGCTCCCCTGGTCCATCTTCTGAAGGAACTCCCTCGTCCTCTGCACCTTACTGTACTCCCTCGTTATCAGGCACCACGGGAGGAATAATCGGATCCGTGTCCTCTAGCTCACCTAAACTAGGCTGATTCTTCTCTGACTTACCAATGTCTTCTATACACTGATCTTCAAAGAAAACCACATCTCTGCTCCTGACGAGCTTCCTCTCGGTCGGATCCCACAATCTATAACCGAACTTTTCATCACCGTACCCCAAGAACACACACTGCCTGATCTTCATATTGAGCTTGGACCTCTCGTCCTTTGGTACGTGAACGGATGCCCTACATCCAAACACCCTGAGATGACTGTACGATGGATCCTGTCCAGTCCACACCTTCTCAAGTACTTCTCCATTCAACGGGGCTGATGGAGACCTGTTTATCAAGTACACCGCCGTGTGCATTGCTTCTCCCCAGAACGTCTTGGGCAATTTCGCATGGGATAACATGCATCTGATTCTCTCAACAATGGTGCGATTCATTCGCTCAGCTACACCATTATGTTGGAGGGTCTTGGGAACCGTCTGTTCATGCCGTATACCCAGGGACTTGCAGTACTCGTGAAAGTCGCCAATATATTCACCACCATTGTCAATGCGGATGCACTTCAATGGTCTACCTGTCTCTCTCTCGACCATAGCATGAAACAATTTAAACACACCAAAGACCTCATCCTTGGATTTCAAAGCATAAGCCCAAACCCTCCTAGATGCATCATCTATAAAAGTAACAAAATATAATGCCCCACTCAAGGTTTTTGTCCTCATACGACCACAAACATCAGAATAAACCAAATCTAATGCATGCACTTTATTAACATGAGAAGCAGTTTTAACAAATGAAACTCTATGTTGTTTCCCTGAAAAATAATCAAGACAGGTTTTGAGAGGTGTACCTGTCACGTCTGGAAGGAGCCGCTTCTTTGCTAGTACCTGAAGCCCTTTTTCACTCATGTGGCCTAGACGCTGTGCCACATGCCAATAGCTGAATCTTCTGCTGCGTTCAACCCACCCTTGCACATACTGACACTTGCCTTGTAAAGGGTGCAACATTTCTTTCCTCTTGCCACGATAAATGAACCCTTAATGAGCTTCCATCGCCCACCAGCAAATCGGCTTTCATAGTCATCATCATCCAACCTTCCCGTCGACATCAAGTTGAGGCGAAGGTCTGAGATATGCCTCACATTCCTGAGAACCAATGTGCAGCCCACATCGGTCTTCACATAAATATCACCAACTCCCACGATCTTCGATACGCCAAAATTTCTCATCCTCACAGTCCCACAGTCACCTGACTTGTAGCTTGTGAAGAAGTCTCTGTGTGGAGTTGCATGAAAAGAAGCTCCCAAGTCTATCACCCAGTCGGTGTCCTGACTCGTAGCCGTGAGACATACGTCATGATCTGCAGAAAGAATAACTACAACGTCGCCATCTGAAGCGACCGCAGTGGAATCTGATTCATCTTCATTTCCTTTTCCTTTCTTGTCGTATTTCTTACCACGACATTCATGCTTGTAGTGGCCCTTCTTACCACAATTCCAGCATTCAACATCTTTTCTGTTACTTGACTTGCCTCTTGATTTATCTCGAGCCTTCCCGCCCTTCATGTTCTTTCTCTCCCCCGTTCCTGTGTCACAAGAGCCTCTTGCTGAGTAGACCCCTGAGACTTCCTCCTTGTCTCTTCATTGAAGAGACAGCTAGTCACCTGTTCCATGGATATCTTTCCGTCTAGCGCGGAGTTACTTAGAGACACCACCAATGTCTCCCAACTGTCAGGCAATGAACTAAGCAATAGTAAAGCCTGCAATTTATCATCCAGAACTATCTTCATAGAGGTGAGTTGGTTCACTATATTGCTGGCCTCATTCATGTGCTCGGCCACAGAACCACCATCTTTGAATTTGAGATTCACAAGTCGCCTTATCAGAAAAATCTTATTATCGGCTGTCTTCCTCTCATACAGCCCTTGTAATTTCAGCCATAGGCTAGCGGCTGAGGTTTCTATAGACACATGGTGGAACACAGAATCATCCAACCATTGTCTAATAAACCCCACCGCCTTTCGGTCCGTCTTTTTCCAATCATCATCAGTCATATCCTTGGATTTTGCTGATATGCTTAAAATTGGAGAATATAGGTCTTTGCAATAAAGCAAGTCCTCCATCTTAGCCTTCCATATGGTCTAGTTAGAACCATTGAGGCTGATCATCCTTGAGCCACCTTCCATAATTCAAAACTGATCCTACCCATTCAATGAACTTAGCTCTGATACCACTTTGTTGGGGGCCTTGTACAAAACCTTAGGATCTAGCCCTCCAGAACAAACCAGAATTATATATGGATAATAAAGCAATGAAAATAATCAATGCATCAATCACACACCACACAAAAGAATTTTACGTGGAAAACCCTCAAAGAGGTAAAAACCACGGGACCTCGTCCAGATCAACAATCCGCTATGAAGTAAAACGTTTACAACCTTCTTCACTCACGTAGGAGTGGATGAACAATGAAAGAATAAAGAAAACCAGAGAGATCTCACCAATTACGAGGACGTAGGAGCGCTGAGATATAGACTGCACCGTAGATCACCTCTACGAGCATAACTTCCCTTCTACAAGCTTCCTCTCTCTCTTTCTCTCCCTCTCTCTCACCTTTGATAGCCCTCTTGTGTTTTTCTCATCAACACAACATACACTAGAAAAACCCTAGAGACCTTTTTTTATAGTTTTAGGAAACTCCTTTCCGCATCCCAGTTGCGAAAAGACTTTGCGCATCCCAGTTGCGAAAGAACTTTGCGCATCCCAATTGCGAAAGGACGACAGGTCAAAAAAACCCATCAACAACTTGCTTTTCATACAAAAAGCCTTCTTTTTACTACTCAACAATGATCAAACACAAAGGGAATACTTGTAGACAACCACAAGAGCAACTGCAAGGCACCTTTTTGAAAGAAGAACTGCTTATATTAAGAATGAATACAGTCCAGCGTAGACTTGGATTACAACTTAAAGATTACCTATACTTTTAAGAAAGAGCTAAGGCTATTGATTATGACAAAATAAAATAAATTTGATTAAAGTTGTTGGATTGGTACGAAACGTTTCGCTTTGTCGATCTTTTTTTTTGTTTATAGATCTCTGTAGCCGCTACCCTTTAGACATTTCGTTTCCATATTACGTCAGTTATGCCAGTTGAATCATTGCCGCGTCAATTTTCCGTATCCATCCATCTCTGTGGGTTTCTCTCGTAGTTGGTTTCCGCACATCTACTTTTGGCCTCTTGGAATTCTTGACCACACCTTGTCGTCAAGATGATGTGTTCGTCTAACTCAACACCAGCTATAGTTAGGTTAAAAAGCACTTCACATATATTTGTTCTTCATGAAATGAAACGTGTACTTTTCCAATGGGTTATTTTTGTTGAGAATTTTATACAGATTAATGTAATATCTGTATAATATGGAAACCAAAAATCACTACGGTCAGAACTAAGGACAGGCTGAAGCACGTCTGAAACGCTGTCCTTAAAGCGTTATTTGCCCCTACTCAAGTGGATTGAGTATGCTGATAGGTTACAGGCAAATTGCTTCTAGGATACGACAAGTCTGGTGTGGGTCTGCGTTCAGCAAACACGAAGTCCCACCAAATGGAACTCTTTTACACACTATCTGGCAATATTACAATATAAAAGAAAAATCCCAAAAGAAAGAGAAGAAAGAGAAAAAAGGAGTTTGACCACTGCACTGGTCAGTTCAATTCGTCAGCCACTGGTTCAGTTGAACAGTTCTAGACCACACCTCTGGTCTATTCTTCAAGCTAAGGTTCAAGCCTTGCTTTGTTGTTGGTTGTCTATGTTCGTATAGATTTGCTAGAGTGAGTTGAGATGGCTTGGAAACCCATCTAGACCCTCTTTTTATAGGCTATGATGGCTGGGGTTTATGGTCCAGGGAATTAAATTCCATGACCATTTTCTAGCTGTTGGAGTAAACTAGCCGTTATATGGCTGTTGTGAGAGAGCTGACTAGCCATTTTATAGCTGTTGGGCTAGCCGTTTTATGACTGTTAGCAACAGTTTCTGTAATTAACTCCATAGCTGTTACACATTTGTGCAACAGCTATATTTCCAGCCTCTATATAATCAGAGGGACTCTCATTCAGTCCTCTAGATTTACGTCCAGCCAACCATCTGCATTAGCCACTAGTCGCACCGCGACTCGCACCCGTCTCGCTCCGGTTCGCGAAGGGAGCGACCCTCTGCGACACGATGCGCACGTGTGAAGTGCGCCACTAGCGCCTCTACAGCCACACTGCCTCACAAGCCCACGCCCTCGCACCGAGCCCGAGCCCGAGCCCGAGCCCGTGCCCGAGCCCGAGCGCGGGTGTTCCAGTGCTTCGCACTGGAACACGCAAGGTCCATAGTCCACGGACTACGAAGGTAAATATTATAATACTCCACTTTTTTCATTTAAACCAGATTTCTTTCTCTTCTCTTTCCCATGTGGGACTATTCCCAAAAACTTGAAAACCGTGTTTTTTCAAACATCTTTTTCAAATAAATTATTATAATATATTATTAAAATATATTTTAAAATCAATATATTTATAACAATTTTTAGGAACATTCAGAAATGGTACATCATTTTCTAGTTAATCCATCTTAAAGGTGAGAAGAACCATTTGATTCGGTAGAGCCAGTAGGATTGGAATACGGTAGATCAATCAAGGTGTCAGCGGTGGAATTCCATCTTCATGGGGTGGCCCACCTGAGTTTGCTACATGCTTGGTTTTAGGTTTCAATAGTCCACGACCTGTAGCGAGTTGGCAAAACTGATCGCTGGAGTGGATGTCACAGAGACAATGCGGCGGACACGTGAAAATATAAACGGTGGCATTTCCATTCTCCAATGCTTCCTTCGGGGTGGCCCATTAAGATATTACCTTACCTTATCATGGTTGTTAGCATACGTACGACCTTTTTACCATTTACTAATATAAAAATGCTCGTTCCCATTGGTGTGGCGCATCCAAGTTTACTGTCGAACTGCTATTTATTATGTACGGTTCAAATGAGTGTTCCTACCTTTTGGACAGAGCTGATTACATTATAAAAAGTGGTAGGCTCCACAGAGCTAGGATGTTTTACACCCTGACTAAAACAAAACAGTGCATTGTATACTATTCAGATCATGCCCACTTTCACAGCGGCACACGTGCCTATTCGAGACACGGCAACGGTATGTCAGATGGCCACACTGATGAGCTGGCTAAGAAAAAGGCTGTGGTCCGCTTGCAAGTGGACCACCCTTCTGTAGATCCATTTATCTATGGTACGCTTGGTAGGGCGATGTACCAATTGGACCCTTGATATGGTTGTCCTTATCATTGATGGTAAATGGTTCAAACCCAACATGGATCAGTGGCTTTCCACTGTATCCGTAGAACAAAAAATTGTTAACGGTTGAGATTCAATAGTCTACTATGAGAAGACTCATCTCATTAACGGAGTGGATGTAATACAATACATGTAACATGGTAGCACACAGCTCCGGCGTTGTGCACGTTTGGTACAACAGTTCTAGCAGGGGATTCCTTATTGGAGCCAAACACCTTACACGTGTCATACTGTTAAGATGGAAGTTGCGATTGACGCACTAAAAAAATTACTTCGGCGGCAAGATATTACAGGAATAAAGAAACGGCTAGTTTCCAAAATGGGACGGGGATTCCCTGCGAAAGCCTTTCGCAGGAAGTTCCTGCGCTGGGAACTTAGGTGGGGCCCGAGGTGATGTTTTTGAGAAATCCACTCCATTCATCCGTTTTGTGAGCTCATTTTAGAACAAAGGTCCAAAATCGATCCGGATCCAATACTCAGCTGGGCCAAAAACGTGAGTATTGAACGTCAACAGTTGAAATATTCGTGTGGTCACAGAAGCCTTGTATCAGGATAATATTTGTGTTTTCATTTCATCCCAACATTATTGACGTTATAAACGGTATAGATGGCATATAAACATCACCGTCGACGCCAGGAACGTTTCAATGGCAGGACTTTTCCTACACACATTTTTCTTTAGTGCGGCCCACTTGAGTCTTGAATCCTGCTAAAGTTTTGCCCAAGATGCTAAAATGATCTCAAAAAACGGATGGACGGGGTGGATTTCTCACAAACATCACGGTACGCCCCACCTAAGTTTCCACCGCAGGAACTTCCTGCTAAAGGCTTTCGCAGGAAATCCGCGTCCGCAAAATGGGTCTACAACAACTACATGAGATTGTAGGCAGATTTCAAACTATTTCGTGCGGTGAGGCCCACCTGAGTTTTGGATCAGTGTGACGTTCAGCATTAAGGACTAACGTAGGGTGGTACAGCTGATGGATGGTTGGATCTCATCAAAATAAAGCCGTACATCCTAATAAGCAGATAGTCAATCCACATGCTGACTAATCATGCTTCCAAGAAGTTTTAATGGTGGGCGTTCAATGAACCCTTTTTCCTGTGGTGGGGTCCACTTAAGCCTTATATCTGACTCACTTTTTGGTTCATGCCCTAAAATGATCTGGCCAAATGGATAGACAGTATGGATAAAACACACGCATCATAGTGGGGCCCAACAGCGCTCGCTCCAGTCAGCCTGAGGATCCAATCCGCATGCATCAGCACTCGCTCCAGTTCAACGTAAGGATCCAATCCACGTCAGCACTCTTTCCAGTACTTTCCAAAATCCCTTGAAAAAGAAAGAATGTGGAAACCATCTTTCCCATAATCTTTCAGTTGGAAAACTCTCTTTCTCGTTCTCTCAGAACTTTCTTTTTTTCGTTTCGTCTCTTTCAAAACTCTCTTATTTTCGTTTCTTTCATTCCTCTCTCTCTCTCTCTCAAAACTTTCTAATTTTCGTTTCTTTCATTCCTCACTCTCTCTCAAACCTCTCTTTGTGCCTCTCTTCGTCTCTCTCTCAAACACCTACCTCTCCCTCTCTCTCTCCACCACATTAGGGTTTACTGCAATAAGAACTTGGAGAAGAATGGATGCTGACTTCGGCAATCTGCTGATGTTAGCAGAGGTCGCAACATCTGCTTCTCATGTTCTCTCCACTCCTTCCATCACCACCCTACCCAACAACAATATCACCATCAATAGCCACAACAAGAAGAGGAAGATGGATGACTCCAACAACAACAATAAGAAGGTCACCATTGAAAAGCCATATCCCCACGGATGGATCGAAGCCCACCTCCGCTTGAAAGCAACAAGTCTCGTATGGGCCTTCGACAAGGAGCTGACATCTACTGACATTGATTCCCATCAAAATCGTCTACTCTTCCCCACATCATCTATCAGCCAAACCCTCCTTCCAGCACTGACATCCCACCAAAGATACAAGTTGGAGAGAGGTATCGGGATTGAATGTGTTACCCTTGATCATCAAGGTCGGGATTGGTTCACACGCTTTAACTATTGGAAATCATCAGGAGGCTATACTTTGAATGGCAAGTGGACCTCTTTCGTCAAAGCAAATGGTTTGCGTGCCCATTTTCATACCGTCCGAGTTTGGGCTTTTCATCACGGGCCTGAAAATCAACACTTGGGTTTTATGATTTTCTTTAATCATCATGGCAATGGGCAAGGAAGATTGAATGAAGAATGATATCTCATATCATCGACATTGACAAGGAAGATTGAAAGAAGTGATAATTTTCAATTTCGTTTTTTTCTTTTTTCAATTTTGTACATGGGCTACATGCCACTCTTCTCAAATTATTCATCAATCAATTGTAGATAACATGATTCTAACTATTCATGATTTATTTAGATGAATGTGAATTGTTTAAATCTTCTTTTCACATGTATTGTACTCATCCAATATTGTTCGCTTGTATATACGTATGCAAATCTGAATCGTTCAAATCCTGGATCCATGGATCATAGTAGAAAAATCATGAAACAACAGTGGGCCCATGAATGAACGGTGGGTGTACATTCCCCACTGTTTCCTGTCGTGTGGCCCACTTGAGGTTGGTAGGGTATATCTCTAGGATTTTATTTTGATTGAATGCCTGTCCTGCATTTTTTGATCGGTACCATTCATCAATGCAAAGAACATGCCGTGTACAGAAAAATAGGAGTGGCCTACTGATCATGCATATAACGGTTGTATAAGAAAAATGGCCATTTGTGCAAAAAAGAAGTCCAATCGTCAATATGTGGCTTGCATGACATCATGCACTACCTAATATTGAAGGGCCCAGATTAATCACACATTCCATCCAATTGTTGGAACTGCGCTCCACATTGTAGCTGGAATGCCTGATTACGCATTCTATTACAATCATGCTCCAAACCTTATACAGGGCTCCACAGTGTCACAAATACAACGTGGTGGACCCATGAAGACATCAAATATCAATGGTGGGCATTTCCTCTGGGGTGGATTATGAAGATATTAGTCGTACCTTAATGTCACACTCTCAAGTGGACCACCTTTTTTAGATCCATCTATCCATGGTACACGTGGCAGGGTGATGTACCAATGGGAATTGTCCCTACCATGGATGGCAAATGGTTCAAAGCCCATATGAATCAGATGTCCCTGACGTCCATCTGATCAGTGGCTTTCTGCAGTAACCGTAGATCACAAGAATCTGTTAACGGTTGAGATTTAGTGGGCTACTATGAGGAGGCTCACCTCATTGATAGAATGGATGTAATGCGATACATCCCCCCACATAGCTCCGGCTTTGTACGCGTTTCATTACAGCAGCTTATCACCTGACACGCGTACGTCCAGTTAGTAAGATGGAAGTTGAGGTTCTTAGAAAATAACTTCAGCATCCTATACCGCGAATTGCAAACTGACAGTTGCAGATGGATGGATGAGGCCATCCATTTTTCCATGTAATACGGTATGAGGTCAAAAATGAGATAGCAGCGTATCCATGACTAACCCAGCACCACGTGGGGAAGAACGTGCGTCATATCCATGCAATCCATCATATGCGCAGCACCAATTTCACCTGGAAAGATGAAAAGTGAGTCGGTGCTTATATTTAGGTGTGCCACACAGTTCGGAAGAGTTGGAATGGGATGCTCACCGTTAATTATGTTTGATCCCACCTTCATTTGTATACGCCATCCAATCCATTCACATGACTTTTCGCAACAAGGGGAAGCAGTTTCCAATTATCACGCCAATCTAAGGGTCAGGTGGACCACTCTATTACGTGAATTTAGAGGTTGTAAGCATATTTTATATTGTTTTCTCTGGTGAGGCTCACCTTAGTTTTGGATCAGTGCGATGTTGAGGATCACGTCTAACATGCATTGGCGCACCTGATGAACGGGTTGGATCTCATCAACATAAATCCCAACATCCCTGTAAGTGAATGCTCAATCCCCACTTATGACAACTCGAGCCTTTTCCGTTTCAAAGACCTGACACGTGTCGTGCTTTGAACAAGGAAGCTCCGGACGCGGATTGTAAACTGATACGGCCGGTAGCAACGTTTCTGCTGGACGGGGATCTGTGGGACTCAACATGATGTATATTTTTAATCCATGCTGTCCATCCATCTTTATAGCTCATTTTAGGGATTAATACAAAAAACGGAAAAGATATAAATCTCAGGTGGACCACACAACAGGAAAAAAAGTGGTGATTGAAGTCCCACCGTTCAAAACTTCTTAGGGCACACTGTAATGTTTGTCTACCATCGATCCCGTTTATTAGGTCACACATACAGGGACGAAGAGAAAACACAAATATTAACTTCATCCAAGACATTTAGACTGTATGCCTCACTTTTAAGCCACCTACCTTGCTCTGGCCATCCAAACTTACTGTAACCAGCTGTGACCCTCCTGTACCCGTGCCTTTTTTACCAAACCAAAATGCCCCTGTTTTATAACTTGCATTCCCTTATGTATAGCTGGGCATCGGACCGAGTCGGATCGGATTGGGTCCAACTCGATCCGATCCGAAATCTCAATGACCTGATCCGAATTTGATTCGATCTGGGACCGAGTCTGGGTCACCTGACTCGGATTGATCTAAAATGTATATTGCCTAAATCGAGTCAGCCAGGCTGACTCGATCAGGAAAACCGAGTCAAATCAGATTGGGAACGGTTCGGATCGGTTCAGATTAAAGAAAAAAAAAATTCTGAAACTCAAAAAAAAAAATAAATAAAAAAAAATAAATAAAAAAATAAAATACAAAAACAAAAAATAAAATAAAAATAGTAACAAAATGGTGAAGGTGGAGACCCATGCTCGATGGAGACGGACTACATTGCCTTCAAGTTATCTAATGTCTCATCCTTCATACCCTTCTTCTCCATGCCTGATGATCGGAATTTCTAAAGAGGGCATGACTCAGGTGAAGGGCAGCAGTTCCTTACTGCATGGGGAATCCGCAGTCATTCGATAGAGTCGCCTACAAAAGCTACCGTACAACCTAAATACTTTCCACTGAACACATGGCAAGTGATTTCTGGATTTGGAATAGGGTTACGGCCTTGTAGGAATATCCTACGATAAAGCAGAATGGGTATAACTGGAATATGGTACAACCATCTCTCCGTGGGATACCTGGTAGGGTGAAGTATCAATCAGGACCGTTCCTCCATCTGGCCTGTATTATGGATGGCCAATAATACAGTATAAAATCCACTAAATGATCCTATCCATCTGATCAGTGCTTCTCAAAGTGAAGGTAGTAAAACAAAAAATTTAATAGTCAGATTTCGGTGCCAAAAAGTGGAAAAGAAGTTGATGAAAGGAAATGTCTGATGTGTATAAGATTCAAAATAAAGGCCACAATGATAAGTATACTGTAGATGGATGACACCGATTGATGGATCATCCTGACACGTGTGAGGGCGGAGGAATGGCTCTACCACATTCAAGTTCTTCCGGCTCTACCGTATCTTCTTCCCTGACAAGCGAAATTACTAGATACAAGTCGGCAACCATCTCCTTAGCACGTCTGGCCCGGCGACAGAGGGAGCGGAAGAGGAAAACGGAGATGGCGCCGGTGAGGAGGACGCTAGTGGCTACTTGGAGAGGAGACGGGTCGTTGGGATAGCCGAAGAAAGGGGAAGAAGAGGAGGAAGGTGTGAGTAGAAAGGGTAAATATATATATTTACCTTAGGGTAAAATAGTAAATAACTAAATATACATTATACATACTAGATCCGGATCGGATCGGATCGGTCCGAATTGGTATTGATCCAAACTCGACCTAGAAAGATTTCAAATTTGGATTGCCCTACTCGATCCGCACCGATCCAGGCCGTCAGATCTGGTTGGATCGGGTCGGATCCATTGGATCGGGTCGGATCCACCGGATCGGGTTAGGATTGCCCAGCTCTACCTTTCACTCACCTACATAAAACAACGCCCAAACTTATCTATAGCAAAATATTCATTCTTTTCACCCCTTTTCTTCGTGAAATCTCAATTGAATCTCCATATACTATCATTGTACATCTGTCATCTTCCATCCTACTCAGGGTTACATTTATTCCTATAAACCGGATGCATCGATAAACGTGGAATCTTGAAGGCTTTTCTCCGAAAATCGTGTTTCACTTCAACACACTCTTCTTTTTCTTCTTCAACACGGATTTCACTGATATGGCGGGTGTGGCAGGTAAGGATGTTTTGTATCCGTATCGTCCATCCATTTGGAGAGATTGTGTGTAACACCCCGTACTTTTCAATACTCGGGTGTTATCATTTAAGTCAAATCCGACATGAACACGTGTTAGAACATAAATAACCTGTAACTTACACCATTCTTAATTACCCATAATTGGCTCGTGATTAACCACTTATTTCCCAATGTAGGATTACATCATCATTGACTATTTAACCCGCAGCTCCCTAAAGGACACATTAGAACTTAATCGCCAAATCTACAGAAGTAATGGCTAAAGTCCACCTATATTAACTTGAGAGTGATTAAAAACGTCGGTGATTGAATGGGGAGATGATCTAACTATTAAATCATTAGTAATCGCTAGTTAGATTCACTAGATAAGTGGGGTAACCCACCTAAGACTAGATCTACCATTCATTTCGTCCTTAATAGCCAGATGGTAAATCCACACCTAAACCACTCAATTTAGCTAAGCAATACTCAGACACCCACCTAATTCCGCCTAAAAGTTCCTTAGAAACCATTAGATGCACTGATGATAGGATTTAGAATGATCCAACCATCATATCAACAAAAATCCATAACTAGAACTCAAAATTTGACATATCTGAGCTTTAAAACTACCTCATCCCTAGCCGGATGTCCTAATAGGACCCATGTAAATTGATGGACAAAGTAGATTTCTAAATGGAACATCAAAGTGGTCCCCAAATGGTTCTAGGGTACATCAGTGGGCGTACTCCCGCTGTGCATTGAAATTGGGTCTGAGTCAAAGCAGGTCTGACTGAGAGAACCCGAAGAGGAATTCTCCTCTCCTTCTTTTCCGCCTGACCCCGTTTAAAACGGGAGGTTGTTGTGCGTCGATCAGTGGGCAACCAAAACCACCCACTTTATTAATCCGGGCCATCATCCTACCATGCCAAGGGTCAATCTCGAACGAAACCTAGTAAAAATCACATGTCATCATACTTGTGTGTGAGCACAATTTCCAGCACAAGATCATCTGACAGGTGAAAATTTCCAAAAATGGAAATTGTTTCACCTTGTCGAGCTGGCAACCCACGTGACTTCATCTCCCTTCATCTTAACCTTTCATTTTATCCAATCCTAGCCCTACACGTTTAGGGTTTCCTTTCGTAATTAGAGAGGCAGAAGGAATCTCGCCTTGCTGCGAGCTAACGTGCTAGCACGACTCTAGCCATTCATTTCGCTTCTAGAAACCTTATGGGGACATCCAGAACGTTAATTTTAGGGCGTTTAAAAACTCCCTCAGCTTCAGTTATGATTTCTCGCTAGAAATATTGCAAAAGCAGGAAACATCATTTGTAACTCAAATCTTGTGAACCATTGAGATTTCGATCTCATTCATTCAAAATGAGGGACCCACTGTGATCAGTGGAGCAATCAAAACCATCTATACGTATCAGATCACTAGACCCATCGTCCATAGAGAATCTGCCATTATAGAAGAGATCATCCTTCCTGATAATTTGAAAAACCCACCACTTGATGGTGGGGCCCATTCGGCAATCAAAACCTTTCATTAGGTGGGCCAGGGATTCGTTGGTTCCTCAAAATGGTTAGATCATGGCCATGTAGGCACATTTCAATTACATCGTTGCGAAACAATGTGGATTTAAATAACAAGGACCGTAACTAATCCCTCGATTACTTACAGACTGAATCTTCCATAAAGGGATTAATAGATCTTATTTAGGGCTGCCTTTTAGGGCTTCCCTTTCTAAAATTAGAAAGCATAAGAGAGAAAGAGAGACGCTGCCGTTCCACCACACGGAGTTGAGCCCACTCAGTCTGAGTCGCTGTAAAATCAGGGTCGAGTCCTGCATCTCGGGTCCTTCCAGCAAAGAAGGAAGAAAGAGAGAGCAAGAGGAGAAAGAAGAAGACTCAAAAGGGGTGCTCGTCCAGCATCTCATTCTGCTGTTAGGTTCACTATCGAGTCATCGATTGACTGTGCAACTCAGTTGGGCCTGAGCTCATCTAGATGTTGGTTCGACCCAAAATTTTGAAGAAAAGGGGAAGAAAGAAAGGTAGAAAATAGACAAAGTAGGAGAATGGACAGAGAGAGAGAGAGAGAGAGAGAGAGAGAGAGAGAGAGAGAGAGCATCATTCTGTCGCACCAACTCAACTCGAACCGAGTTGGCCGGGTTTTGAGGCGAGTTAGTGCAGGTCCGGCGAGTCTAGTCTGAGGCTAGACCACTTGTTGGACTACTCAGGAAGCAGAAAAGTAGAGGAAGATATATATATATATATATATATAATATATAATATATATATATATCTATATATATATATATATATATATATATATATAAAGGAAAGGTAAGAGAGAGAGAAGAGAAAAAGAAGAGAGTATTTTTACTCTACTAAGTCGACTCACTGAGTCAACTTATTGATCTGCAGCAAGCCAGGTCAGGCCTAGCCAGGTCAGCAACTTTTCCCAGTTACAGTATTTCACATAAGTATAATTCCAAGGAAGTTTGGATTATGTCATTTCTTTAATAAACGTGACAACTCATCGAGTCGACTCATTGAGTTGTCTCAATAAGTTGGACATGTTTGGATAAGTTAAATTCCATCACCATTAGAGGTTCCTGACAAGGTAGTACGATGAGATTTGATTCGAGTAGAGAGGCGGGTTCACATCAAATCGAATCACAAACAAGCTGATTCAAGAAACCTAAACCTAAGTAATCCAAAACCTAGGTTATGATCTTAACCATCAATAGGGTGTAAACTGGGATCTAACTGTACCATTTGGCAAGCTAGGATAGGATCCGAACCTAAAGTGCACGCGCGAGAATTCCAACAAGCGATGAAAAGTGGACCTGACTTGAGAGGTGAGGATCACCCTTCAAGCTTTGCTATATCTTGATAATTAGTTTGCTCATTCATCTTTATTCATTTACTTTATTGATTGTTTAATGTGGTTCATTACTCTTATTGATTTTAATTCAATATTTGAATATACAATAAGATCTAATTACCTTTATTCTGATTTGAAATGAATGCTTTAGATATGCATGTGCTATATCGATATTATACATGATTTAATTTGTCATTCATGATCACTTGATGAAATGATTAGAGGTCCTAGAACTAGTGGCTACTTTGTCTCATAATAAATTAAATAGAACATTTGATGTGGACTCATCATCTTATGGAACATTTGTTACCTAAGTGACTTTTGGGATAATCCTTTTTTATCACATCCTTGGGATGAATTGTTTGCCCTATGTGGCTTAAAAGAACATCTTCATATAATCTTGCGATGATAAGTTCCACTTGTAGAACTATAATAGGCCACTAGTTGAGTAGGTTACCTTTAAACATCCTATTTGTTAGTCTCATTAGCCATGGATGGTGGAATGGGACACTATGCCTGAGTTGTCGGCCTATGTTGGGTGACAAACCCTCCATAGTGACCTTTGAGCTTCCATAAAATATTTGTTTGAAATTAAAATAATAATGGTTGGGCTAATCATGCATCTTTATTGCATACGTACGAACTTTACCAGGTGGTCGATATAAGACACGGAGTTTTCTTGGGTCACTACGGGCTATACCATAGAGTATTTTACCTAGTGATCCTAAATTTTCATTGTGTGCATTCGACTACCAAGGGTCGTCCTTTTCGCATAGAATTTTTTTTTTCAGGCGTCTAGTTTTCCTTGGACGTATCATAGAATACTCTTCCACGAAGCTAGCTTACCTTGGGTGTCATTGTTGCATGGTCTTTTCCGGGTGGCTAGTTCTCCTTGGGCATACATTTGAGTATTTTTTCGGGTGGCTAGTTCTCCTTGGGTGACCTTTTTTGCCAAGTGGATGTGCATCCCCAAGTCTGTGAGCATGTGCATGCATTCATGCATTTAAACAAGAATATCTTTATGGAATTTATTCAATATATTCATATCTAGTAAACTCTATCTTATTTATATAATGATCATCATGAAATATTCATTATAGACTGTTTCTAATTATTATACTTAATTATCTTGATGATACGATAAATCTTGGGGTTATACCTCACTGGGATAGCCATTGACACTATCAAACCGTATTCAAGGTGCAGGAGACGCAGATGATGTGCATGCTGGTGTTCATGTGGAATAGGATGAGCCATATGATCCTGCGACTCTCTATTCCTAATTCTAGTTATAATTAATTTGTACTGTTATGTGTTGTAAAAATTTAAGATATTGAGTTGTATAAGTTTTCGGGCAACCACTCGAATATTTGGACTCCTTATACTTGAATTGTTTCTATTCCGCTAAATTACTAACTTTGATAAAGAAAAATAATGTACATGAAATTTGAGCCACAGTTAAAGGTTAGCACTTGGGTTTTTGAAAAATGAGTAGTGTACTCGAGTTTTGAGAATAGGGGTGTTATTGAGGGTCGAATATTGCATTCTATCCCCCATTTAGTACTTGGTTTTATGAACATGATAATGCTTAATGTCCTATTTTAATCATGTTTGTGTTGCAAGTTGAATTTAAGAGCTTAGATTGAAAAGGATGTTAAAAAGCATGGATTTAACGCTAAAAAATCACCAAGCGAATGATTGGATCTTAGAAGACCAAGAATGAAGAATTCACATGCCAAATATCTAAGACAATCAAGTGAGGAATAAAGAGCATTGAAGACTTGAAGTGAAGAAAATGAACCCTAAAAATCCTTCGACAAGTCCCTCGACTAGTCAAAGATTCCTCGACTCGAACTCTAGCGACGAAATCCTTTAAAATCCCGTCATCCTCAACCAGTTGAAGGTTTTCCTCGACCAGTCTAAGGTTACATAGACAGCACACAAACTGCGCAAATTTGAAGCAGTTTTCAGATTTTTCCAACTCGGTACGAAAGTTGGAGCTATAAATAAGAGTCCCTAGGATGTTCCTAGCATCTTCTAGGGTTTGAGGAGTGGAGCAAAAGGGTGGAGCCGCCGTCCGGGAGTTTTCTTTTTTTTCTTTTTCCTTAGTTGATGTTTTGTTTAAGAGTTCTCAGTTCAATCATGCCTAGGGTTGGCTAAACCTCTTAGCTAGGGCTAAGAGGTGAAGCTTGTAGCATGATTGGGATGTTTGCTTTGTTTTGATTCATGTTTTGTTGAACTCTCTTGGATTTTAGTTTGATTATGAAGGAATATTTTTAGTTTTTAATGGTTTGTTATGATAAATTACAATAGATATGCGATAGCTTGAAACATCTTCTTTTCCTAAATTGAGATTGTGAAATTAGGAAATCCTGTTGTTCACCATTGTCCCTTGGGCATGGTAGGATGATGGAATCCTTCTTAACCTTCACGATTCTCTTATGATTAGTTGTAGGATTTGTAAATCATGTTATTTACTTTGTCTCCCGGGCATGGTTAGGTGATGGAATCACTTCTAAATCCTCACAACTCTCATCCATTGATGATTAGATCCATAAGAAGTTCAGAGATCTGACAAATCTCTTCTTACCAATTGGATAGTATAGGACTTTGATTCCAGTTGTGTCCTTGAATCAAGCAAGGTAGCTTCCCAATTGCTACAAGTGGATCCTTGGTACCCTAGTTACCACCTTTAAATTTATAAGTTTTAATTATCTTATTTAAAATCACTTTCTCAAATATTTCAGATTTAGGTTTTCATCTTCTTCTAGTTACTTTCAGAAGACACACAAGTTCAGTCCCTGTGGATTCGACCTCGGTCTCGTCGAGATTATTACTGTATCGCAACCCTACACTTAGGGTTAATAACAGGTGTTACATCGTGCAACCCAATCTTACATGAAAATGATTGAACCTAGCATGTAATTAAACGAGCTTAACATGAAACTCATCGACCAAACATGAAATTGAACGAGGCGAACATGAAATTCACCAAGGCGAACTTGAAATTGACCGAGCCTGACATGAATTTCACCGAGCCCAACATGAAATGAGTATACTTACTTTTAAGCAAAGTCAGTTTCATTTGAAGCTCCATCAATTTCATGTGAAGCTCAGTCAATTTCATGTTAGGCTTGGTGAAATTCATGTTATGCTCAGTTAATTTCATGTTGTGCTTGGTGAAATTCATGTTACGCTCGGTCAATTTCATGTTAGGCTCAGTCAATTTGAAGTTGGGCTCGGTGAATTTCATGTTAGGCTCGGTCAATTTGATATTTGCCTCAGTGAATTTCATGTTAAGCTCGGTCAATTTCAAGTTGGGTTCAATGAATTTCATATTAGGCTCGGTCAATTTCAAGTTAGGCTCGGTTAATTTCATGTTAGGCTCGGTCAATTTGATATTTGCCTTGGTGAATTTGATATTAAGCTCGGTCAATTTCAAGTTGGGCTTGGTCAATTTCATGTTAGGCTCGGTCAATTTCAAGTTAGGCTCGGTCAATTTCATGTTAGGCTTGGTCAATTTGATATTTTTCTTGGTGAATTTCATGTTGGGCTCAGTCAATTTCAAGTTGGGCTCGGTCAATTTCATGTTAGGCTCGATCAATTTCATATTTTCCTCGGTGAATTTCATGTTGGGTTTGGTTAATTTCATGTTAAGCTCAGTCAATTTCATGTTGGGCTTGGTGAATTTCATGTTAGGCTTGGTCAATTTGATATTTGCCTCGGTGAATTTCATGTTAGGCTCGATCAATTTGATATTTGCCTAGGTGAATTTCATATTAGGGTCAGTCAATTTCAAGTTGGGCTCGGTGAATTCCAATCACTTCGCGGTGAATTTCAATCACTTCGTGGTCAAGTCCAATCACTAGCGGTAAATTTCTCTCACTTCTCGGTCAAGTTCACTCACTTTGCGGTCAAGTTCACTCACTTCACGGTGAATTCCAATCACTTTGCAGTTAAGTTGACACACTTCATAGTGAATTTGACTCACTTGACCATGAAGTGAGTGAAGTTCACCGCGAAGTGAGTAAACTTGACTGTGAAGTGATTGGGCTTTACCACGAAGTGATTGAATTCACTGCAAAGTGATTGGACTTGACCATGAAGTGATTGGATTTCATCACGTAGTGAGTGAAATTGACCGTGAAGTGAGTGAAATTCACCGTGAAGTGAATACATACCTGCAATTGATTGATTGACAACTTTAAAAATTTGACCGATAAGTTGGTCATATTTGACCTAGTACACTAGTGAATCTTCTAGTACTCGGTCAACTCCATCTTATACATGTGAATATTAAATGAGTTATATCTTATGTGGCATTGTGTTTATTTTCAGAAAATGGCTTTGAGAATCATCCTATGCTCATATGGTGGGGAGTTATTAAGCGAAAACAATCGATACGCGTACAAAGGTGGAAAGTCTAAAAGTACTGCTATGGGCGTCGAGACTATATATGAGGAGCTTTTATGTAAAATGTATAGGATTATGAAGTGTACGCCGAAGGATTATGATATTAGGTTGAAAGCATTGTACCCTTTCTCAAACTAATTAATCCCTCCGACTGAAATTGAAGATGACGAAGATGTGAGAATGTTCTTGGCAGCACAGTTGGAGGCATCTGGATAACTACATCCCTTTAATCATCGAGACAATGAAGCCCATTAACGAGGCAATACTCGAAGACCCCGTGGCTTATAGTGGTGTCGATCATGACGCCCCAACAGTTGGAAGTTTGGGTGAGAAACATGGCGTAAAATATCAATATATGGCATCACCTTCACAGGTTCCTTCAAGCAACACTCCACTACTCAATCCGGTTCAGACATTAAACTTCATGACTAGTCAAGTGAGCTTGGCAGTTGACCTTAAGCTCAAAAGTGAATATACGACATCACTTTCATGTACAAGAGTAGATTTGCATTCATCATCCAACGCCAAATGTGTACAGGGAAGCGACATTCAATTGCCCGAGCAAGCTCGAACATTGGACTTCATCACTAGCTAAGCTATTGTGCCTCTTGAGGATAATGCATTCACCAATGCAGACCTGTCACTGTAGGAATATCCACTAGACGCGCCGATTGATATAGCCATTAGCCAAACGTTTAAGGACAAGAGTCGACGTCAGTATGTTTTGAGCCAATTTGCAATTCACAACAACTTTCAATACAGGGTCTTGTACTCGTCACCCAAGAAATTCACCATGGCGTGTTTCGAAGATACGTGTGAATGGAGTGCACACACATCTAAGGTGAATGATGCGGGGATATTTGAGACAAGGACTTACATGTCATATATACATGTGGTATGTCATGGATGAAAAGTGATCACTGGCAAGCAAGCAGTGGACTAGCCAGTGAACTGATTGTCAGTCACATTGACCAACGCCTAAGATTAAGGCTGAGGGACATTATCCTTGCAATGCATGAGAAGTACAATATTCTTATTAGTTATAAGAAGGCATGGCGCGCTAAGGAAATCACAATTGACCACGTAATGGGGTCTTATGAAGACTCTTACAATGAACTCTCGATGTACTTGCATGAGCTGAGGAGGGCGAACCCGGGGACGGTGACTGTCGTACTTGTTAATCCATAGATAAGCAAGTTCGAGAGATGTTTTTGTTACATTCGGACAGTGCGTTAGAAGTTTTCAAACATCTCTGTGAAGGGTCTTGGACATTAACGGCACATATTTAAAAGGTAAGTATAAGGGTGTTATGCTCATTGCTACGGCCTTGAATGGCGACAATCATATATTCCCTATCGTTTTTGGTATCGGAGAATTAGATAATAACGGCAGTTGGAACTGGTTCCTTACCCACCTCAACTGTACGTTAGGGGATGTACCTGGTCTTGTGAGCATATTAGACTGATATAAAGGTCTAATGAAAAAAGTTCCACAGGTCTTCCAAGCAGCAATCCATGGCTACTGCACATACCATATATAGCAAAACTAGGTAGAAACGTTTAAAGACAAGTCGTTAGAAATGTACTATTGGCAAGTTGTAAAGACTTGTATGAAGGCTGAGTTCGAAAAGTGTTCACAACCTCAAGTGTAGGGCTGCGATGTAGTAATAATCTCGATGAGACTGAGGTCGAATCCACAGGGACTAATCTCGTGTGTTTTTTGAAAGCAACTAGAACTAGAACTAGAAAAAGATGAAAACCTAAGTCTGGAAGTATAGAGAGTAATTGTGAGAGATTTAATGAAAAACTTAAGAAATTCAAAGGTGGGAAACTAGGGTTTCCAAGGATCCACTTGTAGAGATCAGGGAGATCTATGCTTGATTCAATGACGCAACTGGAATCAGAGTCCCATCTTATCCAATTGGAAGATATCTCAGTAAAACCAAATCTGAACTTCCTTTGACCTAATTCTCAATGGATGAGAGGTGTGAGAACTGGAAGTGATTCCATAAAAAAACCATGCCCATGAGACAAGGCAAACAATAGGATTTACCGATCCCATAATCAATCATAAGAGAATCATGAAGATTAGAAAGATTCCATCATCCAACCATGCCCATGAGACTATGGTGAACAACAGGATTTCCTAATTTCACAATCTCAATACATGAAAAGAACATACTCAAAGCTATCACAAATCAATTGTAATTTAAGTCACAACAGACCATTAAAAATGAAAGTATTTCTTATAATCAAACTAGAATCAAAGATAGTTCAACTTAAACATGAATCAAAGTAATAGAAAACATCCCATCATGCTACAAGCTTCACCTCTTAGCCCTAGCTAAGAGGTTTAGCCAACCATAGACATGATTGAACTAGAATCTCTTAAGAAAAGCATAAAAATAACTAAGAAAATGGTTGAAAAACTCTTGGCGACGGCCTTTCCACGCTTTTGCTCCACTCCACAAACCCTAGAAGATGCCTAGGAACATCCTAAAGAATCATATTTATAGTTGTAGAACTCCAACTTTCGCACATAGTTGGCAAACTCTAAAAATTGCCTCAAATTTACATAGTTTTCCAAAATAGGCTTCACTCTACGCAATTTCATAGAATGCCCCAGCGTTTTAGAATATGCTTCTTCAGGACACTTTTAGGAATATATTTATTTTTAGGACAATTTCAGGATTCCCTTTCTTCACTTCAAGTCTTCAATGCTCTTCATTCTCACTTGATTTTCTTAGATCTTTGGCACGTGAATTCTTCATTCTTGGTCTCACAAGATCCATCCTTGGCTTTGGTGATTCTTGAGCGTTAAATTCATTCTTTTAGCATCCTTTTCAATCCAAGCTCTTAAATTCACCTTGTAACACAAACATGATTAAAATAGAACATTAAGCATTATCATGTTCATAAAAATAAGTAATAAGTGAGGGATAATATGCAATATTTGACCCTCAACGCAATCCTCAACCAACATTTTGCTAGTCCCGAGCAAAGTATGCGAAAAATATTTCGAGAACCATAGGACAATTTCTATAAGCTCAAGTGGTTTTAAAACAATCCAGATAATAGAGTTTCAAAATACATCAATGTTGAGCATTATTTTCTCCTAAACTATAGCACTTGGTAAATTTCATAGTCGAGTTCAAAATATTAATCCACAAATTAGAACAATTCTAAACATTGAGTTCCACGGGTGCATAGTGCAATCTAGACTTATCACAATCAAAGGTTCAATTCTTAATTTTCATGATAACATTGATAATCAAAAGTGCATTCAAGACAACCAAAACCTAAACTAAAACTTGTCTTACAATTCATCTTTTCATTCTTTCAGCTTTTGATACTTCCATCGATGGCTTTCACACTATGTCAACCTTTTTAAAGATCTTTAATAAGTAGCCATTTTCGACGATAACTATTTTTTTAGCTAGGCATTTATTTATATTATTATTATTTTTTTTATTTTTAATTCTTCTCATTGAACATGATGGACAAATTCCTCAGGTTGGTTCCTTCCATGCTTAATAATCACCAAGTTAATAATTTAATATCAAACTGACACCTTAATGTGTAAGCTAGATGTAACATGTGTAATCATGACTCAATCAATGTTTAAAACTTCTAATCATGGATTAATAATTCGAACTTAACTGTGAAATCTAATAAGTAACTGAACCCAAGAGTCATAAATCACCAACATTAATTGTCTTATACTTTTAAATTATGGATGAACTTCAAAATTGCTCGAATTTACAAAATTTTAAGAAAACACTGATTTTTGCTCACAATTCTCATTTTTCAGAATTTACAAAATTCTGAAAAAATTTCACAGTTTTTGCTCACAGACTAAGAAAACACTGATTAGCTTGCCTAATTCACACCCCCAACCTAAAATCTACATTGTCCTCAATGTAAAAGATATAAGCCTACGATGCACATGAGACAACAAAAGTAAAGGGGAAGTGATGGAAAGGTAGTACCTGAAGAAGGAATCTAGAGGCTTTTCCAATGGTCTCAGTGTGAAGATGGGTTAGCACAAGAGTTAAACAAATAAAAAGTAAACTATCCTAAAACAAATGGAAAGCAAACTATCCTAAACAGCATAAAGCCGACTATCCTAGACATAACATGAAAGCAATAAACTAATCTTAAACTAGGAAAGCAAGAGAAAAACTACTTAGTCATGGCGCAAGGTTCCTCCTCTGGCCAATATCTTAATAAATTTATCATTAGGTTTCTCAATAAGATCATCCAAAAGCCCTTTTTGCAATAAGTTTAGATGCCCTGGAGCATGAATTTTCAGAGAAATTTATGGACTTCAACATAAGGTTTCCTTTTAATATCCTGAGGAGTCTAAAGTATATACGATTCACCTGTAAAAGAAAAAGTTTCAATGTCAACATAACATGGTGAATCAGAGACTACACATAAAGGAAATTCAGAAAAATTCTCAGAAAGTGATGTAGTCTCGACACATTCTAAAGTTTCAGACTCGGGTTCAATTTTCAGCTCCTCCTTTAATGATAAACATTCTGGATCTGGGGAAGGAGAGGCTTCAAAATAAGGATTCTCTCGGTCAATAACAACTACCAAGATGTTGTCTTGCAAGGCATTCACCACATCTTTTATCATGGGATCGTTTGAATCTGCAAAATGTGCCAAGCAATCGTCCAAAGAGTTGAAACATTCAATTGAAAGGAGTTCATTCACCACATCGAGATCTGTGATGATATGCCCAATAACTCTTTTATCTTTTTTGAGAGTAGAAATGAGCATACTCTCTTTTTTTTTCTCAAGGTGGGATGAAATCACCACAGAGTATGTCTCTTCTTGACCTAAGTAAACATATTTCAAATCAAAGGGCAAAGGTTTTAGGTCAAGCTTTAGTGCCTTGAGGTTAGACGGTAGAGGCACTACATCAATTTGAAGTAATTTTTCAAATTGTGGCCTCCACCGGTTAACTTTAAGTACTGGCACATCATCAAGCATGACACCCATATCCCTAATCATATCATCATCTAAATCATGAGAGTGGGCCAAGCACGTCTCTAAAGAGTCAGAGGATAAGGTCAGAAGTGCTCTATCTTCCACGAAAGAATCAATCAGGTTAATATCATGGAAATCGTCTTCATCCTCTAACTATTTTCCTGTATTGAAAAAAATATTCAACTCCAATGTCATATTCCCAAAAGACATACTCATAACTCCATTCCTGCAATTAATGATTGCATTTGAAGTGGCAAGGAATGGGCGACCAAGAATAATGAGAATTTGAGTGCTCATGTCCATGATGGGTTGAGTATCCAGGATGATAAAATCTACCGGGTAATAGAATTTGTCAACCTGGACTAACACATCCTCGATTATCCTTCTCAGTACACGAACTGAGCGGTCGGCAAGTTGTAATGTAGTTCGGGTGGGTTTCAATTCACCCAAACCTAGTTGTTCGTAGACCAAATAAGGAATCAGATTTACACTCGCTCCTAAGTCAAGAAGTGCGTGCTCAATCCGGTAGTTCTCAATTACAGAAGTGACGGTTGGGCTACCGAGATCTTTATATTTTTGTGGCACATCTTGCGTTAGGATGGCACTCACCTTTTCAGTTAAGAAGATTTTCTTTTGAATATTTTGTCATCTTTTGGTCATACACAAGTCTTTCATAAATTTGACATATGAAGGTATTTGTTTAACCGCATCTAGTAAAGGAATATTGACCTTCACTTGTTTCAACACCTCTAGAATGTCCTGAGAGTTAGGTAGAGGTTTTGGTGCAACCAACCATTGGGGGAATGGGGCAATTGGCTTGACTTGAAGTTTCAGTTCTAAGCCATGTAGGGCAATGCAAGGTCTATCATCCATTCCTTCTTCTGGGTCCTTAGACTTTTCAATCTTTACCGGAATAGATTTGTCAATTGTTTTTCTACTCCTAAGAGTGGTGATAGACTTAACTTGTCCCATATATTGATTTGAAGAGCTTGGGTCACTAATTTCATATTATGGTTTAGGGTTGGGGAGAGGTTGGGCCGGAAGGATTCCTTTCTCCCCAATCAAAATTTTTGTTTCACGCCCTTATATGGCCTTTAAAAGGTCTTGAATGGCTTGCAATATACTCTGATTGAGAAGCTCTTGATTTTGAAGGTGTTTTAAGACCAGATCCTCTTGAAGGTTCCCTTGATTCAGGAATTGGTTAGGGAATCCTTGAGGAGTAGCAGTTTGTCCATTCCTCCAGCTGGAGTTATATGTATTCGAGGTGGGTCCACTGAAAGGTCTTTGGTAGTTGTTCATGGTATTTGATTGCTCATTCAGAATTTCTTGAAAAGCAGGTATTGTTGGACAATTTTCAGTTGTATGTATGTTACAAGCACAAATACCGCAAATAACTTCCTTAGCCTTATCCTTCTTAAGTTCCATGGCATCGAGTAGTTTCCATGTGAGACTAGCCAATTTAGCATTTATATCATCTTCCTCCTTCAAAATATACATTCCTCCCCTTTCCTTTGATTGAGTAGGCTTAGAAATAATGGATTTTAGGGAGATGTCCCATGATTGTGTGTTTTTGGCAAGTCTGTCTAGATAGTCCCATACACATCATTGACATCTTTGTTTATGAATTTCCCATTGCACATCGTCTCAACCAATTGGGGCATGGAAGATGTCAGTCCACCGTAGAAGAAATTCGTGATGTGTCATGTTTCAAAACTGAGTTGTGGGCATGAACTAGCATGTTCCTTGAACCGCTTCCAACATTGGAAGAATGTTTCATCTTCCTTTTGGGCGAAGTTCATGATTGACTTTCTAAGGGTGTTTGTTTTATGGTATGGGAAATTTTTCTTAATGAACTCCCTTGCATGTCATTCCATCTACCAATCGATCGTGGACGCAGTGAGTGCAACCATGTCTTGCCCTTTTCTTTTAAGGAGAAGGGAAAGAGTTTCAGTCTGATAGTGTCCTCAGACACATTAGAAAAGTATAAAGTAGCCATTATCTCATTAAACTCTCTCAAGTGTAGATATGGATTTTCATATTCAAGTCCATGGAATTTTGGAAGGAGTTGGATCACTCCCGGCTTGATATTCATATGTCTCGTATTTTTTAAAAAAACCATGTATGAGGGCGTTCTCACCCCCACTGGTTGTAAATAGTCTCACAAAGTACGAGGTGAGCTGCTTGATGCATCACATTCTCATCCTGGACTTCCTCAGCCCTAGGTTGAAGTTGTTGATTTACCAGTTGATTTGCAGCTATCACTTCAATTAACTCTGAGGATCTCGAGTGGTGTCTAATCTTGTGATGGATAAATAACTCCTCAACCAATCCTCCTTCACTTAAAAGACGTCGAGTGTTATCACAGACCCACTTGGGCATGAAACACTCTTAGCCCTCAATTCAGATTCTAACCTAAACCTAAAAGAGAGAGGAAATAAAAATCTTAGAAATAGAAAGAGAGAATTAGAAAGAAATTACCAAATTAGAAGTTTCTATGTTAGGATCCTGTAAAAGAAAAAAAGAAAGTAAATTAGTTTCTAAAAATAGAAATAGAAGGTTGAGTTAGTTTCTAAAAACAAATTAGGAAAATTTCTAAAAACAAATTAGGAAAGTTTCTAAAAAACAACCTAGTTTTTAAAAACGAAAAAGGAAAGTTTCTAAAAACAAATTAGAAATAACCCTAATCTTATCTTATCTAATCTTATCTAATCTTATCTAATCTTATCTTATCTTATCTTATCTTATCTTATCTAATCTTATCTTATCTAATCTAATCTTATCTTATCTTATCCCATCCTATCCTATCTTATCTTATCTTATCTTATCTTATCTTATCTTATCTTATCTTATCTTATCCTATCTTATCTTATCTTATCTTACCTTATCCTATCCTATCTTATCTTACCTTATCCTATCCTATCTTATCATATCTCATCCTATCCTATCTTATCTTATCTTATCTTAGAATTAGAAAATAAATTAGTTTCTAAAATCAAAAAACAAACCCTAAAAATAGAAAATAGAAAAACCCTAATCTTAACCTAATTCTAAAACTAGTTAATCTTAGAAAAATGTAACCGTTAATCTCCAGCAATAGCGTCAAAAACTTGTTCACAACCCCAAGTGTAGGGCTGCAATGTAGTAATAATCTCGGTGAGACCGAGGTTGAATCCACAAGGACTAATCTCGTGTATTTTCTGAAAGCAACTTGAACTAGAACTAGAAGAAGATGAAAACCTAAGTCTAGAAGTATAGAGAGTAATCGTGAGAGATTTAATGAAAAACTTAAGAAATTCAAAGGTGAGAAACTAGGGTTTCCAAGGATCCACTTGTACAGATTAGGGAGATCTATGTTTGATTCAATAACGCAACTAGAATCAGAGTCCCATCTTATTTAATTGGAAGATATCTCATTAAAACCAAATCTGAACTTCCTTTGACCTAATTCTCAATGGATGAGAGGTGTGAGAACTAGAAGTGATTTCATCACAAAACCATGCCCATGAGACAAGGCAAACAACAAGATTTACCAATCCCACAACCAATTATAAGAGAAACATGAAGATTAGAAGGATTCCATCACCCAACCATGCCCATGGGACAATGGTGAATAACGGGATTTCCTAATTTCACAATCTCAATACATGAAAAGAACATACTCAAAGTTATCGTAGATCAATTGTAATTTAAGTCACAACAAACCATTAAAAACTAAAGAATATTTCTTATAATCAAACTAAAATCAAAGATAGTTCAACTTAAACATGAATCAAAGCAATAGAAAACATCCCATCAGGCTACAAGCTTCACCTCTTAGCCCTAGCTAAGAGGTTTAGCCAACTATAGACATGATTGAACTAGAATCTCTTAAGAAAAACATAAAAACAACTAAGGAAATGAAAGAAAAACTCTTGGCAACGGCTTCTCCATGCTTTTGCTCCACTCCACAAACCCTAGAAGATGGCTACAAACATCTTAGGGAGTCTTATTTATTGTTGTGAAACTCCAACTTTCGCATCTAGTTGTAAAACTCTAAAAATCTCCTCAAATTTACGCAGTTTTCCAAAATAGGCTTCACTCTGCACAATTTCATGGAATGCCCCAGCGTTTCAGAATATGCTTCTTCAGGACAGTTTTAGGAATATGTTTGCTTTCATGACAATTTCAGGATTCATTTTCTTCACTTCAAGTCTTCAATGCTCTTCATTCCTCACTTGGTTTTCTTGGATCTTTAGCATGCGAATTTTTCATTCTTGGTCTCACAAGATCCATCCTTGGCTTTGGTGATTATTGAGTGTTAAATTCATGCTTTTAGCATCTTTTTCAATCCAAGCTCTTAAATTCACATTGTAACACAAACATGATTAAAATAAAACATTAAGCATTATCATGTTCATAAAACCAAGTAATAAATGGGGGATAATATGCAATATTTGACCCTCAACAAAAGTTAATGCACGATATCGTACTTACTAACTATTGGGGGTCAAATATTGCATATTAACCCCCATTTATATCTTGGTTTTGTGAATATAATACTGCTTAATGTCTTATTTTATTCATGTTTGTGTTACGAGGTGAATTTAAGATCTTGGATTGGAAAAGATGCTAAAAGCATGGATTTAACACTCAAAGATCACCAAGGCAAATAATAGATCTTAGGAGACAAAGATTGAAGATTTCAAGGTCCCAAGATTAAAGAAAACCAAGTGAAGAAGGAAAGAAGTCAAAGGAACAAGTGTAGAATTCACATTAACTGTGTCATCAATCATTGTTCGATGACATAGAAGCTACCATTTGATGACATCGAACACAATTCGATGACATCGAATTTATGAATGAAAATCGAGTTGGTCGCTAGAAAAATTGAAGACATTTTTTTATAACTCGATGGCCTGTTCAATGACTCGAAACTTTGCTTGATGACATCAAAGCCATGTTCGATTCATCAAATTTTATGTGAATTTTCGGCAAAACTCGCTGGACATATTGGGCACAATATTCGATTACTCAAAGTCATTCTCGATGATATCAAAGACATGTTCGATGACATCGAAGGCCTCTTCGACGACATCGAATTTATTGAAGAAATTGAATTAACTCTCTGGACTGTTTTGGACACATTATCAATTCCTCGAACACCTTGTCGATGACATCGAAGGTAGTTTGATGATATAGAAGATTATGCAATCTAGATGAAGTTACACAGTGCGAAAAAGAACGGATTCAAGCACCTTCGATGACATCGAAGGTAGTTCGATGTCATCAAACGAATTGCGCAAAATTACGCAGAGTTACGCAAAGTGCGTAAATTTGAGGCGGTTTCCGGAATTGGAAGGTCGGTTTGAAGCATGGAGCGCCTCAATTATAAATAGGAGACCCCAGGGCATCCATGGGGATCAATTTAGGGCTTGGAGGAGCGAAGCACAAGAGTGGAGGTCCATCACTAAGCATTTTTCTTCCTTTCTTCCTTAATTTTTCATGCTTTCTTCTAGGGTTTTAGATCCAATCATGTCTCTGGTTAACTAAACCTCTTAGCTAGGACTAAGAGGTGAAGATTGTAGTGTGATGAGATGTTTCTATTGCTTTGATTCATGTTTATATTGATTGTGGGAATTGGTATATCCTGTTGTTTTCCATTGTCTCCAAGGCATGACTAAGTGATGGAATCATTCCAATCCTCAGGACTCTCATCCACTGAGAATTAGGTCAATGAAAGTTCAGGTTTGGTTTTATTGATATATCTTCGAACTAAATAAGATAGGAGTCCGATTCTAGTTGTGTCTTTGAATCAAGTATAGTATCTCCCTGATTACTACAAGTGGATCCTTGGAAACCCTAGTTCCTACCTTTAAATTCTTCAGTTTCTAATTAAACACAAACAATTACTCCCTTTAATTTCAAATTTAGATTTACATCTTCTTCTAATTTTGATTCTAGTTACTTTCATAATACACACGAGATTAGTCCTTGTGGATTCAACCTCGGTCTTATCGATATTATTACTGCATCGTGACCCTACACTTGGGGATGTGAACAAGTTTTTGACGCCGTTGTCGGGGATTAACAATTGCATTTTTCTGAGATTAACTAGTTTTGGAATTAGATAAGATGAGGGTTTTCTTACTTTCTATTTCTAAATTAGGGTTTTTTTGAATTATTTTTAGAAACTTACTTTCTATTTTCTATTTTTAGAAACTAACTTTCTATTTTTGGAACTTTCTAATTATTTTTGTAGAAACTAACATGCTTTCTATTTCTAGGTTAGAAATTTTCCTTTTTTTTTTTTTTTTTGAAACTAGGTATTTTTTTTTTTAGAAACTAATTTGTTTTCCTTTTCCTTTTGCAGGATCCCAATATGGTAACTTCTATAAAATTCTCTCTCTTTTTATTTTTATTTCCCTTTTTCTTTTTAAATTTAGGTTAGATTCTGAAATTGAGGGCTGAGAGTGTTTCATGCCCAAGTGGGTTTGTGATAACACTCGACGTCTCTTGAGTGAAGAAGAATTGATTGAGGGGTTATCTATCCATCACATGATTAGACACCAATCAAGATCCACGGAGTTAACTGAAGTTATGGCTGTAAATCAACTGGCCAATCAACCTTCAAATCCACCTCAACCTAGGGTTGAGGAAATTTAGGATGAAAACGAGGTGCATCAAGCACCCTCGCCTCGTACTTTGTGAGACTATTTACAACTGGCGGGGGTGAGCACACCGTCTTGTATGATTTTTCCAGAAAACACGGGAAACATGGATATCAAGCCAGGGGTGATCCAACTCCTTCCAAAGTTCCATGGACTTGAATCTGAAAGTCCATATCTACACATGAAAGAGTTCGATGAGATCATAGCCACTTTATACTTTCCTAACGTGTCGGAGGACATGGTCAGGCTGAAACTCTTTCCTTTCTCCTTAAAAGAAAAGGCCAAGACAAGGTTCCATTCACTACGTCCATGATCCATTAGTAGATGAAACGACATGATAAGGGAGTTTATAAAGAAATTCTTTTCATATCATAAAACGAACACCCTTAGAAAGTCGATCATGAACTTCGCTCAAAAGGAAGATGAAACATTCTTCCAATGTTAGGAGCGGTTCAAGGATCTTGTCAGTTCATGTCCATAACATGGTTTTGAAACGTGGCACATAACTGAAAGTGTCATGGTTTGTCAATTAGCATGAGTGTTGAGTTAGTTAGACTACAGAGCCTGATAGGAAGATCATTTCAAGCGTCTGCCTCAACCGGATGTGTGCAAGCTCACCACAGGTAAATTTGACTCTTACATCCCTTGTCCCAAATCACCAGGTATACTAGAACCCTTTAAAAAATGTTAGAATATCTTAGGGTTTTTAGGGTAAGAAAACATTTTCAAAATAGGAAAATTCTCAAAGTTTTCTTGCCTTGTCGATTTTATCGATACACATCTCGATATGATCAACCTGCACTATCGAGTCCTCGATGCTCCATCGATACCATAAAAAAGAGGACCAAATATGTCCAACAACCTTATACACATCTGGACGGAATTATCGATGTGTCGATACACCTATCGATATCATCGATATTCAAATCTTGAGTCTATCGGAAGTGACTCGATAATATCGACAGGCAGTTTTTCGGCGCCCCTGTTTTTACTTAAGAATATCACATTTGCATCGATAAATTGGAACTCTTCTCGAGACCATCGAAGTTCAAATCTCGATGATATCAGAGGACTCTCGATGATATTAATCTTCGGCGTCAAGTTCTCCAGCAAAATATTTCAGGATGATTTATCTATGATCGGGGGTCACTCGATAGAATCGATATTCAAATATCGATGATATCGATGCCGTATCGATTGCATCGAACATGGACATAAACTGTCTAACAAGCTTTATGAAAAATTCTTTTGATTTATCGATGCATCGACACAGCTATCGAAATCATCAACATTCAAATTCTAATGATCTTGAAGGTCCCTCGATCACTCATGAAAACCTGAAATATTTTAAGCCAAGTTTCTCTCATTTTTCAAGTGTCGATGGATCGAGTGTCGATGGATTGAGCCTCTCATCGATGGAATCGGAGTTCGAAATCCGATGACATCGACAATCGTTTTGATTCATCGACTAGCTGGCAAAAGGTTTCAAAAGCATATGACATTGAGTTCGAGTCATCGAGCAGACCATCGATGCTATCGAGAGTATACGCTCGATGATATCAAACCTACTCGATGATATTGAACTCTGTCATAAATGTGACCGTTTTATATCCGTTGGAACCATTTTGCCTATATAAAGAGGACTTGTCTATTGTTGTTGTGAGAGAAAGAAGAGAGTGCTTTTGAGTGTTTAACCTTAGATCATATACCCAAAGCCCTTTCTCTTAGGGGGGGTTCATCCTCCAATCCACACTCATAATTGATATTCAATAGAGTGGATTGGGTAATGAACTCCCTCATTCAAGGATCCTCCAGCTACTACCTTAATGGAAAATCATTAAGCTGGGATACCTTGAATGCTTAGATGATTGAAATCGCACTATCTACCTTATAGGAAAATTTTTTGAGAGTAGAATTACATCATAACCTTGACCCAACACGACGCCGTATATTGATACATCATATGTTTTGCGGATCAAGGAAGCAGAAGACTCTTCATCAACAAGGAGGAGATCTTCGTCAACATACTGAATGGGACTCATCTACTTATCTGTAAGTTATTAGAATCCAGAGGACACTTGTGATCATTCCCTTTTAAGATTGGGTCTAAGGTGTTTCTCACACTTTCAAGCCCTCGTAGGAGGCCTTCGCCGGGAGTGTACGTGGTGAGTGCGTTGTGTGGACCCTTGCTCTATGGAGAGCATAAACATTTGGTTGAAGGTTTACCAGTCAAAACCTTAGGTTTGAGGTGAACCGTGTGAAACCTCGGGTTTGGGCTAAACCGCGTAAAACCAACGAAATGTGGACTGCATTCGAGAAAGAAAAACAAACGTCTAAAGCAAAAGCAATGAATGTTATCTACTGTGCTATGTCCCAAGAAGTACTCATGCGACACATCTAAAGAGGCATGGGGTCTATCGGAAACAACCCGTGAGGGAGCAAGCACAGTAAAAAGGTCATAGGTACAACTCATAACATCTCAATTTGAACACATCAGAATGGAGGATGATGAGACCTTCATGGAATATTTTTTTACAAAACTGAATATCATTTGTAATTCCATGGGTGGATTAGGAAAGAAAGTTTTGGTCTAAAAAATTGTAGAAAAATACTAAGATCCCGACCAGAACATTTCAACTCAAAAGTTTCAACCATTTGAAGAGTGTAGGAATATGGATGAAATGAAAGTAGAAGAACTAGTAGGTTCCCTATAAACTTTTGAACTACACTTCAAACGAACTCCTAAATAAAAAAATACAGTCTTCAAAACTTCAAAGAATACTTTAAATGAGGAAGATGAAAGTAAAAGGGAAAATGAAGATGAGAAAGTGGCTTTGTTGATTCAACGGTTCAGAAAGTTTTTTCATAGATCATGGCCGACCATTTAAAGGAAGACAACTGGACAACAAACATTCTACAGGTAAATCTGGTAAAAAGACCAATGAACCACAATGTTATACCTGTCGAAAGTTTGGACATCTATCTACTGAACGCCCAAATAGAAAAACCAAGGGAAAGGCAATGACAACCACATAGTATGATACTGAAGAGTCAAATTCCGAATGTAGTGACTCAGAGAGTGATGGAGACCGAAAATCCTTTTAAATTCTTGTGGTCTCCACAGCCTCCATCATTCCCATAGAAACTAAAGAAAACCGAAGATCCTCAAGCCACTGAATCATTTCCATCTGATAATGAGGAAACAGAGAAAAAAGAAGAAGAAGAAAAGGATAAACTACAGGATGCTTATAATCAACTCTATATCCATAGCATCAATATCATAACATCAATATCCTTAAAAGACTTGGAATAAATGAAAACAAAAATAAATTGCTGCAATTAGATCTAGCAAAACATTGGAAATCAATACTCACTTGATTAATGATCTACAACAATATCACTCTGAAAATGATAAGCTGGAAAGAATCAATCTGTCCCTTAAATTTGAATCCTTGAAATTGATCAAACAGATTGAACTATTGAAAGATGAAAACATACAGCTCAAAAATGAAAATCATACACTCAAATTTGATGCAGAACAATCTAGAAAATCTGTTGAGCTAAACTACAAATTTTCCCAGAGTAGTGACAAATTAGAAAGACTTTTAGGGATGGGAAGACCTAGTAAAGACAAGAGTGGGTTGGGATATGTAAAAGGCAAACCAAGTTTCAAAAAAAATGTAGCATAAACACTTGAAACATCAGTTGCATCAGGAAGTAGAACTAGGGCCACTCCTATTTGTCATTTAAGTGGAGACTCAGGCCACTACAAATTTGAATGCATTACAATTGGAAGGACTTAATTAAATTCCAGCTTAAACCTTACTGGTAAATACAAACTAACTAGAAAAATAATGCAAATTGTCAAGAGTCCACCAAGGTACATGGCAGGAGGTAAGATACATCCGTCTCCACCTAGAATGACAAAGAAAATGGAGGAGCTATTGAATCAAGTGGCCCAACTGAATCAGAAAACAAAGAAATTGATCAATCAAGGGAATGTGATTCAGTTACCAAATGTGCCCAGACAAACCCATAGTGAAGTTAAAACAGCGTCTTTAAGAAAAATTGTCACAAAATGGGTAGTGAAAAACAAAAGAAATTACCTAGTGACTCACTCATTTTCAAAAACACGCAATAATACTAAGGGGTTCCTAGATAACGGTTGCTCAAGGCATGTAACGGGTGACAAATACCTTCTCACAAATTATTCAAATCTTGATGATGGGATGGTCACATTTAGAAACGGAAGCACTGCTAAGGTAATGGGGTATGAGACTATTGTTGGATTAGAAATGCTTAAAAATGAGAATGCTCTCCTGGTAGAAGGGTTGACACACAACCTTCGAAACACTTCTCAAATATGTGACAACAAGCATGAGGTTACATTCGACAAGCTATAGTGCAAGATCTTGGACTTATCAGGAAAACCAGTTATGAAGGGTCTTCGCACCAGTGCTCACTGCTATGTCATAAAAAATGATGATCCATATGCCCAGTAACAATTGAGCATGGAAAACAAGTCCAGGTCATGGCATCAAGACCTGGATGGATGTGTGTAATGATGCATTTTTGGCAATTATCATGATATATCTAAGGTTTCCATACCTTAAAAACTCCTTTTTGTGCATAAGCATAGCTGATGCTTATAATTGTGGTTTCACATCTTTTTCTACAAATTTTGTTGTGTATACAAGCTGATAAGAAAATATTCTATGATATGCATATCTGAAAGGTCATCAAAGTGCACAGATCAATGTCATATTCTTCTCTTAGATAAGTGAGTCGATGAATCTCACCTATTAGCAGTTAAAAGGATCATCAAGTATGTGGTTAGAACAACCACCTTCGGTTTGTGGTACCCATATGAAACATCTACAGTCATTGCTGGGTACTCCGATGCCGATTGGGCTGAAAATATAGATGATCACAAATCAATTAGTGGTGGCTGCTTCTATATTGGAAATTGTTCGGTTTCCTGGCAGAGCAAGAAGCAAAATTCAATATCTCTGTCCACTGCCAAGGCCGAAGATATTGCTGCAGGTAGTTGCTGTGCACAACTCCTCTAGATGAAACAAATGCTACTGGATTATGGGATTGAGCAATCCACAATGACTCTCTTCTGTGACAACACTAGTGCCATCAATATTTCAAAAATCATGTTCAACATTCTCGAACCAAGCATATTGACATTCGTTATCATTTTATCCGAGAACTTGTTGAAGAAAAGATCATCGTGATGGACTATTTGTTTACAGAAAGACAACTTGCTGACATCCTAACAAAGCCTTTTGATGCTAATAGATTTGGTGACCTCCGAAAATCTATTGGAATATGTGCAATTTGATAAAATGCATAGGAAAAATGAGCTAAATTGGCACGTCTGAGAACTGAGGTTCTATTCCTTTTAAAGGGAGAACCAAAAAGAAAAGTTGCTTGCCTTTGGTCGAATGTATATGTGAAAAATAGGTATATTTCCTGGTACTAACCTTTACCCATCATGTATGTCAAAGAAGAGTAAAGTTCAAAATGAAATTGCCCTGGTTTGTTAATTAGCATGTGTGTTGAGTCAGTTAGACTACAGAGCCTAATAGGAAGATCAATTCAAGTGTCTGCCTCAACTGGATGTGTACAAGCTCGCCACAGATAAAATCTGAGCCTCACATCCCTTGTCCCAAATCACTAGGTAAGCTAAAACCCTTAAAAAAATGCTAGAACATCTTAGGATTTTTAGGGTAAGAAAACATTTTCAAAATAGAAAAATTATCTAAGTTTTCTTGTCTTGTCAATTTTATCGATACACATCTCGATATGATCGACCTGCGCTGTCAAGTCCTCGATGCACCATCGATATCATCGAAAAGAAGACCAAATATGTCCAGCAACCTCACAATATATCTGGACAAATTATCGATGTATCGATACACCTATCGATATCATCGATATTCAAATCTCGAGTCTATCGAAGTCGACTCGATCTTATCGACAGACAGATTTTCGGCGCCCCTGTTTTTCTTAAAGAATATCATATAAGCATCGATGTATCGAAGCCTCCACGATACCATCGAAATTCAAACCTCAATGATATCGGTAGGCCTTTGATTATATCGATCTTAGGCGTCAAGTTCTCCAGCAATATATTTCAGGGTGTTTTAACTATGACCGGGGATCCCTCGATAGAATCGATATTCAAATATCGATGATATCGATGCTGCATTGATTGCATCAAACATGGACAAAAACTGTCCAGCAAGCTTAACAAAAAATCCTTTTGATTTATCGATGCATCGACATAGCTATCGATATCATCGACATTCAAATTCTGATGATCTCGAAGGTCCCTTGATCACTCATGAATACTTGAAATATTTCTAGTCAAGTCTCTCTCATTTTTCAAGTGTCGATGGATCGAACCTCTCATCGATGGAATCGGAGTTCGAAATCCGAGGACATCGACAATCATTTCGATTCATCGACCATCTGACAAAAGGTTTCAAAAGCGTATGACATTGAGTTCGAGTCATCGAGCAGACCATCGATGCTATCGAGAGTATACACTCGATGATATCGAACCTGCTTGATGATATTGAACTCTGTCATAAATGTGACCGTTTTATATCCGTTGGAACCTTTTACTTATATAAAGAGGACTTGTCTATTGTTGTTGTGAGAGAAAGAAGAGAGAGCTTTTGTGTGTTTAACCTTACATCTTATACCCAAAGCCCTTTCTCTCAAGGTGGTTCATCCTCCAATCCACCCTCACCATTGATATTCAATAGAGTGGATTGGGGAATGAACTTCCACATTTATGGATCCTCCAGCTACCACCTTAATGGCAAATCATTAAGCTGGGATGCCTTGAATGCTTAGATGATTGAAATTGCTCTATCGTCCTTATAGGAAAATCTTTTTAGAGTAGGATTTCATCATAACCTTGACCCAACCCGTCGTCATGCATTGATACATCTTTTGAGTTGCGGATCAAGGAGCCTGAAGACTCTTCATAAACAAAGGAGGAGATCTTCGTCAACATGCTTAATGGGACTCATCCACTTATTTGTAGGTATCTAGAGTCCAGAGGACACTTGTAATCATTCCTTGTTAGGATTGGGTCTTAGGTGTTTCTCACCACTTGAAGCCCTTGTAGGAAGCCTTCGGCGGGAGTGTACGTGGTGGGTGCGTTGTGTGGACCCTTTCTCTGTGGAGAGCATAAACATCTGGTTAAAGGTGAACCAGTCAAAACCTTACGTTTGAGGTCAACCGTTGTGAAACCTCGGGTTTGAGGTGAGCCGTGTAAAAACCTCTGGTAGGGTCTTATGGAAGATCCTTGGCCAGTGTGCCTAAAAGTGGGTGCGTTGTGTTGATCCTTGCTCGTGAGAGCATAAACAGTCAACCGCAGTATAGGTTGTAAAGGTTGAAGGTGAACCTGATTTGAGGTGAACCGCTGTGAAACCTCCTTGGTGAAATCCAGCACACTCAAGGGTTGAGTGCGTCTGCCGGGAGTGGAGTAGACTGATCGTCGAACTACTATAAAAATGATTGTGTTCGAGTTTGTTATTCTTCTGATTGTGTGATTTACTTTAATATTTTCATATCTGAACATCTGAGATCACAACTCACACATATACACAATCATATCCATCATAAACTGGTTTGCATACTGTTTGCTTATTAATTAGTTTGTGATTGGATCCTCTACCGGGCTTGGAAGCCAGTAGAGTTATTTCTGAGTAATCCTAATATGAGCTTGTTGTTAGGATTAGTGTAATAGGATTTTAAATAAACTATAAAAACTTTAAAAGTCCTATTCACCCCCCTTTAGGACATATTAGCATATTCCTACTTCAACTAAAGTGGTCTTCACCGCTATTTCAATTGGTATCAGAGCAGGTCTCTCCTTAAGGGCTTCACCGCCTTGAGAGTGATCTTGACTGAAGAAGAGAATACGGCCAAAAGAGAGGGCTCATCGGTCACTAGGCCTCCAATATTTGATAACTCAAATTATGCATACTAGAAGGCTAGGATGCATTACTTTCTGAGATCTTTGGATCATGATGTTTGGGATATAGTTGAAAGCGGATACATGTCACCAACTGAAAAAAATTGTACTTGACAGTGGCACAACCATCACAAAACCCAAATCCAAATAAAAGTGGACGGCATTCGCTAAAGAAAAACAGACTGCCGAAGCAAAAGCTATAAACGTCATCTCTGTGCCGTGTCCTAGGATATATTCAATCAGATAAGTATGTGTGGGACATCCAAAGAAGCATGAAATTTATTAGAAACAACTCATGAAGGCACAAGCACTGTGAAGAGGTCCAAACTACAACTTCTGACTTCACAGTTCGAAGGTCTCAGAATGGAAGAGCATGAGACTTTTATGGAGTTTTTCACAAAGTTGAATATCATTTGCAACTCCATGGGTGGATTAGGAGAAAAAGTTCTGGTTCCTAAAATCTGTAGGAAAATACTTAGATCAATTGTCGGAATGGTTTAATCCCAAGGTTACAACTATTGAAGAGTGTAGGAACATAAATAAAATGAAAGTAGAAGAACTGGTAGGTTCCTTACAAACTTTTGAACTACACTTCAAACAAACCCAAAAATCCAATACAACTGTCCTAAAAACTTCTAAGAAAACAATACATGAGGACAGTGAGAGCGAAAAGGAAGATGAAGATGAGGGAGTAGCTTTGCTGGCACAACGATTCAGGAAGTTCTTTCAGAAAAATCGTGTCCGGCCTTCCAGAGGAAGAAAGGTGAACAACAAAACTTCCACAGACAAATTTGGTAAAAGGACCAAGGAACCACAATGTTATGCCTGTCAGGAGTATGAACACCTGTCAACCGAATGTCCAAACAGAAAAACCAAGGGCAAGGCAATGGCTGCCACATGGGATGATACTGAAGAGTCAAATTCAGAATCTAGTGACTTAGAAAGCGATGAAGATCAGAAATCATTGAAAATTCTCATGGTCTCCACTGCTCTAATCATTTCCACTGAATTTGAAAATAAAGAAGAATAGTAAGCCATTGAATCATTTCCATCTGATAATGAGGAATCTGAAGAAGAAGAAGAAGAAGAAGAAAAGGATAAACTACATGATGCTTATAATCAACTCTACATTCATAGCATAAATATCCTTAAAAGACTCGGAATAGCAGAAAACCAAGGTAAGTTGCTGTAAAAAGATTTTGATAAAACATTGAAAATTAACACACAATTAATAAATGATCTACATCGATATCATACGGATAATGATAAACTTGAACGAATTAATACCTTTCTTGAAAACGAGTCTGAGAAATTGAACAAACAGGTCGAGATCTTAAATGATAAAATTTTGCTTCTTCAAAATAAAAATCATACAATCCTGTTTGACTTAGAAGAATCTCGAAGGATCACCAAGATAAATTACAAGTTTTCCCAGAGTGGTGAGAAATTAGAAAAACTCTTAAGAATGGGAAGACCTGGAAAGGACAAGAGCGGTTTAGGATATGAAAATTTTAAATCTAAATCTAGAAATGCAGCACCAATAACTGAAAGATTTGCTGCTTCAGGAAGTAAAACAAGAACTTCTCCAGTCTGTCATTTGTGTGGTGATTCTGGTCATTATAAGTTTGAATGCAAGACACCTAAAGGGACTCAACATAACTCAGGTCAGAAATCCAAACCAACTAGAGAAATGCAGAACTTCAAGAGTCCACTTAGAAATATGGATACACATCCATCACCACCTAAAATGAAAGACAGGGTAAGGGAATCATTAGATCAAGAGTGTAAGATAGACATGGATACTAAATCTACCACAATAAAGAAATCTGTCTCTAAATGGGTAGTAAAAGATAAACTGAATTGTCTAATGTCTAATTTATATATACCCTAAAATATCAAGCATAAAAGGACAAGTCCAGATCATGCATCTAGATCTGGATGTTTGGTGAAATGATGCAATTTTGCTGAGCTTCAAATGATATATCTGAGGTTCTTCACCTCCATCTTTTGTATATAAACATTCAAATGTTTATAATTTTGACGTGTGCATTGATTGTACAAAATTTTGCTGTGTATACTATTGATAAATTTACATACTAAAAGTATACATGAATGGTTATCTGAATGCTGAAAAATTGAAAAACATTTACATCTGATATGTCTGTTGAGTTGTCATGAGCATTCTTGATCAAATCGATAAAGAGTGGATATCATCAACATCTCTTCGGAATGCGGAAAGTCACATAATCGAGACTTCTATCGGAGCTCTTGTCGATAACATCGAATAAGGATCATCGATATAATCGAAAGCAAGTTCGATAAAATCGAAGTCTGGCGCCCGATAAAAGGCAGTTGAGTGGAAAAATCTTATTGTTCTGGAAAAAGCTTTTCTGTTTTTTTTTCCCTGCTCGAATCCTTGGCCAGAAGACCACTGGTGGGTCCCAGAAGCTTCTCAAAATGGGGATTATCCTTCCATTCCTTCCATTCCAGAGTCCATCTCACTTTTGGTTGGGTACTTTTTGTTGAAGGATTTTGTCTTCTTTTCTCAAGTTTTCAAAACTTCTTTTGTTCGGATGGGTAAAGACAAAGGAAAGGCATCCGGACATGGGGAGTCTTCGAGGTCCGCCTAACAAAAGGTGCTTGCTTCAAGAGGAAGGGCAAGGGGCCGGGACCGTGGGACCCCCACAAGGCAACGCTCGAGACGTGGTGAGTCCCAGTCTGAGGCACAGGCTCCTTCACCTGTGCAAGTTAATCTGGTCTTAGCAAAATTTGCAGGGAGAAAAGTCATTCCCGAAAGGAAAGTCGACAGAAGCTACTTGATTCCATATAATCTGGAACCTCTATTTGCCACCATAGATTAGTTACCAGTTCTCGACTTTGGAGGATCATATCAGCTTGAACGAACTTACCATTTCTTTACTGCCTGTCATTCTCCGACATCTGATCCTCCATCCATCTCCGTAACTGTAGATGGTGATGATGTGTTGATCACTCCAGGGTCTGTTGCAGGAATATTCAATCTTATCTTATCTCCTGTAGGAATCCCTGATATGGACATGGAAAGTTCTGAAGTGCAGTCCGAGGCCACCAAATTCTTATGCCACAATCGTGATGCCCAGTGGCACCAAGGAAATGCTCTGAAAGTTAATTTCATGGAACCACGTTATCGAGTCCTGCATGGTATTCTTGCTTCGAATATTTACTCTAGAGGCTCCAACAGATCTGACCTCACTGGCTTCATGACTATGATAATCTATTCAATCGCTGCTGGGGTCAAGATCGGTCTGCCTACCCTGATTGTATATCAGTTGGTGTACGCTTTTCATAAGGCTAGGGACATTCTCCTACCATATCCCTGGATCATCAATACAATCTGTAATGCCATAGGGTTTCCAACTACAAATGATCCTGAACTTCCTCTCTAAACCTTCAATAAAAGCAACATCCGAAGGATGGATCTGAGGTTTCACAAATACCCTAAGGAGCCTCTGGAGGAAGGGATTCAAGTTGAGGGAGAAGGTAGGGCTGGTGACGCTCCTATGGGAGGGACCGAGATGATCGGAGAATAAGCTTCTGGACCTCAACATGCTCCATCAACATCAACACCTAGGCATGCCAAGAGATTTAAGGTCCATCAAGACCGGATTGGCGCTATTCCGCATGATGTCTCTCAACTCAGGGAGTCATTAAACGAGAGGCTTACTGTCTTGGAACGGATGGTGCATGGTGTGCAGTAGACCGTCCAACAGTTAGTGGATTTGATGACCTGCCGCCGGGACGATACGGCACCATCCCACTCCGCTCCATGATGCTAATCACTGCTGGCTATCACATACACTCCACTCTTAATTCTGCATATGAATATTGGTATCTTTTTGAATGTTCTACATCTTTATGAGTGTATGTGTTAACTAACTAATCTGGAGAATGTGACGTTTTTTTTTTGGGTAAATGTATATGTCCATGGTTGGACTGAACGTATTTTTTTTTAGCTTGGTTCTATTAGGAAAAATTGTTAGTTTACTGTTGTCTGTGGCAGTACATGGTTTGGATAATTGGACAATATTTGTGAATATGGCTGAATGAAATTCTCATCTTTACTACCATTTTTATATCTTAATGATCCCTGATCTATCTGATATGGAATGCATATGATATTTTTACTGATTATTCTATCTGCCTTTATCACTGCCTTATCTAATCTGATATGCATCCATACTGTCTGAAAATGATGTATGCTTAAAAATGGTTTAATCTTTATCCATTTATATCTGTCCGGTTCTCCCAAATACTTCAAGCTTCAGTCAATAACAACTGTTATATCTTTGTCAATGACTGGCAAAAAGGGGGAGAACATTCCAAACACCCCGAACGAAAAATTGTATATCTGCTTGAATGATGTTGTAGGTGTTAGGGGCAGCAGCTGCATCAAGCAAGGGGGAGTTTATAGTTAGGGGGAACAGATACTGGGTTGTGTACATGGGTTAAATAAAACTTGTAAAATTGTGTAAAAAATATGTACACACAATTTAGGATGTGTTTGTCCAGTACTCTAGGGTGTTTTCGAATTTTGTCACGTAATTGACAAAGGGTGAGATTGAAAGTGCCCTGGTTTGTCAATTAACGTGTTTGTTGAGTCAGCTAGACTACAGAGCCTGATAGGAAGATCAATTCAAGCGTCTTCCTCAACCGGATCTGTGCAAGCTCGCCACAGGTAAATCTGAGCCTCACATCCCTTGGCCCAAATCACCAGGTAAGCTAAAACCATTAAAAAATGCTAGAACATCTTAGGATTTTTAGGGTAAGAAAACGTTTTCAAAATAGAAAAATTATCTGAGTTTTCTTGCCTTTTCGATTTTATCGATACACATCTCGATATGATCGACCTGCGCTGTCGAGTCCTCGATGCACCATCGATATCATCAAAAAGAGGACCAAATATGTCCAGCAAACTCACAACATATCTGGACAATTATCGATGTATCAATACACCTATCGATATCATCGATATTCAACTCTCGAGTTTATCGAAGTCGACTCGATCTTACCGACAGACAGATTTTTGACGCCCCTATTTTTCTTAAAGAATTTCATATAAGCATCGATGTATCGAAGTCTTCCTGATACTATCGAAATTCAAACCTCGATGATATCGGTAGGCCTTCGATGATATCGATCTTAGACGCCAAGTTCTCCGCAACATATTTCAGGGTGTTTTAACTATGATCGAGGGTCCCTCGATAGAATCGATATTCAAATATCGATGCCGCATCGATTGCATCGAACATAGACAAAAATCATCTAACAAGCTTAATGAAAAATCCTTTTGATTTATCGATGCATCGACACAGCGATCGATATCATCGACATTCAAATTTTGATGATCTCGAAGGTCCCTCGATCACTCATGAAAATCTGAAATATTTCTAGTCAAGTCTCTCTCATTTTTTAAGTGTCGATGGATCGAACCTCTCATCGATGGAATCGGAGTTCGAAATCCGATGACATCGACAATCGTTTCGATTCATTGACCATCTGGCAAAAGGTTTCAAAAGCTTATGACATTGAGTTCGAGTCATCAAGCGGACCATCGATGCTATTGAGAGTATACGCTCGATGATATCGAACCTGCTTGATGATATCGAACTCTGTCATAAATGTGACCGTTTTATATCCGTTGGAACCTTTTGCCTATATAAAGAGGACTTGTCTATTGTTACTGTGAGAGAAAGAAGAGGGAGCTTTTGTGTGTTTAACCGTAGATCTTATACCCAAAGCCCTTTCTCTCAAGGGAGTTCATCCTTTAATCCACCCTCACCATTAACATTCAATAGAGTGGATTGGGGAATGAACTTCCGCATTCAAGGATCCTCCAGCTACCACCTTAATGGCAAATCATTAAGCTGTGATGCTTTGAATGCTTAGATGATTGAAGTTGCTCTATCTTCCTTATAGAAAAATCATTTTAGAGTAGGATTTCATCATAACCTTGACCCAACTCGTCGTCATGTATTGGTACATCTTTTGAGTTGCAGATCAAGGAGACTGAAGACTTTTCATCAACAAAGGAGGAGATCTTCGTCAACGTGCTTAATGGGACTCATCCACTTATTTATAAGTATCTAGAGTCCAAAGGACACTTGTGATCATTCCTTGTTAGGATTGGGTCTTAGGTGTTTCTCACCCCTTGAAACCCTCGTAGGAGGCCTCCGGCGGGAGTGTACCTGGTGGGTGCGTTGTGTGGACCCTTTCTCTGTAGAGAGCATAAACATCTAGTTGAAGGTGAACCAGTCAAAACCTTAGGTTTGAGGTCAACCGCTGTGAAACCTCGGGTTTGAGGTGAACCGTGTAGAAACCTCCGGTAGGGTCTTATGGAAGATCCTTGGCCAGTGTGTCTAAAAGTGGGTGTATTGTGTTGACCCTTGCTCGTGAGAGCATAAACGGTCAGCCTTAGTATAGGTTATAAAGGTTGAAGGTAAACTTGATTTAAAACCTTAGGTTTGAGGTGAACTGCTGTGAAACCTCCTTAGTGAAATCCGACACACTCAAGGATGGAGTAGACTGTTCGTCGAACCACTACAAAAATGACTGTGTTTGAGATTGTTATTTTTCTGATTGTGTGATTTACTTTAATATTTTTTATCTGAACATCTGAGATCACACCTCACACACATACACAGTCATATCCATTATAAACTGGTTTGCATACTGTTCGCTTATTAATTAGTTTGTGATTGGATCCTCTACTAGGCTTGGAAGCCAGTAGAGTTATTTCTAAGTAATCCTAATATGAGCTTGTTGTTAGGATTAGTGTAATAGGATTTTAAATAAACTATAAAAACTTTAAAAGTCCTATTCACCTCCCTCTAGGACATATTGGCATATTCCTACTTCAACTAAAGCGGTCTTCACCGCTATTTCACAAAAACTTTCAAAAAAATTGACATATTCGATGACATTGAACCAGTCTTGATGACATCGAAGTCGTGTGAAACCTGAATAGTCGTCGTGGGAGATGAAACGTTCAGACGCTCTGAAATGTGAAACATCGTATATCAGGAAAGCACCTTCCAACGGTCATCGAACTTGACTGGTATCTCTAGTATATGTGAAGTTCCTCATTTTGTGCAGACATTTTTATTTTTCTTTTCATGGATGACGAGAATGGTTAGAATTTTTTTTTTTAGTTGGTTGTATATGCCCGTTAATGGGCTTGGTATTTTTGTTGGGATAACTGTTAAGTTACTACCAATCTTGGACAGTATAAATATGTTTTTGTATAACTTTGGTTATGGCTGAGTATAATTCATATTTTTACTACCATACTTATGTTTTAAGTTCCCCTGGTTTATCTAGTTTCTGATATAGAATGCATGTGATGCTTTTAATGAATATTCTAACTACTATATCACTTCATATATCTGATCTGTTATGCATATATATTCACTACAAATGATATCTGATTAAGCAACTGTTTGACTATTATACATCTATCTGTTATATGCATATTCTACTGGATGAGTGGTTCTCCCAAATACTTCAAGCTTCAATCAATATCAACTGCTATATCTTTGTCAATGACTGACAAAAAGGGGGAGAACAGTTCAAACACCTCGAATGGAAAATTATATATCTGCTTGGATGATATTGCATGTGTTAGGGGGAGTAGCTGCATCAAGCGAAGGGGAGTTTGCAGGGAGTAGATACTGGGTTGTGTACATGGGTTCAATAGAAATTGTAAAATGCATGTACACACAATTTAGGATGCGTTTGTCCAATGCTCTAGGGTGTTTTCAGATTTTGTCACGTAATTGGCAAAGGGGGCGATTGAAAGTGCCCTGGTTTGTCAATTAGCGTGAGTGTTGAGTCAGTTAGACTACAGAGCCTGATAGAAAGATCATTTCAAGCGTCTGCCTCAACCAGATGTGTGCAAGCTCACCACAAGTAAATCTAAGCCTCACATCCCTAGTCCTAAATCACCAGGTATACAAAAACTCTTTAAAAAAATTTAGAATATCATAGGGTTTTTGAAAAGGCCAAGCTATATGTCCTAGAGGGGGGGGGTGAATAGGACTATGCCAATTTTAAATAAAATATACAGCGGAATAAAGAATAAGAATTTAAATTACTAAACTTGAATTGCAGTATAGGAATGTAAAGCAATCAAAACTTGTTCTAAGGACAACCTTACACCAAAAAACCAAAGTTTATGGTAGGACAACCTTATTTCTAGAACAAATATAAAAATAGAAGCTCAAACCAATAAAGTAATAATAAGTGATAAATTGCAGAAATATAAATCTAACTATTACAACATTCACCACTGAGCTTGAAATGAAATGATTATAACATTCACATCCACATATACATCCCACACTGAATAATTAAAGATATAAAATGAAAATCAAATAACCACAAAACACAAGGGATTATAGTGGTTCACCTATGCGTACACCAACTGTTCAACAATAGCCACACAGCTACTCCACTCCTAATATCCTCACACAGGGGATATTAGCGTTCACTAACAAAAATAGGTTTTCCCAGGTTCACCTAAAAACCTTCACAATTGTGTCTTTATCTGTGGGCTTACACAATTAAAAAAAAAACCCCACTTCTGAGTTTTCTGGCTCTCCTCAGATAACCAATACAATGAGATTTTTCTGGCAAATCTCAAAAGAAAACCAAACAGAATTTACAACAAATGTAAAATACCTGATTATCTCCTTCGTTGTAGCAGTCCGGAAGAACCAAATTGGAGTAGAGATTTGAATGTCCAATACTCACTTTATAATGGTTCTAGGTTCTAATAGATTTTAAATTTAAAACAACGGGCTAGCTTTAATTGATTTTGATTCCAAAAGAAAGAAAACAACAATTCCTCTTTTCATATAAGATTGGAATGTTAGAAACAAAATCAATCAAATAAAGCTAAAGAAAAATAATATAAAATAAGCACACTTAGCTTTGATGGAGCACAGAACTATCTCTCAGAAGGCCGAATTAGATTAGTTTGAATTTGTTAAATTCTTTTGAGATTCGTGCTCTATTTATAGGTGAGCAAATCACGTCTTCGACTGGTCTAGGAAGTTCTTCGACTGGTCGTAGAACCAACAAATATTTAAAAATTCGGGCACGATAAAATTTGACCATTTCACGACCGTTCGAAGGTATCTTTCGACTGGTCATAGGTCTCCTTCGACTGGTCATAGGTTTCCTTCAACTAGTCATAGGATCCAAATTTCAGTGCGGGACTTTGAGTCGTACGTCTACGACTGGTCTTAGATGCAGTCGACACTGTTCCTTCGACTAGTCGAACAGACCTCAGGACTAGTCGAAGCTTAACAGAAAATATCCGAATTTTGTAACAAACTTACGACTGATTCAGGAATTTCTTAGACAGGTCGAAGCAGTGCTAGGACTAGTCGAACAAAGTCTAGGACTAGTCTTAGAACTGACCAAACTCACGTAAATCAAACATATGACTTATGTATCCAAAGTAGCCTACTCTAAAAGTCAACCTAAGGTCAATCACACCTCAATCGTGAAGTAAGGACATTGAAACTTAAGGACAAGTGACCTTTGAAAGTAGTAAACCTTGAAGTCTTGTTGTAGCTAATCCTTGAAAGTATCTTGAGTTCTTTACGATCGAACTTGTAAGCTTCTTGACATCTTGCAATGTCTTAACTTGAGAGCAATACTTGTCAATCACAGTTGAACTTGAGTTGAACTTTCTTCTTTACACTTGTGAGCATTGCTTGTTCATCAAAGTTGATCTTGAGTGAATCTTTGTACTTTACACTTGTGAGCATTGCTTGTTCATCAAGGTTGATCTTGAGTGGATCTTTGTTTGATCTTGAGTAGAGCTTCACATAGCAAGTTACATACCAGTGTCTTTGGCACCACAAATTTGACAACAGAAACGGATATAAATTATAGCACTTACAATTTTTAGGGTAAAAAAATGTTTTCAAAATAGGAAAATTCTTTAAGTTTTCTTGCCTTGTCAATTTTATCGATACACATCTCGATATGATCGACCTGTGTTGTCGAGTCCTCGATGCTCCATCGATACCATCGAAAAGAGGACCAAATATGTCTAACAACCTTATACACATCTGGACGGAATTATCGATGTATCGATACACCTATCGATATCATCGATATTCAAATCTCGAGTCTATCGGAAGTGACTCGATAATATCGACATGCAGTTTTCCAGTGCCCCTGTTTTTACTTAAGAATATCACATTTGCATCGATAAATCGGAGCTCTTCTCGAGACCATCGAAGTTCAAATCTCGATGATATCGGAGGACTCTCGATGATATCAATCTTGGGCGCCAAGTTCTCCAGTAAAATGTTTCAGGGTGATTTATCTATGATCAGGGATCACTCGATAGAATCAATATTCAAATATCGATGATATCGATGCCATATCGATTGCATCAAACATGGACATAAACTGTTCAGCAAGATTTATGAAAAATCCTTTTGATTTATCGATGCATCGACATAGTTATCGATATCATCGACAGTCAAATTTCGATGATCTCGAAGGTCCCTCGATCACTCACGAAAACTTGAAATATTTCAAGGCAAGTCTCTCTCATTTTTCAAGTGTCGATGGATCGAACCTCTCATCGATGGAATCGAAGTTTGAAATCCAATGACATCGACAATCATTTCGATTCATCAACCAGCTGGCAAAAGGTTTCAAAAGCGTATGACATTGAGTTCGAGTCATCGAGCGGACCATCGATGCTATCGAGAGTATACGCTCGATGATATCGAACCTGCTCGATGATATTGAACTCTCTTATAAATGTGACCGTTTTATATCCATTGGAACCTTTTTGCCTATATAAAGAGGACTTGTTTATTGTTGCTGTGAGAGAAAGAAGAGAGTGCTTTTGAGTGTTTAACCTTAGATCATATACCCAAAGCCCTTTCTCTCAGGGGGAGTTCATCCTCCAATCCACACTCATAATTGATATTCAATAGAGTGGATTGGGTAATGAACTCCCTCATTCAAGGATCCTCCAGCTACTACCTTAATGGAAAATCATTAAGCTGGGATACCTTGAATGCTTACATGATTGAAATCGCTCTATCTTCCGTATAGGAAAATCTTTTGAGAGTAAGATTTCATCATAACCTTGACCCAACCCGACACCGTATATTGATACATCATATGTATTGCGGATCAAGGAAGCTGAAGACTCTTCATCAACAAGGAGGAGATCTTCGTCAACATGCTGAATGGGACTCATCCACTTATCTGTAAGTTATTAGAGTCCAGAGGACACTTGTGATCATTCCTTTTTAAGATTGGGTCTAAGGTGTTTCTCACACTTTCAAGCCCTCGTAGGAGGCCTTCGCCGAGAGTGTACGTAGTGAGTGCGTTGTGTAAACCCTTTCTCTATGGAGAGCATAAACATTTGGTTGAAGGTTTACCAGTCAAAACCTTAGGTTTGAGGTGAACCGTGTGAAACCTCGGGTTTAGGCTAAACCACGTAAAACCTCCGGTAGGGTCTTATGGAAGATCCTTGGCCAGTGTGCCTAAAAGTGAGTTCGTTGTATGGACCCTTGCTCTGTGGAGAGCATAAACATCTGGTTGAAGGTGATCCAGTCAAAACCTTAGGTTTGAGGTGAACCGTGTGAAACCTCGGGTTTAGGGTAAACCGCGTAAAACCTCCGATAGGGTCTTATGAAAGATCCTTGGCCAGTGTGCCTAAAACTGGGTGCGTTGTGTGAACCCTTGCTTTGTGGAGAGCATAAACATCTGGTTGAAGGTGAACCAGTCAAAACCTTAGGTTTGAGGTGAACCGTGTGAAACCTCGGGTTTAGGGTAAACCGCGTAAAACCTCCGGTAGGGTCTTATGGAAGATCCTTGGCCAGTGTGCCTAAAAGTGGGTGGGTTATGTTGACCCTTGCTCTTGAGAGCATAAACAGTCAGCCTCAGTGTAGGTTGTAAAGGTTGAAGGTGAACCTGATTTAAAACCTTAGGTTTGAGGTGAACCGCTGTGAAACCTCCTTAGTGAAATATGACACACTCAAGGGTTGAGTGTGTCTGCCAGGAGTGGAGTAGACTGATCGTCGAACCACTATAAAAATGACTGTGTTTGAGTTTGTTATTCTTCTAATTGTGTGATTTGCTTTAATATTTTCATATCTGAATATCTGAGATTATACCTCACACACATACACAGTCATATTCATCATAAACTAGTTTGCATACTATTCACTCCTTAAATAGTTTGTGATTGGATCCTCTACCAAGCTTGAAAGCGTGTAGAGTTATTTTTGAGTTATCCTAATATGAGTTGTTGTTAGGATTAGTTGAATAGGATTTGAAATAAATCATAAAAACTTTAAAAAGTCCTATTCACCCCCCTTTAGGACATATTGACATATTCCTACTTCAACGAAAGTGGTCTTCACCGCTATTTCAATTGGTATCAAAGCGGGTCTCTCTTGAAGGGCTTCACCGCCTAGAGAGTGATCTTGACTGAAGTTGGGAATATGGCTAAAGGAGAGGGCTCATCACTAACTAAACCTCCAGTTTTTTATAATGCTTATTGGAAGTCTAGGATGCACTAGTTGGATCATGATGTTTGGACATAGTTGAAACCAGATATGTGCTACTGAGTGATCAAATTATTCTTAAAAATGGCACAACTATCCCCAAACCTAAATCCAACGAAATGTGGACTGCACTCGAGAAAGAAAAACAAACGTCTTAAGCAAAAGCAATGAATGTTATCTACTGTGCTATGTCTTAAGAAGTACTCGTGTGACACATCTAAAGAGGCATGGGGTCTATCGGAAACAAGCCATGAGGGAGCAAGAACAGTAAAAAGGTCCTAGGTACAACTCTTAACATCTCAATTTGAACACATCAGAGTGGAGGATGATGAGACCTTCATGGAATTTTTTTTTACAAAACTAAATATCATTTGTAATTCCATGGGTGGATTAGGAAAGAAAGTTTTGGTCTAAAAATTTGTAGGAAAATACTAAGATCCCGACCAGAACATTTCAACTCAAAAGTTTTAACCATTTGAAGAGTGTAGGAATATGGATGAAATGAAAGTAGAAGAACTAGTAGGTTCCCTATAAACTTTTGAACTACACTTCAAACAAACTCCTAAATAAAAAAATACTGTCCTCAAAACTTCAAAGAATACTTTAAATGAGGAAGATGAAAGTAAAAGGGAAAATGAAGATGAGAAAGTGGCTTTGTTGACTTAACGGTTCAGAAAGTTCTTTCATAGATCATGGCCGACCATTTAAAGGAAGACAACTGAACAACAAACATTCTACAGGTAAATCTGGTAAAAAGATCAAGGAACCACAATGCTATACCTGTCGAAAGTTTGGACATCTGTCTACTGAACGCCCAAATAGAAAATTTAAGGGAAAGGCAATGGCAACCACATGGGATGATACTGAAGAGTCAAATTCTGAATGTAGTGACTCAGAGAGTGATGGAGACCGAAAATCCTTGAAAATTCTTGTGGTCTCCACAACCTCCATCATTCCCATAGAAACTAAAGAAAACTGAAGATCCTTAAGCCATTGAATCATTTCCATCTGATATTGAGGAAACAGATAAATAAGAAGAAGAGGAAAAGGATAGACTGCAGGATGCCTATAATCAACTCTATATCCATAGCATCAATATCCTTAAAAGACTTGAAATAAATGAAAACAAAAATAAATTGCTGTAATTAGATCTAGCAAAACATTGGAAATCAATTCTCACTTGATTAATGATCTACAACAATATCACTCTGAAAATGATAAGCTTGAAAGAATCAATCTGTCCCTTAAATTTGAATCCTTAAAATTGATCAAATAGATTGAACTACTGAAAGATGAAAACATACGGCTCAAAAATGAAAATCATACACTCAAATTTGATGCAGAACAATCTAGAAAATCTGTTGAGCTAAACTACAAATTTTCCAGAGTAGTGACAAATTAGAAAGACTTTTAGGGATGGGAAGACCTATTAAAGACAAGAGTGGGTTGGGATATGTAAAAGGCAAACCAAGTTTCAAAAAAATGCAGCACAAACACTTGTAACATCAGTTGCATCAGGAAGTAGAACTAGGGTCACTCCTATTTGTCATTTAAGTGGAGACTCAGGCCACTACAAATTTGAATGCATTATAATTGGAAGGACTCAATTAAATTCTGGCTTAAACCTTATTGGCCATTGAACTTAAAAAGGACAAGGCTAAGGAAACTATTTGCGGTATTTGTACTTACAATGTTCAAACAACTAAAAATTGTCCAACAATATTTGCCTTTCAAGAAATATTGAATGAGTAGTCGAATGTCGTAAACAACTACCAGAGGCCTTTCAAGGAAACCACCTCCAACACATACAATTCTAGTTGGAGAAACCATCCAAACTTCAGTTGGAGGAAGGGGCAAACTGCTACTCCTGAGGGGATCCTTAACTAGTTTTTGGGTAAAAAGAAGCCTCAAGAGGATCCGATTTTGAAACACATTCAAAATAAAGAGCTTTTAATCAAGGAACATTGTAAGCCTTTCAAGATCTTACCAAGGTTATGCAACAAATTGAGTCACACTTGATGGTTGGAGAGAAAGGGGTACTTCCAGCCCAACCTCTCCCTAATCCTAAGCCACAATATGAAGTTAGTGACCCAAGTTTGTCAAATTAAATGGAGCAAGCCAAGTCTATCACTACTCTTAGGAGTGGGAAAACTATTAACAAAACCATTCTAGTGATGGCTGAAAAGCCTAAGGACCCAGAAAAGGACAACAATGATAGATCTAGCACTGCTCCACAAGATTTAAAACTGAAACCTCAAGGCAAGCCAGTTGCTCCTTTCCTTACACCAAAACCTCTGTCAAACTCTCAGGATATTCTAGAGGTGCGTGCTTAAGCAAGTAAAGGTCAACATCCCTCTACTGGATGTCGTTAAACAAATTCTCTCATATGCCAAATTCCCGAAAGATCTATGCACTACCAAAAGACGACAAAACATACAAAAGAAGATCTTTTTGACAGAAAAAGTGAGTGTCATCCTAAAGAAATATGTGCCACAAAAATACAAGGACCTCGGTAGCCCAACCATCACTTGCGTAATTGGGAACTACCAGATTGACCATGCACTTCTTGATTTAGGAGCAAGTGTAAATCTGATTCCTTACTCAGTTTACGAACAACTGGGTCTAGGTGAATTAAAACCCACCAAGACCACCTTACAACTTGCCGATCACTTAGTTCATGTACCGAGAGGGATAATAGAGGATGTGTTGGTCCAGGTTGACAAATTCTACTATCCAGTAGATTTTATCGTCCTGGACACTCAACCCATCATAGATGTGAGCACTCAAATTCCTGTCATATTGGATCGTCCATTCCTTGCTACATCAAATGCAATCATTAATTGTAAGAATGGGGTCATGAGCTTATCTTTCGGGAATATGATATTAGAGTTGAATATATTTTTTAATATAGGCAAATAGTCAGAGGATGATGATGATTCTCATGATATTAACATGATTGATTCTTTCATAGAACATAGAGCACTCCTGACTCTATACTCAGACCCTATAGAGACGTTGTTGGCCCACTCCCCTGATTTAGATGATGATATGATTAGGGAGATGGATGTCTTGCTCGATGTTACGCCGGTATATATATATATATATATATATATATATATATATATATATATATATATATATATATATATATATATATATGCATGACGCTGCTGCTGCCAGCGTCCAGAGGATGCTGCAGCAAGCAACGTCCTTGCTGCTTCAAACAGGAAGGGAGAGTGGGCCCCATCTCAAGCCCCATCGTGATGCACATGGAGCATTCATACCGTGCATTTGATGGGTCCCCTTTGGGAACTGGGATTCCCCAAAAAAATCAGACGTACATGGGGCTCAGGTGATCTACACCACCAAAAATTGTAGAGGATTGAACATTTACCATTGAAACATTGTTTTGGGTCACAAAAGTTTTGGATCGATATGAAATTTATTTTTCCTCTTTAAACAGGTCCTTATGACCTTATCAGTGGATTGGATGGAAAATAAACGTTATGGTGGGCCCCACATGGGACCCACGTGTGAAAAGGATTAGTTGGTGTACGTAAACACCAGCTAATATAGTAGCTATGTTAACGTCCAAAGTATAGTGGGTCTAATCATGAGGAATATGTTATATCCCACCATCCATTCATTCCTTGTGGGTCCCACACATGTGGAGCCATCTGATATATATGTTTCATCTAGGCCGTCTAACGTGGCCCACCTTATGTATTTATTCTATATCCACTCCGTCCAACTGTCCAGGGACGTGGGACCCACCTACTGTGTGCAGATTGATTAGTGTACCTCACTCCAGCCATGTAGTTGTTGTGCCACATCAGCAAGTTCTATGGGTCCCATTTGTTATATGTATCTCCAAGCCATCCACCTATTTTGCCATATGGCCACACTGTGATGTATTTGTTTCATCCACACTGTCTAAGTGCTGGACAATGTTTGGATGGTACTGAATTACCAGGGAAAAGTTTAGCAGTGCTGACCATCATTTGTGGCCATGTGCCCGATAGAATGATAGTGTACAGTGATACACATGTTACACTTACAACTATTGAAATGATTTTTGACATGGACCAAGCCCATTTGAGGCCCATTGGTTTAGCCCATCCATGAGGCCCATCATGATGTACTTTTGGCCCATGAGCGGGGCCCACCTGCCTTGTATTTAAGGTCCATATGATGGGCCCACCTGCTTGAAACTTAGGCCTACGGGTTGTGATATGTATTAGGCCCATGATGTGTGGCCCACTTGATGTATTCGAGGCCCAGGTATGTGGCCCATTTGATGTATATGAGACCCATTTGTAAGGTCCGCATGTTGTGTATATGAGGCTCATGTACAGGGCCCACCTGTCGTGTATATGAACCCATTAATGCGGTCCACTTGATGTATATTGAGGCCTATAGATTGTAGCCCATTATGATGTATTCAAGGACCGCATGATGATATTAGGCCCGTTGTGATGTATATTATTAGGCCCGTTGTGATGTATATTAGACCCTTATATGACGTCGTGGGCCCACTGTACATTCGGCTCTATGTGGGCCACCCCTTGGGAGCAATGATGGTTAAAAGTCCACATTAATGGGCAACGATGGTTAAATGTTCAGATTGTGACCTTCCCTTAGGCCCTTTGTGAGGCCGATTCCGATTCCGATTGTCGAGGCCGATTCCGATTGTCGATGCCGATTTTTGATTTTCATGGCCGATTGCCGATTTTCAATTTTCATGGCCAATTGACGATTTCAATTTTCATGGCCAATTATCATGACCGATTGCCACTTCCGATTGACGTGACCGATTTGTCAATTCTGATTATCGATCAATTTCAATTATCGTGGCCGATTGTCGATTTGCGATCGAAGCCGATTATCATGACCGATTGTCGATTCTGATTGACGTGACCGATTTACCGATTCTGATTATCGATCTATTCCAATTGTCGTGGTTAATTACCGATTTGCGATCAAGGCCGATTATCATGACCAATTGTCGATTCTAATTGACGTGACTGATTTGCTGATTCTGATTATCGATTGATTCTGATTGTCGTGGTTGATTGCTGATTTGCGATCGAGGACGATTATCATGACCGATTGACGTAACCGATTTGTCGATTCCGATTATCGATTGATTCTAATTATCGAGGCCGACTCCGATTATCGAGGTCAATTGTCGAGGCCCATTGTGATGTATATGCATCCTGTATTTGAGGCTCATTCCGATGAGCATTTGGCCTCGGCTTGAAGCATCAAAGGCCTATGTGATGAGGCCCATTGTGGTGCATTTGAGGGCCAGGTGATGGAGCCTATTGTGTTGTATATTAGGCCCATGTGAGAGGCCTATCGTGATGTATATTAAACTCTTGAGTGAGGCCCATGGTGTTGTATATTGGGCCCTTGTGTGAGGCCATGGGTCCACTATATGTTAGGCTCTATGTGGGCCATTCCTTGGGGCAATGTTGGTTAAATGTCCACATTGTTGAGGTCGATTGTCGATGCCGGTTAGTAATACCGGTTATGAGGATAGCATAGCATCATGATACATGTCCATACGCATTATCTGTATGTTTGTTATGAGATGTGGTTGTCCATTGCATTTGTCATTAGGCAGGTTGTTATGAGACTCCCTCATAGGCGGAGATTGTCTCACATGAGCGCACGGTATATGTAGGAGTGATGCATGACTGGATTGTATGATTCATGCATCTCGCATTGTGTAATTATGATTATCGTACGTCCTAGCGACATCAAGGTCGTAGCCTTCACAGGCATATCGTGGATGGCTAGATGGGACACCGAAAATGTTTGGTTCTAGCATACGGGCGCCATAGATGTCCCTGGGTGAAAATCCCTAAACCTCCATGGCCAAGAGATACCCCAACGTCTAAACCGAGTTGATAAATATGAGCACATGATTGCCATATACCAGTAGGCCGCATCTCTCACTGTGTCGTAGTCGGTAGGGAGGGGTGTGATCTGACCTGCCTGAGTGAGGGGCAATATCTAGGTTGAGTTTGACCAGCTTGAGGAATGGGTCTGCTATCGACGAGTCGAGCCCGATATTGGCAGGCGTATAGTGAGGTCTCTTCCACTTATCCAGTTGTGCGCTCGGATAGGGGCGGCAAGCTGGTGTAGAGTGTAATAGACCCTGGTGATGATCCCAAAAAGGAACCGTACTGATATGTGGACTTATTGAGCAGGAATTGCATATTCATTCATTCATTCACTATCCACTCGGGCTAGTGGTGCGCAACTATTTGTTACGTGTACCTTCGCAATGGCCAGGATTTCGGTTGGGGTGCACGACTAACCTGAGATCAGGAGTTTACCATATTGAGTCTGACAATCCAAATTTAGGTATGGGACTGGTTTGGATAGAAATCCCTTTTGATGGACCCCATAGCCCGCGATATTACGTACTATCATCCTGATTTCACACTCCAGCATGGTCATTCCATTCACACCGCATATTGCATTACATTCGCGGCATATGACATTTTGGGTTACCTGTGTTTCTGCATTTGTATGGTTTAGATACGGCATCTGATATTTGACTCTTTATAATTCCTCATTTGTATAGTTGATTTGTATCGCGTATTCCGATATTGTTCCTCATTTGTATAGTTGATTTGTATCACGTATTCTGATATTGTTTCTCATTTGTATAGTTGATCTGTATTGCGTATTACGATATTGTTCCTCATTTGTATAGTTGAATTGTATCGCATATTCTGATATTGTTCCTCATTTGTATAGTTGATTTGTATTGCATATTCTGATATTGCTTTACTCATGGACTTGTCAATATTTTCGCTTACTCTGATAACATATGATTCATGAACTCGCACCTATTTCGACATTGTATGATTATGACATTGTGTTGAATACTTGGCACTTACCTTGTGCACACACTTACACCACCCTCTAAGCTTTCTATAAGCTTATGCACGATAGATGCGTGCAGGTGATGTTAAGTTGCAGCAATGTTAAGCCTGGAGTGTGCAGCGGTCTTCAGAAGCTTGATTTTCAATTTATGTATTTCCGTTTCAGCATTGTACTCAAATGATTATATTAGTGGATATGTGATGATGATGTTGCCTTTGTAAATTGGGTAATCTTATTGTTATGCTTATTACGAGTTAAATGTATAAAAATAAAAATAAAAACAAAAATAAAAAAAATTTCTCCTTGAAAGATCCCAATATCGGAATCTGGCATATGGACGCTAGGAGCCAAGAATGGGGTACTACGGAGGCTGTCGGCACTGGATTCAGCGATCGGGATTCCTATGAATCTGATTTTTAGGTTTGTGGGGTGACAAACAGTATCTATGAAAGACTTACAGGATCATAATAACTCTTATGACTCATATGGATTTGGAGGTACATTTAATGGATGTAAAGACTGGATTTCTCAATGGGGATGTAAACGAGAATGTATATATGTTGCAACCTGAAAGTTTTGTAGCAGATGGCTCAGAACATATGATTTGTAAACTAAAAAAATTCATATATGGGTTGAAACAGGCATCACGACAATGGTATCTGAAGTTTTATAAAATGATTTTCTTATATGTTTTTGTAGAAAACACTGAAGATAAATGTATCTACATTAAAATCAGTAAGAGTAAGTTCATCATATTGGTTTTGTATGTTGATGATATTTTGTTGGCTAACAGTGACACAAGAATGTTGAGTGATACCAAGAAATTCTTATCTCAAAGGTTAGAGATGAATGATCTTAGTGACTCCTCTTATGTGATTGACATTGAGATACGATGTAACAAATTGCATAGACTGCTTAGCTTGTCACAAAGAGCTTATATCGGTAGGGTACTCAAAAGGTATGACATACAAAGCTATGCTCCTGGACAATTGCCCATTATAAAGGATGATAAATTCAGCCAGTTCCAGTGTCGTAAGAATGATTTGGAAAATAATCGAATGAAGGATTTTCCATACACATCAGTAGTAGGAAGCATCATATATACTTAAATCTGCGTGCGACTGGATATTGCCTTTGGAAATAGAATGTTGGACAGATATCTGTATAATCTAGGAATGTAGCATTAGATAGCTGCAAAGAAAGTGTTGTGCTACCTACAAAAAACAAAGGACTTCAAACTCAAATACAAAAGGTATGATCATTTAGAGTTAGTTGGATACTCAACGCAAATTATGTTGTCTGCGTTGATACAAAAAAGTCCACCTCAAGCTATATCTTTATAATGGTTAATGAGGTTGTCTTAGAAATGCGGAAAAGAATCGACCACAACCTCATCCACCATGGAAGTTGAGTTTATTGCTTGTCATGAGGCATCTAATCTGTCATTGTGGTTACAACGTTTCTTCTCAGCTTTGCGAATACTAAAGCATACCTGAAACCATTGAAAATATTTTACGATAATTCAGTTGTGATTTCCTTCTCTAGTAACAACAAGCATTCATCAATGTCGAAGTATATCGACAACAAGTATCTTATTGTGAAGGAAATAGTTCAAAATCATCTAGTGTTTGTGGAATTAATCGACACTAAGCAAATGATTGCATATCAGCTCATTAAAGGGTTCCGCATCATGCCATTTCAGGATCATGTAATATCCATGGGAATCATTGATCCCACAAATATATTCAGTTAGTGGGAGTTGGTCGTGTTTTATTTTCATAAACGTTGAAGATATCTCATTTGATAAACTTTTAATGATTCTAATATAAAATTAATTTCTGCTTCTCTCTATATATGTGAAATTGGTTCCAAGTAAGCAGGACTAAAGGCGTGTCTCATTGGAGACATCTGAAACCTCCCGGACCTTTTAAATATAAACATATATAATCACACTACATGTGTAATCCTTATACAACACTTCCTACTTTCTGATCTATGTCGTCAAGGCTGGTAGTGTTTTTTTATCTCGCTTAGTCTTAGTTCGATTAAATTAAATATTGTGATGGCTACCGCGATCCAATACTAGTGGTCTTAATGGGCCAAATTGTAATAGCGCTACTCGTATTATCTAACAATTACATTAGTTAACCATTTAGATGCTTTCTTCAAAATTAAAACATGTTTTTCAAAAAGTTTTTCAAAGACTAATCATTAACATTGATTAATGTGATGCAAGTGAGAGAATATAAGAATTCTATAATGTGAGCCTTATTGATCAATGATTTGTATTACCTTAGAGGTTGGATAGTGTGATCAGAGTACCAGTGGACCCCACTAAGTTGTGATTCATCTAAAATAGTGTAAAGGATGATGTGCTACAAATGTGTCGCATAGACAATGTTCTATTTGAACTGAGATTACCAAATTCATATGGTGCCTTAGGGAGAGGAGTTTCGATGGGTTCCAAACTATCCTCAACTCTCTAAGATATATAAACAAGGTTGGGTCTTCAAGCCTACATACAACAAAAGCTTTAATTTCCATCCTAGTGCTTCTCTAAGGGTGTAAAGTGCAGAAGACTACAACATCAAGCCTATAGCGATGGCGTCCTAATTAGGTACGCGATGTATATTCAGTTTATTTGATATCTATACTCAATGCATACAAGGTCCTTTGCAATTTCACATTAAGTCACGGTAAATCCACTTCATCCATTGGGTATGATTTTAAATGTTAGTCAATCGGCCAAAAATCAGCCAGATTCACTTTGTCCGTTAGTTACATGGTGTCAAGACTTTATGAGGCTCTCTGTGATGGATAATGTTTCATCCACACCGACCATCTGGCTTGCCACCTAATTTTAGGGCAAGAGCCTAAAATCGAAGCATAAACAAAGCTCAAGTAAACCACACTGTGAATAGTGGGAATCTAACGAGCATACTGTTGAAACCTCATTGAAGGCCACGAGTTTTAGATGAAGCTGATGTTTGTGTTTTTTACCCTATCCAAATCTCAAAGGGACCACACCACAATAAACAGTGGGGATAGCAATGTCCACCGTTGAAACCTTCGTAGGGACCACGTTGTTGGCTATTTGTCATCCGACCTACTTATAAGGTCTCCCATAAACTGTAGGTACAAATATCATTCCAATATAACACTTCTTTGGGCCCATATATTTTCCAATGCTTGCCTTTCAATCCTTGATGTTTCATGTGGTGTGGCACAGTTTTGGAGATGCTTGATTTTTCCACTCTTTTTATATTTTGATCTTTAGAAACTGATGAATCTAGTGGATTTATTTCAGGCTTCTCTTATGGTCGCGGCAATGCAATTAGCATTGGCTTAAAATACCATGCAAAAAGAATAATATTTTTTCTCTTCTGCAGCTTGCCTTTAGGGTTACTAACCAAAACACATCCGCTTTTAAAATAGTTAAAGTAGCTCACATAGCTTTTGCCTCGTTACTCAACAAAACGCCAGCATCGTACGCCCATTGAAGAATGTAATTTCTAAAAGGTCAGATTGGTTTCCAACCCGTCAGGTCACGTGCTAAAGTTCTATAGGGCTCATCATGATGAATGTGTTACATCGACCCTGTTCATCTATTTTATGAGATTATTTTTGAGATTATTTTAGGGTATGAACCAAAAACTTAGGTAGGACATATCTCAAATGGACCACACTACAGAAAGCAATGATATGGAACGCCTATCATTTAAAACTTTTTGGGAGTTACATAAGTTTTGGACTGAGTTAATATTTTTCTATTCTCCTCCTTTTAGATATGTGTGACCTTATGAACAAGTTGGATGGCCATAAATTATCATGGTGGTACTCGGCAAGTTTCAATTGTGTCATTGTCCCACTGCTTTCTATGATGTGTCCACTTGAACTTTATTTCTTCCTCATTTTCTAGCCCATCCCTTAAAAGGATCCGGCAAAATAGATAGACGGGGTGGATATCATACATTCATCGTGTTGTGAATTTTCCAATGGCCAACATTCAATCCCTCATGTTTCATGTCGTGTGGCCCACTTGACCTTCCCATCTACCCTTTTTTTTTTGTTAACTTTTAAAGTAAGATGAGACAACCGATGTATGTGGCATATCTCCAGTAAGAGTTTGGATCCTCAGCTGCTATCATTTTCATGACCTTTATTGGGAAACTAATTGAAAAGTACATGTATTATAGTAATGTAAAGATATTGTATGCTAAAGATTTCTAAATATACTTAGAGTATTTTTTATAGAATCATAGTTGACAGAATGACAAGATAAAGAACAGTTAGGAGAAATTCAAAAGCAAACGGAGAAATTCAAAAGCAAACTAAGCAATCGACCAAGCGGCTAATAGCCATCCACGGGGTCTACCGAGCGGCCGATAGTTATTCAGGAGGTTGGTTAAGCAGTCGACAGTCATCCAGGAGATCGAGCAAGCAGTCCATAGTCATCCAAGAGGTTAGTCAAGCGGCCAATGACCATCTAAGAGATCGACCAAACGGCTGATAGTTATTTAGAAGGCAAACCAAGTGGTCAATGGTTGTCCAGGAACTCGATCAAGTAAAAAATGGACATATAAGAGCTCAATTGAGCAACCGAGCAGAATGGGATCGAGTTAGGAAGAGGCCTAGAGTGGTTACTAGGGCAGGTGGTAAGAAAGTCTCTAAAAAGTTGTGTGGCGCTAAACAGTTGACAAATGTTAAACGTGTGAAGCATCCAGAAGGTAGTAGTGTTGAACGGTTATAGCAAACGTTAAAACGTGAGAATGATTCAAATAGCCAGATTAAAGTTATAAATAGAAGAGGAATGTAAGAGGAAAGTTTCTTCTCCTACCAACCCAAACAAAACAAGCAAATTATCATTTCAATTACCAGTGAATTTACATTCTGTAGTGTAATACTTTACTTTTCCTGTCAAGCAAATTACATTTCTTGGTATAATCCTTTACTTTCAGCCTGTTGTTTACATTCTGTAGTGTAATCTGTAGCGGTAATTAAGTAGCTGGTAAATTTAGATGTAATTTGAATCTAGGCTCGCACGCTAGATTCAGTTCATCACTCGAAAAGGTGTTTTGCAGCTGCTCTTTGCGACCAACTGTATCAAAAAGTCCTTTCATACAGAAGGCATCAGTGCAACCCATCATCAGAGGATGAACCTCACTCCCTGAATATCGCCTGATCTTATTTGCACATTGAGCAAGTGGCTGGATAGGCAACCGATCTCATCAAATCTTGGTCATACATATGTGTCTACCTATCTTGGTACTTGGGGCTATAGTTGTTTGGTTTAAATTGAAGGCACAATTTCAATTTTAGCATGCCCACACACGTACAACCAGAAACTGAATAGGCAACGCACAAACATTTTTTGGCACGCCCGATGGAGCCCTACAAAAAAAAAAAAAAAAAAAAAAAAAAAAAAAAGACTACTTGGCTGTCAGAAATATACATTGTGCACTGGCTATACCAACCACCAACAGTTTTTAGCACACCCGGAGGGACAACAAACTACTTCTTGCCATAAATATTTACTGCGCATCGATCGTGCAGAACACCAACAGTTTTTGGCATATCCTGGTGGAACGCCATAACATGAGTCGATATGGAAGTAATGAGAAAGTGAGATGGCCGACAGATCTTTCCGAGATAACGATGACTTGGCTATATGATATGCAAATGACGAATTGGTATATAGAAGAGAAGTTATGAGCTCAATCCAAGTAGTTACGAATTCAGGCCGAGACCATCAACACATGGATGGTCAACCAGGCCAGAAGCCTGAATATGATATTTTCTAAAAAAAACACTTACTATGTTGCAACAAAATGTACCTCAACCAATTGTTGATATTAGTTCTATTGAAAATCTGGTGTTGGTATTGGTAGCACCGTAACTACCTCTTCTGTCACAACAACATATTCATCTGATTCTAATCTACGAGATACAGAACGCTCCGTTATCTGCCGAGTTCAAGTGACTAGAGTGGAAGGTCAGAAATTTTATTCTTAAATAAGAAAATTAGGATATACCTGGGGGAAAGCCATTCCTTGGAATTTACTGTATCATGAAAAACAAAAGCAAGTATGACATGAACTACTTCCAATGCCCAAATTGTGCTATTTGAATTGTGATCAAATTATTCAAATGGTTCAGAAAGTAACAAGCCAAGTTCGTGGCCATATTACTACCTTGGTCAACCATAAGCCTTATTCGGAATGGATTGACCGATAATCTCCATTGCCAAGACTGATTTAGCCGTTTTCCGATCTAGATGGATGAATTTGCCATTTTTCGATCATGATGGTCGAATTCGACCAAGATGGCTGAATTTACCATTTTTCGATCATGATGATCGAGTTCGACCAAAACGGGCGAATTTACCATCTTTCGATCATGATGGCTAAGTTTGATGGTTGAAATTGTTGTCTCTCGATCAAGATAACCGAGTTTTACTAGGATGACCGATTTTGTCCTTTTTCGATCAAGATTGCTGAGTTCGGCCAAATCGTTCGACTTTGACTTTTTTCGATTAGGATGGCCGAGTTCGACCACGATGGGTGAATTTATTGTACGTCTCTCGATCAAGATGGTCGAGTTCGACCAGGATGACTGATTTTGTCGTTTTTCGATCAAGATGGCCGAGCTCGGACAAGTCAGCCAACTTTGATAATTTTTTTATTAAAATGGCCGAGTTTGAATAAGTCGGCCGACTGTGATGTTTTTTGATCAAGATGGTCAAGTTTGACTAAGATGGCTGAAATTAATGTTTTTACACGACTTAGCAATCACACTTATTGCACCAAACAACATATTAGCATCGCATTCACCTTTGGTAAAAGGTGAAGCGACATGGGGGGCAATGTTGTACCGTATTCTTGATCATTTTTTAGAAACCCAATTGGAAAGGACGTGTTATAGCAATGGAAAGATATTGTAGGTTAAAGATCTGTAAGGATACTTAGAGTGCTTTTTACGGAATCACAACTGACAAAATAACAAGACAAGTAGCAATTGATAGGAGTTCAAAAGCAAACCAAGCAATCGACCATGAGGCTGATAGTCATCCATGAGATTGGTCAAGAGGCTGATGGCCATCCAGGAGATCGACCAAGCGGTTGATAGTCATCCAGAAGGCAAACCAAGTGATTGATGGTCGTTTAGGAGTTCGATCATGTGGTAGATGGTCATCCAAGAGCTCGATCGAGCGGCCGATCAAAATACGATCGAGTCAGCAAGGACGCCTATAGTGGTTATTGAGACAGGTGGCAAGAAAGTCTCCAGAAGATTGCGTTGTGTTAAACGGTTGCTAACAATTGTTAGAATGCGGGAAACATCTAGAAGGCAGTAGTGTTGAACGATTATAACAACTGTTAAAACGTGGGAAGGATATAGATGAACGGATTAAAGTTATAAATTAGAAGATGAATGTAAGAGGAAAATTTTATCTCATGCCAATCCAAACAAACCAAACATTATCTTTTAAATTATCCTTTCAATTACCAGTGAATTTACATTCCATGGTGTAATACTTTAGTTTTTCATCAAGCAAATTATATCTCTTAGTGTAATCCTTTACTTTCAACCTGTTGTTTATATTTCATAGTACAATCCGTAGCAGCAATCAAGTAGCTGGTAAATTTAGCTGTAATTTGAGTCTACACTCGCATGCTGGATTCAATTCATCACTTTGAAAAGGTGTTTTGCAGCTACTTTTCGCGATTGACTGTAACAATCCTTTTCCTATATTCATTTTATCTGTATCGAAAAATCTTTTTGTATCGAAGGTAAATGTGCAACCCATCATCAGAGGGTGAACCATACCTTAAATATCGCCTGATCCTGTTTACACATTTAGCAAGTGGTTGAATAGGCAACCAATCTCATCATATATCAATCATATACTTCGTGTCTGCCCGTCTTGATGCCTGTGATCATATTTGTTCGTTTTGAAGTGAAGCTGGCGCAAATACATCCAAAGATTAAATAACGCCCGCACAACTACAAGTAGTCATTTACTGCTTGATGCAATGTGATTAAGCCGCATCATCACTAACTACGTTTAATGCACCAGTATTTAACGCGGAACAATCACGTTGCAACAATTTGGAAATCTCTGCTTGTGGTAAGCAGAGTATCCGGATTATCTCGTAAACGTCACGGTGAATCCAACCTACGATTAGGCTAGCATCGGGAGATGGGTTAAATGTCTACCAACCTTTTTTTACCAATGAGTCCGCACCCCTAGACTTAGTCATTATTGATGCTGGTTGATGTTCAAACGCAGCACCGGCTGATAGTGGGGGCACCTCGTTTGTTTGTGAGGAACCCGGAAACGGACGGGCTGGTGACCCTGCCACTTGCCAATTACTTGTGGTAAATGCTCTGTGACCATCATGGTGTATGTGTTTAATCCATGTTGTCCATCTAATTTTTGAGATCATTTTATTATATGAGTGCAAAAATAGGATAGATTCAAATCTCAAGTAAACCACACATGTTGATTAAATGCCTATCATTAAAAATTTCTTGAGGGTAGAAGTTTTGGATCCAGTTGAAATTTGTTTTTTCCCTTCATCCAAGTATGTATGACTTAATCAAGAGGTTGGATGTCAAATAAACATTACCGTGGGTACATCTGTTTTTCCACCTCTTGTAAAGTTTGGATCGCCGGTACTGTGGGGCCACTGTGATGCATGTAACTACATTACCTTGCCCATCCGTATTTAATGGTTAATTTCATACGGACCTAGTACATGGAACAGTGGAAATTGACTCTTTTTTATACCAAGACCTCGAGTGTTGAAACGAGGCATCTCCAGTCAGTTTGCGAGTTGAGTTACGGATCTGGGTGTGTGAAAATGGACCATTAATAACCTTTTATGGGCCACAAAAGCTTTGAATTAGGATGATATTTATGTAGTCTCTTCATCTAGGACTTTGTGACCTTATTAATCAGTTGGATGGAAAATAAACATTCCAATGGAATCCAATAAGTTATTAATGATGGGGATTCAATAACAACTGTTTTCTATAATGTGGTCTACCTAAGATTTGGGTCAGCTCCATTTTTGGGATCATAACCTCAAATGAGCTGTCAAAATAGTTGGACGGTGCAGATTTAAGACACATACATCACTTTGAGCCCCAGAGTAAGGGTCTCAACCTCCAATCCTCCGAGATAAATAGATCCCTAACCGGTGGGCACACTGTGATGCATGTGCCTAGCTTACATCCGCAACGACTATCCATCTATAAAGATCATTTTAACACGTGATTCAAAAAATGAAGCAGATCAAAATCTTAAGTGGACCGCTAGTGATTGAATCCTTATCATTCAAATCTTCCAGGGGCCACTGGAATGTTTATTTACCATAAAACCTATTGATAACATCACAAGGCCTTAGATGAAGAGACCACACAAATATAAGCTTGATCCAAAACTTTTGGAGTCCATGAGAAGTTTTTAACGATAGATTACCATTGTTTCTTGTATCGTGGTCCATTTGAATCTGCTATATTTTGGGGATTGTGCCTAAAATAACTTTTCAAACTGGATGAACGGTGTGGATATAAGGCACAAAAGTTACAGTGGGCACCACGGTCAGGAATCCCAACCACCTCAGCGGATCCGGGGATCCACGAAGCCGCGCTCCTACGGAAACGGATCGGCTACTCCCTTGCCACCGGCCCATGGCTGATGGTCGGTGCTCTGTGGGCCCATCATGATGTATGTGTTTCATCCACGCCGTTCATCTATTTTTTCAGATAATTTTATGATACAACAAAAATGAGGTATATCCCAATATCAAGTGGACCACATTATAGGAAACCATGTTGAATGAACGTAAACCATTAAAAACTTTTTAGGGGCCATAAAAGTTTTGTATCAATCGGATCTTTGTTTTTACCCTTCATCTAGGTCCGTATGACCTAATTAACAGATTGGATGTCAAATAAACAGTACAGTGGGCCTTAGGAGGATTTTAATGGTGGATATCCAATTAATATTGTTTTCCTGTGGTGTGATCAATCTGAGACTTATATCTATTTCATTTTTGGGTTAGAGCCCTAAAATGATCTCTAAAAATAGATGAACGGAATGGATGAAACACATACATCATGATAGGGCTCACATTGCACCGACCACCAGCCACTGGGCTGGTGACAGGGGAGTAGCCAATCCGTTTCCCACCCCTACCGAGCATGGTCCAAAGCAAAGGCAGATCTTGCGGAAGCAGACTGCGTGGACGCACCACCGTAGTGTCTTGACGTCACCAAGTTGTGTAGCCCCATCATGATGTATGGCGTAACATCCAAACCGTCAGTCCACTTGGCAATATCGTTTTATGGCTTTGGCAATAAAAATAAGACAGATCTAAAACTCAAGTGGACCACACCACAGAAAGCAGTGGAGATTAAAAGTCCAGCATTGAAAACGTTTTGGGGTCACAGAAGTTTCGGATCAATCTGGTATTTGGTTTTTTTTTTTTGCTTTTTTTTTTTTTTTCCTTCGTCCTGTTTTGTGTGACAATTTGAATGGGTTGGATGACAAATAAATATCATGGTGAGCCTAGAAAGGTTTCAACCGTGGGAATCATTGCCCCCACTGTTTTCTGTGATCTGGTACACTTAATTTTTGGATTTTCCTCTCCTTTTGAGCTCGTATTCTGTGGTCGGGCCTACAAAACACATCAGAGGTCGGCCACGCAATCCGCTTCTAGACCTTTCAGCAGAAAGTGAGACAAACGGTGGCCTATCTTTTCCCGAATGAGCTCCCAACCCGATACATTTCCATCTCCACCGTCTTGAATGTCCACCTATCTTTTCCTGAATGAGCTCACAACCCGATACGTTTCCATGACGTCGATTGAAACGGAATCGGATTGGCTACTCCCCCTGCCCGGTGTCTGGTGGTCTGTGCTGTGGGACCCACCATGAGGTATGTGTTCTATCCATTCCGTTCATCCATTTTTACAGATCATTTCAGATCCCAAAAATTAGAGGGATATAAATCTCAGGTGGACCACACCACATGAAAACAATAGTGATTGGATATCCATCATTAAAATCCTCCTAAGGCCCACTGTATTTTTTATTTGACATCCAATCTGTTAATCAGGTCATACATACCCAGATGAAGGGAGGAAACAAAGATCAACTTGATTCAAAACTTCTATAGCCCCCGAAAAGTTTTTAATGTTCGATGCTCATTCAACACTGTTTCCTGTAATGTGGTACACTTGAGATTGAAATATAACTAATTTTTGGTCATATACCATAAAATTATCTATAAAAATAGATGGACGGCATGGATGAAACACATACATCATGGTGGGTCCCACAGAAAACGGACCACCGGCCATTGGCTGATGGAAGGGGGAGTAGCCAATCCGTTTCCGATTGAAACGGTGGAAGCTGCCCTTGCCAGGAGTGGTTACTGGTCGGTGATATGTGGGCCCACCATAATGTATCTATTTTATCCACGCCGTCCATCCATTTTTCATGTACATGTTAGGCAATGAGGCAATTATTGAAGCAGATTCCAAACTCAGTTGCCCTGCATCAAATGAAATATTGGTGATATTAATGTCTACTGTTGAATGCGATTTAGATATGTCTTATTGTTGGGCTTATAGTCTAAAATAATCTTGCATAATGGATGGATGACATCCATCGTACACTTACAAAAATGTATCCATTGACTCTTCCTCACCTACTCTTTCAATTGAGCTAGAATCGTGAAAACGAAAGGCCAACTTTTCTCTCTCTTTTCCAGATGTTTGACACATTACTTTTAAATATTGTAAAAAGTAATATGCTTATATAAATGTTCCTAAAAGTCGGCTAGGAAAATAACAAAAAAAACAAACGAAATAACCCAACGAAAAGAAAGACCATCCCTCAACCGCGTTCACACTTATTCCCTCTTCCGCCCATGCCAGAACACGTTGTAAAATCCAAAACGTGTATCACCAGATTTGTGTGAATGGATCTCCATCGATGATGCCGGAGCGCGACTTGGCTGCGACCCATAGTCCATAACCAGAATTGGATTGCGTGGTTGTTTGTCCGTGGTGTGTTGATGTTACCAAGTTCAGTGGGCCTACTATGATGTATGTGTTATATCCGCGCCGTTGATCCAGTTTTGGAGATCATTTTATAACATGAACCAAAAAATGATGCAAATCCAGAGCTAAAGTGAACCATTACGTAGAAAGTAGTGGGTCAATAACACCCACCGTTAAAACTATCCTAGGGGCTGCCATGATGTTTATTTAACATCCAACCTATTTATAAGGCCGGATAGATGTGTACAAAGGCAAAACACAAATATCATGTTGATCCAAAACTTATGTGGCTCCGGTAAGTTTTAAAAGGTAGCGCTTTTTGTGTTATAGTTCACACCTGAGATTTGGATGTAAAGTCTGCCACGTTTTAGGGCACAGGTTAAAATGATCTTTGGAAATGGAAAGAGGGAGCGGTGATAACACCTACATCATGGTGGGGTACGTGAAACTTGGTGACGTCAACGCACCACCGTGATTAGTGGTGTGTGGCCACATATCCTGCATTCGATCCTGTTGTTGGACATAGGCCCGTGGGGCTCACTTGTGGGCTAGTGGGTGGTTCCCACAAGATTTAGCCTTTTTTTTTTTTTTTTGTTAATCTTTTTCTTTATTTACTCTTAAGTTGGATTACAAATAAAACTTTAAATAAATATTTAAATGAGAAGATAAGGATAATACCGGATAATTTTTTGTCTCATCTAAACTCTATTCCCTCTCTACTCAATAATGAGAATACATAAGGAAAATTGAGAAATTAATATTTGTCCATTTATCTTGTCATTTAAACGATATAAGCCATAGATTGTAATCTAAAGTCATCTATACTATAAAATTAGATGGGTGATTAGACTCATCCACTCCACTAGTGGTTAGGTGGATTCCTAAGAGTCGGGATCCTCTGTTATCGGGTCAACAGGATTTTCCTGTTACCCTAGTGGTTTGGCGTCCGAAGCTTTTTTTTATTTTTTATATTTTTTCAGTGAGTGTTGACGTAGACCAATGAATTTTATGGTATTAGGAATTCTCTGTTGACCGGGTAACAGAGGATCCGGACTCGATTGCTAAATGTGGACCATTCATCCTCGTCTTTATGAAAGTCTCATATCGTGTAGACCATCAGATCTTGAGGGTCCACTCTTCTTAACAGACTTTTAGTAGTATTAGAGCAACTCAATGTCAGACCTCCGATTTAGTGTTTAATTAATTGAAAGTGTCATTGTTTGTTAATATACGTGAATGTTGATTCCGTATGTCAAGTAAGCCCCATATGAAGATTACATGACCAAGACTCATCAAGTTAAAGAAGTTCGAGTGCGCTTTACAGGTATATTAAGCTTCACTTCCCAAACCAAAAGATATCAGGTAAAATACCCACTTGGAATACATGTAAACTTCCTCAAAATCATCTTTACAAAAACCTTGGTAAGCTTAAATTAGAGTTTGTTTAAAACCTATAGAGATAGAAGCAAAATAGGAAATTTTCATGTTCTATCGATTGTAATCGAAGTGCAATCGAGTAGCTTTGATGGCATTCAACACCTGTTTGAGTGTTCAATGGCATCAAAATAGAGGCCAGTAGTCTAGTAACGAATTGTGAAAAACCTGGATATATTCGATGGAATCGAAGGCAGTTAGATGCTATCGAAACTTAAGTTTTCCTGGCATTAAATGCATTTCGATGGCATCGATATAAGGCTTAATATCTCCAGAAAGCATTGAAACAATATAAGTATACTCAATGCAATCGAATCACTTTCAATGGCATCGAAGTAAATCAGTCGATGGCATCAAACACAGTTTGATAGCATCAAAAAGAGGACCGGTCTATCCAACAAGCTTATAAGGTAAAGCATATATTCTAGATGGCATCAAAAGTCATTCGATGACATCAGAATTCAAATTTCAATGACATTGAAAAGTTGTTCGATGACATCGAAATATGGACCACACTGTATAGAGTGTTTTTATAAATAAATAAATAAATAAAATCTATTTTTTACTCGATGGCATCGTAAAAGTACTAAATATGTCCAACAACCAAGTGATATTTTCAAAGGAAAATTCCGATGTCATCGGGCCATCTCTCGATAACATCGAAGGGCCCTTCGATGTCATCGAAGGATGTTTGATGGAAACGGACAAAATCTGTCCTGCATTTATTTGAAAAATCATAATGCGAAGAGTCAATGTAATTGAAGAAGCTTTGATGACATTGAAGGAAACTTCGATGCCATTGAAGGGTCTTTGATGGCATCCACAACGACAAATTTCTACCTTTTTTTACCATTGGGATTTGACTCTATATAAACACTTGAGTTGTTTCTTGGATATTTGAGTGAGCATTGAAGAGAACTTTGAGAGATTTATTACCTGAGTTATTTCCTTTACTCTCAATTCCTCTTTCCCATTAGATTTCATTATTAAATCCATGACTTAAAGGTATTTATTAATATATTCATAGCTTGGATTAAAGAATGAACCCCGGCCTTCATTGATCATCCAACAACACTCTTTAATAGAAAATCATTGTGTTGGGATATTTAAAGGCTTTGCTCATAAGAATCTTCTCTAGATCTTAAATGCATATTGTTGATGCAGTTTTTGGCTCACCCCTTCTACTACTCGAACACCTACACAAGAAGAAGACAAAGGAGACCCGTTTTGTACAGGGGACCCTCCGATGCCAAAGTCAGGCCTGGACTCCAGGTTTAATAACTTAATATGGGTTAGGCCTGAGAATGTGTGTGTACCTTTCATCATTAGGCATTTCTTACTTATAGAGGAGGTGCAATCCCATGAATTTGGGATATTTCTCTGATTTGCAGGAGATTTGGATTCCTTATCTAAGCCGATCTCGAGTTCTTCGATCTCCTAGATTTTCGGGATCGGATGGTATTTTTTGAGGATCTCGGGAAGGAAATCTTTCATCTTGAGACGTCTCCTTAGTCCGGCTCTAAAGGAGATAATGTCGAATGGTACTGATTGAATTGTGCACCGATCAAATCGCGGTCGACTGTGAACGACCGATTCATGGCCGACCTAGCAGGTAGACCAAACTAGGGTTGGGCCATTATTCGATCAACCTTATGTTTTGGCTGACCTATGCATTGAGTCGGCATTATATGCCTCCGAAGGCCTAGGCTCTTGGCTCGGCGCCTATTGGCTCTTGGCTCGGCGCTTTATTGGCTCTTGGCTCGGCGCCTATTGGCTTTTAGCTCGACGCTTATTGGCTTTTGACATGTAGGCCTTGGTCAGGCTCAACGCCTAGGGAGCCCGAGCCATGTCTGTGGAGTTGGTCCATTACATAAGCCGACTTACCGACTTCTCATATTTTTTTCCCCAATAGTGATCCCCCTACTCCTTGTGCCGACTTGTGGAGGCCAAGGAGTAGATCGGAATTGGGATAGATTGTATTTGGACTGAGCTTATAATGGAGCATTTATTGCCTGTACGATGGCCAGCACGAATATCGGGACATGTTACATCGTTCTAACACGCGTCGGTTCACTTCTCGAGGTCGTACGAGCTGTAGGCGACGACAAGACGAATAGGAGTGAGACGTGTGGCATGGTGCTTGATGGCGGACCCAAACGGCACGTGGTGTGGTACCACGTGTCGGGTTGGGGCATTCGAGGAGAGGCTGATTTGGCTTCCCATTTAATGTCGGAGCCACATGACACGGCTATAAAAGGGGCGCCTAATTGTCCTCATTTTCGCATTTTCATGCCCATCTCCATTCTCTCCTCTACTCTCTCTTCTCCTTCCCTTTCTTCGCTTTCTGCTTTCTACTTTTCTGCATTTTTTGGCATCTCCACAATCTCCAGTGAGCTTTCTTTCCCTCCTTTTTTTTAAAAAATTTCGCAAATGTCAAGCTCCGTAAGCCCTCAGGAGGGAGTCTACGGTGACAAAGGTGAAGCGAGCGGCTTCTGAGCTGCCTTGGAATCACCCTCGTTGCTGGCTGAGATGGCGGTGAATGCGAATATCCCATTCCGGCATTCGCAAAGAGTACTGGAATCTCCAGTGCAAAGGCTGATGACGTCTACCAGAACATCGAATTTGCCTCCCAAGCAGGATACAGTAGTGGAAGATTTTCCTGGCCAGTCTTACCCATTGTCCGAGAATAAAGCCGAGAAGGTTGAGGTAGAGGAAGGTTCTAAGGGGCCAATACCCTTGGTTTTGACTGAGGATAATCAGTTTCGGATCCCAATCGGGTATCATATACTCGAGTCGATCATCCTACATCTCCTTCTGCTGGACGAGCTACCCGACCGACCCCCCTGGGGCTGTCGCAATCTTTCAGGTTGTACTGCAGTGCGGCCTTCGCCTACCACCTCAAGAGGGACTTGTTTGGCTTTGCGGTTCTGTGGGCCGAGATGGAGCAGCCTGAGCTAAGTGTGGAGGAGTTCCTCCATTTGTACCAAGTACGGTCAAACCCTCAGCAGCTCGGCTGGTACTATTTCTACTCCTGGCGGAATACTGGCAGGGCTCTGATAACCGACCCTTCGTCCTCCAATAAAAATTTGAGGGATTGGTGATTCTGGGTCTTTGGTCGCTGGGAGACGGCCGAGTCAGGACCCTTCATACTCTGTGTTCCCCGAGCCTTCTTCAAGGCAGGTAATTCGAATAATACTACGTGTCGCTTTAATCGGTCAAATATTCTTTTCGCATTTTTTGACTATCAGCTCTTTACTTTTCAGTCGTCCCCAAGCGGCGGCCGAAGCTCGGCCCTGGTTCTGTAGCACGAATTCGAGACCTGTGAGCTCTGAGCACGGAGAGGAGATATTGTAGAAGGCTTCTCCAACCAGAGCATCTTCTTCAGTCGGGTCTGGACACGGCTTTGACAGGTAGCTGATGATCTGAACTCTTTTTTTTTTTTGCAATCCGTTGTTCGATTTACACTATTTGTCATGGGTTTTACATGTTTGTCGATGAAGGTTGAGCAATGATTATCCGTCGGCCGACTTAGGGATAATAGATCTTGAGATGCTTGGCATTCCAAGGATGAGGCAATAATTGGCTGGTCAGATCTTCCAATCGATATGTACTGGATCGGATGGTGCTTGCAATCACGTAGGGTCCTTCCCAGTTGGGCCCCAACGTACCTACATCGACCTCCTTGGTGTTTTGGAATGTCTTCCGGAGGACTAAGTCCCCTACTTGGAATCGTCTGATCTTGACTCGTGCGTTGTAGAATCGAGACACTTGCTACTGACGGACGATCATCCGAAGTCGAGCTTGTTCTCTTCGTTCTTCCAGAAGGTCGAGGTTGAGCGTCAGTCGTTCCTTGTTGTCATGTTCATCGAACGCACTTACTCGGGCGGTCAGCAGTCCGACCTCCACAGACGTGACGGCTTCCGACCCATTAGCCAGGAAAAAGGGAGTTTCTCTTGTCGCGGTCCGAGCTGTAGTTTGGTAAGCCCACAAAACCTTAGGGAGTTTTTCGACCCAAGCACCCTTAGCCCTATCGAGTTTGGTTCGAAGGTGTTGTTTGATGATCTTATTGATTATCTCGACTTATCCATTGGCCTGGGGATGTCGTGGAGACGAGTACACGTATCTGATCCCGAGGTTCTTGCACATCTCTTGATATTGCCTATTGTCGAACTGCTTCCCATTGTCTAAGACAATAGTCCGAGACAATCCGAAACGACAGATAATGTTCTTCCAAACAAAGTTTGTAATTTTCTGCTCGGTTATCTTGGTCAATGGGTTGGCCTCGCCTATTTAGTGAAGTAGTCGATGGCGACGACAGCGAACTTGGTTTGTCCCTTCCCTATAGAGAAATGACCGATGATGTCGATCCCCCATTGAGCGAAGGGCCATGGCCCGGCCATGGGAGTGAGCTCCTCTGGCGGCTGTTAAGGAATGATCGTGAACCTCTGACATTTGTCATAGCTCTAAATGAGCTTCCGTGCATCACGCTGGATAGTTGACCAGTAATAGCCTTGCCGTATAACCTTATGAGCTAGGGATCGCCCTCTAGAATAGTTTCAACAGATACCTTCGTGAATCTCCCTTAGGACATTTTCATCTTTGTTAGGTTGCAAACATCTCAGGAGGGGTGCAAAGAATCCTTTCTTGTATAGTATTCCGTTGAGCATAGTGTACCGAGCGGCTCAGATTTTTAGTCGTCGGGCTTCGACGCAATCCTCAGGTAGCTCGCCGGTCTCGAGATACCGAATGATAGGATCGACCCAAGTAGGTACCAAGTCAGTGGGGAGTACCACCGTGGAGTTGACCTCATCAACGCTCTGCTTGGCGACATACTCGATCGGGACAGACCTAGGGATATCGTCTTCATCGGCCGAGGCGAGCCTCGCCAGAAGGTCGACTTTGGCATTCTCAGCCTGAGGGATTCGGATGATAGTACAGTGTTGGAAACCACCGATCAACTCTCTTGCTTTTTATAGATAAGCTTTTAATCGCTCTTTTCTGGTCTGGTAGATGTCGGCTATTTGCTTGACGTGAGTCACTATATATGTCAAGGTGGGTGACTCCCAAATTGGCTGCCAAGCGAAGCCCGAGGAGCAATGCTTATTCCTCCGTGTTATGAGAGGCTTGAAATCCAAGTCTTAAGGTATACTGCATGTATATGTGATAGGGAGTTTCCCTACCCCACTTGCCTTAAAGTTAGAAGAGCCATCAACATAGAGTCGCTAATGGGTAGGGTGGGGAAATGAAGCGGGTGCGGATTGTTCCTGATTTTGCTAAATGGCCGACCCTTCAAACGAGCCGGTTTGGTTAGGGTCAGCCATGATAGGCTCGGGTTATTGTGTGATCTCAACAATAAAGTCGACCATGGCTTGGCCTTTGATCGCGACTCAAGGCTTATACTGGATGTTAAACTCGCTCAGTTCGATTGCCCATTTAGTGAGGCATCCCGAGGCTTTTGATTTTTGTAGTATTTGCTGCAGCGGTTAGTCGGTCAGGAAAATGATCAAATGAGCCTGGAAATATGACCGCATGCGTCAGGAGGAGATGACTAGTGTCAGGGCCACTTTTTCCAAGGTCGGATACCTTGTTTCTGCTAGGACGAGGGCTTGCTGACATAATAAACTGGGGATTGCTTTCCTTCATGTTCGCGAATTAGGGCCGAGCTTACTGTTGCGTCAGATACTGCTAAGTATATCAGCTACGGCTCGCCTGATTCGGGTTTTGAGAGTAAAGGCGGTGATCCTAAGTACTTCTTCAGCTACTGGAAGGCTGCCTCACACTTCTCTGTCCAGTTCACCATCTGTCGGCCCTTCAACTGCTTGAAGAAGGGGAGACATTTATCTGTGGCTTGGGACATGAAACGGTTGAGCGCAACAACTCTCCCAGTAAGCCTCTGAATGTCTTTGATCATCCTCGGTGAGTCCATGTTAAGTAAAGCTTGGATCTTCTCGGGATTTACCTCGATTCCTTGCTGGCTAAATAGAAAACCGAGAAACTTGCCCGAGCTTACATCGAATGCGCACTTGCTCAAGTTCAGCCTCATATGGTATTTTCGAAGGACGAAAAATATTTCTTCAAGATCGGCTATATGATTTGTCGCTTTAATGCTCTTGACGAGCATGTCGCCAATGTATACTTCCATTATTCGCCCGATCTGGCGAGCGAACATCGTGTTGACCAACCTTTGGTAGGTCGCCCCTACATTCTTTAACCCAAATGGCATCACTCAGTAACAATAAAGACCTTTGTTGGTGACAAAGGTGGTTTTCGATTTATTAGATGGGTGCATTATAATTTGGTTATAACCTGAATAAGCATCCATAAAACTAAGTAACTTGTGCCCCGTATGTCAAGCCCCAAACCCGAAAATCAAACTCACACAAATCTCGATCGTCGAATCCGGTGCCGACAGCCTTCGTAGTACCCCATTCTGCGCTCCCAGCGCCCATACGCCAGATTCTGATCTTGGGATCCTACAAGGAGGATTTTCTAACGTACATTTATCTTATAAGAAGCATAACCACAAGTTTACCCAAATCAAAAAGGCAACATCATCATCACATATCCACTAATATAATCATTTGAGTACAATACTGAAAGGGAAATACATATATCAAAAAATCAAAGCTCCAGAAGACCGCTGCACGCTCCAAGCTCAATGCAACTGCAACCTAACATCACATGCACGCATCTATCGTGCATAAGCTTATAAAAGCTTAGTGGGTGGTGTAAGTGTGTGCACAAGGTAAGTGTCAAGTAAGCAATATCAGAGTAATCAGAGTAAGTGGAAATACTGATAAGCCCATAATCATACAATATCAGAAATACTATCAAGATCATAAATCATACGATATCAGAGTAATGCGAAAACATGCTAATAGGCCCATAAATACCATCAGCCTTATCCAGGCTATGCGATACAAAAATATAATAAAAACAATATCATATACTGATGAAGCAATGTACATCAGCTATGTAATGCAGGGACAGTAAGCCAAATATCAGATGCGGATGATGTAATGCAATATGCGGTACGAATGAAATTACCAAAGTGGAGTAAAGTCGGGATGATAGTACATAGTATCGCAAGCTATGAGTCCATCACAAGGGACTTCTATCTAAACCGGTCCCATAACTAAATTTGGATAGCCAGACTCAATGTAGTAGACTCCTGATCTTAGGTTAGTCGTACGCCCAACCGAAATTCTTGTCATTACGAAGGTACACAACAATTAGTTACGCACCACCAACCCGAGTGAATAGTGAATGAATGAATATGCAACTCTTACTCAATAAGTCAACATATCAGTACAGTTTCTCTCTGGGATCATCACCGTGGTCTAGTACACTCTACATGTAAATCGCCTCTCACTAACGCATGACTATGCAAGTGGAAGAGACCTCACCATCCGCCTGGCCAGTAGTCAGCCAATATTTGAAAGTACCCTAATTTATCAAGTTACGTGAGGTTTGCGTCAGATTATCTACAGAGCCTGATAAGAAGATCAATTCAAGCGTCTGCCTCAACCGGATGTGCGCAAGCTCACCACAGATAAATATTAAGCCTCACATCCCATGTCCCAAAACACCAGGTGAATAAAACCCTTAAAAACAAGTTAGAAAATCATAGGGTTTTAAGGTGAGAAAACTTTTTCAAAATACGAAAATCTCTAAGTTTTTCTTGCCTTGTCAATTTTATCGAAATACTCTCGATATGATCGACCTGCATTGTCGAGTCCTCGATGCTTCATCGATACCATCGAAAAGAGGACCAAATATGTCCAACAACTTCACAACATATCTGGATGAATTATCGATGTATCGACACACCTATCGATATCATCGATACTCAAACCTCGAGCACATCGAAAGTGGCTCGATAGGCAGATTTTCGTTGCCCCTATTTTTTAAAGAAAATTTTAAATTCCTTCGATATATCGATGGTCCTTCCAATATGATCTAAACTCAAATATCGATAAGATCGGAAGACCATCGATGATATCGATCGAGGGCGTGCATTTCTTCCAGTAGATATTTCAGGTTGTTTTTAACATTGATCGGGGGCCATTCGAGGAAATCGATATTCATATGTCGATGATATCCAGGTTGGATCGATTGCATCGATACTAGAAACAAACTGTCCAGCAAGCTTACTGGTAAATCTATAGGATTTACCGATGCATCGACACTGCCTTCGATATCATCAATATGCAAATTGCGATGACATCGGCTGACCCTCGATCATTTCTTGAAAACCTGAAACATTTCAAGTCAAGTCTCTCTCATTTTTCAAGTATCGATGGATCGAACCTATCATTGATGGAATCGGAGTTCGAAATCTAATGACATTAACAATTTTTTCGATTCATCGATCAGTTGGCAAAAGGTTTCAAAAGCGTATGACTTTAAGGTTGAGTCATCGAGCTGACTATCAATGCTATCGAGAGTATACGCTCGATGATATCGAACTTAGTCATAAATGTGACCGTTTTACATCCGTTGGAACCTTTTGCCTATATATAGAGGACTTGTCTATTGTTGCTAGGAGAGAAAGTAGAGAGAGCTTTTGAGTGTTTAACTTTAGATCATATACCCAAAGCCCTTTCTCTCAAGGAAGTTCATCCTCCAATCCACCATTACCATTGATATTCAATAGGGTGGATTGGGGAATAAACTTTCACATTCAAGGATGCTCCAGCTACTACCTTAATGGCAAATCATTAAGCTGGGATGCCTTGAATGCCTAGATGATTGGAATTACTCTTTATTGGAAAACCTTTAGAGAGTAGGATTCCATCATAACCTTGACCCAACCCAAAACCAAGTATTGGTATATCTTTTTACGTTGCGGATCAAGGGAGCAGAAAACTCTTCGTCAACAAGGAGGAAGAGATCTTCGGCATTGTGGTTATTGGGACTCATCAACTTATTTGTAAGTATCTAGAGTCCAAGAGGACACTTGTGATCATTCCTTTGTAGGATTGGGTCTTAAGTGGTTCTCACCCTTTGAAGTCCTCGTAGGAGGCCTCCGGCGGGAGTGTACGTGGTGGATGCATTGTGTGGACCCTTGCTCTGTAGAGAGCATAAACATCTGGTTGAAGGTGAACCAGCAAAACCTTAGGTTTGAGGTCAACCGCTGTGAAACCTTGGGTTTGAGGTGAACTATGTACAAACCTCCAGTAGGGTCTTATGGAAGATCCTTGGCCAGTGTGCCTAAAAGTGGGTGCGTTGTATTGACTCTTACTCGTGAGAGCATAAACAGTCAGCCTCAGTGTAGGTTGTAAAGGTTGAAGGTGAACCTGATTTAAAATCTTAGGTTTGAGGTGAACCGTTGTGAAACCTCCTTAGTGAAATCCGGTACACTCAAGGGTTGAGTGCGGTTACCGGGAGTGGAGTAGACAAGTCGTCGAACCACTATAAAAATGATTGTGTTTGAGATGCTATTCTTCTGATTGTGTGATTTACTTTAATGTTTGTATACCTGAATATCTGAGATCACACCTCACACACTTACACAGTCATATCCATCATAAACTAGTTTGCATATTGTTTACTTCTTAGACAGTTTGTGATTGGATCCTCTATCGGGCTTGGTAGCCAGTAGAGTTATTTTTAGTAATCCTAATGTGTGTTCAGTTGTTAGGATTAGTATAATAGGATTTGAAATAAATAATAAAAATTTGTAAAAATCCTATTCACCCCCCACTAGGACATATAGGCATATCCCGACTTCTACTAAAGCGGTCTTCACTGCAATTTCAATTGGTATCAGAGCGGGTCTCTCTTTAAGGGCTTCACCGCCTAGAGAGTGATCTTGACTGAAGTTGGAATCATGTGCAAAAGTGTCCAAGAGGGTATGACAAACCAGAACAATTGCCTTGTAATTCACACTACCTTAAAAGTTAGAAATAGTTCAAAGTGGTACCTTGATTGTGGATGCTCCAGACACATGACTGGTGATCAAACTCACTTTTGTGAGTATTCAAACTTTGATGGAGGATCAGTCACATTTGGAGATGGAAGTTCAGCCAAAATAGTTGGACAAGGAACAATAGCTATACCAGGGCTCCCAAAGATCAAACATGTTCTCTGTGTAGAAGGTCTGAAACATAATCTCCTTAGTATCTCTCAAATCTGCGACAAAGAACACCTTGTCACTTTCTCAAAGGATGTGTGTAGAATTTTGGATCATACAGGAAAATCTCTCATAAAAGGTTTACGCACTAGTGATAATTGTTATGTCATTGAAAGTACAAGTGAGAGTGTGTTATCCACAAAGTGCAATATGGCTGTAAAGAATGAATCCAAACTGTGGCACCAAAGGTTGGGACACGTTCACTACCGAAATTTAGCAAAGCTCAGTTCAAAAAATTTGGTTAGGGGACTTTTCCCAAGATTAGAAAAGAAGAAAAAGTTGTATGTGGTGAATGTCTGAAAGGAAAACAGATTAAAGTCGGACACAAAAAGACAACCACCATAACAACAACAAAACCTTTGGATCTGCTACATATGGATCTAGTTGGACCAATGAAAGTGGAAAGCCATGGAAGGAAAAGATACTTCCTGGTGGTAGATGACTACACCAGATTTACTTGGGTAGCATTTCTTCGAGAAAAATCAGATGCGTTTGAGGAATTTGTGATCCTGGCAAAATGACTCCAGAATGAAAAGGAGTATGGCATAAATCGCATAAGAAGTTGTCATGGTGGAAAATTTGAAAATGAAAGATTCGAAAGATATTACAATGAGAAAGGAATTCGTCATGAATTCTCTGCCCCAAAAACCCCTCAGCAAAATGGAGTCGTTCAAAGGAAAAATCGTGTATTGCAGGAAATGGGATCTGTTATGCTAAATGGGAAAGATATGGCAAAAAGTTTTTGGGCAGAAGTTGTCAATACTGCCTGCTACATCATAAATAAAGTATATCTCAGAGCAGGTCTGAATAAAACTTCATACGAATTATGGTTTGGGAAACTGCCTAGTGTGAAATATTTTCGAGTCTTTGGTAGCAAATGTTATATCCTGAGAGACAGAGATCACCTAGGGAAATTTGAGTCTAAAAGTGATGATGGTATCTTCTTGGGGTATGCAATGAATAGTCGTGTGTATAGAGTATACAATCTAAGAACCCTCACTATTCAAGAGTCAGTCAATGTGGTAATTAATGATCAACCTCATGAAGAAGATACACCTGCGAATGAATTAGAAGATGATGTAGATTCATGCATAATAGAAAAATCTCATAACAAAACTACATCACCCCGCGAACCTCAACCATCATCTGACACTCTCATCATAAAAGATCACCCTCATGAACAAATTATTGGATATCCTAACGACGGTGTAAGAACTCGACGACTGATAGAAAATATCTATAGTCATTTCTGTTTTACCTCAAAAATTGAACCCAAGAATGTTGTGGAAGCTCTTCAAGATGAACATTGGATAAATGCTAAGCAGGAAGAATTTCAACAATTTCAAAGAAATGAGGTATGGCAATTGGTTCCCAGACCACTCAATACAAATGTCATTGGAACCAAATGGGTCTTCAAGAATAAATCTGATGAATCAGGAAATGTGATCCGGAACAAAGCAAGGCTTATAGCTCAAGGGTACTCACAGATAGAAGGCATTGATTTTGATGAAACATTTTCTCCTGTAGCTCGCCTTGAGTCTATCAGAATTCTTCTGTCCATTGCATGTGCATTAAAATTTAAACTATTTCAAATGGATGTTAAGAGTGATTTTCTTAATGGAGATCTCGCTGAAGAAGTCTATGTTGAACAGCCAAATGGATTTTCGGATCCTAAGTGTCCTCATTACGTATATCATCTAAACAAAGCCCTCTATGGTCTCAAACAAGCACCACGTGCTTGGTATGAATGATTGACAAAATTTCTATTGGACCATAAATTCTGCAGAGGGAGTGTTGATAAGACTCTGTTTAGCCAAAAGATAAAAGATTCACTGCTTATTGCACAAATTTATGTGGACGATATAGTCTTTGGTTCAACATGTGAAGATATTGCATACAAATTTGCCAACCTCATGAGATCAGAATTTGAAATGAGTATGGTTGATGAACTAAACTTCTTCTTAGGATTGCAGGTCAAGCAACTACATGATGGAATCTTTCTCTGTCAAACCAAGTATGCAAACGATTTGGTGAAAAGGTTTGGTCTTGAATTTGCTCGCGCTCTTATCACACTCCCATGAGCACCACACTCAAACTCTCCAAAGATGCAAATGGCAAGAGTGTGGATCAACATCTCTACCGAAGTATGATAGGTAGTCTACTATATCTCACAGCTAGTCGTCCCGACATATCTTTTAGCGTTGGAGTATGTGTTCGATATCAAGCTGATCCTAAAGAATCTCACCTAACGGCCGTTAAGAGGATCATTAAATACATAGCAGTAACTACCTCCTTCGGACTGTGGTATCCATTTGAAACATCCGCCATCATTGCTGGGCACTCTGATGCCGACTGGGCAGGAAATTTAGATGATCGAAAATCAACAAGCGGAGGATGTTTCTGTGTAGGAAACTGTCTAGTCTCCTGGCAGAACAAGAAGCAAAATTCAATATCGTTATCTACTGCCGAGGCTGAATATATTGTTGCTGGAAGCTGTTGTGCACAACTCCTCTGGATGAAACAAATGTTGTTGGACTATGGGATTGAACAACCCACAATGAGTCTTTTCTGTGATAACACAAGCGCAATCAACATTTCAGAGAATCTTGTTCAACATTCTCGGACTAAACACATTGACATCCGTCATCATTTTATCCGAGAACTTGTTGATGACAAGATTATTACATTGGACTATGTTTCCACAGAAAAGCAACTCGCAGACATCCTCACCAAACCTCTTGATACAAATAGGTTTAGTGATCTTCAAAAATCCATTAGGGTCTGCACTCACTAAATCTCAGTAAACATGAGCCACGCAGGTAAATCTTCACACTAGGACATTTATGGTTATATGTCAGCCACAAGTCTAAACTCCTTGTATTAATCATGTCAATTTTGGGCTGAAATTTTTTTTTGGGAAATTGTGTATGTCCATGGTTGGACTGAACATATTCTTTTTGGTTAAGTTCTGATGGGATAAACTATTAAGCTACTACTGTCTGTGGCAGTATATAGTTGGATATTTTGGTTTCATTTTGGGATATGGCTGAGTATAATTCTTATCTTTTCTGCCATGATTCTGTTTTGAGTCCCTCTGGCTTATTTATGTCTGATATGGTATGCGTGTACTGTTCGTTACTGATTATTCTATCTGCGATATCACTAATTTATCTGATCTACTATGCATCCATATGTTCTGAAATTGATGTCTGCTTAAACTAAGTTAATTATTATACATCAATTGTTCTGCTTCTGCCTATTCGGTTCTCCCAAGTAATTCACTCTTCAGTCAATATCACTTGATATATCTTTGTCTATGACTGACAAAAAGGGGGAGAACATTTACAAACACCCCAAATGGAAATTGTATATCTGCTTAGATGTTGTTGCAAGTGTTAGGGGGAGCAACTGTAACAAGCAAGAGGGAGTTGGAGTTTACAAGTCAGGGGGAGCAGTTATTGGGTGTGTACATGGGCTAGAAATTGTAAAATTGTGTAAAAGCATGTACACACAATTTAGGGTGTGTCTGTCTAGAGTGTTCTAGGGTGTTTCGGGGATTTTGTCACGTAATTGACAAAGGGGGAGAGTGAAAGTGCCCTGCTTTGTCAAGTTACGTGAGGTTTGCGTCAGATTGTCTACATAGCCTGATAGGAAGATCAATTCAAGCATCTGCCTCAACCGGATGTGTGCAATCTCGCCACAGGTAAATATTATGCCTCACATCTCATGTCCCAAAACACCAGGTGAATAAAACCCTTAAAACAAGTTACAAAATCATAGAGTTTTAAGGTGAGAAAACTTTTTCAAAATAGAAAAATCTCTAAGTTTTTCCTGCCTTGTCAATTTTATCGAAACACCCTCAATATGATCGACCTGCGCTGTCGAGTCCACGATGCTTCATCGATACCATCAAAAAGAAGACCAAATATGTCCAGCAACTTCACAACATATCTGGACGAATTATCGAAGTATCGATACACCTATCGATATCATCGATACTCAAATCTCGAGCACAACGAAAGTGGCTCGATAAGATCGACAGGCAAATTTTCGGTGCCCCTGTTTTTTAAATAAAATTTCAAATTCCTTCGATATATCGATGGTCCTTCCGATATGATCTAAACTCAAATATCAATAAGATCATAAGACCATCAATGATATCGATCGAGGGCGTGCATTTCTTCCAGCAGATATTTCAGGTTGTTTTTAACATTGATCAGGGATCATTCAAGGAAATTGATATTCGTATGTCGATAATATCGAGGTCGGATCGATTGCATCGATACTAGACACAAACTGTCCAGCAAGCTTACTGGTAAATCTATAGGATTTATCGATGCATCGACATTGCCTTCGATATCATCGATATGCAAATTCCGATGACATCGGCTGACCCTCGATCATTTCTTGAAAACCTGAAATATTTCAAGCTAAGTCTCTCTCATTTTTCAAGTATGGATGGATCGAACCTATCATCGATGGAATCAGAGTTCGAAATCCGATGACATCGATAATTGTTTCGATTCATCGATTAGTTGGTAAAAGGTTTCAAAAGCGTATGACTTTGAGGTTGAGTCATCGAGCAAACCGTCGATGCTATCGAGGGTATACGCTCGATGATATCAAACCTGCTCGATGATATCGAACTCAGTCATAAATGTGACCGTTTTACATCCGTTGGAACCTTTTGCCTATATATAGAGGACTTGTCTATTATTGCTGGGAGAGAAAGTAGAGAGAGCTTTTGAGTATTTAACCTTAGATCATATACCCAAAGCCCTTTCTCAAGGAAGTTCATCCTCCAATCCACCCTTACCATTGATATTCAATAGAGTGGATTGGGGAATGAACTTCCGCATTCAAGGATCCTCCAGCTACTACCTTAATGGAAAATCATTAAGCTGGGATACCTTGAATGCTTAGATGATTGGAACTACTCTATCTTCCTTATAGGAAAACCTTTAGAGAGTAGGATTCCATCATAACCTTGACCCAACCCAAAGACGAGTATTGGTATATCTTTTTGCGTTGCAGATTAAGGGGCAGAAGACTCTTCATCAACAAGGAGGAGAAGATCTTCGGCATTGTGCTTATCAGGACTCATCAACTTATTTGTAAGTATCTAAAGTCCAAGAGGACACTTGTGATCATTCCTTTGTAGGATTGTCTTAAGTAGTTCTCACCCTTTGAAGTCCTCGCAGGAGGCCTCCAGCGGGAGTGTACGTGGTGGGTGCGTTGTGTGGACTCTTGCTCTGTGGAGAGCATAAACTTCTGGTTGAAGGTGAACCAACAAAACCTTAGGTTTGAGGTCAACCTCTGTGAAACCTTAGGTTTGAGGTGAACCGTGTAGAAACCTCTAGTAGGGTCTTATGGAAGATCATTGGCCAGTGTGCCTAAAAGTGGGTGCGTTGTATTGACCCTTGCTCGTGAGAGAATAAACTGTCAGCCTCAGTGTAGGTTGTAAAGGTTGAAGGTGAACCTGATTTAAGACCTTAGGTTTGAGGTGAACCGCTGTGAAACCTCCTTAGTGAAATCCGGTACACTCAAGGGTTGAGTGCGGTTACCGGGAGTGGAGTAGACAAGTCGTCGAACCAATATAAAAATGACTGTGTTTGAGATTGTTATTCTTCTGATTGTGTGATTTACTTTAATGTTTGTATACCCGAATATCTGAGATCACACCTCACACACTTACACAGTCATATCCATCATAAACTAGTTTGCGTATTGTTTACTTCTTAGAAAATTTGTAATTGGATCCTCTACTGAGCTTGGAAGCCAGTAAAGTTATTTTTGAGTAATCCTAATGTGTGTTCAGTTGTTAGGATTAGTGTAATAGGATTTGAAATAAATCATAAAAAATTGTAAAAATCTTATTCACCCCCCTCTAGGACATATAGGCATATCCCGACTTCTACTAAAGCAGTCTTCACCGCAATTTCAATTGGTATCAAAGCGGGTCTCTCTTTAAGGGCTTCACCGCCTCGACACTCGGCCTCGATAATCGTAATCGACAATCGGCCACAACAATCGGAATCGACAATCGGCCACAACAATCAGAATCGATCAATAATTGGCCTCGATGATCTCAATCGGCAATCGGCCAACAATCAGAATCGATCGATAATTGGCCTCGATAATCAGAATCGGCAATCGGCCACAACAATCAGAATCGATCAATAATTGGCCTCGATGATCAAAATCGGCAATCGGCCACAATTATCGAAATTAATCGATAATCAGCCTCGATAATCGGAATCGGTAATCGGCCACAACAATCAGAATCGATCGATAATCGACCTCAATAATCGGAATCGACAATCGGCCACAACAATTGGAACCGATCGATAATCGGAATCGGCAATCGGTCACGATGATCAGCCTCGACAATCGGCATTGATGAGAATGGGCCTAACAAGGCCCAAGGGAAGATCACAATGTGGACACTCAACCATCATTGCCCATCAATGTGGACATTTAACCAACACTGCTTCCAAGAAGTGGCCCACATGAACATCATTACATACCTCATGGCAAAATCACACATCACATTGGACCTTGAATACACAATAGGTGGGCCCTTCACCTGGGCCTCAAATACATCACATGGGCCTCTCATATACATCACGTCGGGCCTCGCCAAAGGTCACGAACGTATCACGGAGGGTCTCCTTACGTGGGTCATATATATACATCAATGTGGGCCTCGCCAAATGGGCCTGATACACATCACAATGGGCTGCTCAAATGGGCCTAATACACATAACAGGTGGGCCGCACCAATGGGCCTCAAATACACAATAGGTGGCTTCAAATACATCCAATCGGGCCCACCGTTTTAGGTGAACTATCTACACGATACATCTATTTTTGGAGATCATTTGCCCCAAAAATGAATCATATTGAAAGATCATCTGGACCACACCTTAAATAGCAGTGGAGATAACGATTTCCACTCTTTAAAATCCACAGGGCCCACCATAACGTTTATTTTCTATTCAATCTCCTGCTGCTTATGCAATGTGGTCTACTTGATAGATGGACAGTGTGGATCACAAATGCATCACGGTGTGCCCCACGTAGCCCGTCAGATAGACGGCATGGAAATAGCACATACATCATGGTATCCCACAGAGCTGGCTGGCGTCAACCAGCAGCTATGTGACTGCACTGTCCAGATGGACAGTTAGGATATAACACGTATCATCGTGGGCCACAGATAAACGGTAGGATGAAACTCATATATCACAGTGGTGGTGGTCCACATCCATGGACTGGACAGAGTGGATAAAACATTTGCATCATGGTGGACCCACGCCCATCAGCTGGATGAACAGATGGACGGTTGGGATGAACACATGCATCATGTGGAGTCCACATGTGCGTGGGTCCCACGGCTGCTATCCAGCATGGATAAAACATATATATCATGTGTGGCCCACAGATGCACGGTGTGGATAAAACACGTACCACATGATCAAACCCACTGATCATGCGTTAATGCAGCAGCTATATAACTGTTATAAGGCACAACGGCCAATTAGCTTCCCACTGTCCACTCCCTGAACGGTGAGGATATAACACATCCCACATGATAGCCCCACACCCTACACGTGCAAAACGTGCAGGGTGGGTCCCACGGTCCCAGACATTGGGCGGTGTGGATAAACTCATAAATTACGGTGATGTCCCATGAAGGGACGGTGTGTTTACAACACATCATCAATGAAGGCCCCCACCTGCTGGGCTAGTTGGGTGGATGGCATGAAGGGCACATGCATCAGGTGGGGTCCACATGATCTGGACGGTATGGATGTCGCACGTATCAATGGGCCCCACCATCCAGAAAATGCTGGACGGTGTGGATTTTACATACATCATGCGGGACCCATAGATCTTGCTGACGTTAATGGCAACCACACGCTGCTGGGTCCCCATGTGGCTGGAGATGAACGGCCAGAATAAAACACATATGCTAAGGTGGGCACCACACGCAACTACAGCAGCTAAGTAGCTGGTTTGAACCAGCCAACCACGTCCAGGTGAATGGACGTTAGGATACAACACATGTATCAGGTGGTACCACGGTCCATGGTTTGGACGATGTAGGTTCATATACATCAAGGTGGGCTCCATCCAAATGGACGGATGACGTGGATGGAATCCAAGCATCAGATGGGTCCCACAGGATTACGTGACGTCCTGATAGCAGCCATGCTACTGCTGGGGTGGAAGGATGGTATAGATAAACACATACATGATGTGGGTCCTGCATGGATGGACGGCACAATAAAACACTTCCATCATGGTTGGGACCCACTACACATGGCAGGTGAGGTTAGAATACATACATCAGGGCCCCAACAGATCAGCTAACGTCCATGAAGATGGACGGTCTTGATATAACACGTACATCACGGTGGAGTACCCAGGCACCATCTAAACGGGTCCAACACCGTCCAGATCATCTGGACGGTGTGGATGAAAATAATACATAAAGGTGGGGCACCATGGCATCTTCTCACAGTTTCCAGCACCATCCAAAGCATTGGACGGTGTGGATATAATTACATAAATCATGGTGAGTCCCACCATTCCTGATGGACGGTGAGGATACAACAAATGCATCAGGGTCGCGTCCCACATGGGCCACCTCATACATCTATATAATATATTATATTATTATTATTATTATTTTAATCAAGTAAAGCCAGCGTCCAGGGATCCAACGTCCAGACCCTGGACGCTGGACGGTGTGGATATTAATACATACATCAAGGTGTACCCCACCGTCCCACCTACTGGACGGTGGTGGGGACACAACATGTACATCAATGTGGGCCCCACGGTGCATCCAGCACCTGCCAGACCTGTCCAAATGGACAGTCAGGTGGGCCGTTTGGACGGTCTGGATGAAACACATAAAGGCAAGGTAGGTCCACATTCCACGTCCAGCACCATCCAAACATTGGCCATGTAAATCAACACCGTCCATCGAGGTGGACCATCACACTAGAAAAAGAGAGAGAGAGAGAGGGAGGGAGGGAGGGAGGGAGGGACCCCACCACTATGGGCCCTCCCTATACAATGCATACATCAAGTGGGTCCCAAATCATGTGGACCGTACATCAAAATCAAATGAAATGAACACCCACCTCAAGATCCCTTCTTCTTTCTTCCATCAACGCGTTCTATAACCCAAAGGAACGTGATCCAACAGTTGAGTTGAGGCTTGAAGGGTGGAGATATGAGGTAGGAAGGTGGGCCATATTAGCTCCTCCATGGAAGTCATGGACGTTTTTGCTCTCATGGGTTGCTTGCTTGAAAATGGAGAAATGAGAGAGAGAGAGAGAGAGAGAGAGAGAGAGAGAGGATGGGATGTAAGGAGAGAGAGAGAGAGAGGGATGGGGTGATGGAGTGAGTGATGTGTACTTGACATGTAAGGGTGTGTAAGAGAGAGAGTTGACTTTAGGGATGGTGTTGTACTTGACATGATGTGGTGATTGATGGGATTGATTGATATGACATGTTGCAGAGATTCTCTTGGGATTGCAAACGCGTGACGTTTTCTCGAACTAAATGCGGGCCCACATCTCTTGGCCTGGGTATCGCATCGGCACGCGAGACGCGGCATCAGAACACGATGATGGTGCGGTAGTAAGGGTATAGGTCTCGGGTCGAGCCGACTCTGGAAAATGGGATACGACTCAGGGTCGCGCACAACTGCCGATCAAAGATCCCGAGCCACCGGAATTCGACCGAGAGGAACGCAGAAGTTTACGGAATGGTACGGGCTAGGATACGGGTCTTACACCGCAGTACTGTCGACTAACTGGTCGATCCTGGAAAGAGGAAGGTAGGCTTTATTTAGGTCGGTATGTCTATACAAACTCGCCACTTTCCGTTGGCCTTTTTTATTAGCACGACATTAGCTACTCAATCGGGATAGTACACTTCCTCAACAAACTTGGCCTTGAGGAGCTTGTTGACCTCCTCTTCGATCACTGCATATCTGTCAGAGCCAAGGGCGTGTCACATCTGTCGGACCGGATTGTATGTCAGATCGATGTTGAGGCGATGAGTGATAACTGAAGGGTTAATCCCTGGCATATCTTTGTGAGACAATGCAAAAATGTCGGCATATCGTCGCAACAAAGAGATTAGCTTGTCCTTCAACAGTAGTGTCCAGGACGAGCCAACTCGGACGGTTTTGGAAACGTCGGACTCGTCCAGTGGTATCTGGACGAGGTCTTCTATCGGCTAGCCTCATTCAGGTGACTCGTCGCGAGGATCCAGGGACTCGATCGTCGCTACCTCAGATGGGGCTTTCAGAATTGTAGCGTATCATCGTCAGGTGTCGTACTGATCCCCTTTGACGATTCGAACTCCCTACTCAGTCGGAAATTTCATGGAGAGATGGTACGTTGAAACTATGGCTCGAAGAAGGCATGGCGAGGGTTAGTCGATTATAGTAGTGTAAACTGAAGGTTGGTCAACTATGAGAAAGTCGACCATGACTATTGCTTGGTTTGGTGTGTCCCCAGCAGTGAGGGGAAGTTAAATGGTTCCCTTGGGAAGAATTTGTTCGCCCGAGAAACCGATCAAGGGAGTTCGTACTGGTTGTAACGTGGACCGTTCGATACTCATCTTGTCGAATGCCTGGTTGAATAGTACATCGACGGATGACCCTGTGTCAACGAGGACCCTGAAAACTTTGCGGTTCGTGGTAGTGACGGTGACGACCAAGGCATCGTCGTGTGGATGGTAGATACCTCTCCAGTTTTCTCTCCTTTGGGGGTCAAGCCAGGATTATGACCGTGGACTCAGGCCAACTAATGCTCCTCGAATAGGTTTTCCGAGCATTGTTTGAGTTGCCTCCCCCTTTGTGACCACCGACGATGGTTCGAATTTCCTTCGTTGGTCGGTTATCATTCGGGCTTTCTTCCGCATTCATAGTTCTATCAGCCCCTTGATGCACATGCTCACCAAGAAGACCTTCTCGAATGAGCCTTTCAATTTCCTGCTTCAGGTTGTAGCAGTCACTCATATTGTGTCCATGATCATGACGAAAATGACAATACTTGTTCCTGTTTCACCAATCGGAATTGCCTCGCAGTTTGTTCGGCCAGTTGACAAAGTTCTCACCCTTTATTTCCATCAAGACTTGCTCATGAGGTTTATTGAGGGGGGTGTACGTTGTGATCTTGTTGTCAGGTCGCTTACCTAACCTGCGTTTGTCCCAAGGCCGATCGTCTTTTTAGTTCTTGTTGGCCAAGTCATCTCCTTCTTCGTCGATTCTTTGGCCGAGGGATTTCTGTTTTGCGTCGCCTCTCGTAGGATCTTAGATTCCTCTGTGTAGTGTATTTCTACAACCGATTCATGAACTTGGCCAATGTAGATGGGAGGTTCTTGTCCAAGGAGAAGAGAAAGGGTTTATCTCTTAGCCCTTGCATGATGGTGTTTAGGGACATTTCATTCGAGTGCTTTCGGACCTGTTGGGCTTCGAGATTGAAGCGTCAGATGTAGTCCTTGAGGAGTTTTCCTTCTTTTTGAATTATGTTATTCAGATGTGTCGATGCTTTAAGCTTCTTCTTTCCCCCGATGAAGTTCGTGACAAACACATCACTGAGTTCGGCAAACGAACTAATGGACTTCAGTTTTATTTGTTTGAACTAGACCTTGCAGCATCGGATAGAGTAAGTGAAAAAGCTTGGCACATGACTGCATCTGAGGCATCGTGCAACTCCATGTAGATCCGGAAGGATTCTACATGCTCAGTTGGGTCGGCCTTTTCGGTGTAGAGCGCAGTCTACGGCAAGCGGAACCTTTTTGGTAATCAAGCTCGTAGTACGTCAGCTACGAATGGGGATTCTGCCTCCTCTTTTTCAGAAGGGTTGACTGACTGATTTTGCTTCATATCTGCAATTTGTTTCTGCAGGTTTTAGATCTCAATCTTCCAAGGTTCCTCGCTTTCCTCAGTTCCCTTGGCCGGGGGTCGGTTGCGCCTCCTCCGATCTATCTCATGGCAAAGGTCGGAAGCAGGCAAGGGGAAAATCCCTGAAACATGAGTTAGGCCGGCGCAGCTGAGTCCTGACATTGGCTTGGCTGAGGAAATGCTCGTGGGGTAGAAGGCTGTAGGTTGGATTGGCAGACGCCAGTCGACTACCCTTCCCTCCGATCAGGTTCCTGCGCTTGTCAAGAGTACTGCATCTGTTCCAACATCCACCTCATGTAATCTAGGTCGGATCTGATGTCTTTTTTTCCAAGCATCACACCGGCCATTTCCCTAGTTCTGTTGAGTACGCCTAGTCGAACCGGAGGTTGCTTGGCGAGATGGAGAGCCCTGACAAGTCTCCGGTCGCGCTGACTGATCCACGGGTCGTGGGGCTTGACCGGCTGCTGGTAGGGTTACAATCGGAGTCACCTCAAATGGGGTTGGAACTTTCTTTTTTTCTCTCGCCATGGGAGGTTGTGTAGTGTTCTTGGTAGAGCGAAAATGACTTACGATGGCGTTCCCACAGACGGCACCAAACTGTTGATGCAGTTTCCGGCTCACCCCTTCTACTACTCGAACACCTGCACAGGAAGAAAACAATGGAGACCCTGTTTTGTACAGGGGACCCTCTGATGCCAAAGTTAGGCCTGGACTCCGGGTCTAATAACTTAATGATGGGTTAGGGGTGAGAATGTGTGTGTACCTTTCACCATTAGGCTTTTCTCTCTTATAGAGGAGGTGCAATCCAGTGAATTTGGGATATTTCTCTGATTTGCAGGAGATTTGGATTATACAAGCCGACCCCGAGATCTTAGATCTCCTAGATTTTTGGGATTGATGGTATCTTCTGAGGATCTCGAGAAGGAAATCTTTCATCTCGAGACGTCTCCTTGGTTCGGCTCTAAAGGAGATAATGTCAAATGGTACTAATTGAGTTGTGCACCGATTAAATCGCGGTTGACTGTGAACGACCGATTCATGGCCGACCTAGTAGGTAGACCAAACTAGGGTTGGGCCATGATTCGATCGACCTTATGTTTTGGCCGACCTATGCATTGAGTTAGTATTATATGCCTCTGAAGGCCTTGACTCTTAGCTCGATGCCTATTGGGTCTTGGCTTGGTGCTTATTAGCTCTTGGCTCGGTGCTTTATTGGATCTTGGCTCGGCGCCTATTGGCTTTTGACTCGGCGCTGATTGGCTCTTGACATGTAGGCCTTGGTCAGGCTTAATGCCTAGGGAGCCTGGGCCATGTCTGTAGAGTTGGTCCATTCTATAAGCCGACTTACCGACTTGTCATATTTTTCCCCAACACATAATTAACTAGAGTAGATCAACCATACCCTAAACCCAACAACCTTGGTACCATGGTTGGAGCATCGACAAGCAGTTGTAGTTCAAAGGAGCTGAAGACTCTTCACCACTAGGAAGATCTTCAACAACATATGCTGAAACGGGGCTCACTCACTTACAAGTAAGTCTAAGAGTCCTTGTGTGGGATTGGGATTCAGAATTTTGAGTTTTCAAACTCGTTAAGACCTTTCATAGGCTTCCAACGGGAAATACATGCAGTATCCTTGTGTAGGACCTGTTGCCTTATGTAGGCATATAAGTTGCCTTGTGTAGGCCCTAAGAAGTGTCCTTGTGTATGACCTATTGCCTTGTGTAGGCATATAGGTTGCCTTATCTAGGCTCTTAAAAGTGTCCTTGTGTAGGACCTATTGGCTTATGTAGGCATTGCCTTGTGTAAGCATAAAATTGTCTTGTGTAGGTACTGAAGGTTACCTTGTGTAAGTTCCTTAGTTTAACCTTATGTAGGTTATAAATGTTCATGGTAATCTAATTTAAAACCATTAGATAGTGAAATCCGATACACTCATAGGTTGAGTGCGTCCGCCGGGAGTGGAGTAGGCACATAGTCGAACTACTATATATGATCGTGTTTGGAGTTATCTTTGTGCATTTGTTAATTATGTTTATGTGATTTAAATACTTAATTATAATGCATGATTAATGCATGATTAGCATGAATGTTTAGGATTGATAAGAATCACATCCCACACACTCATATACACTATCTCTATAAGATAGTTGCTTATTTGCATATCCTTCATAGTCTATGTGATTAGATTCTCTATAGCTTGGAAGATGTAGAGTTAAATTGAATTGATCAATTTGATTGGTAAATAGTTTAAGCTTGTCAATTTAAGTTTTCAATAGAAATATTTTTAAAAGTCCTATTCACCTCCCTCTAGGATACTTGGACATAATTTTGTACTTCAATTAGAAGTTTCAACCGCAGTTTCATTAATCACGAAAGGTCAATGGCACTTTTATTATATTCTGTATTTTATTTTAATTATACATTGATCAATTACATATTCGCTTATCAATTATTATTATTTATTTTCTTCTTGAGGCATGGGGATTAAACAATGATAATAATAGTAAGAGTAATATCAAATGTACGATATCTTGATTTACATCCTATTGGCCCGAGAAAGTCAAAGAGATCAATCTTAAGGATTAGTAAAACTCAGACATTGGAGATTTGATTAAGCCCAAATATAATGGCATGCCATAGATTGATTTGAGATAGAAAACCGTGATAAGGGAGAAATTAAGGGATCGAACAAAAAGATGCATTTTGAATAGGCACCACCTCTCTCTTATTATATGGTAATCATAAGGGACTAATGACGGTGTGTGTTTATCGTGATCCTCTAACAAACATATGGCTGGAATATATATTAATCTGCACTGTTATAATTGTGAGGTCTTTCTTTATGGATGGATGATAGCCCAAAAAAATACTAAACAAACTATTATATCTTATTCAATTAGTGGGAATGAAATGGACAACTAAAAGGTAAATAATCAGTAATTCAAATCCAATGAATTTTTGGGTGACGTTCTATTCCTAACAGGACTCGTGGTTTAAAAGGTATGGATTGGAGTATATATTTTCCACTATAGATGAGTTACCACCAATTAGTAGATGATGAAAAACACATACAATAGTCTCTCTAACCTTTATGGAAATGTTATTCTTAAATGAGAAATCTGGGATCTAGAATGGAAAATTTTATAATATGGCACATACCATTAAATTATGTACATGTGTACAAGTTAAATAATGACTGGTGATGGGCCTAATGGCTTTATTATAAAAGAAAATGGAACTGCTCCATTTTAGGCATATTTGATATAGCCATTTTAATGGGATCATAACTACTGAAGGCTTGAAGTCCCATTTAGTGAAATCAATGGACAACAAATTTGTCCAAGTAATTGTTGTCTATAGCCTCCTTAGTTAGGTGGGCTCAAATATAGACTTAGTCCAATTATTCTTATTGTAGCATTTTTTTTTAACTATTTGAATTTGTCTTTTGTAGCAAAAATAAAGGGACCATCATAAGCAAGTCATGAGTGGTTGAAAAGCCCATATAAACCCCATAGTAATGTACAAATTCAAATGGGCCATATCTGAAGCCTGATTCACTTTCTTTTAAGATTAAGTGTATCTTATTAAGGGTTTTTAATCAACGATTTGTGTGTTGATTTAGGACATGTATTAGGAAGCAACTTGGGGTTTTTTTACCAAGATCTAACCGATAGGTGGTCCATTTTTATGATTAACGATTAAGATCTCTTGAAATGATGATGATCAAAGTATGTATTTAAATAAAAGAACTCAAAATGATAAAATTTTGATTTTTTGTGATATTGATTATGATATATTAGTATCATGATTGTAATCATTTAAGGTGGGTTACACATTTTTGGAGTTAATAAAAATGTATATCTCACACGTTTCTTGATTATTAAATGTACGTATGCATGCAGGAGAATGTGGTTTTTTTAATATATCCTTCAATTCACTATTAATCAAGGGACCATTAGTGATTGGAACCATCATTAATCGTGATGATCAACGTTGATGAGACGATTTATAATCAACGGTGATTATTAACGGTAATGATTAGATCCATCACGAATGGACATGGTCATTGGTGATGATATGACTCTCTTAATATCTATGAACTTATTTTCTTGAAATCTGATGATAAGGTTTATACATGTGATATAATTAGGATTTATGTAATCAGATCTAAGTGCATTTTTCATTAGAAAATAGAAAACTTAGTGCTAAGATACTCCATATGTAAAGGTTATAATGCATAACTTGAGTGTGAGTTAAGTGTCCTTTACCAAATGATGCATGCAACATGTAATGAAAGGTTGCACATTATACAAATATATATTCTTATAAAAGCATCATATTCATCTTAAATAAGATAACTTGATTGATCTACACTACCCATTCAGGTATTTTGACTTTCAGATCTCGTTAAGATGGGTTGACTACTTTTATACCTTGAAATTTTGAATAATACGTAGAAATACTAATGATTAGTGCATTTGTTTACTTTCGATGAAATAAAAGCATCCAAATGGCAAAATCAGATCTTTGAAATGTACTCATGGTATGCTTCAAAACTCCACCAACAGAATGCCACGGTAGCCTGAACAATCCAAAAATTCGTATATCTTCTCTCTACATGATTATGAGAATGGTGGACAAGTTTTTGAGAATGCCACAGTTCTTCCATCAATAAAAAATCAACTGGCTAGGCCTAGTGAGCTAACCTATCATGGTTCATGCACATCATAATTAAAATATAAATATATGAATGACACGAGATGCATTGATGTGGGAATGCATCAAGTGGGTTGATCAGTCCATCTCTCCCCTTTTGGGATAGGCTTCCACCATCTGGATAGGCTTTCACATAATGTGAACATCCAGGTATGGTCCCTTAAGTCACCTGGTACTGTAAGTACCTATATGTCATTCAGGGAGTCCCAAGTATTCAGCGTAGTTATGCGATACATGACATGAATGCACGATGAGAATGATTAGTGCATGGTATTAACAGTTGGTGTGTGTGTGTGTGTGTGTGTGTGTGTGTGTGTGTATACAACGCAACATATGGCATTTCAATTCGATAAGCATTCAATACAAAAGATCATAATCATCAAAACAATGAGATGACTATTTTAATAACAATGGAGAGGAAACATATTGGGATCACTCACCTAATGGTTTGGTGAAGATGAATTGTTTTTTGAATAATTGAAATATGATAGTTTAGAATTTCCTAGAATACAACATGTATATAGAATCATTATCCTAATTTATATGAATTCATATGATAGGGCACACCTTTGATTGATCGAGGACATGATCAGGGTCCACAATAATCTCAAATCTAGATCACTTCAGATCCAACCCTTAATATAGGGTCTGTAATCACATCCATTTCATGTGGCCCACTTTATTAATCAAAGTGGTCTTTACTATTTTCAATTACATTTCAAATAACCCAACAATTATATTTAATCATAAATCAAATGACTCAATTCATCAGATTCCTTAAATTCAGACTTTAAGTAGTATGTATTTACCTTTTGTCCGTCGGATCGAGTCAAACCGACAGCGTGTATGCTCTGTCAAATTTGGTTAGGATATCCCTATTGATTTGGATAGATAATCCTACGTGTCAAACTGACAAACTCTGAAATTCTACTCCGTGTTTTAGAGATGAATAAAAGTTTTGAGATTTTTCTTATTTAAGATCTAAAAAACACTTTAAATACATCGGTCAGATCCTAACCGATTAATGGCATGTTAAGGAATGATTTAAGTAAGGTCAAATAATTAGTTTGATCTGAAACCTTAGTGGCCCACACGACATTCTTAATACTTCTCTTTTTAACAAATACCATATAATCGACACGGTCCACTTGATGGTCAGATTGACATAATATTTGTGCTTCCAACGTAATTCAACCTCAATAATCAAATGGATGGTGTGAATCAGATTTGAAACATCTGATGATCCACTGATAATATGGGACAGATCTAAGCCATTCATCAACGGCATAAAATTTCAGATTGATAATGGGTTAATAGATCACTTAGATCCAAACCATTTATATTTCTCAAAAAAAAAAAAAAAAAAAAAAAAAAAAAAAAAAAAAAAAAAAAAAAAAAAAGATCGATTCAAAGTACCATAAGTACAATCCTAACATTTCATCCTTGTGGCCCATCAAATGGTTAAATCTACCCATAATTTATATCCGTTCTAGAATAAGCATACATAATGGGGATTTGATCTGATTTGTTTGATTACCATTTTAGATCTAAGGCGTAAATGGTTCTTATGGTTAAATTTGATAAAATGGCACATCCACTAATTAGATTGATATGAAACTTAATGCACTGATATCTTTTGGTTCTTAGGATCAAATAACTCGTTTAGATCTATTTTAACACATTCAAATGTCATCTATTAAATTTATTTCTAAAATATTATTGACCAGATCTGAAATTATAAAGCATAACTTTATTAAAATTTCTCTACACCTATACAATGATCGTGTGGATAATCCACACCATCCATTATATAGAACGGGAAGAAATTAACAACATAATTTAAAAAAAATTTAAAAAGATCTAAGGATTGAAACTTACCTGATCAAGCCCTCTTAGAATTTTCTCTCATTTTTCTTTAGAGTTTCCTCTCTTTTTATTTTTCCTTTTGCGTATCCATTTTTAAAGAAACTTTTGTAGATAAGATATGATGAGCACATCCTCGCTTATCCCGAATTTGAAATTTTTATGACATCTGATAAAAATTTATTATTATTACTCAAGGAATCAATCCTTCAACCTCACCCGAAACTAAGAGTCATGATGGCAAGAGTCAATCTCTTGACCACTCTCTCAACCAAGAGTGTCTTTACCAATTTAGCAATTGACTTATTTTTTTAATTAAAAATATAATATTTAACAATTTATTTTAATTTTTACTACACTAAAATTTAGGGTTGTTACATTCTATCCCTCTTAAAATAAAATCTTGTCCTCGAGATTTGGAAAGTAGCATTTCGAAAGTTTTTTTTTTTTAATGGCGCTGGTTATGATGGCGTTATGGATAGCTCCAGACACTGGATTGGTCTCTTAATTTATTTTTTCTGGTAATGAATTTTTAAATATGTAAAATGTAGTAAAAAACTAAGGTTTTATCTAGGATTTTTAATAATTCAGATAGTGAGGGTTGTCTAGAAATAAATGATTTTTTCAGTTAAAAATAACTAAATTTAGTATTGAAAAATTCTGAATTTATATTTTTTAATTATTTTTTTAAACTCGATTTATCCATCTACGATGTCACCTTTAAATCACCTCAATTAGACTCGTACTTAATTAGTTATGAGTTTCTGAATTTAGGTGATTTCCATTATTTAACAAAACGTTGGGAGCAAAAAATTCTTTAAAATATTATGGAATCCAGATTCACATTTTTAATAAGTCTAAAATGTATTTAAACAAAATTACAAAGGAAAACTAGTAAAAAAATCACTAACTATGGGCTTATGATCATATAAGAAAGAAAATTTGAAATTTAGTAGAGATTATGGTTTTTATTTTATTTTATTTTACACTTAATATTTTTATTTATATTTATTTTTAAAAAATAAAGTACTTTAAATATTTAAAAAAAAAAATTAATTTAACCAAAAGTAATTATCAAGATGAAAAACTTTATTAGTTAAACTGACAGTACACTGGTTTAGACAAATTGATTATCAGTTTGATGATTGTTGTTTCTATCATATTTTCTTATACTTTAAGATTTCATATTAGCTATAAAAAATTTTATGGAGATCCTATTATAAGTTAATTATGTCTATGTAAGATTTTAGCTAAATATTCTCACCACAAAACTTTTAAAATTCATGTAGTCAGGCCTGTCCGGAATTTAAATGAATTCTTACCAGCCTATACTAACTCCTTGAATTAGCACAGTGACTATCAGATTCAAAATTTTAAATTATTTTTATTTTAATTTAGACTTGTCTATCTCTTTCAAAATTTTGAATCTCTTTGATCGGAGTTGTATTTTAATAGTTATGAGCTTTCGAAGTCTAGTGATTTCTACTATCTATTGCTATCTAACATGACGTTATAACTTAAATTACCTTAAAATTCAACAAAGTCCATATTAACGTTTTGAAATTATGTATACTCTAAATAAAATTAGTCTCCACATTAAAATCATCAATCAATGATCTTAGGTTGGGTTTCTAATTTTCACACATCACAACAATTAAAGATCTTATATGTTTCATCTCTCGACATGACTAAAAGAAATTTTCAATTTAGACTTGATAAATCATCATTTACAAAATTTTAACTTTCAAATCGGAAATCAAAATGACTTGAAATTTGGAACATATGTCACTGACTATCTGATAAATTGTTAAAAAAAAAAAAGATTCAGATTAAAATGATTATCTCCTTGGGTTTTCATTTTTGCTAATGGGGAAAAAGTCAAATGTCCAGCAGCAATTTCTATCATTTATAGCCTAGTGTTTAAATTTTTATAATTTCTCTATAATACGAATCATCGTAAAATTATAAGGGGTTGTCTAGGGGTATGTACATTATCCCAATTTTTTTTTAATTAATAATAATTTGATTAGGGACACTAAACTGGTCAAAATTTCAGTCTACAATATAAAACTTTGTCAAAAAATTAGAAAAATCTATCCCGGACTTTAAAATTTGAGAAAGACGTTGCCATAAACCTGAAAAAAATCCTAGTAAGTTTGAAATTTCCCCTCTTTTTTTTTATATTTTTTTTATTTAACCAAGCAATGGAGGCCTAAATTTATGTCTTTATATTCATAATTTCATACATTAATTAAGAGCAAAATCCTACTGAAATGTTTTTAATTTTAAGGGTCTAAAATTTATGAAATTTAGTGGGGAATATAACCTATAAGTCACTCTAGGTTTTAGAAAAAGCCTTGCTCTAATATCATTCTGTCATGCAACAAAAATACGGATGCAGAGTTTGCTCCCTCAGACACGAGTTACGACACATGACTTGTACATCATGTGTACAAACACTATTCCTTCATACCATTTTCTAGAGGCTTAGTTAAAATGTACATTAAGTTTTCAAACTCAAAACTTAAACGAAACATCTTATCTTCATTTAATTCAATCACATACACATATATCCACCATCACGATTATTTATGGGCATTCAATCTACATATTAATAACATTCAAAAAAGATTAGGGTTTAGGGGCTTTATTAAACCATTCATTTGAGGCTTTATTAAACCATTCAATAAAAGAGCTTTAACTATTCATAACTTCAATTACTCAACTATTCATAACTTCAATTACTCAACTTAAAATTTATTAAACCATCTCATGTATAGTACCACAGTCCACTCATTTGGGGCTTTATTAAACCATTCAATAAAAGAGCTTTAACTATTCATAACTTCAATTACTCAACTTAAAATTTATTCAAAAATATAATTAAGGGAATAACATGAGTTCAATTAGATAGGTCAATAGTTTAACATATTCAACTCGTCTTCATCAAGATAGGGTCATCGCTCTTATGAATTGTCAATTGGTTCACCTTCCTGTCCTGAAACTTGAGCAATGGTTTCATCGTCCACTAAATCTGTACAATTTTTCCATCAATAAAACGTCAGCTAGCTAAGCCCAGTGAGCGAACCCATCATGGTTCATGTACATCATAATTAAAATAGAAATGTATGAATGACATGAGATGCATGGATGCGTGAATGCATCAAGCTGGTTGATCAGTCCACTTGCTTGAGTTGGATCCTATCAACTCGCATATCCCCCCACTATCTTGGTAGGCTTTCACATAATGGCATCCAGGGATGGTCTCCTACGTCACCTGGTACTGTAAATACCTACAGGTCATTCAAGGAGGCCCTCAAGTATTCAGCACAGTTATGCAATGTATGACATGGATGCATGATAAGAATGACAGGTGCATGGTATTAACAATTGGCACACACACACACACAACACAACATATGACATTTCAATTCTTAACAACTTCAATCCAAAAGATCACAATCATCAAAACCATGAGATGACTATTTTAATAACAATGGAGAGAAAACATGTTGGGATCACTCACCTGATGGTTTGATGAGGATGAATTGTTTTTTGAATAATAGAAATATGGTAGTTTAGAATTCCTAAACACAACATGTACATAGAATCATTATCCTAATTTATATGAATTCATATGATAGGGCCCACCCTTGATTAATCGAGGATATGATCAGGGTCCATAATATTCTGAATCTCTTTGGATCCAACCCTTGACATAGGGTTTGTAATCACACCCATTTCATGGGGCCCACTTGATTAATCAAAGTATTCTCTACCATTTTTAATTACATTTCAAATAACCTAACAATTATAATTAATCATAAATCAAATGACTTAATTCATCAGAGTCTTTAAATTTGGAGTCTAAGTAGTATGTATTTACCCTTTGTCCGTCGAATCGAGTCGAACCGAAAGAGTGTATGCTCTGTTTAATTTGGTTAGGATCGATAATTCTACGTGTCAAATTAACAAACTCTGGAATTCTACTCCGTGTTTTAGAGATTAATAAAAGTTTTAAGATTTTTCTTATTTAAGATGTAAAAAATACTTTAAATACATCTGTCAGATCTAACCGATTAATGACCTGTTAATGAATGGTTTAAATAGGACCAAATAATCAGTTTGATCTGAAACCTGTTGAGATGTGGAGCCACATCTAGGGGCCGCTCGACCAGTCGAGTGCCCTGCTTGACCGGTCGAGTGGCCCACTCGACCAGTTGTGGACTGGCTCGACTCAAAGTCCAGCAAGCATCAGTTTTTGGGTTCTGAGGTGCTCAACCGGTTGTGGCCCATGCTCGTCTGGTCGAGGGGTCTGATCAACCAGTCGAGGTTACGCAGATTCGTTTTCGGATTTGATGTGGACTGTGGATTTTTTTAGTCGGTTTTCGCAGAGGTGCAAAAGGAACTATAAATAGGTGTCCCTAGGGCTTTTCTAGGGTATGGGAAATAATTTTAAGGTGTGGACAAAGGGTTTTCTATTTACTTCCAAGGGAGAGGTTAGTATATTGTCTTGTAATCTTTGTTTTTCTTCATAGTGAAAGTTTGCATCCGTGATTTTTTTACCCTTGTTGGGGTTTTTTCACGTATATCTTGTCTTGTAGTTTATTTGGAATGCTTTGATTATTCTTCTAGTTTATATTTCTTCCTGTTTATCGTTTGTGGGTGAGACCGGAGATTAAATCTCGGATCTCGATTCACTGCGTTGTTGGCATGCTGTGCAACAACTGGTATTAAAGCTATTGGTTTAGTTCCATTGGGAGCGATGATGGAAGAATGGGAGACTAGAATTGAGAAGTTTGATGGTTCAAACTTTGCCTATTAGAAGATTCAGATGGAGGATTATCTGTATCAGAAGGACCTCTATATTCCTCTAGGAGGAAAAGAGAAGAAACCAAAAAAGAGGACAGATGATGAATGGTTTTTATTGGATCAGAAGGCTTTAGGAATGATCCGACTTGTGAGACCCGTATCTTATCTCGTACCGTTCCGTATGCCTCCGCGGTCATCCCGGTCGAATTCTAGTGACTTGCGATTTGTTATCAACGTTTGCGGGCGATCCTGAGTCGTGTTCTGTATAACAGAGTCGACTCGACTCAAGACTTGTAACCCTAGCGACCGCGCCGTTGCCGCAGTTCCAACGCCGCGACTCGCGCACCGATCCGATACCCAGGCTAGAAGATGTGGACCCGCATTCAGTTAGAGAAAATGCCGCGTGTTGCTAATATCGAGAGAATGTCTAATCAAATCAATCTCATCAATCACCACATCAAGTCAAGTACAAGCAACCCATACCCTACCCTTACTTCTCTCTTACACAAGCTACCCCAAAGTCAACCTTTATATCACTTCACCCATCCTCTCCCCATCACTCCATCACTCACATCACCTCTCTCTCTCTCTCTCTCTCATCTCTCTCTCATTTTTTCTCCTAAGCTCCATTAGAGCAACCCATGTCCAAGGGAGAGGAAAAAGCTAGGTGTGGCCCACCTCCCTACCACATAATTCCACCACCCAAAGATCATCTCCACCGTCGAAATGCATCTCCCGGAGCTCTAGGATGCGTTGATGGAAGAAGAAGTCTAAGAAGATCAAAGGTGGGTGATTTTATGTTGTGATTTTGTAATTTAAGGGCCCACATATGGTGGGACCCATCTTGATGTATGTCTTACCCATACCATCCGTGTATTTGGTGGCCCACCCGGAGGGACCCCAAAATGAAGCATGTATTTTATTCAAGCCATCTAGTAGGTGGGGCCCACCTTGAAATTGTGTTATATGCAAACCGTCCAGCGTCTAGGGACACTGGATGTTGCTACACTATGAAGTGTGAACTGACGTGAACTGCAAAGCAAAAATATTAGCTTTGGTTCAAAGCTTTGGGAAGTGCTGCTCATGTAGGCCCCACCTTGATGCATGAATCTAATCCACGCCGTCCATTACATTCCCCAATTCATTTAGGCGTTGAACCAAAAAATGAAGCCAATCTGATAATCAAGTGGGCCATACCATAGAAAACTGTGATTTCTACCGTTCAAATCAGTTAGTACCCGCCTTGATTTTTCTATTCACCAAACCTACTAGATATTGGGCTCTTTTGGACGGTCTCAAACCATGGAGTCCAATGGGTGAGTTGGATTTTTTGGATGTAAGCCCCACCAAAGAAAAATCGTAAGAAAACCAAAAAAGAAAAAAAAAATTCAAACAGCAAGACGCTGTTGCTGTCAGCATCCAGAGGACACTGCAGCAAGTAGCGTCCGCTACTTGACATAGGGTCCATGGGCCCCACTGCAGGCCTCACCGTGATGTGTGCCGTACATCAGCACCGTGCATTTGTTGGATCCCTTAGGGCAATGGGCCACCCCAACAATCAGCCGTATGTGGACTCAGGTGGCCCACATCACAGGGAACAGTGAGGATTAAACGTCTGCCATTGAAACCCTTTTTGGGTTGACATGAGTTTTGGATCCATATGAAATTTGTTTTTCCTCTTCAATCCGGGTCTGTATGACCTTATCAACAGATTGGATGGCAGATAGCATTATGGTGGGCCCCACGTGGGACCCAATGATGATGTGTTTAAACCACACCGTCCCCCACATACTGGGAGTGGAACGGCTGTTGGTGTACCTCACTCCACCGCAAGCTGCTGCAATGGCGTCACCAAGTTTTGTGGGTCCCACCTGTATCATCCATACCATCCATCATCTGACGGTGGGCCAGCGACCCTCACATCAGCGGGTCTGATGATCTCGACCGTCCATTCATGTGGAGCCTACCTTGCGTGTATGTATTTCACATCCAGGTCGTCCGTCCATCTCTGGACATTGGATGCATTTCATGATATATGTATATATAATATTATAATATAATATAATAAATAATATTATAATATAATATAATAATATAATATAATAGATATTATTAATATAATATCATGTGGGACCCCACGTGGAACCCACCATGATGTATGCTTTCATCAACACCGTCCACTATCTAGGACAGTGGGGCCCACTTCCATGTCACCATGCATTCACCGTGATGCATATGTTTCATCTTAACCATCCACCTGCTGGGCCACACCAGCCATCTAACTGTTGTATTTTACGTTAGCAAGATCAGTGGTTCTGATCATGAGGTACTTGTTATATCAAAACCGTCCATCCATGTGCGGCCAACCCTGCACATGTCACACGTGCAGGTAGTGGGACCCACCTTGATGAGTGTATTCTATAAACCACCATCCAGCGATCTCTAGACGGTGTTGTGGGACCTACCGTGATATATCTGTACATCCATGTCGTCCACCTGTTTTGGACAGGCCATGGGACCCACCCCACACGTGTTGTACGTGTGAGGGGTGGGGTCCACCTTGATATATGTATTCTGTGCCCACACCGTCCATCTCTGGACGGTGCTGCGTGGACCCACTGTGATATTCGTTTTGTATTCCACACCGTCCAGGGATGGTGGACCCTAATGATGGATGTGTTATTCCACGCCATCCATCTAACGGCTATGTGGGCACACAGTGTTACATTTGTGATCCACACCGTCCACGTGTGGCCTCCACCTTGATTGATGTGTAAACTCACGTCATCCGTCCATTTTTCAGATGAGGTGTGGTCCACCTTGATTTTTGTATTCTATTGCTGCACCGTCCATCATCTGGACGGTGGGCCAACAAGCCACATCAGCAGCGGCAGTTGCTGCATAGACATCAGCAAGTTCTATGGGTCCCATATGATTGTATGTGTTAATCCAAACCACCCATCTGCTTGGACAGCAGCTGTGTGGGCCCAATCATGCGATAAGTGTTAATCCAAACCGTCCAACCACCTTGGATGCATGTATTGTACAGCCACGTCGTCCATCTGTTTTGTTAGGATCCACCTTGATGAGGAGTTGTATATTTGCACCGTCCATTCCTGGATGGTGCTATTTGGGGCCCACCTTTAATGAATATATTGTACATCCACACCTTCTAGATTGTGTTGGACGGTGCTGAACAATGTTTGGACAGTGCTGATCATCATTAGTGGGCCATGTGCCCCATGGAATGATAGTGTACAGTGATACACATGTTACACCTACAACCATTGAAATGATTTTCAATGCGATCCAAGCCCACTTAAGGCCCACCATGATGTATATTTGAGGCCCATGTGATAGGGCCCACCTACCTTGTATTTAAGGCTCATATGTTGGGGCCCACCTGTTGCGTATATGAGGCCTATGTGCAAGGCCCATTGTGATATGTTTAGGCCCAGATACGTGGCCCATTCGATGCATATGAGACCCATGTGTAGGGCCCACATGTTATGTATTTATGGCCCATGTGCAGGGCCCACCTGTTGTGTATTTGAAGACCATATATTCCAGCCCTTGTATGAGGCCCCTTGCGATGTATATTAGGCCCTTGTGAGAGACCATGGGCCCACGATCCGTTTGTCTCTGTGGGCCACTCCTTTGATGGGCAATGACAGTTTAATGTCCACGTTATGACCTTCCCTTAGGCCTTGTTCGGCCCATTCTCATCGAGGCCGACTATCGATTTCGATTATCGATTGATTCCGATTGTCGTGGCCGATTGTCGATTCTAATTGTCGTGGCTAATTGACCGATTAACGATCGAGGCCGATTATCGATCGATTCCGATTGTCGTGGCTGATTGCCGATTCTGATTGTCGTGGCCGATTGCCGATTCTGATTGTCGTGGCCGATTGACCGATTAGCGATCGAGGCCGATTATCGATTCCGATTATCGATCGATTCCGATTGTCGTGGTCGATTGCCGATTCTGATTTTTCGTGGTTGATTGCCTATTCTGATTGTCGTGGCCGATTGACCGATTAGCGATCGAGGCCAATTATCATGATCGATTGTCGATTTTAAGTATTGAGGCCGATTCTGATTGTTGAGGCCTATTGTATAGGCCGATTCCAATTGTCGAGGCCGATTGTATAGGCCGATTCCGATTGTCGAGGCTGAGTATTGAGGCCAATTTTGAGTGTCGATTCCGATTGTTAAGGTCGATTTCGATTGTCAAAGCCGATTTCAATTGCCGAGGCCGATTGTCGAGACTTATATGATGTATATGCGACCCGTAGTTGAGGCTCATTGTGATGTGTATTCGGCCTGTGTGATGTATATGCAGCCCATATTTGAGGCCCGTTGTGATGTGTATTCAGCCCATATTTAAGGCCCAATGTGATGTATATGAGGCCTATGTGATGAGGCCCATTGTGATGCATTGAGGGTCAGGTGATGGAGCCCATTGTAATGTATGTTAGGCCCATGTGAAAAGCCCACCATGATGTGTATTAAGTTCTTGAGTGAGGCCCATAGTGTTGTATATTTGGCCCTCGTGTGGGGCCATGGGTCCACTGTATGTTAGGCTCTATGAGGGCCATGCCATGTGGGCAATGTTGGTTAAATGTCCACATTGTCGAGGTCGATTGTTGATGCCGGTTATTGATACCGATTATGAGTTTGTGACTGCATAGCATCATGATACATGCACATACGCATCATCTGCATGTTTGTTATGAGATGTGGTTGACCATTGCATATGTCATTGGGCAAATTGTTATGAGATTCCCTGATAGGCGGAGGTTATCTCACATGAGTGCACGGTATGCGCAGGATTGATGCATGACTGGATTGTATGACTCATGCATCTTGCATTGTGTGCCCTAGCGACATCAGGGCCATAGCCTCCACAGGCATATCGTGGATGGCCAGATGGGACACCGGAAATATGTTATTAGCATCAGGCTGCCATAAATGGCCCTGGGTGAAAATCCCTAAATCTCCGAGCCAGGAGACACCTCAACGTCGAGACCGAGTGGATACATGAGCGCCCGAGTACCGAATCTCAGGAGGTCGCGTCTCCCACTATGTCGTGGTCAGTTGGGAGGGGGTGTAGCCTTACTCGCCTAAGGGTAGGGGGCATAGCTAGGCTGAGTTTGACCAGCTCGTAAATGGGTCCGCTATCGACGTGCCAGGTAGATTTGGCTGACGACTGGCCAGGCGGATGGTGAGGTCTCTTTCACTTGCATGGTCGCGAGTCAGTGGGCGGCGGTTGCATGTAGAGTGTACTAGACCCTGGTGATGATCCCAGAGAGAAACCGTACTGATATGTGGACTTATTGAGCAGGAGTCGCATACTCATTCATTCACTATCCACTCGGGCTGGTGGTGCGCAACTATTGTTACGTATACCTTCGCAATTGCTAGAATTTCGATTGGGGCGGGCGACTAACCTGAGATCAGGAGTCTACCACATTGAGTCTGACTATCCAATTTTAGGTATGGGACTGGTTTGGATAGAAGTCCCTTGTGATGGACCCCATAGCCTGCGATACTATGTACTATCATCCCGACTTCACACTCTAGCATAGTCATTCCATTTGCACCGCATATTGCATTACATCCGCTGTATATGGCATTTTGGGTTACTATTTTTTCACATTTATATGGTCTAGATACGACACCTGATATTTGGTTCTCTATGACTCCTCATTTGCATAGCTAATCTACATTGCTTCATCAGTACATGATATTATTTTTATTATATTTTTGCATCGCAAGCTGGGATAAGTCTAATGGTATTTGTTGTCCTATTAACATATTTTCATTTACTCTGATTACTCTGATAATGCTTACTTGACACTTACCTCGCACACACACTTTCACCACCCACTAAGCTTTCTATAAGCTTATGCACAATAGATGCGTGCAGGTGGCGTTAGGTTGCAGCAGTGTTGAACTTGGAGCATGCAGCGGACCTCTGGAGCTTTGATTTTGTCATATGTATTTTTTTTTCAGCATTATATTTAAATGTTTATATTAGTAGATTGTGATGATGATGTTGCCTTTGTGATTTGGGTAAACTCATGGTTATGCTTATTACAAGTAAAATGTAAGTTGGAAAATCCTCCTTGTAGGATCCTAGGATCGGAATCTAGCGTATGGACGCTGGGAATCGAGAATGGGGTACTAAGGAGGCTGTCGGCACCGGATTCGGCGATCGGGATTCCTGTGAATCCGATTTCTGGGTTTGGGGCGGACATGACTCTCTGTCTAAGAGCGTCGCCTTCAATAATCAAGGTGAAAACCACAAAAGAATTAATGGAAGCCCTAGCCACCATGTATGAAAAACCCTCAGCATCCAACAAGGTTCATCTTAGAAATAGCAATTCAACATGAAGATGTCAGATGGTGAGAGCGTGGCTTAACATCTAAACGAGTTCAATACAGTCACGAGCCAGTTGGAATCCGTTGGCATTATTTTTTAGGATGAGGTTAGGGCGTTATTGATCTTGTCCAGTTTGTCAGACAGTTGGGATGGTTTGGTGATTGCTGTGAGCAATTCTTCTAAGTTGACAAAGCTGAAATTTGATGATGTGGCTGGTCTAATTCTCAGCGAAGAATCTAGAAGAAAGGCATCAGGAATTTCAGAGAATTCTGGGACTGCTCTGAACGTTGAAGGAAGAGGAAGATCGTTAAACAAATGAGGCAATAAACACGGACATTCTAAGTCGAGGAAGAAGTCCAAGGTACTAAAAGATAAAGACGGGTGTTGCCATTATGGCAAGAAGGGGCACATGAAACGTGATTGCGGTGCGCTCAAGAAACAAGAAGGAAGCTCTCAAGGCAAGAAGGATTCAGTGAATCTATTTGAGGAGAGTGACACAGAGACATTGATCTTGTCTCTTGATGCGAGGAATGAGTCTTGGGTTAAAGACTCGGGTGTCTCGTTTCATGCCACTTCATGTAAGGAAGTTCTGCGTGATTATGTATCAGGTGACTTTGGGAGAGTCTACATGGGTGATGATGAGCCGTGTAGTATTGTTGGAAAGGGAGACGTTCATATAAATCAGAAAGATGGAATGACTTTGAAATTGAAAGATGTCTGACATGTACTGGTTTAAAACGTAACTTGATCTCAGTGGGGCAGTTAGCCAATACTAGTTATGTGACGACATTCACCAGTTATTCTTAGAAAATCACAAAAGGTGCCTTGGTGATATTTTGAGGCAAGAAGGAAGGTACCTTGTACGTGACTTCAGGATTGTATAGTTCACTCGCAATCGCATCAACTGGAGTGAATGGACGGTTATAGTATCAGAGGTTAGGACATATGAGTGAGAATGGGATGAAAGTGTTATTGTCAAAAGGGAAGCTACCAGGGCTGAAGTCTATTGACTTGGAATTCTGCGATGACTGCGTGTATGGCAAGCAGAAGAGGGTAAGCTTCAAGAAGACAGGACGCGCTCCAAAGACGCATCTGTTGGAGCTTGTACACACTGATGTGTGGGGACCGACACATATATTATCTCTTGGTGGCTCACGTTATTTTGTTTCTTTTATTGATGATGCTAGTAGAAAACTGTGGGTCTATTTCTTAAAGCATAAATCTGATGTATTTGATGTATTTAAGAAGTGGAAAGTAATGGTAGAAAATAAGACAGGTAAGACAGTAAAATGTCTCAGATCTAATAATGAGGGAGAGTACTGTGATAAGAGATTTGAGGAGTATTATGCAGCAAATGGAATCAAACATCAGAAAATGATTCCAGGGACACCACAGCAGAATGGTGTGGCTGAGCGCATTAACAGGACCATCCTTGAGCGCGCTAGGAGCATGAAGTTACATGTAGGGTTGCCCAAGACCTTTTGCGCAGATGCTGTGAATACTGCCGCATATCTCATCAATAGAAGTCCCTCAGCACCATTGGATGGTGGGCTACCAGAAGAAACGTATACTTGGAAAGAAGTGAACCTTACACATCTCAGAGTGTTCGATTACACTTCATATGTTCACATTGATGCAGAGCACAGAAACAAGCTGGATGTGAAGTCAAGGAAGTGCACGTTTATAGGCTATGGGCAGCATGATTTTGGCTACAAGTTTTGGGATGCACAAAACAGGAAAATCATCAGAAGCAAAAACGTAGTCTTCAATGAAAAAGTGATGCATAAGGACAGTGTACAGAAAAATAAGGCCGAGGAAAAAAAATTCGTAGAGTAGGAAGAGTTACCGACATTGGTGTTACAGTGCCACGGGATAATCATGCACAGGAGCATTATGAGGCAGAGCCACAGACACCGGTTGTGAGGAGGTCTACTCGGGAGAGGAGACTCATGGTCCGATACTCACCTTCCTTACATTATCTACTGCTGATAGATAATGGTGAACCAGAGTGTTTTGAAGAGGCATTACAGTCGGATACACAGGTTATGTGGGAGCAGGCCATGGATGATGAGATGGACTCTCTTGATCTAATCGTACATGGGAGCTAGTCACTCTACCCAAGGGTAAGAAAGTTCTTCATAACAAGTGGGTTTACAGACTGAAGGAGGAGCACAATGGTTCGAAACGGTACAAGGATAGATTGGTTGTGAAAGGGTTTTAACAAAAGGCAGGTATCGATTTAACTGAAATATTTTCACCCATGGTGAAAATGTCTACGATTCGAATGGTCTTGAGTATAATGGCTACAGAGGACTTACATCTAGAGCAGCTAGATGTTAAGACAGCCTTTCTTCATGGGGACCTTGAAGAACAGATATATATGCATCAACTGACAGGATACGTGGCACCAGGAAGGAGAACAAGGTGTGTATACTGAAAAAGAGTCTATATAGTCTGAAGCTGGCCCCGAGGCAGTGGTACAAGAAATTCAACAGTTTTATGTCGAGAAACGGTTACAAGAGATGTCATGCTAACCACTGTTGCTATTTGAAGAAGTTTGATACGTCATACATCATCCTTCTTTTGTACGTTGATGATATGCTTGTGGCCGGTTCAAGCATGAAGGACATCTCAGATCTCAAAAGACAACTGTCTAGAAAATTTGCCATGAAGGATTTAGGAGTTGCAAAACAAATCCTAGGCATGAGGATAAAGCGTGACAGGGAAAACAAGAAACTGGTTTTGTCACAGACAGAGTACATAACCAAGGTACTTGATCGATTCAATATGGGAGGTGCTAAGCTGATTAGCACTCCATTAGCCAACCACTTCAAGCTATCTAAAGAGCAAGGTGCAAAGACGCAGGAGGAACGGGACTACATGGATAAAGTCCTATACGCATCAGCTATTGAAAGTCTCATGTATGCCATGGTGAGTACGAGGGCAGACATTGCTCAAGTAGTGGCAGTTGTTAGCAGGTTCATGAACAACCCCGGGAAAGAACATTGGGAAGCTGTGAAGTGGATTCTCAGATACCTGGTAGGTACTGTGGATATAGGATTGTGTTATGGTGGATCGAAAATCAAGCTACAAGGCTATGTAGATTCAGATTTGACAGGAGATATCGACAGCAGAAGAAGCACTACAGGTTATGTCTTTACTCTGAAAAGTGCTGCAGTCAGTTGGGTCTCTCAGTTACAGAAGATAGTATCTATTAGTACGACAAAAGCAGAATATGTTGCGGCTACAGAAGCGTGCAAGGAGATGGTAGGATGCAAGGTTTCATGAAAGTTGGGTAAGAAGCAAGCAGATTGCAACCTGTACAATGACAGTCAGAGTACAATACACTTGGCTAAGAATTTAGTCTTTCATTCAAGGACTAAGCATATTGACATCAGATATCACTTCATACATTCGTTACTGGAAGATGAATCGATTACTCTAGAGAAGATTCATACAAGTGAGAATCCTGCGGATATGCTGACCAAGGCAGTCACACGGGAGAAGCTGAAGCTCTATTAAGCTTTGATTGGTCTTCAGGCTTAAAGATGGGGAGGTGGTGCACTCCGGATATAGAAGACAAAGGTTTATGGTGATGTGTCTCCAAGTAGGAGATTGTTGAAATATGGAGCCACATCTGGGGGTCGTTCACTAGTCGAGTGTCGTGCTCGACCGTTGAGCGGCCCACTCGACCAGTCGTGGACTGGCTCGACTCAAAGTCCAGCAAGCATCAGTTTTTGGGTTCCGAGGTGCTCGACTAATCGTGGGTCTGCTCGACCGGTCGAGCAGCCTGCTCGACCAGTCGAGGTTACCCACATTCGTTTCCGGATTTGATACGGACTGCGGATTTTTTTAGTTGTTTTTCACAGAGGTGCGAAAGGAAAGTTGCCTAAACTATAAATAGGTGTCCTTAGGGCTTTTCTAAGGTATGGGAAATAATTCTAAGGTATGGGCAAAGGTTTTCTACGTACTTCCAACGGAGAGGCTAGTATATTGCCTTGTAATCTTCGTTTTTCTTCATAGTGGAAGTTTGCATCCGTGGTTTATTACCCTTGTTGAGGTTTTTCCACGTATATCTTGTCTTGTGGTTTGTTTGGAATGCTTTGATTCTTCTTCTAGTTTATATTTCTTTTTGTTTATCATTTGTAGGTGAGACCGGAGATTGGATCTCAGTTCACTGCATTATTGACGTGCTGTGCAACAAAACCTTAGTAGCACACACGGTATTTTTAATGGGGATTGATCTGATATGCCTAATCACTCAAAATTGAGAGTCGGAGTGGCAAGAGTCTTTCCCTCAATCTCTCTTAACTAAGAGTGTCTCTGCCAACTTAGCTATTAACTTGTTCTTGTTTCTTAATTAAAAATAAAATATTTTATTATTTATTTTAGTTTTTATTACACTAAAATTTAAGATTGTTACACAGTGGACCCGAAGAAAATTTTAATGGCAGGCATTCAATAGCCACTGTTTCTTGTTTTGTGGTTCATCTAGAATCTGAACCCCTGTTTTATTGTTAGGACCGTGCCATAAAATAATCTGAAAAAACAGATGATCGGCATGGATATACCATGCCTATATGGAGGTGGGCGCTGCCGCTAGGGTCCCACCTACATATATCGCTGCTTTCGATGAAGCCAGGTCGCACCATGGACAGCGGAGATAAAACCTATTCATCACGGCGACAGGATGCAATCGGACGCGGATTTCCTGCGAAAGCCTTTCGCAGGAAGTTCCAGCGCAAGAATGTTGTGTGGAGCCACCACCATTGTTTTTGGGAAATGTACTCTGTTCATCCATTTTGCAAGATAATTTTAGGACAAGCTACAAAAAGGAAGTGGATCCAAGACTCAAGTGGGCCACACGAGAGGAAACGGTAGGGATTCAGTTAGAACCGTTGAAACATTCTTATGACCATAAAAGCTTTGTTTCAGGTTAAATTTTTTGTATTTTCACTTCATCCTTGTGTTAATAACCTTATAAACGGTTTGGATGCCATATAAACATCAAGGTGGAGCCCAGGAAGGTTGCAACGGTAGGTATTTCTTTCCCCAATTTTCCCTCTCGTGTGGCCCACTTTAGTTTACTTTGTTTTTGGTCGATTTTCCTAAAATGAGCTCACTAAATGGATGAACGGAGTACATTTCTCAAAAACATGGTGGTGGGCCCCACACAGCATTCTTGCGCAGGAACTTCCTGCGAAAGGCTTTCGCAGGAAATCCGCGTCAGGGCTTTCAAAAGTTTGCACAGTAACACTAGGGTTTTAGTTTGTAAAAGTGATGCTATGATTCAGTACACCCCAAATCACGCAAGGGCAGAAATCCTGACCCTCCATCCGCGGCATTAGTGCCCCCAGTCAACACGGACAAGTTCACGCTCCCGCATTTCCAAACCATTATTGAAGATATTGACGGGCATTAATCGAGCACGTTATATTTCAAGATTTTACATGACTTGCACACACACAGCACGAAATATACTAGACTATGATAACCATACTTTTCACTTTTGAGATGTACGGTTTATATTTCATGGAAGCGGATTGACTGGTGTAGCACACACCATCGACCTGGCTGACGAGTGCTGACGCTCCTCGAGCTTCGATTTGTACGAACGGTTGAAGAGGAGAAACGGATTGGCTACTCCCCTGCCTTCAGCCCGGTGGCTGATGGTCGGTGCTCTGTGGGCCCCACCATGATGTATATGTTTCATCCATTCCGTTCATCCATTTTTACATATCATTTTAGGGCTTCGTGCCAAAAAATATAGTGATATAAATCTCAACTAGACCACACCACAGGAAAAATAGTGATAAGATATCCGCATTAAAACTCTCCTAAGGCCCACTGTACTGTTTATTTGACATCCAATCTGTGGATTAGGTGATACATACCTAGATGAAGGGAAAAAACAAATATCAGCTTGATCCAAACTTTATAGCCCCACAAAAGTTTTTAATGGTTGATTTCATTCAACACTATTTCCTGGAATGTGGACCACTTGAGGTTGGGAAATACTTCATTTTTGGTCTCATAACATGATTGTAAAAATAGATGGACAGCATGGATGAAACACATATATCATGGTGGGCCCACAGAGCACATCAGTCATTGGCTGGCGGCTGGGGGAGTAGCCAATCCGTTTCCGTTGAAAGAAGATCAAAGATACATTGCCCTACAATGATGTATTTTTCATATCCACACCGTTCATTCATTTGGAGATATCATTTTAGAGCATAATCCTAAAAATAAGTAATATCCAAAGCTCAAGTGGACCACACAACAAATATAAGGGGGACAATGGTTCTCACCGTTAGAACATTCGTAGGCCCACCGTAACGTTAATTTCCCAACAATCTGTTAATTCCATCGCACCCACCATAACGTTAATTTCCCAATAATTTGTTAATTACGTCGCACAGACCTGTGCGAAGATAAAAAAAACAAATATCATATTCATTCAAAACTTATGTGACCCTGGAAAGGGTTTCAATGGTAGATGTTTAATCTCGGACTGCTTTTTGCACTGTGGTCTACTTGATCTTTATATCTGTCTTATTTTTAGCTAAATTCTTGGGACGAACTCCCAAGTGAACGGACGGTTTGGATATAACACATACCTCGCTATGGGACCATAGAAGTTCGTGACGTCAACACATCAGCCAATCCAGTTCCATATTTCATTTGTTCTACCATCAGTTTGGAGGACACAAGTAGACTATTGGGAACACCCAGATCCATAGCTCAACTGGCAGACTGAGTGGAGATACCTCGTTTCAACACTTGAAGTCTTGGTATCGATGGGGTTTGGCTAACACGGAGTGTGTACTGACATGGGTCTGTACTAACAAGCTAACCAAAAAAAAAAAGAAGAAGAAGAGTAGACGATGGGGATAGAGTGTGTACGGTGCTTTTAAAAATCTGTGGTACATCATCATCTATAAAGCCCTTCAGATGGAAGGTCCAGATTAATCAACTTAACAACATGATTGAGTGGCAACGAACTATAAGTGGTTTGTCGCGTGACGGGTCAAGTTGACATCCATACGTACAAAGACATCTCAGCTGAACTCAAAGAGGGCGGCTTTATCTGAATTTCTTTCCTGCGGGATAAAAAAAAAAAAGTGAGCAACGATGGTCGTTGTTGAGTCCGTTATCAAGCTCCTTCTCCAAAAACTCGCTGACTCGCTAATTCAAGAAGCCATTTTCTTAGGTGGGGTTCGTGATCAAGTAGAATGGCTTAACACAGAGTTTATTCGAATGCGATGCTTCTTGAAAGATGCAGATGCTAAGCAAGAAGGAGATGAAAGAGTGAAGAACTGGGTACGGGAGGTGACAGATGTTGCGTACGATGCCGAGGACGCGATCGACACCTTTGTTTTCAAGGTAGCAACCTTGCGGCGAAGTGGATTTGGGGGTCGCATTAGAAGGTACGCTTTCATCTTCAATGAGTTGATAGCTCGCCATGAGGTGGGATCGGAGATAGAACGGATAAAGAATAAAATCCGTGCTATCTCTGAAAGCAGATCAACTTACGGAATTGAAAACATAGGCCAGGGAACAGGTACAACCTCCACCAGTCTAAGCCTTCAAGACTGGAGGTTCACTTCTCCTCTTGCTCAAGAAACAGATTTTGTTGGGTTTGAGAAGGACTTAAAAGCATTGGTCGTGAGGTTGACGAAGGGAGAGGTGCGACGTTGTGTTGTTTCTGTAGTCGGAATGGGTGGTCTTGGTAAGACCACTCTTACCAAGAAAGTCTATAACAGTGATAGTGTTAAGAAACATTTTGATTCTCATTCATGGATTTCTGTATCACAAGGGTATACTGCTAGAGATCTTTTGCAGGTGATTGTAAGATGCTGGGCAGTGCTCTCTGACCGGATGGTGGAAACAATGACCATTTCTGAGGTGAGGAATAAGATATCTGAGTATCTGAAAGACAAGAAATACTTGGTTGTATTGGATGATATATGGACAAAAGAAGCTTGGGATGCTTTGAAGGATGCATTTCCGGAAATGAACAATGGAAGCAGGGTCGTGCTCACCACACGAAACCGAGACGTAGCTTTATATGCAGATGCACGAAGCCAGCCCTATGAACTGCAATTCTTAAAAGAAGAAGAGAGCTGGGAATTATTCTGCAAGAAAACATCCCCAGGAAGAGAAATATGTTGCACTCAGGATTTGGAGCAGCAGCAAAGAGAGATTGTGGCAAAATGACATGGTTTACCTCTTGCGATTGTAGTCATCGGAGGGCTCTTATCACGTAAAGAACCATGGGAGTGGGAGAACGTACGCAAGAGCATCAGCTGGCAGTTTGTGAAGGGAGAAGTCAATATCTTTGGGATATTATCTTTGAGCTATAAAGATCTGCCCTGTTACTTAAAACCATGTTTTCTGTATCTGGGCAATTTTCCAGAGGACTACGAGTTCCACACCAAGGAATTAATTCAACTGTGGGCGGCAGAAGGGTTACTTGAAGAGAGAGGGGAAGAAACGTTGGAGGAAGTAGGAGAAGATTATCTGATGCAGTTGATTCAGAGAAGTACGATTCAAGTGGCAAGAAGAAATTCAAGCGGGGGTATTAAAAGTTGTCGCATCCACGATCTTTTACGGGATCTCTCCATATCAGAAGGCAAGGAAAGTAAGTTTCTCCAAGTTCACAGTGGGAATGCGAATGCTCCTTCTTCGTCTAGAGCCCGTCGACTTGCAATTCACCATAATGACTTAAGTACGTACATTTCCTTAAGCTGCTCCACTCCAAACCTACGTTCTGTGTTGATCTACACCCAAGGTGAAGCTGGGCTTCAAAGGGAACAAGAGAAGTTTCTCTTTAGAGGCTTCAAGTTGCTTAGGGTGTTATATCTACATGGTGTAGAAATATTAAAGATACCTAGGGAAATAGGTGAACTAATCCACTTGAGATATCTTGGGTGTACTTATACTAGGTTAAAAAGCCTCCCATCATCTATAGATAATCTTACCAATTTACAAACTCTGTTTGTAGCATCAACTTGTTATTCCATCAAAGTTCCGAGTACAATCGGGAAGATGCAACAGTTAAGACATCTTCAAGTGAAGGGCGTAGGTCGGGGAGTGATAGAAGGGCATCCAAGGCTTGAGGGGCTAAGTAACCTCCAGACTCTATCAAAAGTAAAGGCTGGCAAATGGATGGAGGGTTGCTTGGGAAAGCTCATTAGTCTTAGAAAATTAGGAATAGAAGTAGATGCGGAAGGAGGAGCTTATGTTGAGGTATTCTATGAATCCATTGTCAGATTGGACTGCCTCCACTCCCTGCGGGTAATGTCACTAGGCGAACAATTAGAAACCCCACTAGGTGAACGATTCGAAACCCTAGGGTTGTTGTTACCTCCTCTTTCACATCTTTTCAAGTTAAGTAAGTTAAGTTTGGTAGGAAAGTTAGAGAAGTTACCCGATTCTACTGAATTCCCAATAAACCTCACCAAGCTCACCTTGGCAGAGTCCTGTTTAAAGAAAGACCCACTGGAGACATTGGAGAAGCTGAAAAACCTTCGCATTCTCAGACTATACAGTTCATTCCATGGAGTGGAGATGGTTTGTGCTGCCCGAGGGTTTCCTCGACTTGAATACTTATATCTTGAACACTTATATGACTTAGAGGAGTGGAAAGTGGAGGAAGGAGCTATGCCATGTCTTTTACATTTACGGATCAATCACTGCAGGCAATTGAAGAAGTTTCCGGAACATGTAACTACCCTCAAGAAATTAGAGTTGTGGGAGATGCCTGAAGAATTCGAAGAAAGACTTCGAGAAGATGGGGGAGAGGATTGGCATAAGATTCGGTACATACCCTCCATCCACATTAGCTATTCGGGCGACAATCTGAGCAGTCGGACTTCCTCTCGTTGCGATAGCTAGATAGGTGAGACTTCCTTCACCTCTTTTATTTATATTACTTGAAGTTAGTATAATCATATAAATTTTCTTTTTCTTCTGTAAAATTATATTGCTCTCATGAATTTTAAGTGGGCTCCACCTTGATGTTTACGTGAAATCCACACTAGACACCAGGTTTGTCACCCCTCTCAGGTCCAAGGCCCAAAACACAGCTCCATTTGTGATTTAAGGAGGACCACATGATTAGAAATAGTGTAAAGGGCAACATTCACCTTCTAAACCATTTTCTTTGATGTGGCCCACTTGAATCACAGACAGGCATGATTTTTTTAGCCTGAATCCAAAATATTGTTGAATCATCTAATGGTCAGGTGGATGTATATCTCAGCTATTTTCTTTACTGTGGCACATCTGATTCAAATCTTAGCTTTTTTTTCTTTTTTTTTTTGAGCTTAATGTAGAATTACACATGGTCAGAGTGGATCTCAGATACACATCATGGTGGGCTCTGCCAAAAATTAAGGATGCTCCTGAAGTGAATCTTGGAAAGGGACACCACTCTTGATTTTTTATTTTTTTTATGGTCTCTTTTGTGAGGCTTATGGGAAATCCATTTCCACCATTAGATATGTAATCCAACATTAGGTATGAGACTAAAAATTAAGGAAACCTATGAATCAAGTGGGCTACAACAAATGAAACAATTGGAAGATAGATGTCCACCCTTGATTTGGCCGGGCCACTGTGATAATTATATGAAACCACTCCAAACATTATATGAAACCACTCCAAACATTAGATGCCACATTAAATTCACATTGAACATTGATTTGACAACTTTAATTGTTTGAACAATGACTTTTCCTTATTAATTGTGTAATGTGGACTAATTTTTGTTGGAAGTCCCCTCATCCGATGGCCAACATCATCTTATTAGTTTGCTTCTTGAACAATGGTCATTCACAATAAGGCCTACCAAAATAATTGTTGGCTCGATCAAACATGCAACACTTGGGCCCCAAAAAAAATATCATGTGGATATAATATCTTATTATTGACGTGGGAATCTACTAAACCTCCTTTTTGTACTAGTCACCTTACATTATTAAGAATCTGCTTATACTCATCTTCTATGTGATCATTTGCTCAATAACACGTGTACCAGAAGGCGGCAATACTCTAATTTTTTTGTTGTTCACATAGAATATTTATGAGCTAAGAAGTTTGAATTTTGTGGTTATTCCATACTTTCAAAGCGATGTTGAATGGAAATGGTGATTTCCTATTTAGGATGATTATTCATTGGCATTTGTCATATCTCTATATTTTTTTCTAGTTCTTATTCGGTTGAAACTTGACTCAATGGAAAGTTCCTAACCATCTGATCTTTGGCCTTTGATGCAGGCAATTGCTTTTTATTTTTGAGAGGTACCAATTGAAGGATTAGGAACTCTCAATCCGAGGGAATCCTTCATCCACATGGAGATGTTGGAAATCAGTGGGCCACACATGGTGTTAGCCATATAGACAGCTCCATGAATGGTTTGGGCTGTGTATGGTCTTGAAGAGTTCAGCGATGGGAAGGACTCTCGGCTGTCGATCAATCAATAAAGAAAATGCAGCGGCCCCTCTCTACTCATTTGGTCTCAGACATGCAAAGCCCCATCGTACACCGGGTGAGAAGGAGCGAAACGCGATTCCGTTGTACATCATCTTCTTCAGCGAGCATCTCAAGCGGAATCCATGGCTAACGCAGGTATGCTTCACTATATCTTGCTTTCACATGATTGGATGCACAGATTCAGTTTCAACATATGATATCAGATAGGTGGTGCATCATCTCTCTCTTTCTTCTCTTTATCATGTGTAGCCCACTGAGTGCACTTTGATACCATTGTCACGGTGAATGTACTGGGCCTTGGGTAGGTCTCAGCCCAGAGTTTAAATTGTTTTGGGCCGGGCCATCGGGCTGACCCTATCTAAAATTCTAATTTTTAGGCCCAAGCCTGGCCCATTGACACCCCTAGACGCCATGTGTGGTGATATCCTATTTAGGAGGACAATTATATATTCATTCACATTTGTCATATTATTATATTGAAACTTGACCCTACTGAAAGTTCCTGACCATCTAATCTTTGTCCTTTTTTTGTGGGCAATTGTTTATTTATTTTTCCTTGAATTGTTCATTTGAGAGACAGTAATTGAAGGATTAGGAACTCTTAATCTTAGGGCATCCTCCATCCACTATGAGATCCATCAGATTTATAATGTGGATTGTCACCAACCCTACTTGGATGGAATGAGTGTCTCATGACAATTTTCACATTTGTGTACTTCTATTTCGCTGATGATCAGTTGCTTTAGTATAAATAGTTGCATATCATTTTTAGGGTTTAACCGGAGATTTGATTTGTAGTCTTTATAGGTCAGTGGCAATGTTACTTGGCTTGTTTGAGGCAATCGATGACCGAGATTACATATATGCATGACCAAGCTACTCATCAAGTGGGGGCCATTATATAACTTCCTTTGTGCAAAATCCAGGCCTGCATCTACTCACTTTTTTTTTTTTTTTTTTCGTTAGCTTGTTAGTACACCCACTGTCAGTTCACACTGCACTGTTAGCCACCCCATTAGGGAATCGATGCCATGACCTCGGTGTTGAAACGAGGTATCTTTCACTCAGTCTACCACTTAAGCTAGGCGTCTGGTTGTCCTGCATCTACTCACCTGATGTGCACTCATGTACGTTAAATGTTGACTAATCTGATTTGCGTCTAACCTGATTCTTGAACCAAGCATAAGTTGTGGGTGAGGTTTCCTGAGCCCACATGTGTGTTGAACATTACCCAACCAAATTCAGCCACATGCACCAATGTAGCATAAGCGTGTAAGATCGTAGTTTTCCATCAGGTGAGTCAAAGCTTTTGAAACATTTAGCTTAAAAATTAAGTGTTTCCCTCCTTACTTGAACCACTTTATGCAAAAGAAATGGGTGTTCATGAAGAGCTGTAGTAGCCATTCATTTCTTTTGCTATTGTGCTTAACTCAGGAGTGAAAAGCCTAGTTGAAAACTAGGATCTCAAATAAGTTCCATGTGGCATATATAGTTGCATGTGGATGGTCACGATTCCACACACGTGTAGGTTTAACCTCTGTTTTATATTTACTTCATGTGGCTTTTGACTTGTTTGGTCCCATATGATATATAGTTGGCATTACAACATATATAAATGTTCAATTGCAAATGTAAACAGAGAACTTGTTGGAGAGCCAATGCCTTTAGATTTGTTAGCATTCAATCTTTGCTTTTAGCCCATGTTGAATTAGTAGTTTCACATCTTGAGCGTGAAATATGTTCGTGTTAGTAATATTCTTACAAAAAATTCTCATATTTGTTATGACCCAAGAAAATTTAATTGATTGTTTTCTCTGAGCAATTAATGTATTATTTTCTTAACCATCTTTTGTAGGACATTGATTGACAGATTAAGAGCCTCGGCCTAATTGATGAGATATGCATCTTCCATCTGTGAAGAAGCCTATCAAATCAAAGTTCGAATCTCAGAACTACTGGTGCCACTTGTAACATCTGTGAAGATATTTGGACCGAATGCAATATAAACTTCCTGATTTTATCCTCGATTAGTTTTTAAAGTTAAGTATATGCGTCAACTTTTACAAATTTAAGCAATCAAATTTTAGCATAAAACTTTCCAATTTTAATCACAAATTTCATTTTTGAACAGTTTTCTCATAGCAGAGACTGTGATAATGTGCACATGAGGAGCAAGTAGATAGAGTGAAGAATGGCGGAATGGTGACTCAATGGTGATGAGATGTTTGGATGATATTTTCTAATTGTAAACTGAAGATTTGTATTTTTTTAGTTAGAGATATTTCAATATGGAACCATGTGGGAACATTCATTATATATTTTATAATTCAATTCCCCAAAAGGGTTCATTTAATGTTTGATTTATTTGACTACATTTATTGTTCACCTTTAGTTTGTTAGTTGAAAATGGAAAATGAAGCAATTTCTTTATAGTGGTAGGTTAAGGAGGGCTTCCATGGTTTCTCATTTTTTAGGTATCATATACTGTTCATAACTAAATATTTCTACAGCGAGCTCAAATTTTCTTTCATTTTGCAGAATTGGTCTTATGGTTCAAGGATACATATGGTTGACATGATGTCAGTGTCCCTAGCTAGCCATTGTTTCTATACCCTTCTCTTCATTGAATGTAGAACGTTGTCACTTTTCTTTCTTAATTAATTGCCTATTGGCAACTAATTGAAGGATTATGAATTAGACGTTCCAAGCCCAGTCAGGCTTTCCCTCTGTTTAAGTGACTGCCATCCAGTCCCGTTTAAGATTTGAGGGTCATTTTTATCATATATAATTCACGATGGGACACATAATGAACAGCCCAGATCTTGCACAAAAGAGAGTGGTTGAGCTCCAACTTGAGTTGTGCATAATCATCATGTGGTCATGAGCGTAAGGTTTGCTTTTCAGTCCGGGCCTGATAAAACTGAAATAGATCATCTGATCAACGTGCTTTTCTGGGCTGTGGTCCATCCATTGTAGGTGGCTAGGTTACTGATTTGGTTAAAATCAGCTAGATAATGGCACCATGATTATGGACCGTCTACGAACCACTTCAGAGATTTGGACATTGATATGATCAATTCTAAAATTCACATACCGTGATTTGTGGGACCCATCTTGTGATCCAATTCACCGACCTACTTTGGGCTTTTGATATGGCTAACAGTATACCCCACAATTAGAGCTGGGCATATCTGACCCGATCCAGTGTATCCGACCCGATCTGACCCTTCTGAACTGAACCGACGGCTGGATCGGGTGTGGATCGGGTAAGGCCATTCAGATCCGACATTTTTTCCGATCGAGATCGGTCGTGGTCAATCCGGACCAATCCTATTCGAAAACCCGATTCGAATGAATTCAGACGATCCGATCCGACCCAATCCGGAGTGGTTTTGTAGCTGTAGGTACGTGTCGATGGGACAGACATGTTCGGGATCCAAGCCGCTCATCAAACGAGATCCAGTGGGTACCTTGAGACCTGCCTAGGCACACAACTGATTGCATCTCCTGAGGTGTATGCTACCGGCCCCAACCTTTAGAGAAATTTAGGACTGTGGACCCCACCTTTTAGCCAGCTTTTTTTATGAAAGAAGACAAACCTTCTTTTGCAACTTAGACCTGCACGTGCGGATTACGAATTTCAGGACGAAAATACCCCTCCTTTTCACTGCTGTTTTTCTTCTCCCTTTCAACTGTTTCCTTTTCCTTTCCCTTTCCACTGCTACTTCATTGTCGTTGCTTTCACCCCTTTTCTTCGCCCGGTTAGAAAGACAAAAAAAAAAAAAACCTTTTTGTGGGCCCCCCTTATCAACATTTGTCTTCTTCTGAAAATGGTCGATCCAGTGAAGAAAGCACGCAGCACAGATATATTTTAAACTCGGTTGGGCCCACATTGAATGTATGGGTATAGGAAACGGATTGGCTACTCCTCCGGTGCTCTGTGGGCCCCACCATGATCTACGTGGCTGGTGGTCGGTGCTCTGTGGGCCCCACTATGGTGTACGTGGCTGGTGGTCGGTGCTCTTTGGCCCCACCATGGTGTACGTGGCTGGTGGTCGATGCTCTTTGGCCCCACAATGGTGTACGTGAGTGGTGGTCGTTGCTCTGTGGGTCCCACCATGGTGTACGTGGCTGGTGGTCGGCGCTCTGTGGGCCCCACCATGGTGTATGTGTTTCATCCATTCCATTCATCCATTTTGTCCGCTCAATTTCCATCTAATTTAAGGGGTTGAGCCCCAAATTAGATGGAAATTTGGTTGGTGACCCTCTAGAGGAAAACAATGGTGATTGGATATCCATCATTTAAATCCTTCTGAGGCCCACTGTACTGTTTGTCTGAAATCCAATCTATTTTTTAGGTGATAAAGACCCAGATGAAGGCTAAAAACAAAGATCATCTTGACTCAATACTTTTATGGCCCCCAAAAAGTTTTTAATGGTCGATGTTCATTAAACACTATTTCCTATAATGTGGTCCAATTGAGATCAGGATATACCTCAATTTTTGTATAATATGATAAAATAATCTATAAAAATAGATGGACGACATGGATGAAACACATACATCATGATGGGGCCCACAGAGCACCGAACACCAACTATTGGCTGGTGGCAGGAGGAGTAGCCAATCCGTTTCTTGTAGTATATCCACGCCGTCCATCCATTTTTCCGTCTAATTTAAGGAGTTGAGCTCCAAATTGAAGCATATCAAAATATCAAGTGAATCATACCATGGGAACAGTGGGCATAATATTTTCTAGTTTGCCCCGCTGATTTCATGTTTCCCCCCCGCTCAATTTCACCGTTTGCGCTCAATTTCATGTTTGCCCCACTGATTTTATAGTTTACCCCGCTGATTTCATGCTTCTCAGGCTCAATTTCATGTTTGCCCCGCTGATTTTTCAGTTTGCCTCGCTCAATTTCATGCTTCCCCCTCATTTCTGTGTTTGCCCCGTTCAATTTCATGTTTCCCAGCTCAATTTCATGTTTGCCCTGCTCAATTTCATGCTTGCCCCGCTCATTTCCTAGTTTGCCCGCTCATTTCATGGTCGCCCCACTCATTTCCTAGTTTGCCCGCTCATTTCATGGTTGCCCCGCTCATTTCCTAGTTTGCCCGCTCATTTCCTAGTTTGCCCCGTTCAATTTCATGCCTGCCCCGCTCAATTTCATGTTTCCCCCACTCAATTTCATGTTTGCATCGCTGATTCTCTAGTTTGCCCCCACTCAATTTCATGTTTGTCCCTGCTCAAAACCTAACCTAAACCTAAAACCTAAAACCTAAATGTATTCTCAAATCCCTAACCTAAACCTTAACTTATTCTCAATTCCCTAAATGTTAACCTATAATCTAACTTAAACCTAAACCTATGTTGTACACTTGTAACCTAAAACCTAAATGTATTCTCAAATCCCTAAACCTAAACCTTAACCTATTCTCAATTCCCTAAACTTTAACCTATAACCTAACTTAAACATAAACCTATAACCTACACTTACAACCTAAAACTTAAATGTATTCTCAAATCCCTAAACCTAAACATACACCTAATCCTAATCTCAACTTTTTAACCTAAACCTAAACTTGAAAACCCAAACCTAAACCCGGTCCCGAACTTGATTTCCTAAACCTAAACATTAACCTATTATCAGTTCCCTAAACCTAACTTATAACCTAACTTAAACCTAAACCTATAACCGACACTTATAACCTAAACCTAAACCTGTAACCTAAATGTATTCTCAAATCCCTAAACCTAAACCTACACCTAACCCTAATCTCAACTCCTTAACCTAAACCTAAATTTGAAAACCCAAACCTAAACCGGTCTCAAACCCGATTTCCTAAACCTAAACCTTAACCTATTATCAGTTCCCTAAACCTTAACCTATAACCTAACTTATACCTAAACCTATAACTGACACTTATAACCTAAACCTAAACCTATAACCTAAATGTATTCTCAAATCCCTAAACCTAAACCTACACCTAATCCTAATCTCAACTCCTTAACCTAAACCTAAACTTGAAAACCCAAACCTAAACCTGGTCCCGAACCCGATTGCCTAAACCTAAACCTTAACCTACTCTCAGTTCCCTAAACCTTAACCTATAACCTAACTTAAACCTAAACCTATAACCGACACTTATAACCTAAACCTAAACCTGTAACCTAAATGCTTTCTCAAATCCCTAAACTTAAACCTACACCTAATCCTAATCTCAACTCTTTAACCTAAACCTAAACTTGAAAACCCAAACCTAAACCCGATCTCGAACCCGATTTCCTAAACCTAAACCTTAACCTATTCTCAGTTCCCTAAACCTTAACCCATAACCTAACTTAAACTTAAACCTATAACCTAAACTTAACCCTGTAACCTAAATGTATTCTCAGATCCCTTAACCTAAACCTACACCTAATCCTAATATCAACTCCTTAACCTAAACCTAAACTTGAAAACCCAAACCTAAACCCGGTCTCGAACCCGATTTCCTAAACCTAAACCTTAACCTATTCTCAGTTCCCTAACCCTTAACCCATAACCTAACTTAAACCTAAACCTGTAACCGACACTTATACCTAAACCTAAACCTGTAACCTAAATATTTTCTCAAATCCCTTAACCTAAACTACACCTAATCCTAATCTCAACTCCTTAACCTAACTTAAACTTGAAACTTGAAACCAAAACCTAAACCCGGTCCCGAACTCAATTTCTTAAACCTAAACCTTAACCTATTCTCAGTTCCTAACCCTTAACCCATAACCTAACTTAAACCTAACCTATAACCGACACTTATAACTTAAACCTATAACCTACACTTAGATGGGCCCACATTGAATGTATGTAGTATATCCACGCCGTCCATCTAATTTTAGCAGTTGAGACCCAAATTGAAGCATATCCAAATATCAAGTGAATCATACCATGAGAAACAGTGGGCATAATGATTTTCTAGTTTGCCCTGCTAATTTCATGTTTCCCCCCACTCAATTTCATGTTTGCCCTGCAGATTTTATAGTTTGCCTCACTGAATTCATGTTTGCCCCGCTCTATTTCATGTTTCCCCCGCTGATTTTCCAGTTTGTCCCACTCAATTTCATGTTTGCCCTGCTCAATTTCATGCTTGCCCCGCTCATTTTCGTGTTTGCCCCGCTCAATTTCATGTTTCCCCCGCTCAATTTCATGCTTGCCCCGCTCAATTTCATGACTGCCCAGCTCATTTTCTAGTTTGTCCAGCTCAATTTCATGCTTGCCCTGCTCATTTTCTAGTTTGCCCCGCTCAATTTCATGCTTCCCGCTCATTTCCTAGTTTGCCCCGCTCAATTTCATGCTTGCCCCTCTCATTTCCTAGTTTGCCTGCTCAATTTCATGCTTGCCCCGCTCAATTTCTAGTTTACCCCACTCAATTTCATATTTCCCCCGCTCAAAACCTCAACCTAAACCTAAACCTAAAACCTAAATGTATTCTTAAATCTCTAACCTAAACCTTAACTTATTCTCAATTCCCTAAACCTTAACTTATAATCTAGCTTAAACCTAAACCTATGTTGTATACTTGTAACCTAAAACCTAAATGTATTCTCAAATCATAAACCTAAACCTTAACCTATTCTCAATTCCCTAAACTTTAACCTATAACCTAACTTAAACCTAAACCTATAACCTAAAACTTAAATGTATTTTCAAATCCCTAAACCTAAACCTACACCTAATCCTAATCTCAACTCTTAACCTAAACCTAAACTTGAAAACCCAAACTCAAACCCGGTCCCGAACCCGATTTCCTAAACCTAAACCTTAACCTATTCTCAGTTCCCTAAATCTTAACCTATAACCTAACTTAAACCTAAACCTATAACCGACACTTATAACCTAAACCTAAACCTATAACCTAAATGTATTCTCAAATCCCTTAACCTAAACCTACACCTAATCCTAATCTCGACTCTTTAACCTAAACCTAAACTTGGAAACCCAAACCTAAACCCGGTCCCGAAACCGATTTTCCTAAATGTAAACCTTAACCTACTCTCAGTTCCCTAAACCTTAACCCATAACCTAACTTAAACCTAAACCTATAACCGACATTTATAACATAAACCTAAACCTGTAACCTAAATGTTTTTTCAAATCCCTAAACCTAAACCTACACCTAATCCTAATCTCAACTCCTTAACCTAAACCTAAACTTGAAAACCCAAACCTAAACCCGGTCCCGAACCCGATTTCCTAAACCTAAACCTTAACCTATTCTCAGTTCCCTAACTCTTAACCCATAACCTAACTTAAACCTAAACCTATAACCGACACTTATAACCTAAACCTATAATCTACACTTAGATGGGCCCACATTGAATGTATGTAGTATATCCACGCCGTCCATCTAATTTTAGCGGTTGAGCCCCAAATTGAAGCATATCAAAATATCAAGTGAATCATACCAGAGGAAACAATGTGCATAATGATTTTCTAGTTTGCCCCGCTGATTTCATGTTTCCCCCACTCAATTTCATGTTTGCCCTACTGATTTTATAGTTTGCCCCGCTGATTTCATGTTTCCCCCGCTCAATTTCATGTTTCCCCTGCTGATTTTTCAGTTTATCCCGCTCAATTTCATGTTTTCCCTGCTCAATTTCATGCTTGCCCCGCTCATTTTCGTGTTTGCCCCGCTCAATTTCATGTTCCCCTGCTCAATTTCATGTTTGCCCAGTTTGAATCTCATGTTTGCCGCCCGCTCAATTTCATGCTTACCCCACTGAATTTCATGACTGCCCCCCTCATTTTCTAGTTTGTCCCGCTCAATTTCATGACTGCCTCGCTCATTTCCTAGTTTGCCCCGCTCAATTTCATGCTTGCCCCGCTCATTTCCTAGTTTGCCCCGCTCAATTTCATGCTTGCCCCGCTCAATTTCTAGTTTGCCCCACTCAATTTCATGTTTCCCCAGCTCAATTTCATGTTTGCCCCCGCTCAAAACCTAAACCTAAACCTAAAACCTAAATGTATTCTCAAATCCCTAAATCTAAACCTTAACTTATTCTCAATTCCCTAAACCTTAACTATAATCTAACTTAAACCTAAACCTATGTTATACACTTGTAACCTAAAACCTAAATGTATTCTCAAATCCCTAAACTTAAACCTTAACCTATTCTCAATTCCCTAAACTTTTACCTATAACCTAACTTAAACCTAAACCTATAACCTACACTTATAACCTAAAACTTAAATGTATTCTCAAATCCCTAAACCTAAACCTACACCTAATCCTAATCTCAACTCATTAACCTAAACCTAAACTTGAAAACCCAAAGCGAAACCCGGTCCCGAACCTGATTTCCTAAACCTAAACCTTAACTTATAACCTAACTTAAACCTAAACCTATAACCGACACTTATAACCTAAACCTAAACCTATAACCTAAATGTATTCTCAAATCTCTTAACCTAAATCTACACATAATCCTAATCTCAACTCCTTAACCTAAACCTAAACTTGAAAACCCAAACCTAAACCCGGTCTCGAACCCGATATCCTAAACCTAAACCTTAACTATTCTCAGTTCCCTAAACCTTAACCTATAACCTAACTTAAACCTAAACCTATAACTGACACTTATAACCTAAACCTAAACCTGTAACCTAAATGTTTTCTCAAATCCCTAAACCTAAACCTACACCTAATCCTAATCTCACCTAATCCTAATCTCAACTCCCTAACCTAAACCTAAACTTGAAAACCCAAACCTAAACCTAAACCGAAGAATCGTACCACGGGAAACAGTGGGCATAATGATTTTCTAGTTTGCCCCCGCTGATTTCATGTTTCCCCCGCTCAATTTCATGTTTGCCCCGCTGATTTCATCTTACTTTCAACAACACATCAAATAAGTCTTAAGTAGAAAACATACCTCTCAATGCAATGTACTTATTGAAACGAATATTTCGAATATTTCGAGCATCATTCAAAGCATTCCTCAGAATATCAATAAAATATTCTTTTGGGACACCTCCATAGTTTAGTAGTGAAATAAAAGTCTTATTTAGGTATGTTTTCCTTGGCTGGTTCCATAATCTAATTCATTTATCATGGAAATCGAATTAGTCCTCAGTTTGATCTTTGTTTGATAGGCATCCCAAAAGATTTGTACAATTTACTTCACTAAAAGAAGGGATGGCATGGGGATCTCATGAGATGGCAATGGACTGTCGAGCTTCTAGGCATCCCACAAGATTTTTATAGTTTGACCCATTGAATATCTAGCTTGCCCTGCTCATTATGCAGTTTGCCCCACTCAATTTCATGTTTGTCCCCATCAAATTATAGTTTGTCTTGCTTACGTTGCAGTTTGCCCCGCTCAATTTCATGTTCAATGTAGTCTGATTTTGTTCACAACGTTTATCTTGTGAATTTTAGTATTTGATATGTTTTTAATTCATCTTTGCAGGTGACGAATATTCTGTCATAATCCCCAACCCAACATGTAGGTGTACACTCACATGGTGGTTTGACAAGGTGAAGGGTAAAGTGGAGAAGCACGATAGTCGCCTAAATTTGTTTAGGCAATCTCCTTTCTCGTTTCTATTGCATGTTACATCCTTTAGATTTCCAGGGGCTCTATTTCACCTTCTTTTTGTAAGATACAAAGGTGATCTAGTATTTAAGATCAAGGGGAGGCGATTACACTTTACCAAGATAGACTTCGCCCTCATTACCGGTCTTAAGATTGGAGATCTAACTGTACCGAAGAATCGTTGCACTACGAGTACATTAAGAGACAAATACTTCAAAGAATATCCAATATTAAAGAAGCAACTAATGGAGGTGTTTGAGAGATTAGTTGACACCAATGAGCATGAGGACGTCGTGAAGGTTGCCCTACTTCTAGTTGTGGAGAACTTTCTTAGGGGAACCGAACCGAAAACCATGTGCAACATGGATTATATTTATCTAGTTGACTCGCTAGATGATTTCTATAGGTATCCCTGGGGTAGTTTGGGATACTATACAATGTCGCAAAGAATCGAATCTGTTGTTATTGCATCAAGTTCCCCTCGGTACACTGTATGTGGTTGCGTCCTTCCTCTACAAGTAAGTAAGAACACATTTTACTTTAATTGTATGTTTTCCCTCTATAGTCAATTATGGATTTTTAACCTGGTGCAATTTCATTCTAACAAGTATGGGCAGTAGAGATATTACCGGCCCTACAAGACTGTGTTGTTTCGTACGTTCTGCATCAAATTTCACGCTTCATTCAATATCGAGGCTGGAAGGGTTGGAGGTATAACAGAATACATGCTATTTTCGAGAGTAAAGCTGTAAGTTTATATATATATATACCCATTATTTACTTTGCTTAACTTGACGTATATGCTTTTTTATTTAACATTACTCTTTGTTCTTTTGCAAACAACAGTAGTAATGAAATTAGAACCAACACTACGAGAATGGGAAACGGATGCCGTTCACTCTGTGTGCGTGACAGTTTCCAGGTGAAATGTTACTGAAAATGAACTATAATTTCATGTCTGTCATTGTAAAGTTATCCTTACTCTTACATATCCATCTATATATTTTTGTACCTTACTGAGACTCAGGAAGATGATGAGGAGGGTAATGAGATTGATCACGAGGAGGGTGACGAGTCAGATGATAGCGATGAGAAAGGCGTGGAGGGAGAGGGACCAAGGGGTGGTATACCGAATGTTGTTCTTATGGAGGAATTTAATAAGGAGAGGGAAGAGTTGAAGAAAGAGAGAGGAATTGAAAAATGAGAGGGACGAATTGAGAAAAGAGAGGGCAGAGATGAGAAGGAAAGAAGCATTGTTTGATGACAGGGAAACGTTACTGAGGAGGGAGAAGGATTTGTTCTTTGTAGACAATGAATGGTTCTTCAAGGACAAAGAAAAGTTAGCGAATGAGATGGAGGAGTTTAATAAGGAGAATGAAGGCAGTCGTACACAGAGGGGACGTAATGTGATGGAGGAGGAGGGTGAGGAGTTGAGGAAGAGAGTGGAAGTAAATGATATTGAAGATAAAGAACCTGGACATGTGGATCTTGATGTGCAATCGTATAGTAATGTCAAAGGTAAATGTATGGAATGAATCCACTTCTCATGTCGTTTATGAAAGGAGAGTCAAAAGGATACCGAAGCTGTCATATTACAAGATTTCTCCATACTTGTCCTTGTTTGCATTCGATACAACCCCTGGGGTGGACAAGGAATCGTTCTTCAAGGACAAGGAAAAGTTAGTGAATGAGAGGGATGAGTTTAATAAGGAGAAGGAAGGTAGTCCTAAACAGAGGGGGCATTTTATGATGGAGAATGAGGGTGAGGAGTTGAGGAATGGAGTGGAAGTAAATGATATTGAAGATAAAGAACTTGAACATGCATCTACTTCTCCTCCCGTTTATGAAAGGAGAACCAAAAGGATACCGAAGCCGTCATATTACAAGACAAGGTTCTCCATACTTGTCCCTGTCTGCATTCGATACAACCCCAGGGCGGTTCGTGAACCCGAGCAAGTAATAACTTTTACTACTTCTCCGATACTATTTCCTCGTCAGATGGATCCTTTTAGGATACTATCCGCACAGGAGGTGAAAGAGGTAGAGGACTGGTATGAAGCAAACAAGGACATGTCAGAGGGGAAATGGTTCAGAATAATATGGATGAAGGATGCCTGGGTTGATAGCGAGGTAAACATTACTAATTTATTCTCTATATGCATCGATTGCCATGTAATTAATTGTTATATGAATCTATGACGAAATCGTACTATCCTATTGATTAGGCTATCGACACATATATCGACTGCCTTGAGAAAAGGCATAACGCCCTCTCAATAGCATATCATCAGGATTGCAAGTTCTGTCCTACGTATTTTACGGTAAATGTTTATTACGACAATCCTTAATATGTTTGAAAATTTTATTTTATTACATGTATTGAACTTTGATCATGTTTGTAACAACAAAGCCTCGAGGGGTGTTTGTCGGTTTTGATAGCATACTGGGCCTCCAATTCGGTGTCAGAACGGTCATCACTAATAGGTCAGCTGACCACGGCCTACGCAATTGCCAGGCAGCGAGATAAACCATACTCCAAAGCAATTTGGTGTTATGAACGGGTAATGCACTCGTTATAGAACATCATCTCTTACTATTATATGTTCTATCATGTTTTGACAAACTTGGGGTACTTATTTTGATTACAGTATGTGGTGTTATGCTGAAATTTATTTATGCACTTCATGTTATTTATGCACATCATGTTATGTTGCATGTTCTCAATTTCATTTACCTTTCAAATGTTGATGGATTTCAATGGTGTGCATTACGTCACGGCAATCTCGCTCCGAGATTTCTTTAAATAGTGGCGTTAATTTTACTTCGACTGATGCAGAGGATTATGATTTTGGTGCCCAAACTTGGGGTACTTATTGTGATTACAGTATTTAGTGTTAGGATGAAATTTATTTATGCACTTCCTCTGGACTGAGTCCAACTCAAGAATCCCAACCATGCCAGCCACCTTTTTCACAAAATTCATTGTTCATAAACTATCCCCTCAGTCCTCTGCCACACTCGACTGCCACTCTTATATAAATCTACATTGGACTGTAGATGAACTTGCTACCTTTAATGCCATTTGGATGCTTATTATCTTCTGACTCTATTTGATTCAAGTCAGGTTTCAGATAGTTATCAATATCCATAATGAAGTGCATATTTAATTTCTTCCCTGAATTTGGTAAAGATTCAACTCGTTCGTTTTCTTTAAAGCCATGTCATATGTTCCTTCCTGATTATCTATACTCCACAGTAGCAAACGAATTCAGATAATCTTTATGTTAATTGTGCATTCTGATGCAATAATATGCATAAAGATTCTGTACTGAATGATGCAATGTGGCATAGAGAGATGATATTATGTCGAGCTTAGATAAATTCTTGAAACTTTTAGATGAAAATTTTTTTTTCCAAAGTTAAGCTAGTGATCAAATCTGCCTTTGATGGTTACAGTGCCTGCATCTTCGCATACGGACAGACAGGCACCGGAAAATGGGTGGAAAGGTGTGGTTGCCCATCGATGAGAACTAAAGGGTTTATTTGAACTTTCAATTAAGTTCATGCAATCGGTTGTGGAATCCCTAGCTAATAAGAGTGTCAGAAATCTTCTAATTGGATTAATGATCTGTTCTTGCTTTTAACATATGCATGGATAGCAATGGACTAAGTGGTGAGATTCGTTCAACATGTTCTAGCTTGAGAAACATGAAGATCAACTAGGAGCAATTACTTGAAGAGGATATTGACTATAAGGTACGCATCATTACTTGGTTACAGTTACCAAAATCAAATTTACTCCTCTTGCCAAGATTCTTCGATCCGTAACCTCTGGTTTATACCAGTCGAAGTTAATTGCTGGTTCTTGTCTTTTGTACTACTGCAATGGTCACAAGACTGGTTGCTAACCTTCTTTCCGAGTTAAACCTAAAGGTGCAGGAGATCCATTCTAGAAAGCTGCAGAGCTATAAAACCAGGGTCGGAGATGAGTTCCGGAAGTCAAAAGGTCTTATTCTTGTGACTTCTGATGTATCTGCACGTAGTGTTGATTATCCAGATGTCACCCTTATTATGCAGGTAATATGGTGGATAATTTCTTTTTACAATACAAGGGGGCATTTTGGAATGCATGTATAGATAGGGCTGACAATTGGTGCATTTTTACACGATATGCTATACATAAAGATCAACTAGGAGCAATATATAACTTTCAATTATATGTATCATAGAAAGTACATAAATTACACGATATGTTATACACTGGGTATCGAAAACTTGCACGACCGGCGATTATGCCCGGTTTGTTTACATCGCCCACACTTTATTGTTTCTGATTCCTCTCCACGCGATGGAATTCTAAGCTTTTTAGGTTTTTCAGCTAACCTCCTCTGCCTTGGGGGTTTAATCTGTGTACAATACTCCTTATCCCCGCTGAAATTTTTCACTCGCTATTGTCGCATACTGGATACACTGATTCACTATACGTGGCCAGGTAATTATGCGCCGTGTAGAATGGGGAGCAGTATAAGTAGTGATCCAGATTGTAGTTTATGCAAGCTGACAGGACATGCATGCAAGGGTACCCGTTCATGCCAAACTCATGACACGTACATAAAAACTCACTGAGCTTCACCGTATCATTATAATCTCCAACGACATATTACTCATTTCGAGAAATAGCATGGCAGCGAATATCTCGCGCCTTCTGCACGATATCCTTTAATTGTTTATCCGCCCATGGTGTCAATGGACCCACAAATGATGCCACAGATTCTCGTCTCTTGTAAAATAATTCTTGTATCTTCAATATTACAGCCTCTATCAATTTCGTAACAGGGTATTCACGTGCTTCTTTGAAAAGGTCATTAACGCACTCAGAAATGTTCGTCGTGACCAAGTTGAATCTTCTTCCTGGAAAGTGCGAAGATGCCCATCTCTCGTACCCAATTTCTGCCAGTCATGCATGTACTGGGAGATTAGCCATTTCAATATAATGCATTAATTTTTCAAATTCGGCCCTCCTGCAAGTCTTCACAGCCATCCAGTAATACATCTCCAACGACTTGTTCTTAAAAGTGTCCACCAAGTTTCTGTAGATGTGGTACGCACAATACATAAGGATTGCACGCGGGAAGACTTGGGGAACCTCTTTTATTAGACTTTTATGTCGGTCGGATATAATGACAAGACCCTCCACGGACCCTAACACATTGTTAAGGTGGGTAAGAAACCAATTCCAACTACTGCTATTCTCTGATTCCCCGATGACAAACGCAAGTGAAAATATATTAGTCCTCATCTAAGGTCGTGGCAATGAATAGCACACCCTTGTATTTGCCCTTTAAGTGTGTCCCGTCAATAGCCAATACCCTCCGCAATGATATCTGAAAACTTCGAATGCATTGTCCGAGAGCTAGAAAACATCTCTCGAACCTCCAAGTCTGTTGGTTTACAGAAACAGTAGTAACTGTCCCTAGGTTAGCCCTCTTCAACTCATGCAAATACAAAGGGAGTTGATTATAGGAGTCTTCGTAAGACTCAATCACGTGATTAATTGCAAGCTCCCTAGCTTTCCATGCCTTCCAATAACTGATACGAATATTATATTTCTCTTGCATGGCGAAGATAATGTCACGTGGCCTCAACCCTAGGTGTTGTTCAATGCGGCTAATTACCAGATCACACGCTAGCTTACTGTTGGCTTGTCAGTGATCGTTCTTCATCCATGCCATGCCACAGGTGTATTTTGATATATATAAGTCCGTATTTTGAATATACCCGTATCATTTACCCGAGATGCATGAACCCTCCATTCGCATGCATCTTCGAAGCACACCATGGTAAATCTGCTCGAATTTGAGTATAGTACTCTATACTGGAAATATTCTGAATTGCAAATTGACTCAAAACATACTGGCACCGACTATTGTCCTTAGACGTTTGCCCTTCAGCTATGTTGGTCGGTTCACATAACAAATAAGTATATTCCAACATTTTTGCATTGGCGAGTTCATCATCATCAAATGGCGCGAGAACTTGACGAGTCATGAGGTTTGATGTTTCGGGGAGGTCTCGAAGCGGAATGTCGCTTACACGCACAGATGGGATGGTGGATAATGATGGCAGATCTACTGTTGATGCTAACAGCGGTGTCTTATATTCATAATTACTGTTAATGTCAACTGCACCACTGACTTGCCTAGTCACGAAGTTTACTGTTTGCAGCGGGTCGGGTAATTGATCATTGCTTACTACCACTTGTAATGGAGAAAGATTGTATTTGAATTTCACGCCATACTCCTCAGCCACACTGTCCACATATGTTATGGTATTGATGTGTTGGATTGTTTCGATGACTAACGGGATGAATTTTTCCGAATGCTCAAACTGGTAAGACAAGAACTCTTTGACGTCATCGTCGTCTTTGATTTCGATTGGAGGCATTGATTCATTAGTGCAAGGATTCAATACTTTCATCCTGATATCACAATCTTCTGGTCTGCTCTTAATAATCTTGTAAATTCTAAATCGAAGCTCCTCGTACGTAGTCTTGAGACGTTGCGTCGTTTGTTTTGATGTTCCACCCGTGTACGAGTATCGCTTGTTTTCAAATTCTAACTCCCGCCAAAAGAGTACATGATTCTTGCAGCAATTATCTGAAAACCAATACAATGACACATTATCAGTGAATCGTAAATCAATGGAACCATGCCATATGACAAAACTCGATTAAATAATGAAGGACCTTCGTCGTTAACGAATGATTTCAAGTGGTGCTTGTTTATTTTTGTGACGCTATCTATCATGCCATTAAGCGAGGGAAGCATTATCAGTTTGAGCAGGGCACACATGAAATTCAGCAGGATAACTTGAAAATCGAGCGGGTCAAAATAGAAATTCAGTGGGGCAAACAAGAAATTCAGCGGGAGTAACATGAAATTGAGTGGGGCAAACTAGGAAACGAGTGGGGTAAGCATGAAATTGAGTGGGGCCAACTAGGAAACGAGCGGGGGTAAGCATGAAATTGAGCGAGGCGAACTAGGAAATGAGCGGGCCAATCATGAAATTGAGCAGGGCAAACATGAAATTGAGCAAGGCAAACTAGAGAAAATGAGCAGGGCAAACGTGAAATTGAGCGGGGCAAATATGAAATTGAGCGGGGCAAACTAGCAAATGAGCGGGGCAAGCGGGGCAAACTAGCATATGAGAGGGGCAAGCATGAAATTGAGTGAGGCAAACTAGCAAATGAGCGAGGCAAGCATGAAATTGAGCAGGGCAAACTAGCAAATGAGCGGGGCAAGCATGAAATTGAGCAGGGCAAACATGAAATTGAGCGAGGCGAACTAGAAAATGAGCGGGGCAGGCATGAAATTGAGCGGGGCAAACTAGGAAATGAGCAGGGCAAGCATGACATTGAGCGGGGCAAACTAGGAATTGAGCAAGGCGAGCATGAAATTGAGTGGAGCAAACTAAGAATGAGTAGGGCAAGCATGAAATTGAGCAGGGCAAACATGAAATTGAGCGGGGCAAACACGGAAATGAGCGGGGCAAGCATGAAAAAAAGCGGGGCAAACATGAAATTGAGCGGGACAAAATGGAAAATTCAGTGGGAAAATCCGACACATTTGCGTGGCAAGCATGAAATTGAATGGTGCAAATTGAAAATTAAGCGGGACAAACTATAAATTCAGCTATGCAAGCAAGCATTAAATCTAGAGCGGATAGCATGATATTGAGTTGGGCAAACGATAAATCGAGCGAGCATATCATGATATTGATGTGGGCAAACAATATTTCGAGCGAGCATAGCGTGATATTGAGTTGGCCAAATATTTCTTTGAGCAAGCATAGCATGATATCGAGCGGGGCAAACATTAAATTGAGCGAGCATTGCATGGATATTGAATGGACAAACTATAAATTGAGCGAGCGTAGGATAATATTGAGATAGGCAAACAGTAGATTGAGCAATCCTAACATTATATTTATCGAGGTAAATATTAAATTGACCTTATCCACCATGAAATTAAGTTGGGCAAACATTAAATTGAGCGATCCTAGCATGAAATTTATCACGGCAAACATTAAATTGACCCTATCTACCATGAAATTAAGATGGGAAAACATTAAATTGAGCGATCCTAGTATGAAATTTATCGCGGCAAACATTAAATTGACCTTATCTACCATGACTAAGCTGGGCAAACATTAAATTGAGCGATCCTAGTATGATATTTATGAGGCAAACATTAAATTGACCTTATCTACCATGAATTAAGCTAGGCAAACATTAAATTGAACAATCCTAGTATGATATTTATGAGGAAAAACATTAAATTGACCTTATCTACCATAAAATTAGTTGGGCAAACATTAAATTGAGAGATCCTAGCATGAAATCGAGCAGGGTGAACATGGAATTCAGCAAGCGTAGCATCAGATCAAGTGAGCCCTAACATAGAATTGAGTGAGCTTCAAATTGAATTGATCGAGTTTGACATGGATTCAATCGATCAACACATAAATTTAACTAAGCCTAACGCATGAAATTGACTAAGCCTAACACATGGAATTGACCAAACTTCGCATGCAATGCCATTGTACGAGTGTTGCTTTTTTTTTCAAGATCTATACCTCCGACTGCCGCAGTACCGGTCAAATGCAAGTTGAAGAGAGGTGCTTTGGAGTGAGGGAATATTTTGAACCTTTTCAAGGAGATGCAACCAGTTCGTTGGATTTCACATAACCCTAGCCAAGATGAAATATGAAAAATGTAGAATAACGATATCTACATGGATATCTACATGCTTCACAGAGATTTCAGTCAGGAAGATGAGAAAAAAACCTTCATACTTCAGTTCTTCGTTGGAAGAGAGTACAGAGGAAGCACCTATTTTTTTTCGTTAAAGGGAGTGAAAGCAACGCTGAAAAGTTAGCAGCAATGAAAAGAGTATGCAAAAAGGAGGGGTATTTTCGTCCTGAATAATCCGCATGTGCAGGTCTAAGTTACAAAAGAAGGTTTGTCTTCTTTCATAAAAACAGCTAGCTAAAAGGTGGGGTCCACAGTCCTAAATTTCTCCAACCTTTACCAGCATCAGAATCCCCTATGACGGTTGCTGTAAAAAAGTACATGCAACATCTAAGCACTATCTAACTCATATTGACGTATTTAGAAATCCACTCCGTCCATCGTTTTCTACACATCATTTTTACCATAAGTAAAAAAATTAAATTCTATATAACAAATATTGTGGGCCACACAAAGGGAAAAATATAAACTCACACCTAAAAGCTCTAAATTCACACGGTGGGCCTCACCTGATGAATTTGTTGGACGGAACATAACAAAAAAATGTGAGGCCCAGGGAAGTTTCTATGGTGGACGTCCCTCTCCACTGTTTCCCCGTGGTGGGCCACATAACTCGGGTGTTGCACGGTCTCCGTGGAATAGGTGCGGTGAAGAGCAAGACCCTTTCCTTGTCATGGTGTACCATACATAGCTATATAGCAGCTATCGTAGGCTATAGCTGTAGGTTCTAGGGCTAAAAGTTGAGCGAGTTCAACCCGACTGACCCGTGACCGACCCGACATTGGGTTGGGCTTGGGCAGGATATTTCGGGTCCGATCTTAAGCTTGGGCTATACAAACACCAACCCGATAAAACTTGGGTTGGGCTTGGGTTGAGGTCTCGGGTTGCCTAACCCAACCCGAACCCGATCAATATATAAGTTACTTATAAATTATAATTGAGTGTGGATCGTTTGTGTCGAAGGCACACTAGTGATGTCGAGTCTCATTTGTCCACGTCATTTCCAAAGACTCAAGCTAACAACATAAGCCAGATTTCTCTCTCCCAAGAAGTAGACTTCATGCTATGCTACATGACTTTTAAAGGAGTAGTTGTCTTATATTTTAGCTTGTTTTTTTTTTTTTAATGAAGTTCTTTATAATGAATAATCACATATATAATTAATAAAATTATAGATACAAAAAATAAGTCCTATATTGAAATATAATAATGAAAATGTTAGCATGTATATACCCGACCAACCCGATCAACCCTTGGATCCTTGCTCTTGCTCGGCTGGTAGACTCTCGAGAGTTTCAACACCCGGTCAAGGGTTCGTGTATCCATAGGGGTGTGAAAGCCCACTACAGCGTGTGTGTGGGGGTGTGTGTGCGTGTGTAAAAAAAAAAAAACCGATCAACCCGACCGAGCCCGCTTGGGTTGGGCTTGGGTTTAGAATTCCCAACCCGAGATTGGGTTGGGTTGGGTTAGGGTTGAGGTATAGGAACCTTGGGTTGGGTTAGGGTTGAGCACCAACCCGACCCAACCCGCCCGACTTTCAGCCCTAGTAGGTACGTGTCGTGCGAAGACAAGCACTAACGCTCCTCGAGCTCCGAGTTGTACGAACAGTTTCAAGGGGATCAAAGTTATATGGTCCCCACGGTGATGTATTTATTATATCTACACCGTTCATATAGTTTTAAAGATTATCATAGAGTATTATCCAAAAAATAAATCATATCCAACGATAATTTGGACCACACCACAAATAGCAGCTGAGAATGATTTTCACCCTTAAACAAATCGTAGGGCCCACCGTAACGTTTACTTTCCATCCAATCTGTTCATAAGGTCATAAATACTTGAATTAAGAGGCAAAATAAATTTCAAATTAATCTAAAACTTTATTGAGACTGTGACCCAAAAAGGCTTTCAATGGTAGATGTTCAATCCCCACTGCTTTTTCCAGTTTGATCCACTTGATAGTTAGATCTATCTTATTTTTCGTCTCAAGCCTTAAAACGAGCTTGCCGAATGGATGAACGGTTTGGATATAACAAATATCTCATGATCAAACCCACAAAACTTACTAACGTCAATGTAGGCACTTTCATGCACAACACGTTACAGCTCCACGCCAGTACGTTCACAGCTCCTCAATCTCCGAGTTGTACGAACGGCTCAAATGGCCCCACATTTTCGTGATCATTGTAGATCATTTGGAAAAAAAAAAAAAAAAAAAAAAAAAAAAAAAAATTGAATCATATCTAAAGCTCAGAAGGACCACACCGAAAATAGCAGCGAGGATAATGATTTTTACCGTTAAAAAGGTCGATCCGAATTACATCCAACCCAAAACTAAGTCAGACTCAGTTCGGGTCAGGCTAACCATTTGTTGGATTTGTTCGAGTCCTATGTCCCGGACTCAATCCTGGATCGGATGGAGTTCGGGTCAACTCAGCTAAATTTCAGACCAAATCGGGACCCAATCCGATCCGACTCGGTCCGATGCCGACTACAATTGATCTAAATTACTGAACATGTGTTGATGGCCATGGCGCATCAACATGTGGCGAGCACTGCACTAAAAATTAGGTGGGGCACAAGTTCATGCTGACTGTGGACCTTTCGTGATTAATCTATCCATGCATTTTTCACATTCTAATGGGGCCCACCTGATTACAATGGACTGACCTGATCTGTTGGTCATGGCATGTTGAAAATGGTTCTTGCTGATTTTGGGCCATATCATGTTCACACAGGATTGCTCTTGCATCTCAACCCTAATCTTTTGACTACTCAGCCATGGTTAAATTCGAGTCCGAGTCAACTCATATGAGTCTGTCAATCCATGATCTCGCCAGCCTTTCATTCTACATCCACCTTCTAAGCAATGTTCAAAATTTCCCTTCAATGGTTAGGATTATCTCATTATTTTTAAAGTTATTGTGGTCTAAACTTTAAACTCTTCTCCTATCAAAACATAATTTAAGCTATGGCCAGTCCATAAAAGGGCCCGATAAATGAATGGTATGGATTATTCTAAAAAAAGAGTCTAAAATGTTAATAATAGCCTATGGTTATAAGATTAACTGCTAGGCCATGGTGGCCCATCAATTGATTCATCTTACAAACACGTCTTAGCATACAACCCATCACTTCTCTTTACTCTTGGCCAACGACTCCTAAGATTCAGTGACTGGACCTGACTCGTTTGGCAATGCGTCAAGTAGTGACTTGCCCTGGTAAGGGGTGTATCTGCCTGATTGGTTAGGTCCAACCGAGTCGGGTCCTTACTCTTGCCCGGGTGGTAGACTCTCAGGAGTCTCAGCACCCGGTCAAGGGTTCGAATACCCGTAGGTGGTGAAATTCCACTAGCGCAAGTGTGTGGGGTGTGTGTGCGTGTGTATTAAAATTAAAAAAAATAAATAAAAATAAATAATAAAAAAAAGTTCGACCGAGTCTGAGTCAACTCAGATGAGTTGTATCAGACTCGTCCAAGTCTTAAAATCATGCTTGCCTCCGGAGGAATCAAGACCGTGTCTTGAATCGTTTTGTTGTAAATGCAACTACTTCCTTAGCATAGGATTTTCAAATGGACGCCGATTAGCTACTGACAATGTCAGTACCCATGTTGCTTATGCAGTGATATCAATAAGTTTTGCAGGCCCACCATGATGTATGTGCTGTATCAATACGGTCCATCCATTTTGAGAGATCATTTTATGGCATAAGACAAAAAATGAATTAGATTCAAAGCTCAAGTGGACCCCACCATAGAAAACAGTAGGGATTGAATGCATATCATAGAAAACTGCTTGGGCGTACAGAAGTTTTCGATCAAGCTGATAATTGTGTTTTACCTTCGTCCATGTCTATTTTAAGTTATTAACAGATTGGATCTCAAATAAACATCATGGTGGGCCCTAGGAAGGTTTCAACGGTATGTCACTGTCCCCACTGTTTCTGTGGTGGGGTCTGCTTGAGCTTTGTATATGTCTCATTCTTTGGCTCATAACTTAAAATGATTTATTCAAATGAATGAACAGTGTGGATAAGACACATACATTATAGTAAGACTTAAGAACTTAATGATGTCACTTCAGTAGCGAATGTGGCTACTCAACCAGTCAGTAACTAATCTATGTCATTTTTGGTCTCATACTGTAAAATGATCTCTAAAAATAGATGGACGAAATGGATGAAACACATACATCATGGTGGAGTCCACATAGCACCGACCATCAGCCATTGGCTGGTGCCAGGTAGAGTAGCCAATCCGTTTCCTAAATACATACAATCGGTCGAGGCAGACCTTCAATGGACCTTTCTGAAGGTGAAAAGCTTGAATTAAGAATAAATATAATCCAACGTGGAAGCATGGATTTGGTTTACAGCTAAATGATCCAAAACTTATGTGACCCCCGAAAGGATTTCAATGGTAGGCGTTCAATCCCCTACTGCCTTTTGAAGTGTTGTCAACTTCATCTTTATATGTCTTATTTTTCGGCTTAAGCCCTACGACGAGCTCACCAAATGGATGGACGGTTTGGATATAACAAATACCTCATGATGGGACCCACGGAACTTGCTGACGTCAATACATAAATAGCTGGTGTGTGGTACATTAGCCAATCCGCTTCCACCGCGCAAGAAACAGGATACGGCAGTTGGGACGCGGATTTCCTGCGAAAGCCTTTCGCAGGAAGTTCCTGCCCAAGGTTTCTGTGTGGGCCCACTTAGAGGTTTGTGAGAAATCCAACTCCTCTATCCGTTTTTGGAGCTCATTTTATGACGTGAGACCAAAAATGAAGATGATCCAAAACTCAAGTGAGTCACACGAGAGGAAACAGTGAAGATTTAGTGACCACCCTTGAAACATTTATATGGCCATAAAAGTTTTGTAACGGTATAAGTTTTTGGTGTTTTCACTTTATCTGAGTAAAAATGACGTTATAAACGGTTTAGATGGCATATAAACAGCAAGGTGGAGCTTAGAAAGGTTTCGACGGTGGGCATTCCTTTCCCCACTGTTTCATCTCTTATGGCCAACTTGAGTTTTGGATCCTCCTTATTTTTCGTGACCTATCTTAAAATGAGGTCAAAAAACGGATGGGCGGATTTGATTTCTCAAAAACATCGCAGTAGGCCCCACCTAGAATCCTTGCGCAGGAACTTCCTGCGAAAGGCTTTCGCAGGAAATCCGCGTCCCGGCAGTTGACATGATTTTAAATAGAGGGTAAAATCGTCTTTTACAGGGAGAACTGCTGGGCCAGTTAGCAAGCCGTTAGTCAAAGTTTAAACCAGAAGTTTTTTTCATGTATTCTAAAAAAAAATTCTATCATTGTATAAAATTTTTAGCCAAAAACGTAGGCTGATGGATGTCTATAACTACTTCATAAAAAAATTTAAAAAAATATAAATTTTAAAAAAAAAAAAAAAAAAAAACTCAAAGAAAGCCTTAATCTGAATTTCTTTCAACGGTGGCATCGTTATCACCACTGCTTCGTGTTGTGCGGCCCACTTGACCCTTGCTAATGCCTCCTTTTAGAGGTCATGCTTTAAAATGATATGTTAAAGATGGATGAACGGCGTAGATAAAACACATACATCACAGTTACCCCCGCAGAGCCGTCCTGCAGGATGGACTTCGCGTGCTCCCAAATGGAGAAGGACGCGGATTTCTTGCGAAAGCCTTTCGCTGCGCCGGTGCCAAAACGCGTATTCAAATCCAAAACGCGTGTATCATTGCGCCGATTTGGTGTGAAAGCAACGGATTGGCTACTCCCCCTGCCACCAGCCCGGTGGCTGATGGTCGGTTCTCTGTGGGCCCTACGATGATGTATGTGTTTCATCCATTCTGTTCATCCATTTTCACAGATCATTTTAGGGCTTAAACCCAAAAATTATAGGGATATAAATATCAGGTGGACCACACCACAGGAAAATAATAGTGATTGGACATCCACCATTAAAATCCTCTTGAGGCCCACTGTACTGTTTATTTGACATCCAATCTGTTGATTAGGTCATAAAGGCCTAGATGAAGGGAAAAAAACAAAAATCATCTTGATCCAAAACTTTTATGGCCCCAAAAGGTTTTTAATGGTTGACTCTCATTCAACACTGTTTCCTGTAATGTGGTCCATTTGATATTGGGATGTACCTCATTTTTAGTCTCATACCATAAAATGATCTGGAAAAATAGATGGACGGCATGGATGAAAAACATACATCATGGGGAGTAGCCAATCCGTTTCCTAAAGCATTTCGGGCGAATACAATGTACGCTAAAATCCTTTCCTGGTCCTCAGTATACTTTTGTCTTTTGAATATGGATGTTTGATATTTCATTTGTTTTACCATCCGCTTAGAGACCACAAGTACACGGTTCGCATAGAGTGTGTACGGTGTTTTTTAAAATCTGCAGTGGAAATTCACAAGATGGAGGGCCCAGATTCATCAACTGAGCGACAACATGAACCATTGAGTGGCAACGAACCATGAATGGTTTGTCGCATGACCAGTCAAGTTGGCCTCTGTATATAGAGAGAAATTCGACATGAACTCAAGAGAAAGAAAGCTTTGATCTGAATTTCTTTCTTGTGAGAGAAAAAGAAATAGGAAAGATGAGTGCTGTTGAGTCCGTTGTCAAGCTCCTCCTACAAAAACTCAGTGATCAGTTCTTTCAAGAAGCCCTTTTCTTACGTGGGGTTCGAGATCAAGTTGAATGGCTCGAGGCAGAATTTAGGCGGATGCGATGCTTCTTGAAAGACGCAGACGCCAGACAAGATGGAGATGAAAGAGTGAAGAATTGGTTGCGGGACGTGAGAGATGTTGCATATGATGCTGAGGATACCATCCACAATTTTACCTTCAAGATAGCAAGCTTGAGGTCTGTGGGCTGCATTAGAAGGTGCGTTTTCTTCTGTTTTGAGTTGATAGCTCTCTATAAGGTGGGCTCAGAGATTGAACGGATAAAGAATAAAATCCATACTATCTCTGAAAGTAGGTCGACTTACGGAATTGAAAATATAGGCCAGGGAGCAGGGACAAGCTCTGCCGGTCTAAGCCTCCAAGAATGGAGGCTCACTTCTCCTAATGTTGAAGAACCAGATTTTGTTTGTTTTGAGAAGGAATTTGAGGCATTGGCTGTACGGTTGACAGGGGGAGAGCTGCGACGTTGTGTGGTTTCTGTAGTTGGGATGGGTGGTCTTGGTAAGACCACTCTCACCAAGAGACTTTATAACACTGATAGTGTTAAGAACCATTTCCATAATCATGCATGGATTTCTGTATCACAAGGGTATTCTGCGAGAGATCTTTTGCAGGTCATTGTAAGACGCTGGTCGGTGCTCTCGTACAGGGTGGTGGAGACAATGGACATTGCTGAGGTGAGAGACAAGATCTCCGAGTATCTAAAACACAAGAGATACTTGGTGGTACTGGATGATATATGGACAAAAGAAGCTTGGGATGCTTTGAAGGATGCATTTCCAGATATGAATAATGGAAGTAGGGTCGTACTTACCACACGAAACAAAGACGTAGCTTTGCATGCAGATGCACAAAGCCATCCTCATGAATTGCCATTTCTAAACAAGGAAGAGGCTTGGGTATTGTTTTGTAAGAAAACATTCCCAGGCAGAGATGGCCGTTGCCCACGGGAATTGGAGGAGTTAGGGAGTAAGATTGTGGGAAAATGCCATGGTCTACCTCTTGCGATTGTAGTCATCGGAGGGCTCTTATCAAGTAAAGAACCAAGAGAGTGGGAGAATGTACACAAGAGCATTAGCTGGCAGTTTGTCAAGGGAGAAGTTCGAATCTTTGGCATATTATCTTTGAGCTATAAAGATCTGCCCTATTACTTAAAACCGTGTTTTCTCTACCTGGGCAAATTTCCAGAAGACTATGAGTTCCACACCAAGGAATTGATTCAAATGTGGGCTGCAGAAGGGTTACTTGAAGAGAGAGGGGAAGAAACATTGGAGGAGGTTGGAGAAGATTATCTAAAGGAGTTGATACAGAGAAGTATGGTTCAAGTCGCAAGTAGAAGCTCAAGCAGGGGTATTAAAAGTTGTCGCATCCACGATCTTTTGCGGGATCTCTCCATATCAGAAGCTAAGGAAGGTCTGTTTCTTGAAATTCAGCATGGGAATGCGAATGTTGCTACTGCATCTAGAGCCCGTCGACATGCAGCTCACTTTAATGCCCCAGGTACGTACATTTCCTTAAGCTTTTCCACTCCACGACTTCGTTCTATGTTGATCTACGCCCAAGGCTATGCATGGATTGGAAGGAAACAAGGGAAATTTCTCTTCAGTGCCTTTAAGCTGCTTAGGGTGCTATATTTACATGGTATAAAAATAAAAGAGCTACCGAGGGAAATAGGTGAACTAATCCACTTGAGATACTTCGGGTGTACCAACACTCATTTAAAAAGCCTCCCATCGTCCATAGGCAATCTTCCCAATTTACAAACTCTATCTGTAGTATCTTTTGATAACATAGAAGTACCCAGCACAATCGAGAAGATGAAACAGTTAAGACATCTTCAAGTGAAGGCGATCAAACGTGCGAGGAATTTTTTTCGTTGGGGAGAAATAGAAGGGCATCCAAGGCTTGAGCTGATAAGTAACCTCCAGACTCTATCATTGGTAAAAGCTGGGAAATGGATGGAGGGTTGCCTGGGAAACCTCACCAATCTTAGAAAATTAGGAATAGTTTTAGGAGCAGAAGGAAGAGTGTATGAAGAGGTATTTTATGAATCCATTGTCAAATTGGACTGCCTCCACACTCTGCGTTTGTCAGATAAGTTACAGAAGTTACCCGAGTCTACTGAATTCCCAACAAAACTCACCAACCTCACCTTATCATACTCCTATTTAGAGCATGACCCACTGGCGACATTGGAGAAGCTGAAAAACCTCCGCATTCTTAGATTGCTTAGGAAGTCATATTTGGGAAAGGAAATGGCTTGCTCTTCACAAGGGTTTCCTCGACTCGAATACTTACAGCTTAGATTGTTAGACGTTGAGGAGTGGAGATTGGAGGAAGGATCTATGCCGAGTCTTTTACATTCACGGATCGCTAGCTGCTGGGTTTTAAAGAAGCTTCCGGATGGACTGCGACACGTGACTACCCTCAGCAAATTGGAGGTGTGGTGGATGCCCAATGAATTCCAAAAAAGGCTTCAAAAAGACAGGGGAGAGGATTGGCATAAGATTCGGCACATACCCTCCGTCGTTGTGCGCAATAATAGGGAGAAATACGAAGAACACTTATTTCCTCCTGAGAGCTGCCTATGTGAGACTTCTTTTCCCTCTTCATTTTTATTTACCTATTGATTCATACTTCTGAGTTAGTATAATCATATCATGTTTTGGGAATTTAAGAAGAAAAAAAAAAACTACCTAACTTGTATAGTTCCCATACCTTTTTCAAAATGCTTTCAATAAGCTTAACACTGTCTTCCGAATACATTTCCGTTGCCTTTGTTATAAGCTGCATTGTCAGCAAATGGGTTGTTATAAGCTACCCATCATTATATTTATGTCAAATACACCCCCACCATCCGGTGCTGTGCCCCATTTTAGGCCAAGGCCCAAAACTCAACCCGATTCGTGGTTCAGGTGGACCACTCTGTTGGAAGCAGTGTACATGGCAATGCTCACCTTCCAAACAGTTTCCGTTGGTGTGGCTCACTTGAATCAAGGATGGGCCTGATTTTGGGGTCTTGGGCCTAAATTTTCGTTTAATTTATAATGGTTATAATGGATTTCACATGATCTTCATGGTGTGCCCTGTAAAAATCAAGGGTGGATGTCTATCTCCCAACTGTTTCCCTTGTTGAGCCCACTTGATTTTATTTTTATTTTTCTTTGGCTTTAAGTTTACCGTGGGAGTACAAATCTAATGGTCAGAGTGGATCTCACATAAATTCATTCTCTTCACATAAATCTCTATGTTTTAATAGTTGGGAAAGGGATGTCATCCCTTGATTTTTAGTGGGACCCACCTTAATGCATATATAAAATCTGTTAGGCCAGGTAAAAAAACCAAAGGAAATAGTTGGGAGAAAGACATTCACCCTTATTTTTAAAAGGCCCACTGTGATGATTTTATAAAATCTACTCCAATCATTAGATTTCATACAAAATTTTCAGCCAGTAGCCCAAACATCAGGCCCATCCATGATTCACATGGGTCACAACATTGGAAATAGTTTGAAGGGTGAATGTTGCCCTATCCATTGTTTCCAATTGTTTGTTCCATCTGAATCATGGATGGGGCTGATTTTTGGGCCGTAAGCTTAACATGGAGTGAAGCACCTGGTGGTCAGTGTGGATTTCACATAAACATCACAGTGAGACCTACCCAAAGCTACCAACTCATTAGGACAGCATATGTTTTGAGAAACGTAACAGAATGCAGTGGTATGATAATAGTAGATTGATGAGGTAGCTTATCCAAAAGCTTTCAAAAAAGGTATCAGAATGTAAAATTTGTATTAATTATGTAGTTTTTTCTGTAAATTTTCTTTTTCTTTCTTCATATGGGTAACTTAGAAAAAATGTGGTCTTATGAATTTTAAATTCTAGTTATATTTTTCAGGAAATTTTAAAAAAAAAAAAAAAAAAAACTATAAGTGGGGCCCACCCGAGTTGTGGACTTCACATAAACATCACAGATGGAGCTAAATTTGTTTGTATTCAATTCATGCTTTAAAGCCCATATTGGATTACTAATTTCACATCTTGAGCTTGAAATGTGTGTGTTAGTAATATTCCTACAGCTTCAAAAAGTTTTCTATTTGTTATGACACAAGCAAATCTAATTGGGAGTTCCTAACCATCTGATCTTTGGCCATCTTCTCTCCGATCAATTGATGTATTATTTTCTCAACTATCTTTTGTAGGACATTGATTGACAGACTAGGAGCTCCGATATATAAGATTTTTGGAGCATCTTCCATCTATAGTGGAGCCTATCAAATCAAAGTTTGGAGCACAAAACTATTGGCCCCACTTGCAACGCACATCAAGACACTCTTATATAACCAAATCCTCTAGGAACTCATACTTCCTATTTTATTCATGATTAGTTTTTAAAGTTAGGTATGTGCTTTGAGTTCCTTTTATAAATTTATGCAAACAATTTCTAGTACATAACTTTCCAGTTTTAATTAGAAATTTCATTTGTAGACATTTTTCTCACAGTAGAGACTGTGACAACACGCACATGCAAAGTGACCAAGCAAAGTGAAGAATGGTGAAATGGTGACTAGACGGTGAGGTGATGTTTGGATCATATCTTCTAATTGTAACTTGAGGATGAATGTATTTTTTGTTACAGATCTTTCTATATGAAACCAAATGCTAATATCCGTTATATGTTTTGTACTTCAACTGGTTATGTGTTTTGTACTTCAACTCACACAAACAGATCATTTAATGTTTGATTTATTCCACTGTATGCATTATCTACTTGTAATATGTTAGTCGAAAATTGAAATGGGAAGCAATTGCTTTACAGTGTTGACCTAAGAGGGCATCCACCATTTTCCCTTTTTTTTAGGTATCATATCTACATAACAGATAGAGCCATAGTGAGCTCAGATTTTCTTTCATTTTGCACAATTGACCCCATGGTTCAAGGACACATATAGTTGATATAATGCGAAATGTTCCTAACCATTGTTTCTATGGCCTTCTCTTCATTGAATGTAAAATGTTGTTACATATCTTTTTCAATTAATTTCGTATCTGCTGGCAATTAATTAAAGGATTAGGGATTACGCATCTCGAAGACTTATTGAAAGATGGGCATGTTATATGGAGCATCCGAATTAGGCCAATCATGCCAATAGTTCAGATCACTGAACTACATGCTCAATTGTTTTGAATCGGTGACCATAACCATCTAATCACTGAATAGGAAGTAGGCCATCCACATCTATCATACTAGAAAAGTTCCATCATTCTCTAGACCATCTATCATGTGAAGTCCGCCCTTGATCATCGATTGCTCCCAAAAAACCACTTTGATCAGATGATCCCAACCACCCCATCAAAGGCTTAGATCACTTACATATGGTGGATGCATGTGTATAATTTGCAAACATCTGCAACCTTTTATGCATTTCAATAACGGTATACAAAAATGGCTACATAACGGCCATAATTGTTACTCATTACAGGGCTGAAATAGCCCTAATGGCCATTATAGGAAAAACTGCCTGTAACAGCCCTGTAGCAGTTCGTAATGACCCCATAATGAGTTTTTTCAAAAAGAAAAAATAAGAAGGAAAAAAAAAAAAAAAAAAGGCTGTAATAGTAACAGCAGTGCCTGTTACAGCCACCATTATCGTCATGGAACACGTTGATTTCAATTTAACTAAGAAATGAAAAGTACTGTAATGAAAGCACCACCAAATGTTAGCTATGGGATTATCGTTAGCTCTTTTCATCCTAGATATATTGGGATACATGGAATCTGTGCAGACTCTTGTGCAGAAATGAAAATCGTTTCACTTGTCAAGATGGGCTGTTTGGATACATGATTCAAGACCTCAATCGTTACTCTTATCCACAGTCAGAAGCCTCTGAAAACAAGAAACAAGTTGACTGTAGTGCAATGAATTTGAGAATTCCACTTCCTATCCAAACAGATTCTCATTTTTCAGAATTCTATTTTCTAGGGTGACGATGGAAGCTATCATTTGGGTAACCATTAAATGATCCACAGAATATGAACGGAATCCACATATCCAATCACGCCAACAAGTGCTTCATTTCATGTGAGCTGGCTGGATCTCTGTCTTTCAGATAAGGCATCTTCTTTGTTACATTTGCCCTATGCCCCTCCTATAGTCGCTGTTGTCATCTTCCACAGGGGCTTCTGTCTGGTGTTTTCCAGGAGCGGCTAAGTTGTGCCAATGTATGTATATTGGATGTATGGGTCATACGGGTGCTGTGTAATGTATGTATGGATTATTTGGTGCCTGGTCCTTATGGTTGTTGTCTGCTATGGAATGCTAGCCGTGTGCTAGTCGCACAGAATGTTTATATATATATATGGCTGAGAGTTAGGCTGAAAGTTTCCCAGGTTTGATATGCTGCCCAGGCATGCAGGCAGGATGCTCAGCAGGGGCTAGGCTGCGAGCAGAGCTGGAGTACAGAGCTGTTGTCCATGCTGAACGCTTTGATGTTGGTCTTATGAGAGCGGAATCTGGGCAGTCTGGGATGTAGGAAATAGGCCAGTGGTTGGTCGAATGTTGGAGTCTTGTATGGGTTGTCTGGAAGTGTTGTTTGGGGTGCTCTGCCTGGAATGTTGGAGTCTCATATGGTTGGTCTTTGATGTTGTCTGGAAGCTACAGTCTGGGTTGCTTGTGCTTTGGGCCTTTTCAGTCAAGCAAGAAAGGTCTATGATCTGTTTTATTGCTCTGTTATGACGCTCGGCTACTTTAGGTTTGGTGTGAGGTTGGTTTATGTTTATTGGGAGCCATTAGTCTGTAGAGGCTCGCTGTTTGAATTGTGGTAGGTGTGCTCTCAGGTTTCAGACACTCTGTTCTGCCTAGAAGGAAGCTATCTGCTGGTACTGTTTTGGGGCAGTGTTTTTTTCAGCCATTGCATATTTATTTATTTATTTTGCAGCATTCTATGTATATTTCTATATCTTTCTTTGTTGGGGTATATGATAGGTGAGGCATTCCCCTTTTTGTGGTGCTTGCCTAAGTATATGTAAATCTCTTTTATGATCAACAAAGTTACAAGTGGTTCCCACAAAAACTGGCCGAACCATTACAAAGAGGGGAATGCCTCACCTATCATATACCCCAACAAAGAAAGATATAGAAATATACATAAAATGCTGCAAAATAAATAAATAAAGATAACCAGTCGTCTGACATTCTTATGCCCGAACCATTACAGATGATTGCCAACTCTAAGACTCTTCCATCACCCTCGGCTACCTCTCGGTCTGATCTGTTAACCAAGATGCAGAAGACTCGCTGGATCAGAGATGCCTTAGGCAAGGTGGGTCGATCTCTTGGTCTGTCCTTTGGAGACAGATTGGAGGATTAAATTGCTTTGTTCCAGTGTATAGAGAATAAAAGCAGACCGATCTCAATGTCCACACCTACAGGCAAGCAACTGGCCAAACGACCTTCTTCCCGTGAGCTTCAATGTCTCCAAGCTACTCCAGGATTCATATCAGCGTCGATGTCCAAATCGAAAAGACAGGGTATCCGGGGAAGCATAGTGTCCACATGAAGATTATTTCTTGGAATGTCAGGAGGGTGGGGTCTAGGCATAAACGAAGCCTTATCAAAGCTTCTTTAAGCAGAAAGGACCCTGATGTTGTTTGTGTTCAGGAGACCAAAGTCCACTCCTTCTCTAACAAGTTGCTGCAATCGCTTTGGAAGTCCAATGACGTTAAATGGCTGTCGTTGGACGCGATGGGGAGCTCAGGAGGCATCCTCGTCGCTTGGAAATCGTCCAAATGGATCCTTATCTCCTCTCACAGTGGGGTTTTCTCGCTTTCTATTCTTCTCCAAGATAAGTCTTCTTCTACTCAATGCCTTCTTTCGGTTATTTACGGGCCTAACGATAATTCTCTTAGACCTCTTTTCTGGAATGAGTTTGTTAGACAGACTAAAATATACCTTGTATAGCTAGCATACCTTGTATAGTTAGTTTCCATAGGTAGAGGATTCTGATTTTCTTACTTTCCTTGTATAGATGTTGTAATCTCTATATATTCAACCCCTTTGGGTTATCTCAAATACACAAAAGCTTTCAGCTCATCTCAGTTTACATGGTATCAAAGCTTCACTGATCCAAATTCGGCACCACCTGTCAGATCCGACTATCTCTGCTGCGTCCGGCCACCATCCATGCTCCTCCGACCACCCCTGCGTCGTCCGACCACCCCTGCTGCATCGTCCGACCATCCTTCTGTTCTTCTAGCACCCCTTGTTGCTCGTCCCGCGCCCCCTGTTGCAGATCTGACCACCCCTCTGCTCGTCCCGCGCCCACTGTTGCAGATCTGACTACCCCTGCGTCGTCCGACCATCCCTCTGCTCGTCCCGCGCCTTTTGTTGCTCGTCCCGCGCCCCCTGTTGCAGATCCGACCACCCCCTGCTCGTCCGACCGCCCCTCTACTCATCCGACCGCCCCTCTGCTCGTCCAGCGTCGCCCGGTCAGCTCTATTGCTCGATCTGTTCGAGTTCCAGCAACCCCTGTTGTTGTTGCTCCCATCCAGATCTATTGTTGTTGCTATTGCATCGCCAGATCTCGCTTATCCCGATTCAGCACCAGATCTCGATTATCCAGATCCAGATCCACTATTGCTGTTGCTATTCTGCCAAATCCAGATCTACATTTTCCAAATCCAGAGCCCCTGTTGCTGTTGCTGTTCCTCCAGATCCAGATCTAGCTTTTTCAGATCCAAATCCACTATTATTGTCGCTATTCCGCCAAATCCAGATCTACATTTTCCAGATCCAGAGTTCCTGTTACTGTTCCTATTCCGCCAGATCCAAATACTGCTACCCCTTGGGTATCTCCTGTTGTACGGTACATCTAAAACATTCTTCTGCTGCAACTCTTTGCTTGCTTTACATTAATTCCGATCAATGGACAAGAACTCATCACGTATAGAGGCCCCACGGTGTAGTTTTGATGGTACCAACTATTCGTTATGGGCCATCAATTTTCAAAACTTCCTCAAGGGTCGTGGTTTGTGGGGACTAATTGATGGATCTGTTACTATTCTCACTTCCACCGATGCCGATAAATTGACTGATTGGGAAATGAACAATGGACGGATTATTACCTGGATTCTCGATTTGGTCGACAGGTCCATTGTTGTTGGCCTCACACCTCATCGCACGGCTAAGGCAATGTGGGAGCATCTTCAGATAATTTATCAACAAAGTAATGCGACCCGGTCATATCGTCTGGAACAGGATCTCATTAACCTTACTCAGGGTGACGACAGTATTCAATCATTTAAATCTAAAATTATCACAATTTAGACTGAGATGGCCTCGATGGATCCAATATTTCCTCATGACTTTAGAATTTTCCAAACTATGCGCGAGAGTGCGCAAGTTCGCCAATTTCTTATGAAGCTGCGTCTGGAATTCGAGCATTGTCGGGCTGCTCTCTTGAACCGTAGCCCTACTCCTTCATCGAATTCGGTTATTAATGATCTATTGGCTGAGGAACAACAACTGAAAGTTCTCTCTCTTCCTTCCTCAACTTCGGGATCATTTGATATGGTGCTTGCCGTGTCCACCACTACACCAACACGTGTCTCCTCTCCTTTGACTTGTCGTTGCTGCAACAAGGTGGGTCATGTTGTCGCTCAATGCAAAGAATGGTGCGCTTATTGTCGACGAACTGGTCATGGTATTCAGGACTGCTGTACACGTGAAAGTGCACCTGCTAGTGCCTTGGTTTGTCAAGTTACGTGTGTGGTGAGTCAGCTGGCTGCAGAACTCGATAGGAAGATTATTTAAAGCGTCTGCCTCAACTGGATGTGTGGAAGCTCACAATAGGTAAATCATAGCCTCACATCCTATGTCCCAAAACACCAGGTGATTAAAACCCTTAAAACAAGATAGACATCTTAGGGTTTTTAAGGTGAGAAAACTTTTTGCAAAATAGGAAAATCTCTAAGTTTTTCTCGCCTTGTCGATTTTATCGAAGCAACCTTGATATAATCGACCTGCACTGTCGATGTCCTCGATACCTTAACGATATTATCAATAAGATGACTAAAAATGTCCAGCAACTAAATATTCATCTGGACGGATTTATCGATGTATTGATACACCTATCGATATCATCGATAAAAGCACTAAATATGTCCAACAACTGCACAACATATCTGGACAAATTATCGATGTATCGATACACATATCGATATCATCGATATTCAAATCTCGAGACCATCGAGAGTAGCTCGATAAGATCGACAGGCAGATTTCCGGTGCCCCTGTTTTTTAATGAAAATCTCAAAATTCTTCGATATATCAATGATCCTCCGATATGATCTGAATTCAAATATCGATAAGATCGGAGGTCCATCGATGATATCGATAGTGAGCGCGCATTTCTTACAGCAGATATTTCAGGTTATTTTTTAACTATGATCGGAGGCCCTTCGATTTAATCGATATTCAAATATCGATGATATCAACACCAGATCGATTGCATCGAACAAAGCCATAAACTGTCCAGCAAGTTCAAAGATAAATCAGCTGGATTTATCGATGCCTCGACTTTAATCTCGATATCATTGACATTCAAATTCCGATGATCTCGACGGTTCCCCCGATCATTCATGAAAACCTGAAATATCTCAAAGTCAAGTCTCTCTCATTTTTCAAGTGTCGATGGATCGAACCTGTCATCGATGGAATCGGAGTTCGAAATCTGATGACATCAACGATAGCTTCGATTCATCGACTAATTGGCAAAGAGTTTCAAAAGCGTATGACATCGAGTCCAAGTCATCGAGCAGACCATCGATGTTATCGAGAGTATACGCTCGATGATATCGAACCTGCTCGATGATATTGAACTCTGTCATAAATGTGACCGTTTTATATCCGTTGGAACTTTTTGCCTATATATAGAGGACTTGTCTTTTGTTGCTGTGAGAGAAAGAAGAGAGAGCTTTTGAGTGTTTCAACTTATATCATATATCTAAAGCCCTTTCTCTCAAGGGAGTTCATCCTCCAATCCACCCTCACCATTGATATTTAATAGAGTGGATTGGAGAATGAACTTCTGCATTCAAGGATCCTCCAGCTACTACCTTAATGGCAAATCATTATGCTGGGATGCCTTGAATGTATAAGATTGGAACTACTCTACCTTCTTATAGGAAAACCTTTAGAGAGTAGGATTTCCTATAAGAATGTGATTGGAAACAAAGCAAGGCTTGTAGCACAAGGGTACTCACAGATAGAAGGGATTGATTTTGATGAGACATTTGCCCCTGTAGCTTGCCTTGAGTCTATCAGAATTCTTTTATCCATTGCATGTGCATTAAAATTTAAATTATTTCAAATGGATGTTAAGAGTGCCTTCCTGAATGGAGACCTCCCTGAAGAAGTTTATGTGGAACAACCCAAGGGATTTTTAGATCCTAAGTGCCCTCAATACGTATATCGTCTAAACAAAGCCCTCTATGGTCTTAAGCAGGCACCACGTGCCTGGTATAAACGATTGACAAAATTTCTTTTGGACCATAAATTCTGCAGAGGGAGTGTTGATAAAACCTTGTTTACCAAAAGAACAAAAGACTCACTGCTTATTGCACAAATTTATGTGGACGATATAGTCTTTGGTTCAATATGTGAAGATATCGCATATAAATTTGTTGACCTCATGAAATCAGAATTTGAAATGAGCATGGTTGATGAATTAAACTACTTTTTAGGTTTGCAGGTCAAGCAGCTACATGATGGAATCTTTATCTGTCAAACCAAGTATGCGAACGATTTGGTAAAAAGGTTTGGTCTTGAATTTGGTCGTTCTTATCACACTCCCATGAGCACCACACTCAAACTCTCCAAATATACAAATGGAAAGAGTATGGATCAACATCTCTACCGGAGTATGATAGGTAGTCTACTATATCTCACAGCTAGTCGTCCCGACATATCTTTCAATGTTGGAGTATGTGGTCGATATCAAGCAGATCCTGATGCGTTAAGGAATTTAATTAAGAGGCCGTTAATCAGGATCATCAATATAGCAAGAACTTCCCCCTATGGACTATGGTATCCATTTGAAACATCTACCATCATCGCTGGGTACTCTGATGCCGACTGAGCAGGAAATTTGGATGATCAAAAATCAACCAGTGGTGGATGTTTCTATGTTGGAAACTGCCTAGTCTCCTAGCAGAGCAAGAAGCAAAATTCAATATCATTATCTACCGACGAGGCTGAATACATTGCTGCTGGAAGCTGCTGTGCACAACTCCTTTGGATGAAACAGATGTTGCTGGATTATGGGATTGAACAACCCACGATGAGTCTTTTCTGTGATAACACAAGCGCAATCAACATTTCGAAGAATCTTGTTCAACATTCTCGGACTAAACATATTGACATCCGTCATCACTTTATCCGAGAACTTGTTGATGACAAGATTCTTACATTAGATTATGTTTCCACAGAAAAGCAACTTGCAGACATCCTCACCAAACCTCTTAATGCAAATAGGTTTAGTGACCTACAAAAATCCATTGGGGTCTGCTCTCACTAAATCTCAGTAAACATGCGCCACATAGGAAAATCTTCACACTAAGACATTCATGGTTATGTGTCCGCTACAAGTTAAAATCTCTGCATTAACCATGTTATTTTGGTAATGGTTTGCCTGAAAATGCTTTGATCTGAGAAACAATTAAGTTGTTGTTGTCCGTGGCAGTATATTTTTGGAAACATGGATATAACTGTCAATTTTGGGCAGTTCATTTTGGCTATGACTAAGTATAACTCATATATTTTCTGCCATGTTTAAGACTCCCCTGGTTTATCAAGGTTCTGCTATGGAATGCATGTGATGTCCCTAAATGCATATTTTTCTCTGCTCTATAACTGTTATATCTTATCCTACGTGCATTCATGAATTCTGAAATTGATGTTTGATTGAGTTGAGTTAACTCTTATTCATCAATGCTCTGCTTCTACCTGCTTGGTTCTCCCATGCAATTCACTCTTCAGTCAATATCACTTGCTATACCTTTGCCAATGACTGACAAAAAGGGGGAGAACAATTCAAAACACCCCAAGCGGAAAATTGTGTATCTATCTATGTTGTTGCGGGTGTTAGGGGGAGCAGCTGCAAGAAATGGGGAGTTTTGAAGTAAGGGGGAGCAGATACTTCTAGAATGTGTACATGGGGTAGAAAATTTGTAAAATTGTGTAAATGCATGTACACACAATTTAGGGTGTGTGTAGAAGTGTTCTAGGGTGTTTTGGATATTTTGTCACGTAATTGACAAAGGGGGAGATTGAAAGTGCACCTGTTAGTGCCCTGATTTGTCAAGTTACGTGTGTGGTGAGTCAGACTGGCTGCAGAACTCGATAGGAAGATTATTTCAAGCGTCTGCCTCAACCGGATGTGTGGAAGCTCTCAATAGGTAAATCATAGCCTCACATCCCATGTCCCAAAACACCAGGTGATTAAAACCCTTAAAACAATATAGACATCTTAGGGTTTTTAAGGTGAGAAAACTTTTTACAAAATAGGAAAATCTCTAAGTTTTTCTCGCTTTGTCGATTTTATCGAAGCACCCTCGATATGATCGACCTGTACTGTCGATATCCTCGATACCTTAACGATATTATCGATAAGAGGACCAAAAATGTCCAGCAACTAAATATTCATCTGGACGAATTTATCGATGTATCGATACACCTATCGATATCATCGATAAAAGCACTAAATATGTCCAGCAACTTCACAACATATCTGGATGAATTATCGATGTATCGATACACATATCGATATCATCGATTTCAAATCTCGAGACCATCGAGAGTGGCTCGATAAGATCGACAGGCAGATTTTCGGCGCCCCTGTTTTTTAATGAAAAACTCAAAATTCTTCGATATATCGATGACCGTCCGATATGATCTGAATTCAAATATCGATAAGACCGGAGATCCATCGATGATATCGATAGCGGGCGCGCATTTCTTACAGCAGATATTTCAAGTTGTTTTTTAACTATGATCGGGGGGCCTTTCGATTTAATCGATATTCAAATATTGATGATATCGACACCAGATCGATTGCATCGAACAAAGCCATAAACTGTCAAGTAAGTTCAAAGATAAATCAGCTGGATTTATCGATGTCTCGACTCTGATCTCGATATCATCGACATTCAAATTCCGATGATCTCGACGGTTCCCCCGATCATTCATGAAAACCTGAAATATCTCAAAGTCAAGTCTCTCTCATTTTTCAAGTGTCGATGGATCAAACCTGTCATCGATGGAATCGGAGTTCGAAATCCGATGACATCGACGATAGCTTCGATTCATCGACTAATTGGCAAAGAGTTTCAAAAGCGTATGACATCGAGTCCAAGTCATCGAGCAGACCATCGATGATATCGAGAGTATACGCTCGATGATATCGAACCTGCTCGATGATATCAAACTCTGTCATAAATGTGACCGTTTTATATCCATTGAAACTTTTTGCCTATATATAGAAGACTTGTCTTTTGTTGCTGTGAGAGAAAGAAGAGAGAGCTTTTGAGTGTTTCAACTTATATCATATATCTAAAGCCCTTTCTCTCAAGGGAGTTCATCCTCCAATCCACCCTCACCATTGATATTCAATAGAGTGGATTGGAGAATGAACTTCTGCATTCAAGGATCCTCCAGCTACTGCCTTAATGGCAAATCATTATGTTGGGATGCCTTGAATGCATAAGATTGGAACTACTCTACCTTCTTATAGGAAAACCTTTAGAGAGTAGGATTTCATCTTAACCTTGACCCAACCCTAAGCCTAGTCTTGGTATATATTTTGTGTTGCGGATCAAGGAAGCAGAGGACTCTTCGTCAATAAGGAGGAAGAGATCTTCGGCGATGTGCTTAACGGGACTCACCAACTTATCTGTAAGTATCTAGAGTCCAGGAGGACACTTGCGATCATTCCTTTCTAGGATTGGGTCTTAAGTGGTTCTCACCCTTTGAAGTCCTCAAGGAGGCCTTCAGCGGGAGTGTATGTGGTGGGTGCATTGTGTGGACCCTTGCTCTGTGGAGAGCATAAACATCTGGTTAAGAGTGAACTGATAAAACTCCAGGGTTAGAGGTGAACCAAGTAGAAACCTCTGGGTGCGTTGTGTGGACCCTTGCTCTATGGAGAGCATAAACATCTGGTTAGGAGTGAACCAGTGAAACTCCAGGGTTAGAGGTGAACCGAGTAGAAACCTCCGTGTAAAGGTTGAAGGTGAACTTGATTTAAAACTTTAGGTTAGAGGTGAACCCTGGGAAACCTCCTTAGTGAATTCCGGTACACTCAAAGGTTGAGTGCGGCAGCCGGGAGTGGAGTAGACAAGTAGTCGAACCACTATAAAAATGATTGTGTTTGCGATTGTTATTCTTCTACGTGTGTGTTCTATGTTAATGCTTTCATATTCATATACCTGAGATCACACCTCGCACACTTACACAGTCATATCCATCATAAACTAGTTTGTATAACTGTTTACTTCTTTCATAGTTTGTGATTGGATCCTCTACCGGGCTTGGAAGCCAGTAGAGTTGTTTTTGAGTAATCCTAATATATGTCTGTTGTTAGGATTAGTGTGATAGGATTTTAAATAAATCATAAAAACTTTTAAAAGTCCTATTCACCCCCCTCTAGGACATATTAGCATATTCTGACTTCAACTCAAGCGGTCTTCACTGCTGTTTCAACACGTGCCTATGCATCTTCTTCCGGCCGTGGACGTGGTGGTCGTGGTCGTGGCCATGGTCGTACTCTTTCTGCTACTACTGCCACTATTTCTTCCGAGCCGTCTGTTAGTGATTCTGCATCTTCTGCTGAAAGTCTTTCATCACCTTTGACTCCTGCAATGCTCCAGCAAATTGTTCAGGCCCTCTCTACGGCCGGTATGTCAGGTATATCCCCATCTTCTCCATGGTTCTTCGATTCGGGTGCTTCTAATCATATGACTGGTGCTGTATCCCATCTTCGTGACATTCGTCCCGACACCGGCAATCAGGCTATTTTTACTGCAGATGGCACTAGACTACCTATTCAGTCCGTTGGATCATTGACTTTCTCTCCTTCTGCTCATCGCCAATTCACCCTTCGTGATGTGTTTCATGTCCCTAACCTCTCCTCCAATTTAATTTCAGTTGGTCAACTCACATCCAATAACTACTTAGTCATATTTCTTCCTCAACTGTTGTTTTGTGCAGGATCTAGCAACGGAAAGGTACTTGGGAGGGGTAGGCGGCATGGTCGTCTGTACGTGTTGAATTTTAATCCATCTGTCACTCTGGCTTGTTGTTTTTTTCTCCATCTTCATCAGATATTTGTTCGGCAAATAAATTGTGGAAACTATGACACTTTTGCCTGGGTCATCCACATTCCGATCGATTACTTCAGTTAATTTCGTCTGGCATGTTAGGGAATATTTCTCTTAATAAAAATGATTTGGATTATTCTTGTTCTTCCTGTTGTCTTTTAAAAAGTAAGTGTATTCTCTTTTCTCTAAGTACTACAAAATCATCTTCTATGTTTGAACTTGTGCATACGGATGTTTGGGGTCCTTCACCAATTATGTCTCTCTCTGGGTTACGATACTATGTTATATTCATTGATGATTTCATACGTTACACTTGGATTTACTTTCTGCAATCAAAGTCATAAGTTTTTGAAAAATTCAAGTTATTTCACTCTATGATGGAGACTCAATTTCGAGTTCCAGTTCAAACTCTCCCTCTGACTCAGGGGGGAATATCTCTCAACCGATTTTCGTACATTTCTTCAAGGGCATGGGATTATTCATCAAACCACCTATTCTGATACTCCACAACAGAATGGGGTGGCTGAACGAAAAAAACGTCATATTGTTGAAACTGCCAACACTCTGATGACAGCTATGAGTGTTCCTCGTTCTTTCTGGGCGGAAGCAATGTTATATTCTGTCTACTTGATTAACAGGATGCCAACCAAAGTTCTGAACAGTAAATCTCCTTACTTTGTTCTTACCGACTTACCTCCTGCATATTCCACATTTCATGTTTTTGGTTGTATCTGTTATGTTCACCTGGCTTCACGTGAACGTAACAAACTATCTCCAAAATCAGTCAAGTGTATGTACTTGGGATTTGGAGAAACTCATAAGGGTTTTCGATGTTATGATCTGGTTTCTCGTCGTGTTCGGGTTTCACGACATGTTTTTCTTGAACACATTGTCTTTCATTCATCTCTTCCTCCTCCGCACACTCCAAACTCTCCTGGTCTAACCGCCTTTCCAGAAATTCCGTTTGCCTCAAGTACTTTCCCCCATCCGTTGTGGGTTTACTCACGTTGACCACGTACAGATCCACCACCTATTACTCAACCAGAACCTACTGTACCTGTTGCAAATCCCGAACCTACCTCGATACGTCGTTCCGCTCGTGAACATCAAGCCCCTGATCGCTTGATATGCTCTATGTCTGCCATGAATGCTACTCTGGATACTGTTTCTATTCCTACTTCATACTCTCAGGCAGCCACTCATGATTGTTGGAAGAAGGCTATGGCAGAAGAACTTGCAGCATTGGATGATAATCATACGTGGGACATTGTCACTCGACCTACTGACCAATAGCTAATTGGTAGCAAATGGATTTATTCTGTCAAGCTCAAGTTTGATGGATCATTGGATCGATACAAGGCTCGACTTGTCGCAAAGGGATACAAACAGGAATACGGAATTGATTATGATGAGACTTTCGCTCCCGTGGCCAAGATGAAAATTGTTCATACTCTTCTGGCTATATCTTCTATTCGTTCATGGCCACTCGCTCAGATGAATGTGAAAAATGCCTTTCTTCATGGAGATCTCTAAGAAATCATATATTTGAAACCTCCTCCTAGCTCTTTAATCCCTGACAATAAGGAATATCGCCTAAAGAAAGCCTTATACGGCCTCAAACAGGCACCTCGGGCATGGTTCCAATGCTTTCACGATGTTGTTACGGGTGCTATCTTTCCTCAAAGTGGTCATGACCCATCCTTATTTTTGCTCACCACTGCTCACGGAATTGTCATTGTTCTGATCTATGTTGACGACATCCTCCTGACTGGTAGCGATGCTACTGACATCTCGGCTTTAAAGGAAGTTCTGCAATCCTCCTTCAAGATGAAAGACCTCGGCCATCTCACATACTTCCTTGGGCTTGAAATTTCACGTTCTAAACGTGGGATCCTGGTCAACCAGCGTAAATATACCAAGGATCTTCTCGCTTTGGCATTATTGACAGATCAGAAAACAGTTTAGACTCCCTTAAAACTTAACGTTCATTATGGCCGCGACGATAGTGATCTACTTGCACAACCCGACTTATACCGCCGTTTGGTTGGGAGTCTAGTTTACTTAATTATGACTCGCCCTGATATTGAGTACGATGTCCAAGTCGTTAGTCAGTTTATTTCTACTCCTCGGACTCTTCATATGACTGCGGTGTTACGCATCCTACGGTACCTACGTGGGACTCTAGATCGATCACTGTTCTTCTCCTCCATGGCGATTCTGGACCTTCGTGCTTATTCGGATACTGATTGGGCCGGTTGCGCTCTCACACGAAGATCTACCACTGGCTACTGTGTTTTTCTCGGCACTTCTCTCATCTCTTAGAAGTGTAAGAAGCAGGCCACTGTTTCCAAATCAAGCACAAAAGCCGAGTATCGGACGATGTCTGCTGCGTGTAGTGAGCTTGTTTAGTTACGTGGACTTCTTTCTGACTTGGGCGTTCCTGTGCAGAATCTTACTCCACTCCATGTTGATAATCTCAGTGCCATTCAGATTGCTTCTAACCCGGTTTTTCATGAACGGACGAAGCATATAAAAGTTAACTGTCACTTTATCCGCAAGAAATTTCAGTATGGGCTCATTTCTCTACTATATGTTGCATCCCATGATCAGATTGCAGACATTCTCACCAAGTCCCTAACCTCTGCACGTCACTCATTTCTCGTTGACAAACTATTACTTGTCGATGACCCACATTAGTTTGAGGGGGGGATGTTAGACAGACTGAAATATACCTTGTATAGCTAGCATACCTTGTATAGTTGGTTTCCATAGGTAGAGGATTCTAATTTTATTACTTTCCTTGTATAGATGTTGTAATCTCTATATATTCAACCCCTTTGGGTTGTCTCAAATACACAAAAGCTTTCAGCTCATCTCGGTTTACAGAGTTATCTCAGGTCAGACGCCTCTTCCCTGGTCCGTGGTGCGTTGTCGGGGACTTTAACATCACCCGTTTTGCGGAGGACCATTCCAGAAGAAGAAGACCCACCCCTGCCATGCTTCAATTCTCTGAATGGATCCAGAGTCTTCAGCTGATTGATTTACCGCTCTTGGGTGCCAAATTCACCTGGACTAATGGTCGCCTTGCTCCTATTTAGTCCAAGCTCGATAGATTCCTCGTCTCTCCTGATTGGATCGACAGCTTTCCGACCTCCAATCAGTTGGCCCTTCTGCGCACTACTTCCGATAACTGCCCGATCTTTCTTACAGTAGACGCCGCAAATTGGGGCCCGAAACCGTTCAAGTTCAACTCTTCCTGGTTGCATTCCGAGGGTCTGCGGCAGAAGATAACTGAATGGTGGGACTCTTTTCACGTGGAGGGCTTCTCGGGTCATGTTCTCCTAGTCAAATTACGTCTTCTCAAATCCAAGATTAAGCAGTGGCGGCAGGAGGAATTCATTAAACAGGAGTCTGAATGCGATGCACTTTTGGCCGAACTTCAGAAACTGGACTCTGACTTTGAGGGAATCCCCTGGTCTAATCATTCCTTATCTAAGCGAATTGCCATCATCCAGATTCTGTCCAACAGAGCTCTTGAAGACGAAGCAGCCTGGAGGATTAAATCTAGAGTTAAATGGATGGCAGAATGGGATAAAAACACTAAGTTTTTCCACACCATGGCCAGTATGCATGCGCGGTCAAAGGCCATTTTCAGCATTTCTGATAATGGGAATAGAATCGAGAATAGGTCTGTTATTGAGGAGCTCGTTGTCTCTCACTTCTCTTCCCTCCTATCATCTGACAACTGTGCCCACCCGCGGTTGAACTATCTTCAGTTCAACACTTTGAAAGAAGGAGAAGCCTCTCTTCTCGAATCCCAATTCTCTGAAGAGGAGGTTAAGGCTGCGATGGATGCTCTGGGTGGAGACAAGGCGTCGGGTCCGGATGGGTTTCCGCTGTCTTTTTATCAGCAATTCTGGAATACTGTTCATCAAGATGTTCTCCGTTTCTTTCAGGAATTCTATCTTCATGGCAAACTCTCGAAGGGCTTGGGTGCCACTTTCATTTCTCTGATCCCCAAGGTTGCGGGCGCTGCGTCTTTCTCCGACTACAGACCTATCAGTCTAATTGGCAGTCCCTATAAAATTCTTGCCAAAGTTCTATCCATGCGGCTTTCTAAGGTTATTGGTAATCTCATTTCGCCTAATCAGTCTTCTTTATCCAAGGAAGACAGATCACGGATGCCGCTTTGATTGCCAAAGAAGTTCTTCATTCTTGTCACAAGTCCAAATCTCAGGGTGTCTTCTGCAAGTTGGACTTAGCCAAGGCCTATGATCATATTGAGTGGGACTTCCTACTGAATATTTTAGACCGGATGGGGTTCGGAGTTAAATGGAGACAATGGATGGCCGCCTGTGTGGGATCCGCTCATTTCTCAATCATTCTGAATGGGTCGCCCAAAGGTTTCTTTAAAAGCTCGCGTGGGGTGGGGCAGGGCGATCCCCTCTCCCCTTTCTTGTTTATCATCGTGGCCGAAGCGTTGTCCCTTATGCTAAAAAAAAGGGCAAGAGAATTTAATCCTGCGTGGTATTGAGATGCCGGGTCTGTCTGCTCCTCTCTCTCACATTCAGTTCGCAGATGACACCCTCATATTCTCGGAGGCCTCTCAAGAAAAAATTGATAATCTCCTTACTACTCTTCGTTGTTTCGAAGTTGTTTCGGGCCTTCGGATCAATATGCATAAGTCTAAGCTCCTTGGTATCAATGTCCCCATTCCCTCTCTCCAAAAGCTAGTCGATTCTTTGGGTTGCCATGTTGATACGTTTCCAACTGTTTTTGTTGGCCTACCCCTTTCCGTGGGCGCGCTGCCGACGCACTTATGGGACAGGTTTATCTCTAAATTCTACAAATATCTGGCTTCCTGGAAATGCAGATATCTCTCCTTGGGCGGTCGCTTAATGTTGATCAAATCTGCTCTTTCGAGCCTTTCCCTTTATTTCATGACGCTGCTCAGATGTCCTGGTCAGGTCCTAACAAAATTGGACAAAATTAGAAGAGACTTTCTTTGGTTTGGAAAGGAAAACCATCAAAAGTTCCAGTTGCTTGAGTGGAAAGAGGTCTACAAAATTTTTAAGGAGGGAGGGGCAAATGTCAAAGACCTTCACCTTATGAATTCAGCTCTCTTGGGAAAATGGGTTTGGAGATTTGCAACTGAAAAGGATGCTCTTTGGGTTACGATAATTACAGGGAAATACGGTACCTCTCAGGGCGGTTGGTGGCCGAGGAGGTCTTCTTACTATAAAGCCTATCACATCTGGCGTGGGATTCTGAAGATGAGCCAACTGGTTATTGAGAGCACCTCCTTCGCGCTGAGCAATGGATCCGGATATTTGGGTCAGAGAAACTCATCTTAGATTCCTGTTCCCCAATGTCTATCGCCTCTCCCCAGACAAAGATATCTTCATAAATAGTTGCTGCTCTTTTTCGGCTGGCAAATCAGTTTGGGACATCCGATGCACCCGCAATCTTTCTGACAGTGAAGCTATTGAGTATGCAAACCTCTTGCAGTATATACAGCTCTCCTCCATCTCTATTGATTCGCCTGACAGTATTACTTGGCCCTTGGAAAAATCTGGAGCCTTTTCCGTTAAATCTTTGTACAAGATCATTTATCCTTTGAAGTCGGTCCCCTACGTTGCCACGCCGTGTATTTGGAAGGCTCAGGTGCCGCCTAAAATTATTTGTTTTGGCTGGTTAGTTGGGCGTAACAGAATTCTTACCATCGATAACCTGGCCAAAAGAGGAATGTCGATTACCAACATCTATCTAAATTGTATGGGCCAGGCGGAATTGGTGAACCATTTGTTGGTCCACTGTCGGTTTATCTCCTTCATTTTTGAAGATTTCTGCCAAAGTTTTTCAGTCAGCTGGTTTCTCCGTGCTCTGCTGCGGATATGATTGTTGCTTGGAATGGGCTCAAGCTTGGGAAGGCCAGGTCTATTTTGTGGCGCATGGCTCTTCTCGCCATCTGGTGGGTCATGTGGGAAGAAAGGAACAACAGATGTTTCAACGACACTTCTGTTCTTGCTAAGTCTGTAGGTTCTAGGGCCAAGCGAATGCTCATCGATTGGGCCTCTAATGTTCATGTTTTGAAAGGGGAGGACTTTAGCTTCTTAGGTGCTTAGGCCTCTTCTGCTATTTCAGCAGTTGGCCTTTTGTTTTGTTTCTGTCTCATCTTTCCTCTCCTTTTTCTTTCTTGTTGTCTGTTGTTTTCTTTTCCTTTTAATGCATTTTCAGTTGTTGCTTCAAAAAAAAAAAAAAAAATGATCAACAAAGTTACAAGTGGTGTGCTCCCACCTTCTTTTTTTTTCTTGGGTTTCTTGAAACCCAAAAAAAAAAAATGGTGCTTCATTTCATGTTCCTTCCAAGGCATCAATAATTTTCTTACTTTATCTTTCGGTTTTTTTCTCTTTTTTTTTTTTTTTTTCCAGTACTAGGTAGGCAGGGATTGACCTTGGATATCAAAAACTCAACAATGGAGAGTTTTTTTTTTTTGTCCTTTTTAATTTCATTGAGAAAAGGTTATTTCCATAGAAATAAAAATAGAACAAGGAAAATAACATCAGATATTAGCTACGGGATTTTCAGCAGGAGCCTCTTTACCCTTCTGTAGAGAGAAATGTGCCTATAGTAGTGTCTTCCAGCTCTTTCTCCAGCTTCTCAATGAACTGGCATGTGTGTTCAACGGACTGCTCAAACTTATATTTATCCAAAGCCTGAAATAAGGAGAAAAGGGAAAAATACAAATAAATAAAATAAAATAAAATTTGTCAGAGGTAGTTAAAATATAGAAGCTATCATAACTGTAGCAAATAGAGAAAAGTACATGTCCTAGTTCTAAAATTCAGAAACTCGACCAGATACAAGAGTCGATAGTGGGTGTAAGTAGGTCCCATATCGGCAAGGCCTGTCGAGTTGACTCACTGACTCAATCGACTCAACACATGCAACTCAGATCAAGTCACTCAGCTGGTCGACTGCTTTTTTTTTCCCTTAAAAAGGTGGAGCACACCACCTGTAACTTTGTTGAATGATAAATTAATGCCTTTATAAACTTTCAGGTGGGGCCCACAAAAAAAATTGGGCCTCACCTATCATATCAAACTGCCTTATTAGTGTGTTAACATACCATCACAATCTCCTCCGCAACTACCTCCCGATGGTTAGAGAGAGCTGCGGGAGTTTGAATTCAATTGTTATTTCCAAAACTGAGGCAGGTCAACTCATAAAATGGCTACATGTGGACTCTTGGCAATATTCTTAAAACACATTTGTTGTTTATGAATGTGTAGGTCCACCTGATGAGTTGACTGGCCCCTTTTTGTGCCAGAGCATCTATATACTGTAGCACACCTTGCTGCATGGTTCATATGTCCGTGGCATGTGCCAGGTAGGCATGTCCTGCCACTTCTAGAAGCATGTGGGAACTAAGCAAAGCTTATCAAATCATCGAATAGTTGTTCTTTGGTTGCACTTCCCATAACCAAATAAGAGGTTCACTAATCCTAAGTGCATGAATAACTTACACCCATATACACACACCACATATATTAATGCTGCAAATAATTAGGAAGGATTTTGAGTCCTTCCTAAAACCGGTCCTTGGATCCTAGGAGCAAGGATTTACAGTCCTTGAGCAACAACCTTTGGATCCTGACGATTTCTGGTCCCTGACTTACGTATTTCTGAATCTCACAATTGAATCTGACTACCCAAGTCGATCCTATTGGCAACGGAGCAACACCAGCGGACGCGAACTAATATTGGCAATGGGCAAACGACGCTTACACAGGATCTTGGTGCCTTCTGTTCAAAGAAACTAAGTGGAGTTCGGTCATCGGATCAGCCTGATTTTCAGCATGGGCATGTAAACAGTGTGAACAACCTGATGGACAGCTTCGATCTAGAACCTGTGTGCCATATTCGCACATGCAATGCCAGGTATATGACGGCCATGTAGACTTGAGTTGGATTAGCAGACCTCACCGGTGGAAATATCTATTAGAGAAGCCATCAATGTGCACATGGTTAGCTACATGTCGGAACATCAGGGAAGATATATTTCCAAGGCTATACTAACATATAAGGACCGCAAAAACACCACATGACATTAATAGAAAAACCAGAGTGCAGCACCATGAATGCAGGCACATCGATACAAAGGTAGCACTCTGTCAGAGGTCACATAAATGGCCTTGAGAACTCGAATTTATAGGGTCCTCAAACTGAGCTTTTGCACGGTATAGTCGGGTTTTCAGTTCTAACAAGTCGGCCAATGGTTTGGCCTACTGCGCCGGACCATGGATGGACTAGCCCCAAAAATCTCCAGGATAGGACAATCCCAGAGTTTTATTTCATAGCTTACAAATACAGGGTTGGAAACCGAAATAACAGAAATACAGAAATGGTCCACATTCAACTGAAAATAGGCCCAATAATGGTGGCTGGGATCTTTCAATATGGGGGAGTTTTGGGGCATGGTAATCCAACAGACCACTGGTTTAGAATACTGATCCATGGGCCCCACTTGTCAGAAACCAAAAACCCTAAAATACAACATGAAGCCTTGGGTCGAAGCTCCTATAATTCCTCTAAGAATGCTAGCTTTCAACAGAATTTCCAAAGAAAAGGCAGCACTGTGCAACTAAATTAATATAGCAATGTAACCAGTTGGTAAAGTGACGATCATTAAATCCATCTTCATGTACATACCCATTCATGCACCAGCAGGTAATCTTACATCATTTGAAAATGCCAATTATTGCAATATGACACGTCAGGGCTTTAGCCTTTGAATCCGGGTCGTCTTCCAACGGTCCAAACTGTTAACATCACGTCCCACTTTGTATGGTGGAAAAGACAACAAATGGATGCTCAATTGATTATTCAACACTTGGATAATTTGGCTATTTTGGTTTGAAAATGAATGGTCGCCATGGTATAATCAACAGGTTGCAATGTTCAATCCGAGAGTTTTTCGAGCATCCTCGTCCAAAGAGAGCCCTATAAAACAAAAGCCTGTGTCAATGAAAATGACCACAGTTAAGAGTCCCGATGTAGATGATGTGGAATAGCAATGTAGGGATACAATAGAAAAAGGAGATGGTTTTGAAGGCCCCACCCCACAGGACCAATTGAAAGGCCTCCGGAATTGGGTGTCTCCCTATATTATTTCATTATATAATCCAGCATGGGAGCTGTGGAGAAGTGCAATATATTGGTATGTTGGGACATTGTGCCTACTAGGAAATGAATGGGGAACTTCGACAAAGACTTAAAATCTATTCATCGCGACTGTCATATGTGACTGTACTAAAGAAAAGATTAAAAATGTACTCATATTCATTATAAGCTAACAAATTCTAAAAAGAAAATAAGAAGTCTTTCACTAAAATGTTGCAGTAGATTATTATGATAATCCAAGCATACGTAACAGTCATTGGTAACATACGTCATCACACATTTAGCAACATGAATTCATAATGACCAGCAATTTACAACTCTCTGGAAATACCTCCTAGTCCAAGTAGATTTACCAACCTACCTTATAGCACTAAAGGGAACCATGTCTAGAGTTGCATATCGGGCAAGTATACAGCGAAAATTGCTCACCCATTTGCATGAAATATAATAAAACAAAATAAACAGATCAATGCCATGTACAGGGGAAAGAAGGGTATATAGAGTTATGGCACCAAAAACAATAGGAAAGACTAATCCAAATTTCTCATTCCACATACTGCCTTTTAAAATGCACGATGATTGAAATTATGTGGATCCTGAAATTGAATAACCAAGTTACACCATGGCTCAAAACTTAACATACCCTTTTTTTTTACACATGCACTCACACCCCACACACACCCACGGACTCAAACCACAGTGGCTTTTTTATACCACGATGGGTACTCGAACCCATGACCTTATTTTGAAACTCTTGTGAGTCTACCACTGAGGCATGAGTAAGGACCCGACTTAACATACCTGATGAAACAAAAGTTGCTAACAAAAGATCTAAAAATATAAAATATTCAGCAAAGCTGATATTCCCATTTCTTCTTTTCTTTTTTCTTTTTTCCTTTTTTTTTAGGATATCCCCAAATTTTCTATTTTAGTCGATGTCCTTTTCTTTAATTGATAAAGAGTTTTATTAACTGACCACAATTAGTTGGGATAAGGTTTAGATGATGATGGAAACTTTTATTAAGAAGAACCCCAAAAGGCAAATAATACAGTGGCCCATGGAAAACACCCATGCCTACATTACAAAGGGAACCTTTCCTCAGACCAAATATCATTGTGTGCCATGTAGAGTACAGAAATAAAGTCACATATGATAGAAATATACGTCTACAAAAATATCACCCACAAGTCAACCAGAAATAGGCAAAAATCCAGCATCTACATGCACTACTAGAAATACGTAGATGAAGGTATATTATATGCTCTTGTAACGGGTTCCAGGCCGAAATAAAGGAGGGTTGCATCAAGTTGGCGGCCAGTGTCAAACTTTGGTCACAGCTTTTTTTCTTGTGAATCACGAGAATTTTTTTTTATATAGAAGTCACCATTTGAACTCACCATTTATATGCTTAGTCTCTGATTAATCCAACATAAACTAATGGAACTCCTATTGAATTGTGTTTTCTTGTCAAAATCACATTAACTTGTATCCATTTGACAACCACAAGAAAATGCACATTTAATAAGGGATTCAGAACTCTACGTAGACATTTACCCAGTAAGTAACTTATCAGGCGTACACAAGCTCCACGGCCTTGCTGGTTGTCATGCTTAGGATGGGTGATTCTGGTGGCTGGGATTGAAGCCTGTTGTACAGTTGCTCTCAGGCCTCTCCAGTTCTTGTTGTGTTTTACAGTGGTGGTAGCTGTAACCCATGGGCTTAATGTATTTTCTCCAAGGGCTTCTTCTTGTCATTGGATAGCTCTACCCTATCTTCCCCTGTCCCAGCACATCTGGTGGGGATTGCGCTTCTGTCATTCCTCCTTCAACTGCCTATTGGAGGGAGCTTGGTCCAATTGAGAGGGTATCTCAGTCATTTGCCTGCCTCTAGCTGTCAGCCTAGTATGTAGCAATTGTCTGGAATGGCTTGTTTATTGAAGATGCTGCTCTGTTTTTGGTATTAAAAAAAAGGGGGTACACAAGTCAAAATGAACTATACAATGTTTTCATTCCCTGATGCCTCATCTACTAACTATCACTGAACTTCTCTGTCTTCAATTTCATTCATACGAGACCTTGATCACAGCTATGGAAGCAGTGGAAGAGAAGCTGGTTTCACTCAACAAGAAGACATACAGGCATTCTTCCACTTCAAAAGCAACACACATATATGGAGATGGCTGTACTGTAACGATGACACAACTATAAGCATGCATTTGATGCACTGTTGAATTGAATTGCAATGGTTAGTCTAACAAAGTGGAAATAAATAAAATTATGATATCCTTCCTTAGAAATTTGTATTGAGGGTTTGGTCTCCAAATTGCAATTATGTTGCTTTCAAGTTTGACTTGAGAGGTAGTTTGGTACCTTGTATTTAATATGCATTGGCAATTACCATAAAATCCATGTGAATTGCAATCATTAGTTGTGCTCAGCAGCCTGTAATCAGAATCCACTAGAATTTGGCAATCCGGTAATCAGAATCACCAAATTGACTCACAGCTTGTATTTGGAAGAGAGAGTGAGAGAGATGACCGTGGCTTGTGAATTGATGGTAATCAGTGGTAATCGGAATCCATGTGAAATGTAATCACATGAATTCACAATGATTCCAAAAACTGCCTTTTGGTGTATTTGATGAGAATTGGATTCCAATTCACATCAAATACACTCCTCCCAAACGCAACAATTACCAGTCATTCACACTCCCAAACAACCCCTGAAAGTGGCATAGCTTCAGTCCGAGGGCTCATTCATCATTAATCTTGTCAGATCAGCTTGATTGAATTGAATATTCGTAATTCAATTCATGTGTGCATTCAAATGCAACTTCAAGAAATTGAGAACGGTTGCATGTGGGATTTAATCTATATGCGGAATGGTCCCACCGATCTGTCTATGCATAGAACATGGAGATCAAGGGGTCGGATGACTTACCTAGCTGTGACGCCATAGGAACCGGATAAGAATACCAATACCAAAATACCGATAAAGCTAGGATCTTCCTTTCCTTCACACCCTTTCTGCAAAACACTAGATGGGCCTCGAATTTCTGCCGTGGTGTAGGATTGGGGACCCAGCTCTCTTTTATAGAGACTGTGGAGAGAGAGTTTGAAACCCATCACAACTCTCTCCCTCCCACGCTCCACATTGTAGTGTCCCAATTCAACTCAAACTGCTGTCTGCGTAAGACAGCTATAGCATTCCAGCCCATAGTACGCAGAGCTGCGCAGATAGACTGCGCAGCGCATCACCTGAAGTGGGGCCCACTGGTCTACTCAATCATCCAGTCCAACTGTATGACAATCCAGACCGTTGATCAGTGAGGCCCACTGAATAGAGTTCTTACATTCTCCCACTTGAGCCTCGTTGAGCAACATCAATGATAGTCATATAGAATTATTTTGAAAACAAGTTTTGATCCTTTTAAGAAAATATCCAAATGGTTAACCAATGAAAACAGTTGGACAGTATGAGTAATGCTATTCAATCTGGTCCATCAAGATAGTCAGTATCGAAACGCGATAGTCATCACAACATTTAATTTAGGCGAAGTGAGTCTAAGCGCGATCACAAATACTCTCAATCTTAACGATATAGATCACGAACTAGGAAATGTGGTATAAGGATTACACACTTTAGTGTGATGATGTGTGCCTATCCTTAAGAGGTCCTGAAGCTTTTACATGTCTCCAACGAAACACGACTGTAGTTCTACTTACTCAAAATTTGCGCATATATATAAATAAGCAGAAATCAATCTTTATATCAAAATCATCCAAACAAACTGTATAAAATGAGATCTCTAAGTGTCTGTGAAAATCAAAATACGCTCAACTCCCACTAACTGAAAACATCTGTGGGATCAATGACTCCCATGGATGTCACATGCTCCTGAAATGGCGTGATAGGGAGCCCTTTAGTGAGCGGATCTGCAATCATCTGCTTAGTGCCGATGAATTCCACGGACACTTGATGATTTTGAACCCTTTCCTTTACAACAAGGTACTTGATGTCGATATGCCTCGACCTTGACGAATACTTGTTGTTACTAGAGAAGGAAATGGCAGCCGAATTGTCGCAAAATATTCTCAATGGTTTCGGGATATGCTCCAGTACCCGCAAACCTGAGAAAAAACTCTGTAACCATGGTGCCTGATTAGATGCCTCATGACAGGCAATAAATTCAGCTTCCATAGTGGATGAAGCTGTGGTAGACTATTTCACGCTTTTCCACGACACAGCTCCTCCCACCATCATGAAGATGTATCCTGAAGTAGACTTCTTAGTATCAACACAGCCTGCGAAGTCTGCGTCTGAATATCCGATCAACTCCAACTGATCAGACCTTCTGTATGTGAGTCTGAAGTCTTTCGTTCTCTGAAGATACCGTAAGACTTTCTTCGCAGCTATCCAATGTTGCATTCCTGGATTAGATAGATATCTTCCCAACATTCCAGTGACAAAGGTAATGTCTGGTCGCGTACAGACTTGAGCGTTCATGATGCTCCCTACTACTGATGCGTACGGAAATTCTTTTATTCGATTCTTTTCCAAATCATTCTTTGGACACTGAAATAAACCAAATTTGTTGCCATTTACAATAGGCGACTTTCCTGGAGCACAATTTTGCATGCCATACCTTTCGAGTACCCTACTAATGTAGGCCCTCTGTGACAGGCTGAGCAGTCCAAGTGTTCTGTCACGGCGAATCTCAATGCCGATGACGTAAGAGGCTTCACCAAGGTCTTTCATTTCAAACTTTTGAGATAAGAATTTCTTGGTGTCGCTCAACATCTTAGTATCACTGCTAGCCAACAGAATGTCATCAACATACAAAATCATTATAACGAACTTACTCCCACTGGTTTTAATGTAGATGCATTCATCTACAGTGTTTTCTACAAAGCCATATGAGGAAATTACTTCATGAAACTTAAGGTACCACTGTCGCGATGCCTGTTTCAACCCATAGATGGACTTTTTAAGTTTGCAAACCAAATGTTCTGAGCCAGTAGCTACAAAACCTTCGGGCTGCAACATGTATACATTCTCATTTAGATCTCCATTGAGAAATGCAGTCTTTACATCCATCTGATGTAACTCTAAATCCATATGAGCTACAAGAGCCATTATGATCCTGATGAGTCTTTCTTAGATACTGGAGAGAAAGTCTCCTTAAAGTCAATGCCCTCACGTTGGTTAAAACCCTTGGCAACAAGTCGGGCTTTATACCTTTCGACATTACCTTTGGAGTCCCTTTTGGTTTTAAATATCCATTTAGAACCAATCGGCCTTATTCCAGTAGGTAACTCTACAAGATCTCATACTTTATTGTCCTGCATGGATTTCAACTCATCTTTCATGGCATCAAACCAACGAGAAGGATCAACACTTTGTTTGACTTGTGTAAAGGATTCAAGATCCTTATCCACCCCTATGTCAAAGTCGTGCTCCTGTAAATATACGATGTAATCGTCTCGATTTACAGGCCTTCTCTCTCTTTCAGATCTTCTTAATGGTTCAGCTTGCTGGGTCTGATCTTGATTTTCCTCATCAGTGGTTTGTATTTGAAGTTCTGCGTGGTGTTCTGCAGTGACTGCAGAATCGACTGCACCATTAATGTCCACGTGATCTGGATTTACTATGACTGGAGTCATAGTCCTTTGTTCTTCAAATACAAAATTTCTTATGTTCGTGCTCCCACTGTTTTCAATGTCCTTAATGAATCTGGCATTCCCAGTCTCAACAATCCTAATAGAGTAGGAAGGACAGTAGAATCGATAGCCTTTTGATCTTTCTGGATATCCAATGAAGAAACAACTTACGGTTCTAGGATCAAGCTTCTTTTCATGCGGGTTATAAACTTTGGCCTCAGCAGGACAACCCCAAACATGTAGATATCGAAGACTTGGTTTTCTCCCATTCCACAACTTAAAAGGAGTTTTGTTAACTGCTTTGCTGGGAACCTGGTTTAGTATATGAACTGCGGTTTTGATCGCATCACCCCACAAAGATTCTGGCAATGTCGAATTGCAGACCATGCTTCGCACCACATCCATAAGGGTGTGATTGGGTCTCTCAGCCACTCCATTCTGCTCTGGAGTGTCAGGCATAGTGTATTGAGCAACAATGCCACAATCCTGCAGGTATCTAGCGAATGGCCCTGGATTGCGTCCTGATTTGTCATATCTGCCATAGTATTCACCACCACAGTCAGATCTGACAACTTTAATTCTTTTATCGAGTTGATTTTCAACTTCGGCCTTGTAGATTTTAAAAGCATCTAGGGCATCTGATTTCTCACTAATAAGGTATAGGTACCCGAAGCGAGAATAGTCATCTATAAAGGTAATAAAATATTTGTGGCCACTCCATGAGGCTGTAGGGAATGGTCCACAGATATCTGTATGTATAACCTCTAATAGACCTACACTCCTAATTGCACCTTTCTTTCTCGTTCTAGTCTGTTTCTCTTTTATGCAATCAATGCATACTTTGTAGTCAGAGAAGTCTAGAGAATGTAAAATTCCTTCTTGCACAAGCCTGTCTAATCTCTCACGAGATATATGGCATAGCCGCCTGTGCCACAACATGGAGGAATTCTCATAATCTAGTCTTCGCTTGGATCCCACTTTATTTCCATGCAAGGTATTAATATTATAGACGTGAGAGGCAATCAAGTCTAACTGGTATAAGTTGTTTACTATAGAGTCGGTTCCAACTTTAATCGAATTAAAGTAAATACCAAAACTTTTATTTCCAAAATGGAATGAATATCCCAACTTATCCAAACAGGAAATTGAAACTAAATTGCGTCTTATAGATGGCACACAGAATGTATCTACTAAATCCAAAAATTGACCAGACTTTAACTTAAGCCTATAGACTCATATTGCCTCCACATCTACCTTGACACCATTGCCTACGTATACTGAGCGCTCCGCATTAGTTGGTGGCCTGGCCTGTAGTAATTCCTGCATAGAAGTGCATATGTGAATAGTAGTTCCTGAATCTATCCACCAGGAATCCGCTGACACATCAGTTAGATAAGATTCAAAACAGACAAGAACAGAATGATTACCTTTCTTTATGAGCCAATTCTTAAAGCCTTCGCAGTCTTTCTTGAAATGACCCGCCTTATTGCAAAAGAAGCACGGTTTGCCTTAACCCGTTTACGTTTAGATCCATTTCCAGATTGATTCTCATGGTTTCCAGATGGAGGACCAGAGAATCCATTATTAGAACCTTGTTTCCTCTTCTTCTTACCTTTATTTCCTTGCCCATGCCCATGACCATGACCTGAGGTCACCATATTAACATTTTGAACTTAAACCACCTGCCTGATCCTGTCTTCTTCTTGGACACACTGAGTGATAAGTTCATCCAATGTCCACATGTCCTTCAGAGTGTTATAGTTCACCAAGAACGTGCCGAATTGGGGAGGTAGGTTATTCATGATCAAATGAACTAGTTGATCATCAGTGAGTACAAGCCCTAGAGCACGGATCTTAGAAACAACCTCGATCTGCTCTACAATGTATTCACGGATGTTGCCTTTTCCATCGTAGGACGAACGAGTCAATTTATTCAGAAGGATGCCTACTTCAGATTTATCAGATTTCTTGAACCGTTTTCCCATTTTAGTCAGGAAAGTTTTGGCATTGTCTATATCAGGCATGGCGCCCTTCATGGATTCAGAAATCGAATACTTAATTACTTTCAGGCATATATCATTTGATCTAAACCATACAACTCATCGATTATATTCAGCTTCAATGGCATCATTAGATGGTTCTGACGGTTCTGGTGTTATTAGGGCAAGATCTAATTGAAGACAGTCCAGTACAACTTCAATGGCGTTCTTCCATTGAGCGTAATTAGATCCATTAAGGGCAGGGACTTGATGCGTATTAGTTGGAATTGAGACTGAAATAGAAAAGATACATATATACTCACATTAGTTGATGATTTCACAAATTAATTTCGTGAATGTAAACAAAATATCAGGCTAAATGAATCAATTCAATTGCTAAGGGAGGCATCAACTGAATCATCCAAGATGACGATGGGCCCAACCAACTCATCCTAGTGAGAATCTATTGCATCATTATCATTCCTCCTGTGAGTGGCAATGACAACATGTTAATGATCCTCCTGAACATGAAGCTAAGTGATGTAAGTCATGTAAATCTGAGACACTCAACACCTGCGAGTGAGATGAGTCTTTCAGCTTTACATTGCCAACACCATTTACTTCACCCGTTTACGTCTCTGCCAAATGGTAATCGTCTGTGTTTTCGTTACCGTATGCATGAAAACGTGAACGCAACTATATGCAATCCTTATGATCCCAATGTTACAAGTCCGTACTTGTAAAGTTTTCATCGCTTGAGGTCACTATGGTGGCTAACACAACCGAATCCAAAACTACAAATATAGACTTTAGGATTGCTATTATAATCCTGCCTCTCTTTGGATTATATCTTAATTGGTCCGATGCGGCCCACAAGATGGTCAGTATTGATCATTGGAAAATATATGAGCCTTAAACTGAAACATGCGGATAGGTTTCATACCATATATTCCAATGGTCTATACCAATTCTTAAGGATGGGTGATGGGCCTATAATAGAGCCGAATCAAGATTTCCTATCGTCAGGTCACACTGAATGGGTAAAGCAAATCTAGTCAATTACATTTACATGATAGATAGGAAACTTTAACCCAACTGGATGTGTGGACTCATTCATGGGTGTCAACAACATGGATGGATCAGCCCATATATCTGCATCACCTATCAAGAGAATGCATAAGATTAATTTGATCATGGTGAATTCTTCACACTAATTAGATGTGGGCTGACATGTGACCCAACTAGAATGGTCCAAAAAATTGGACCTTAACTAAAATGGTCATGGTATATCAATGATGTAAACTTTATATGTGTGCAATGGGCCTGCTATCAAGACATCAGATATAAATCAAATGGCCCAGATCTGCAATGGGCCTGTTGTCAGTGCAGGTCCACATGATATAACATTGAGACCATACGCAGGATCATAAGGTGGATCCTAATGTATGTAATCGGGTCCACTGACCCGACTACCTATAAGGTCAGTTTCGACCGAGCAGCGATCGACTAAGGGTAAGGATAGCAAAAAAAAAAATATCCCTTTCGTGAGATGTATCCGAACTTTGTGGAAGATCTCGTCACCCCATCGTCCACGACGCTGATTCGAGAAGAAATCAGGCCGTTTTCGACCTACCGAGGGCGGCTACAAAAGGGAGAGAGAGATATCTTCTTCTCCGCAGATGGATTCGCAGCCGGTCGGACGTCCGGTCGTCTATATCAATGACGATGTTAAAGACATTGCCTTCCTTGATGGTGGGTTACATGGCCGACAGTGGTGGTGAAGTCCATGACCGCCTCCATTGAAGGCACAGGTAAGGGTATATAAAATCCCCAATTTGGGATTATCGGTTTCGAATCTGAGCTTCTGAGATCAGGGATCTGAAATCCCTAATTGCTGTATTTAGGATTCGAATCCGAAATCTCTAATTGTGATTTGAAAACCCTAATTTCTAAATCTGGATTTGGGGATACGAAATCCCTAACTCTGGATTCTGAATTTGGGATTCAAATCCCTAATCGGATGCTGTTTTTAGGGGTTCGAATCCAAAATCTCTAATCAACAGGGTTTGGGGATTCGAAAACGAAGTCCCTAATTGTCTACTGAATACAAGGATTTTAAATCCCTAATCTCAGATGAATTTTGGGGTTATGAGACTGAAATCCCCAATTTGGATTTGGGATTAAAATCCCTAAACATTAATACAGGCTTCAAATTGGGAAGAAATAAACCCTGATTGCCTATATGGGTTTGGAATTAGAAATCCCTAATTCGAATCTGAATATGAAATAGATGAACCTGATCATCCATGCCTTTGCACAGATGGCTCTGATACCAAATGTGAAATTTAATCTATATGCGGAATAGTCCCACCGATCTGTCTGTGCATAGAACATGGAGATTAAGGGGTCGGATGACTTACCTAGCTGTGACGCCATAGGAACCGGATAAGAATACCAATACCAGAATACCGATAAAGCTAGGATCTTCCTTTCCTTCACACCCTTTCTGCAAAACACTAGATGGGACTCGAATTTCTGCTGTGGTGTAGGATTGGGGACCCAGCTCTCTTTTATAGAGACTGTGGAGAGAGAGTTTGAAACCCATCACAACTCTCTCCCTCTCACGCTCCACATTGTAGTGTCCCAGTTCAACTCAAACTGCTGTCTGCATAGCATTCCAGCCCATAGTACGCAGAGCTGCGCAGATAGACTGCGCAGCTCATCACCTGAAGTGGGGCCCACTGGTCTACTCAATCATACAGTCCAACTGTATGACAATCCAGACCGTTGATCAGTGAGGCCCACTGAATAGAGTTCTTACATTGCAATCTTATATTCCTCAAGTTCTCAAATGGGAAAAGCTAATGAATCCATTCAGTCAGGGAATAGTAATACAATTGCACGTATAGATGGTCAAACAGGCACTTACCTTCACTGAAACCCAATTTTCCATGAATGGCAATGATGGCAATGGCAGTAGCAGTATTTTAAGTGGAACCCCAGTAATGAAGCGCAGATAACTAGGAACGCGTTTGGATGTCCAATTGAACTGAATTGCAATAATCCAAATAGCAATGACCGTAGTTTCAATTCCATCTTGAAACACAGAGAACTGCGATTAGGGGGTATGGCTGTCATGGCGAATTGCAAATGCACAGTTTTATGATAAGCAGAATCCCATACATGTGGGGCCCATGGTCCAGTGATCCAGCCATTGATTTAGTGGGTTTGTGGTTTGGTGATCCAAACCGTGCATTATGATGGGACCCACTGCGGATTGGGAAGCCCCTGAAACCTCCCACCTTGGAAGACTCAAACCCTTAGAGATTTTTTCCCCCTTTTGTCTGTTGAATGTGGCCTTTCGCTGAATTGCTTTCTTATCAGTACTTTCAGGCCAGCGATTGAAGCGTTGCAATCTTCAAATGTTGAGGGAAAATATTAAGGCGTCCAACATCCACGATGGGACCCGTCAAATCGACGGTTTGGATCACCCAACCATGGCAACACATATACGAAATCGTATGCGTCATCAAGCTGTGCATTTGATGATGAGTAAGACCCTTTGATTCCTTGGTCACCACAAGGAATAAAAAAGGTGAATCAAATGAATTGCGATTCAGCTCGCTTGAGCATCCAAACGCACCCATGGAGTGGTTTTATAAGATTTTTGAGTCCTAAAGAACTAAACAGAGTGTGACAGCGTACGGCCACGATCCAATGTATGATAATTGCAACATTCAATGAAGAACCTACACAAAACAGATTATACGGGTCTCGTTCTTCGCGGCGAACCTAGGGTTACTGACATCATCACCATCTCCACCGTCGTCTTCTATCTCCACCGTTGTCTTCTACACTGATTTCTGGAAGTAAAGAACCTTTTAAATCGTCACCAAGAAAGAGAAAAAGTACTGATACTCTGGCAGTACGTGGCCATCCACACACATGCATGTGTCAAATGTACAAGTGAGAAGCAAGAATCGAAATCTAGCTATTCAAACTGTAGGATTTACTATAATTAGATCTTAGTAACGACATCTCATGCTAAGGAAGAAGTTAACCTCCCACTTGTGAGGTCATCAATTGGACGGTAAAAATGAAAAAAGCAGCAGTCCATATTTACCAAATAGAAGTTCATTAATTAGAGGCTAATTTTTCTTAAACAATCTTTAATTTTGAGAACATGTCTCATAAACAGTATCTCCTACGATATGGACGGTTTAGATTTGGAATTGTAAAGAAAGCACGTGATTGCAATGTGCATGCGCACGGATTGGCATATTCTGCTAGCGTATCAAATACAGACGTATATTGCGCCCTGGCCCCGCCCGAACGGAGCCGGTCCTGAGGAAACGGATTGGCTACTCCCCCTGACACCAGCTCCGTGACTGGTGTTCGGTGCTCTGTGGGCCCCACCATGATGTATGTGTTTCATCCATTTCGTTCATACATTTTTAAAGATCATTTTATTGCTTGGTTCCAAAAATGAGAGGGATATATACCTCAGGTGGACCACACCACATGAAAACAATAGTGATTGGATATCAACCATTAAAATCCTCCTATGGCTTTATATACTATTTATTTGACATCCAATCTGTTGATTAGGTCATACAGGACCAGATGAAGAGAAAAAAAATAAATATCAGCTTGATCCAAAACTTTTATGGCCCCCAAAATGTTTTTAATGGTTGATCCTCATTCAACACTGTTTCCTGTAATGTGGTCCATTTGAGATTTGGATATATCTCATTTTTTGGACTTGTACTATAAAATAATCTGTAAAAATAGATGGATGGTATGGATGAAACACATACATCATGGTGTGGCCCATATAGCACCGACCACTAGCCATTGGCTGGTGTCAGGGGTAGTAGCCAATCCGTTCCCCGGTCGTGGCAGGTGTTTTGTGGGGCCACAGTGATGTATGTGTTTTACCCTATACAGATCATTTTAACGCACGAACCCAAAAATAAGGCAGATCGGAAGCTCAAGTGGACCACACAGTGGGGATTAGACCCACCGTTAAAAACCTCTTGGGAGCCACGGAAGTTCTGGATCGAGGTGATATTTGTGTTTTCCCTTGTCCATGTACACCTAATCTTATGAACAGATTAGCCCCGGAAGGCTTCAACAGTGGGAGTCATAATTATAACCATTGCTTCTGTTGTAGTGTGGTCCACTTAGAGCTTTGGATCTGCTTCATTGTTTTAATGCCCTAAAATGATATGTGAAAATGGATGTACAACGTGTATAAAACACATACATTATGGTGGGCGGTACTGGTTGTACCTTATTTTTGGACATTTGGAAAAAGCTAATAAAAGAGCGACATGTGGAATTGCACGAGAAATAAAAGAAGGATGAAAAAAGCTTAAAATTCTTGGAGTACTTTTTGCAGAATCATAGTTAGCATAAATTCAATTTTACAGGTCATTAAATGATGACAAAGTAACATAGTCGAGTTATCCAAAAATTTAATGAGCGAAGAGGTAAATGCGGTCGAGCAATTCAAAATACAGAAGGCGATCGAGAAATACAAAACTTGGACAACAAAAGAGAAACCACCACGAAAGAGAAACATAACAAGAGAAGAATTAATCTAGAGAGGGGCTCTTCAACTATTATAAGTGCTAGAGTAATGAAATAAGCATACGGAAGAATAAGTTGCATAGCATAATTCTATAAATAACAGAGGAAATTCATAGAGCAAAGATCATTTACAAACCCAATAAAATCCAACAATCAGATCGAATCTTTATATCATTTATCTCAGTTATCCTAGGAGTATCGATAATCATCAAATAGCAGTAATTCTTAGCTATAGTTTTTAGTTGTAATTTAAATCTACGCTCAAATGTTGGATTTGTCATTTATCCAATATCACACAGTTTTTTCTTTTATTTGATTTGCACTGATATACTGAAAATCTTTTCTTATGGAAGGCAAAGCGCAACCCATCTTCGGAGGAAGAACCACACCCTTGGATTATGATCTCTTCATTCCACACCAAATAACTCTCATCAAGAGAGAGAGAGAGAGAGAGAGAGAGAGAGAGAGAGAGAGAGAGAGAGAGAGTGCTTAAGTTCTCAAGCTCCAATCTTCTCCAACCCCCCTTTAGCCTCATCCAACCCTCTCTTAGCCTCCTAGTCCCACTTAGGTCAAGCTCTTCATACCATGGTGGACCCAAACCTTCAAGCAATTTCAAGTGCAAGTCAAAGATCATGTCATCATCACTAGCAATCATACTTCATCAATTGCATCATCACTTTCCTTCTCAAGCCCCCTGCTCCTCTAGGTTGTCATTGAATGTATGTTATATGACTTGTCGGAACTCTGGATCCTGTCAAATCAGAAACTTATGGTAGTCTAATCCTCTTACATAATATTCTAGCATCATTGCATCTCTTCTTAAACCTCATTCTATAAATTTTCTAAACGTATGCTCTGTGGTTTGTCGGAATTCCGGACCCTGCCATATTAGAAATTCGAGTTTGCCTTGTCTTATATTAATACTTAGCATCTTATCATCTTATCCCCTAAAATTAGCTTATCACGCGAAGTAAAGACCGTACACCATATGGAAAAAGAGGGTGCCTAACACCTTCCCTCTCTGTAACTGAGGTCCCTTACTCAAAATTTCAGGTCGCAGATCAGAAGTCAACTTAAAGATAGAGAGTCTCCGAATTCTCCAGCTTTTATAGATTCTGCAGGTTCTAGCCAACTGCAGTATTTTGAGCTAATTGACTAGTGGCAACTCCAAGTCTATTACGCCATCAATCCAAATCAACCCATATACCTCAAACTCAAAGATAAGAATGTGGGTGTCGATTTCCAGCGTTCACATAGGAATAGTAGGATTCTTTAATATTATTCACAAAAATTGACCAACTAATATCGCAATTTTGATTCATTTAGATTATCATGTTAATGAGATTATATTTGTACTCAAAAGTGCCTTGTCGAAAGGCTTTTATTGATTATATAAAACGATACATTCCAAGGTGTGATCTAGCATTAACCCTTAATTACAATCCCTGAAAAAGAACCATTGATTAAAAGTTAAAAACCAAAAAACTAGCATGTTGCATGATTCAAAGTAGCATTCATAAATTATGCATGAAAATCATAATCTATGTCCTTCGTCTTCAAAGTGTCTGAATCATCAATCATGCTAGAGCATAAATATAAACCTTTAGAATTTAGGCATCTCATATGGCCATCCAAGTGTCAAGATATAACTAGTAAACGAAACAATGTGTACTGTGTATCCTAAGAGGCATTGGCTTCAAAAAACCATAAAACATTGTGGCATACACTACACCATTAGACAGTTTCTAACAACACTGGCTCAATTAAAACATAGGCTTTTAGTATTGCAATGGGTCTCGTATGCCAAAGATAATGCAGGTAAAGTGTGCTATCAAAATTATGCTAGCACCTATCTATTGTTGATAGGGCCATTAATGTCTGGCACTTAGGGGTCTATGTCTAGCATTTAGTGGCCTGCACCAAAGTTTAAAACTCAAATTGACTTGATATCCAACTAGATTTGGTTTACTAAAAACTAGACTCAATTCGACTCCGTATTTAATAATTAAACTAGAAATTTAATTACACTAATGATAAACACTTAAAATAGTATGAATATAGACTTTGCAGTTTTTAATATTAACAACTACTTGGTCAGTTCATAAATATTCTTAACTTCCTTGCTTTAGGTCGTAATTTTGAATCACTCCACTTATAACTTTAAATAAATAAATAAAAAGGTTTAAAAATCTCTTGACCCAACCGAGTGACTTGGTTCGAGTCATGTAGAGTTGACCAAGTAGTTAGCCAAGTCAAAATCAAATCAGACCCCACATTAAGTCATGGTCTTCCCCTAGCCTTGTTGGGAATGTGTGATTAAATAATATTGAATTGCATTAGGTGGAATTAACACCAAAATCCAATCCTTCCTATCTTTTCCAAATGTCAGATGAAATTTATGTTGGACCAAATACAATTCCATACCACTTAATCCCATGCTCCAAACAGGCCCTAAGAGGTCTGTTGCACTAGCCTGGACCCTTTTAGTGGGAGTAATCTCTTGACTCAACTGAGTGACTCGGTTCGAGTCACGCCAAGTCGTGTAGAGTTGACCAAGTAATTAGCTAAGTCAAAACCAAGTCAGACTCACATTGAGTCATAGCCTTCCCCTGGGCTTGTTTGGAATGCATGATTAAATAGTATTGAATTGCATTAGGTGGAATTAACACCAAAATCCAATCCTTCCTATCTTTCCAAACATTTGATGGAATTTATGTTAGACCAAATGCAATTCCATATCACTTAATCCCACGCTCCAAACAAGTTAGGGCCTGTTTGGCCGGGCGAATCCCATGGGATTAGGAGGGATGGGATGGATTTTAAGGTAATGATGGTGGTGTCAGTGGATTGGTTTAAGATCCATGGGATTGCTATATCCCGGGACAAGTTCACTGGGTCTGTTTGGCACGCCCGGCATATCCTGGAATTTTACCTTCCAATCCGTCCAACTAAGGAATGAGATCAATTTTAAGGTAATGATGGTGATGTTAGTGGATTGTTTTAAGATCCATGGGATTGCTTATATCCCCTGACAAGTTCACCGGGTCTATTTGGCTCATCATGCATATCCTGGGATATCGCGATCCCATCCCTCCTAATACCGTGGGAACGGTCTGGCCAAACAGGCCCTAAGAGGTTTGTTACACTAGCCTAGGCCCTTCCAATGGGAATAGGGTATTCAGGCTAGTGAATTTCACCCAAGCTTAGGAAGAGAGCATCAATGTCTAAGGTGCCGAAGAATCAGAAGTAATTGAAAGTCCTTGGCAATGAGGTTCTTTGGGGTACAAATAGCCCTCAAGATCTTGTATTCCTGCTAAAAAAGTTTGTTAGACAGTTATGTCAATGTGTTACTCTCAGATTGGATGAGATAAGACTTCATTTTGTCAAATCTTGGAAGCCAAGTAGACTGACGCAGAGGCTGACACCTACTTGGACATGGCTAAGTGACGGACGATAAGGACCTACACCTATGCCTGAGCAAAAAGGCGCAAAGAATTTCTATGCGCTATGGAATGAAAGAGCTGGCCTAACTGAATGCTCCTACTGTGGTGAAGGCTACTCAGCAAATGTCATTTAATGATTTAATTCAGCAGTTGAATACCTCGGATGTATGATGTTGCTACTAAAGGGAGTGAAATTTTGAACTTTTTAATAGGGGATTCTTTTCCTTAAAAAAATCTTACCCTCAAAAAACAAAATTAAAGCTTGAGTTTCTTCCGTTACAATTTCTTTTAATCAGCTCGCTTGCTAAAGATGGGATTGATAAAGTGGAAATGTGTTTGGATGCCTATCTGATATCTTAACAGATGGTTTGTAGCTGTATTTTCCTGTTTTTGTTATAAAATTAGACAGCGATTGGAGAGAATTCCATAACATAATACCATTTTAGTTGAAAGGGCTTTCTTACATGGCCGTTATTTCTTCGTATAATATTCATCATTCTCAAAATAATCCATGTTATCTGGAAAAAAAAAAAAAAAAAACGCCACTATTTAACAAGCATTTTCCGTTAAATAACGCCAAAGAGATGATTGCACTCCTTATAATAGGTGTTGTGAAGTTTCTCCCATTCTTGATTGTTCCCTACCGCAGATGTGTCAAAAATCACACCAATTAGATAATCCAAGCCATCATTTTTTCATTGAAAAAAGGTTATTGGTTGGACTTTCTCATAAAACCATTTGTTATCCTCAAACTTCCTCCAATCAGTTGCTAAAATCATCAACCAGAGCATTTTGGGGGTATGCCCATCCACGGTAGGGCCCAGCAGATGAAAGTAATTGATCTCATACATGTGTGTTGCATGTACGAATATGAACCTAATATCTAAGATATTGACAACACTAGATTCCCTCTTCGAATATACAAGGATAATCTCACCCTCGGCTAAAACCATTAAGATTGTTATTCATCTCAATGATCAAAACCTCAAAATCAGCTCGAGCGCAATGTACCTTTTCCATATATATATATATATATATATATATATATATATATATATATATATATATATATATATATATATATATATATATATATGGAAAAGGTACAATGAGCTCGAGCTGATTTTAACGCCCCATGAGGTCGAGCTGTGTGGGCCCACCGTGATGCGTTCGAACATCTACCCCATCAGTCAGATGCACCATTCCATAGTGAGCCTAGGTCTCAAAAATCAAGTCAATCCGTGACTTGTGTGGGCCACACCATATACAGAAGTGGGGAGGGGCCGTGCACCATTAAAACATTCATAACCATTTTTGAGGGCCCATCGAGATATAGTTTGCAAATCCATCCCATCTATTATGTGTGTCCCACTTGAATGAGGGTTCAGACCAAGTTTAAGGCTCATTTAAAACTCAGGTGGGCCCCACCAAGTGCTTTTATATGTTTTAACGGTGTCTTCACATAATTGTAGATGGTATAACCTACCTGAGTTCCATATACGACTGATTTTTGGGATATCCCATAATTTAAAGGGTACCCATCAAATGAACGGTGTTGATGGTCAAAACACATCACGGTGGGGCCCACACAGCTCGACCTCACGGAAGCTTATCGTCAGCTAGAGCGCATTGTACATTTTCCAATATATATATATATATATATATATATATATATATATATATATATATATATATATATATAAAGGTACAATGAGCTCGAGCATATTACGGTCGTCCATGAGGTCGAGCTATGTGGGCCCTACCGTGATGCCTTTCGAAAATCAACACCGTCCACCAGATGCACCATTCCATCATGGGCTTGGACAGCCCAAAATCAGCCGTATACGGAACTCAAGTGGGCCACACCATCTAAAATCATGTGAATACATGCCAAAAACATATAAAAGCACTTGGTGGGGCCCACCTGAGTTTTCCATGCACCTGAAACTTGGTCTGAACCCTCATTCAAGTGGGACACACATAATGGATGGGCTGGATTTTCAAACCGCATCTCGGTGGGCCCTCAAAAATGGTTATGAATGTTTTAATGGTGCACGACCCCTCTGCACTTCTGTATGTGGTGTGGCCCACAAAAGTCACAAATTGACTTATGGAATGGTGCATCTAGTGGACGGTGTTGATGTTCGAAAGCCATCACGATGGGGCCCACACAGCTCGGCCTCATGGACGACCGTAATACCCTCGAGCTCATTCTACCTTTTCCCACACACACACACATATATATATATATATATATATATTAGTCATAAATATCAGGCATCTAAAGACGCCAATAAAAATTAGGGGTGCACACGGTCCGGTTTGGTCCGGTTCCGGGGTAAAACCGGAACCGAACCGTTCCTAACGGTTCTGGGATTCTCGGAACCGGAACCGAACCGTTAGCACACTAAAACCGAACCGGAACCGGACCGTGAAAACCGGTTTGGTTCCGGATCGGTTCCACGGTTCTGGGTTTTTCATTTTCTACAATTCCGCCACCTAGGCGAGGGTTAAGCCGCCCTCTGGGACACATTGGACGGTCCAGATCATGAAAAGGGATGAGGTGGGGGCCACTGTCAAAACCCAATCCATGCACGTCCGGACGTTTTTTCACTGTTTGGATATTTTGAAAAAAAAAAAATAGGTGGGGCCTACTTCTGATGGCATTCTCGGAGATCTACTCCGCTCATCCTTCTTAGCAACATGTAGAAGAGGTGGGGACCACGGTTCTACGGTTCGGGTCGGTTCTACCTGCCCCTAAACCGGAACCGAACCGTATCCAACGGTTCTCGCAATTTTGGAACCAGAACCGGAACCGGTGCTGTCCAGAACCGGACCAAACCGGACCGATCCAACGGTTCCGGTCCGGTTCCACGGTTCTACCGGTTAAATGTGCACCCCTAATAAAAATGAAAGCTCATCGAAAGACGAAATGATTATGACCTTTACTATTTCCAAATATAACAGATAAACGGGCTAGATGGCTTTCCTCCAAAGATTTTATCATCTCTCTTACCACAACTTTAGAATTTATCTCGACTCGGGCTTCTAATATTAAGTTCTAAAACAATCTGTCATGTACGTTTGAGAAAGAAAAATGTCTGCTACAAAATATTATACCCAATTCCCATTGGAAAATGAACCTATGCAACTCATCTGCATCATAAATATGATGCAAGTGCATTGGATATGTGCACAATCCAATCATCAATCCATATAGTTCATCTTGAGTGCACCATCTTTGATGGCCAATGGTTCAATAGGGGAATCCAACCGTAGGATTATTGATCTAGAAACAGAGATTTCCAATGGAAAAGGCTTTTGCCTTTAACTGTCCAATTTATATGCCACCATTCAGACATGCAGAATGTCTGGATGGTTTAGCTTTTGTTTGGTGCGCTTCAAAAGCAAGTCTCACCAGAGGGAAAACCATATCGATTGGGGGACCATCCACGTGTTCAATACAATCATTTTCTCCATAATATGGTTGCAAATGAGTAGCATGGGATCATATTCCTTCCTATTTTATGTTAAAATTGTCTCAAAGATAATAACAAGTATTGTTTTTCCTAAATTTTAATTTGAAATTTAGAGAAAAATCAACATACAAATGAATGTCAAATCCTAATGTCCATCTTGCTCCACTCAACGACTTCTCAAAGATTGTATAGAACGTCATCTTTCCATCTACAAAAACATTTTAAACCATTGAAGAACCCTAAAAATAGCTGTCACTAGCCTACAAAAATTAATGAAAGATCATAATTAACCTATAAAATCCATGCTGGGTGGAAGAAATGGAGATGTACCTATGGAGTGTTATGTGATTGGTCATTTTTATGGGACAAAATGCTAGGCAATTACGGAACAACATGTTCATAGGGTGAGTGTAGCTAAAATGAGAATGTTGAGATGTATGAGTGGCGAGACAAGGAAGGATACAACTAGAAATGAATGCACTCAAGGGAACTTAGGAGTAACACCATTAGGTAATAAGACGGACACCAAGAACTACGCCAGTTAGAAGGTGTGAGTTGGTACAAGTTGAAGGCTCTAAAAGAGTAAGGGGGAGGCCCAAAAGAAAGTGGGTGAAGGTAGTAAGAGAAAACTTGATGCCTATGGTCTTAACTAAAGTTATGGACCTTAATACCACCTAGCAATGGGTTGAAAGAGTCTTCCACCACCCAGTGCGCCCTCCGGATCCTCCCCAATTAACTGAAGCAGCTGCAGATCCCCCTTCAGTAGCTTGCAAGCCACAGCTCAACCCACAGGGTAACTCCCTCACCTGCCCACTACCTCTTTGTGAAAATGCCATACAACTTCAACTACCTAACCCAGCTGTAGGTTCTACTGATAAAGCCTCTCCTTCCCAAGTGCAACCTCTCCTTCCCACCGTAGGTCCAACTACTATTGCCTCAATCCAATTTCATGTACCTCGATCACAAGCTGCTTGTGATCAGACCCCATCCATAGTCCCTACCTCCATCCCACCCAACCACATCATTTGTGGTATTCCCTCTGATTCTCTTAATCCTTCTATTTGCCTGCCCATCCCATATGTTATACCTGATTGCGATACAATCCTAGAGACCCAACTCCCACCCATTCCCACGAAATCTCAAAACCACACCCCCTCGATCGCCACTCCTCCCACCCACACCATCCTCCCCACTCACCAACCATCCCCATCACCCCTCTCATTGCCTAACCAACCCAAACCATCCACCTAACGATTTGGTCCCTGAGACCCTACTCCCACCAACTCCGACCAGATCTTAAAACCTCAGACAAGGCAATCTTAACGTGGAAATTATATGGGAACCAGAATCACCTCTTTAGAAGTCTCTGCCCCTGTCCTCGCCCTTTAGAAGAGCAACCTTTGATGGCATGAATATCTTTGTAGACCTCTTCCCTTTATTCCATAAAATCCAGCATCATATCAGCTTAACACCCCAAAGAACTCTCGTTGTCCCTTCGGACAATGCAAAAATCCATCCCTCCAATATGCAGTTAACATTTGATGGTCTACCCTGCCCCATGTCAGTCTCATCCCCTCTGAGGGAACCAATTCCATCAGTAAGATTGTAACACCCTGGTTCTAAAAACCCGAGGATAGTCGCTCCTCATTGAGAACCCGAGTATTACACTATGAAGTAACAACTTTACATCTAATCAATAGAAAATTTCATGACGTAAAGTAAGGCAACTTGCATAAACTAAGGATATCAAGGGTAACAAAAAGGAAGTTTAATACATGTAAATGAGAGCAAAATGAAATCCTACAACAGGGGAAATATTTTATTACAATTCAAACAAAACACAAAATCTGAAATATGAAAGCAAGTAAATCCTAAATTATCAGTCGAGCTCCAACGGCTCAACTGCAACGGCATAGAGGTCTTCCTCTCCATACTCCTCATCAGCTACACTAGGAGTGTCGCCATAGGCGCCATCTTCCTCCATCATACCTGTGTCTATTTGGTGCAACCGCACGATTAGGTGAGTGAAAACTCAGTGGGAATTTCCTGCAATGATTCATGCATACCATGTCATTCCAAAACAGTTTAAACTAAACATGATCAATCATAACGAGGATAATGTGAATTTAAATGTAAATGTATGGATGTATGAATGTATGCTCAAGTCACAGATTCTGGGGATGCACATCCAGCTGTCAAAATAAAGGGTCGCCCGCGGTAGTAGGCTACCTGGAAAAGACCATATGGACCGCCCACGGTAGATTAATTACCTGGAAAAGGCCATTCAGACGAGTGCGCCCAAGGATATCTCCTGGAGAAATACACAGGGTACGCCCGAGGAGAGTCTAATCCCAAAAAAGCCTCATGTAAAGAAAGAATGCCCAAAGCGACACAAATGCACATGCTCTGGGAGTTTAACTGAAGTAACAGGACTTACAGCAAATTAGACAGAGTGTGACTTACATTGAGCACTCGAAAAAACTCGTGTGTCATGCGTGGATGTCATGCACCATGATACTCATGCATACTCCATATGATTAACAAGGTTGCTTTCATAGACGTTGTCAAAGATCACAATATATTAAACATCCAAGCATGATTTCAATCATAGATTCATTTACACTTTTCTAGGTCCAAATGAGGGTCAATAAATGCAACATGTCAAGTATGATCAATTGTTGGTAAGTTCTGGCTATGTTCCTTATAGAAAATAACATTTCAGTCACAATATTCATTATACAATATGTAACATAGAATGAAATGAAATTTCATTACTCTTATCATTACTAATTGAGATATGGATGTAAGGGTTCTATTACCATCCACATTATTCTATACATATTATATTTAAACTAAATGAAGTCTAGCACATGTAAGAAGCAACAATACAGTTTATAAGATGGGTGGAAATAAGATTCTTTACTTCATATTATACTAATAGGAAGGTACCTATAGCTAAACCATTTCAAATGTAGCAAGAGAAGTATATTACTAAAATCCTATAAACATGAATTAGAGTAATATGCTTTGGAACATCCATTAGTAATTATCAATATCAACTAGGCAAAAGGAAGCGAAAGTAGAAATTATTCTACTCATTAGGCTTAAAACCAATTTGGATTAAAATGAATGAAAGAAGCCATGTGGGACATCTCTCACCTTGATTAAGAGTTTCCCTTGATTTGAATCTTCCTATGAGGCGAGTCTATGAGCTCCTGATTTGGAATTGATTGAAGGAAGGTGTCTTTCAAGTGAATCAGTTGTAAACAGTCCGTGAATGAGATATTATAGAATCTCAGTGAGTCAGTACCGAGTTGACTCAGTAGGGGTTCTCAACTGATGACTAGTTGAGCTTGTTTCAAAGGTTTTGTTAGCCATGGGGTTAGATCATGGGTCTATTGAACCCGACACTTCTCAAAATCATTCTCAACTAGTTGGAGTCAACTTGACTCGGCCGGAAAACTGACTGAGTCAGCCTGATAAGGAACATTGAGTTGGCCCAGTTGTGAAAAGTGCTCGGGTCAGTCCCCAAATGGGCAACCTTGCAACACCCATGGCTGGGCTCAAGCTTATTTGGGCGAACTGCTACCCAGGCCTAACCAAGTCGAGATTTTACCTCCCAAACCGAACCTGAGTCGCTAACTCGGTTGAGACTTGAGTGCAGACGGCACCACCACTCATTGTTTCTGGTGAAACAGAGCTCAACTCGCAGTGCTGGTCCCAGCTCCAGGAGGAAAATCGACCACTGCTATGGAGGCAGATCGGGTTTTGCACATTGGAATAGTGCTGGAATGGGGCTAAGTCACTTAACTCGCAACCGAGTTGAGTTGACTGTGAAACCAGTCGGCCAGTTGGGTGAAGTCTGTTAATAACAGAGGCAGATGTGCACGGTTACCTGATCAGAGACGGCATTTGGATGCTGAAAGGGGGCCTGGGCATGGCGTGTTGGGTTGAGGATTCGAGTAACGCCCTCATTGAGGTGGGTCGGCTATGGACAGATGGCCGAAACTCTCCTTAGTCTCATGCCTTCTCCCTTCTCTTTCCTTCTTCCTCTATCCCTCTTTCCTTCTTCCTCTATCTCTCTTTCTTTCTTCCTCTATCTCTCTTTCTTAGCAGAGGACGGCCCAAACCGAGTCACGTTGCCAGGCCTACAACTCGCTCGAACGGCGCTCGAAATTCCTATCTCCCTCTCTTTCTATTTCCTATCTTTTCTACTCCTTGGGATTCACCCTAATAGCAGGCTATATATAGTCTTACTGTTTCTGGACTATTCCTCCGCAAATCGCTAGGATTAGTGTGGAGTTAACGTGAATTAGTTGAGAACGGCTACAGACAGGGACTCACCATACCACTGTTCCAATGTATGGTGTTCTGATCTAGGCTCTTATGAGCATTAGAGGGGATAGGCTACGAGATGGACGGCTTGGATTTGAGGGATAGTTACTATTATGAAAAATGGGTTCCACAGTCAGTTTGAGGTAGATGATCAGCTGATAATGGTGTCTTTGAGTGGAACGGTTAATTCCTAGATCAGGGATGTTCAGATGGTCCAGATGTGGCCTAAAAGTGGTGTGGGGTCCATTTCACGGCGCAAGGAGGGCCATTGGTTAAGCTATTAGCTCCACAGGCGAGAACTCTCCGCCGCTCCAATTTCTCCTCATTATCTCGTTCCTTAGGAGGGACGCTCGACAACCCTATTTTGGACGTCCCAGATGGCTCGGACGAATCTTCCAGAAGCTGAAGAAGGGTGGAGATCGTGCCAGCCCGAAATGGAAGTTATTCTTCTGCCTTTTTCTGTGTATGTAGCCATTTCAGGAAACTGTAGGGCTGACGCGGACTTTCTCTGCGCTTGTGGGTGAAGTCCAACGACTCCGAACGGCTGGATCCTCTAGCAAAGCAGCGGACGTGGAATTTCTCTCTCCATCAACGCCTTCCCCCTTGAAATGCTTGATTAGTCGCTAACCGAGCTTGGACATGTGACTTCCAAGTGTGGATCTAACCATTGTTAGGGTCGGTGGGACCCACTGATCACGACGGACGGTTTGGATTTTTCTATTGGGTTCGGGTGGATGGTCATTTGCTTCATCAAATGGACAGCCCAGTTTGAATGCGTGACAGGCAGGAGGATTTTTTATTTTTTTTGAAATTTACTGAAGCTTGGTTTATATCGGGTCAATGTTCGTTTGACCCGATACTTAGGTGTGGTGCACGGCGTGTGCACGTTATCTGTACACACGCACCGATCAAATGTGGGGTCTACGTGATGATCTGAGTCGATCAACACCGTCCATTCATTTTTGGGAGGTCTGCTAATCACTCTAGATTAGGGCTTTGTATGCTCAAAAGGTGAGGTGGGCCATCTTAGGAGGATTTTTGTCAAAAATGTCAAACATAAGGGAATATACGCTTGTTCTAGTGCTAGTGCGGTTCTAAAAGTGGGGGTTTTATCTGATTAGACGTCGATAACTAATGGAGGGCGGATCTAGTGGATTGGGTCCTCAAATTTTAGAATAATTTATTGTCAAGGCCCTTCATAGTCCACATCAAATGGTTCTAATGATCCTTAGGGTTGTTAGATTTTATTCTCGATCTAAGGTTAGTAATCCTAAGGTAAGTTTAAAGGAAGGTAGAATATTTCTCAGTATTGGGACCTTATTACTGGGTTTAGGTTAGATCATAGTGTTGAAAAGTGGGGTGATTGGTCCCATCTCAAGTAGAAACATACGGTAAATTTTGAAGGTCGTTACACATGTCTAAAGTTATTTAGATCTCTATAGTAACACCCAAGTATAGAAGATACGGGGTGTTACAATCTACCCCCCTAAAAGAAAATCTCGTCCTCGAGATTTGGTAATATGCGTCTTAACGATTAATCATGACAAGTAGTAAAATCACATTGACTCCTCTATGTTCCATTTAAGCTACCACATTATAGATTTAAACAAACTATATCTAGATTTCTCAATGCAACTCTTATATCTATACTTTAGTCGAGTAATGTATATAAGTTCTAGAGAATTTGAGATATATCTACTGAAAGTAGAGATTTATTTAGATAACTAATGACATTACAATTTCTTATAATATCTATTAGGTTTACAAGTTCATTTAGGTGACGACTAACTATAATACGATAGTTCCCCATTATCTAAATACAATCCAATTTTTCTATTTTCATGTCCAAGTTAACACAAACGGATGGTTGTAGTAGGTTTGAGGCAGATACATTGATCCTCTGCCTGCGCAGAACAGTGGATTTATTGACATCAATTTCTAATCTTGGTAAATCTCGATCTTCTGCTTGATAAGGGTATTGAGGTCATTGGAAAATACTAGGACAGAAATTGGATCAAACCGCATATGCTTTGCTTAAAATATGATTCCATCAGTTCGTGGTCTCGATTAATTCTAGACACTTACGAATATCGGGAAAATTTCTATTTTCATAATAATAGTGCTTGGAATCTTGGTGAAATAGTCTCAAATGACCAACATATTTTGACTACGCTCTCAGGTCACCTAATGTACTATCTGAAATTTCGGGATTCAAGTTTCTACATGGAAATTCGAGTTCAAAATTTTGCTAATTTCACATAGGTTTTCAAATCTAGCCTTAATATGTTCAGTCTAGGGTTCGAAGTTTACCCGAAACTCTATAATTTCTCTTCTAGTCAATTCTAAGTGCCGAATTTTGTGAGGATTTTCGTCCTTAACTACCGAGGTGTATTAGGATATTCGATTTACAATTCCTAATACGATTCTTCAAGTTTAGGGAGTGCTTATATTCGTTCTGATGTACCACATGGTGGGTAAAGGATTTCCTAATATGTGTAAGTCCATCTCTTTTGTCGAATGTTATGACAATGCTGTTCCTAACTAAGAAATTTGGAAAAGTTCAAATTGTAAGTTTCTAAAATTTATTTCTTGGAAGTTAGGTGTAAGGAAAATTCCCATGCGACCTTAATTACACTATAGTGGATGTTTGTCCACCCGCAATACCTAAGTTCAGTTTTCTGAGTGTTAATAGCTATCCTGATAGTTTACATTGGGAACCTAGGTTTTGTTCCTAAGTTCCATGGTTATCCAAAATATTTCTTATGGAATCTAAAATCTTTGCGTCTCTATATTCACAACTAGCTCTAAGGGAATTTTAAATAAATTCAACTCCCAGCAAAGTCTTTTGTACCTCGAATGTATCGAAGTAGCCATTTCACTGCTTCCCAATGTTGTTTGCCGGGGTTTGACATGTATCTGCTCACAACACCGACTGCCTGTGAAATATTCGATCTCGTACAGACCATGACATACATTAAATTGCCAATCATATTCGAATAAGGCACATGAAACATATCCTGCTTTTCCTCATCTGTTTTGAGTTATTGGTCTGAGGAAAGCTTGAAGTGAGCCACGTGGAAAACGCTCACCAGCTTTGCCTGGTCCAACCCATACTTGATCAACACATTTTCAAGGTATTCGGCGTGTGATAACTAAAGCCTGGTCCTCTTCTTGTCTCTATGAGTATCTATGCTGAGAACCCTCTTTGCAGCCCCCAGATCTTTCATCTCGAATGTCCCTGATAGAGGTGGGCATCGAGTCGAGTCAGACTGGATTGGGTCCACCTCGACTCGATTCGATTTTTCAAGAACTTGACCGGAACTCGGTCCGATCTGGGACCGAGTCCAGGGCTGACTTGATCTGATTTGAATCCTTGTTGGCCTGACCCGAACTGAGTCTGATTCGGTCTGGGAAACCGAATCAAGTCGGATTAAGTTGAGTCTAGGGAGAGAAAGGAGGAGAGAAAGAAGGAGAGAACGAAGGAGAGGAGGAAAATCGGGAGAGAAAGAGGGAGAGAAAGGAGGAGAGATGGGTGGGTGCGACGCCTCCTTTGGGTAGAGAAAGAGGGGTTAGGGTTGTATCGGATTTCGATTCAGATCAGGTCAGGTCCATCGGATCGAGTCGGATTCGCTGGATCGGGTCGAATTCTGCCCACCTCCAGTCCTTGATAACTGAGTCTTAAGTACGTCGATTTCAGACATATCATGACTGATAATCAACATATCATCAACATACAATACTAGGATGATGAATTTACCATCACTCAGTATCTTATAATAGACACAGTGATCATATTCACTATGAGTAAATTTCTGACTCGATACGAAAGAATCAAATTTTTTATACCACTGCATAGGTGACTATTTTAGGCCATATAAACTTTGTTCTCAGCCCCTTTAACTTCATAGTATTCTAGTTGCGTTATGTAAATATGTTATTCCAACTCCTCGTGCAAGAATGCAGTCTTAACATCCATCTGTTCCAACTTGATATTGTATTGGGCAACCAGCGCCAATATGAATCTAATAGATACTTTCTTAACTACCAGCACGAATATCTTTATGAAGTCTATTCTTTCTCTCTGAGCATACCCCTTTACTACCAGCCTCGCTTTGTATCTATCCTGTTTCCTTTTGAATAATCACTTGCATCTGATCACTTTTCGGTCCACTAGAAGCTTCACTAGTTCTCATTTGTTATTTTTATGCAACGAGTCCATCTTATTTTCCATAATCGCCTCCACTTTTCTGCATCAGGCTCATCATGAGTCTCATGAATAGTAGACGGGTCCCTTTCATCTGTAATGAGGGCATATGTGATATTAGAGTCGCCCATGTATCTTGTCTATAACCTGCGATCACGCGGTGGGTTTCTTCTCACAAGTAGCTGCTCCACCTACTCATGTACCTCTGTCTGCATATTTATCTCTGCCTAAGTATCATCTTTGTCAATCTGAATGTCTACGATCAACCTTTCTGGTTCCTTTTACTCCTCTCGATTATTCTTGCGGAATAGGGAGCTTTTATTGAATTTAACGTCACGACTAGTGATGACCTTACGTGTGATCTTGTCAAATAATCTATAACTTTTCACACCAACACCATAGCCAACAAAGATGTACTTTTTGACTATATGGTCTAGTTTATCCTTCTCAACTGACGGTACATGAGAGTAAGCCTCACAACTAAATATGCACAAATATGAGTAGTCCATCTTATGATCACTCCATACTTTCTCTGGGATCTAACATTCAATTGTCGTATAAGGGGACCGGTTCACCAAATAACAAGTCGTGTTAACGGCCTCAGTCCGTAGGTCCATGCCCAACCCAGCATTACTCAACATGCATCAGGCCCTCTCTAAGAGAGTCTGATTCATTCATTCGTTCTGCTACACAGTTTTGTTTGGGCATGTGGCGCACCATGTTGTGCTTAATGATCCCTTCATCTTTGCAATATTCATTAAACTTAGTGGAAGTAAATTCTCTACCATTATCAGTCCTTAACTTTTATTTTTTATCCTGACTATTTTTCCACCATTGACTTCCATTGTTTAAACATGGTGAAAATTTGGATTTATATTTCATGAAGTAAACCCAAACTTTCCGAGAGTAGTCGTCAATGAATGAGACAAACCATAACAACCCTCCAATGAAAACCTCTGGCGATGACCCCCATACGTCAGAGTACACATAATCAAGCACTCCCTTTCATACATGTTTTCCATATTTAAAAGATAATATAGATTGTTTACTGTATATACAATGCTCGCATATATCTAAATCATAATTCTTAAAAACTGGAATCAAATATCGATCAGAAAATACCTTTATGCCCCGCTCGCTCATGTGGCCCAGACGACCATGTCACATATGTGCAGACGTAGAATCCGTAACAGTCATTGCCATTCCACCTATTGAAGTGCTTCCGATCAACCTGTAAAGGTTTCCGTGCCTTTACACTCTTAAAACCACGAGTGCCCCCTTTGTTACTTTAAGGACACCATTGACGCCGGTGAACTTGCACCCTATAGCCTTGAGTGCATCGAGAGAAATCAAACTCTTCTTCATATCAGGAACGTGCTTGACATCAGTCGAGGTATGCTCCATCCCATCAAGCATCTTGATGTGTACCGTACCAATTGTCACAATATTACAGATATTGTCATTGCCCATAATGACCTGTCCACCATCGCACTCTCTGTAACTGGCGAACCAACTTTGATAAGGAGTCGTGTGATATGACGCCCCTGTGTTAAGGATCCACTCGTCCTTACGATCATCGTACAAGTGTCTGATCATAGACACTAACAACACATCACCTTTGTTTGTCTCTTCATCAGATGTGACAATATTGGCCTCCTTAGAAGAAGTTGTTGAGTTTTCTTTCTTTGCTTTAGGATTTGTACAATCCTTCTTTATGTGTCCAGTCATCCCACAGTTTCGGCGCTTTAATTTTTATTTGTCATTGCCTTTGGATTTGGATCTAGGTCTTGAAGATCATGTACTCGCTTGATATTCCTGTCTCTCGTAAGCAGTGCATCAGAAGATGTCCCTATGCCACCGTTTATCTTTCTCATGGCCTTGTTTCGAAGGGATGAGATAACGGTGTCCACATTCAAGGATTTATTACCGGTGCACAATAAGTCCCTGAATGACTCATACGATGCCGGTAGAGAATTTAACAACATACATGTCTGATCTTCATCTTTGACCACTTTCTCCATGTCTAGCAACTTGCAAATCAACTTACTAAAACTACTGATGTGCGCCTCCACATCTCCACCTTCTGCCATCCTGAAGTTGAACAATTGCAGCTTTAAGTGTAGGTGATTGTCAGTTGACTTTTTTAGCATAAAAATTCTCTAACTTTGCCCACAAACTCGTTGCGGTTTTCTCCCTCAAGATATTATAGAGGACCTCATCCGTGAGACACAAACAGATAGAGGATAAGGCGTTGTTATCAAGAGTATTCTATTCTTCGTCACTCATAGACAATGGTTGCTCCTCAAGAGCCCTATTTTCGCCTTGCTTAGTTAATAAGCTAATCATCTTAACCTTTTATAACTTAAAATTATTTTTTTCTGAGTACTTTTCAATATCAAACTTAGTGTTTCCCATTGAGACTAATCCTTCAGATCAAGCATGTGCCCCAACGTTAGCTCTGATACCACTTGTTGGGGGAACGGTGGAAGCACACAGAGATGGATCTAGGATAGCAATCCAATGGGATCAAGCAAAAGGAAGAAGAACACAATGATTTAATATGAAAAAACCCTTTCAGAAAAAAACTACGGCACAAAGCGACAGATAATCACTATGAAAGCAGAAATTACAAAGAGAAAAGCCTTACCTAATTCGAACAATCCTCGAATATCACCCTTACTACGCCCCTTTGAAACCCTAGGATGATATAAAAACTATTAGAATCCCTCCCAATTCTGTTTATACCCATATATATAGCTTTGGGAAGAATCTCAAACAAAATCGAAAACAAATTTCACAAATCTGGTGGATCTGCAAAATTCTGCGCGAAAATGTTCAATGTCATCGAACACCCTTCGATAGAATCGAACAATGAACAAAAACTATCCAACAACAACACGGTTTTTTCAAAAATCTTCAATTGCTCGGCCCAGCTTCGATGACATCGAAAAATGACACCAATATGTCCAGCAACCAATGGAGGAAATATGGGAAATACTTAATAGCATCGAGCTGACTTCAATGACATTGAAGCCTGCTCGATGACATCGACAGACTGTTGATTTAACAGATTTAAGACATCTATCAACAACATATACATCATCCATCATACAAACACATTGCATTGTCGATCTTAGGGGCCATCCATAGAAGAAACCTCAATCCAGGTAGATCATTACCAGATGTGGGTTATGCCCATGACTACCCAATGAGTGGATGCAGGTTGACGATCTCCAACCCAAGCAAATAGACGATCATCCCATCCGATACATTCATACACCATTTGCATCCATATCATTGTGCATATTTTATTTCTATTATATTTTAATTTCAATAAGCAAGAAACATGCTGGGTTTTCTCACTAAGCCTGGCCATCATACATTTTTATTGATGGAAAAACCATACAGGTGAGTAATTAGTTAATGAGTTAACGCTTGAACAAGAAGTTGTGACTGAATTAGTGCACGACCCACATGAGACATGGCCGTGTTTATTAGAAAAGGGACTAACTGCATTCAGACCATTTCTAATTATTTAATTAGAATTTTACTTGTTATGATAGTATGATTCATATATAATGAAAAATGGTATTAGTTGTAGGATTTTAAGCATTCGATTGGTTTTATTTAATTAAATTATTCTAGGTCTGTAGCAAGTACTCATTGGTAAGTTATATTGACTGATGAATTATGCTTAATTTATGCTAATTGAATGTTTATGGATGTTGAGAATAAACATATATTGGTGTTTAAATCATTCTGTGTGAATGATTGTAAATGAACCTAATTGGAATGTAAAATTAATATTATTTTTACATTTGAATAATCGTATAATGGAATGAGTTAAGTACGCAATGTATGAGTTACGACTTGAAACTCGGGTCTAAGGGTGTACACTCTGTACCCAAATTTTGGGACATGACAGTTACTCTCATAACAATTAACTACCCCGACTGCATAACTAATATATTATATAATATAAAGTATAATATACATTAAACTACCAACTGCAATTGCATTACTGAGGATAATCAATTTCTCAGCATCATTTTAGAGACACGACTCCCTGTCTAGTTTGGTAATCTTCTCTATAGGAATTTAAAACATGTTTCAAGTTTACCATCCTAAACCACTATAATAATTTTTTTAAGTAGGCAACTTGAGATAAGCCCAAGACCCTATTGGGCCAATTCCAAAGGACTATTTACCTTGAGAATAAAGTATGCTTCACCAAAATCTATCATCTCAAATTTCGAGAAAAGACAACATTTAATCCTCTTCAATAATCGCATATATTACCAGCGAGTAAGATGTCGTCTATGTAAAGAGATAGTATCAGAAAAGATCTTATAATTTTCTTCATTCATTGTAAACCTAAAGTTGGTGATGGCTAAGTAAAACCTCATATATTTCTACTTTGAAGATTGTTTCACTTTATAGATATATTTTAACAACTTGTAGATTTTCTTTAAGCTATTTTTATCCACATCACATTAGTTGTTGTACATATATTTCATCATCTATATCACTATTTAAGAATGCGAACTTTGTTATTTAGGTCTAAACTTATGATAATGGATAAAATCATGTAGATTTAGAAGAATTTTGCAATGGGTGAAAATATCTCCTCATAATCAACGCCTTCACGTTGTTGAAACCTTTAACAATTAATCATGCTTTGCACTTTCTCACAGTACCATATGCTTTTCTCTCGATTTTGAACACATTTATTCCTTATCGCTTCATAATTAGGTGGTAGATTTGTAACAGCTCGACCAACACAGTATGATATTGTCCGCTTTGGGCTCACACTTGCACGATTTTGTTCTCAGGGTTTCCCCCAAAAGGCCTCATACCAATTAAGGTACAATATTGTCCGCTTTGGGTCCCAACCCACTGGTAGCTCGCCCAGGCCCTGCCCACAGGAAACCTCATACTGTGAAGGTGCTAACTCCACATATAACCACCACAACTTCCTCCGACTCTTCTGATGTGGGACAAGGTTCCGCCCCACTGTGTACACAGTAGCCTACCAACCACTTGTAGCTCGCCCAGGCCCTCAGGCCCCGCCCACATCAGCGTCCGCCCACATGTGCTCGCCCACATGTGCAACAGTGACGGGGCATCACATTTACAATTTTTTACACTTGATTTTTCTTCATGGAGGTGATTGCCTCATCTAAAGCAACTACATAGTAAACCAAATTTGCATAGTGAAGACAACAACGCATTATGATATAAGTATGTGGTTCACCATTATCAGACATAATGCAAGAGTATACTTCACACTCGATTTGAAAGTATCTTCAAGAAATTAATTCTCTTTTGCTTCGAATTAATTCAGGAGCCTATTAAGGTACACTCGCACTGTATTAATGAAGCATGGGAGCATCTCTATTGTGAGAAGCAGAGCATTCAATCTCTTAAGAAACTTCAAAGATTTCAAAAGGTTTTATCTCAAATTTCTAATTTTTTTAACTGGATATCTATCTTCAATGAAGGTTTCATCCTGTGATTTTAAGTCCATCATCCACTATCCTCATGAATTATAACGTATACCTTTGGGTGCATAAGGTACTTAATGAATATGCACTCAGTATTTTTACCATCAAGCTTACCTCTATGAGAAGTAGGCAAGAAAGCATATCCTAAAGATCCCCAAGGGCATAAGCCGGCTAGAGAAGGAATCCTCATACTGTACATCTCATATGGGGTCTTGAGAACAGATTTAGATACGACTCTAGTAAGAATGCGGACAGCTTCAAACAACACATCTGAACATAATATGGTAGAGATATTGGCATTTGTCATCATCGATTTAACCAATTCCAACAATATTTTATAATTCTATTCCATCTCTTAAACAAGTCTGTATGATTCTGTATGCTGCATGGAACCTCCTCGCCTTACAAAAACAATGCAGCAACGACGAGCACATGAATGAATCTTTCAACTTCATCCTATCAAATAGTTTGAATGCAAAGTCCAAGTGACCTACCTTGCATAACCTATGGATCAAGCAATTGGTAGCCACCAAGTTAGTTAGAAGTCCCTCATCTCCATATACTACAAGTGACCGATGGTTGTATCTATGTCATTGGTCTTACACAACCCGTCAACCAAGATCATACGCATTTACTCATCAAAAAAAAAAAAAAAAAAACCCCACTCTTTTCTATCTCATCAAGCAACTTGAACATAGCATCGAACTTACCCTCTTTGCAATACACATTAGTGGGTAGGCTGTTCAACACCATATCCAGTCCAATCCCTTCTCTAACCATCTCCTCAGTCCACTCCAATCTCTAACCATCTCCTTAATGTAAGTGCTGGCCTTCCCAATCTCACCCAACTTCGCCAACGTTCACCGTACAATACATAAATGAGTCACGAGCATACCATCTACTATTCATCTATGAAAAGCTCTAAAACCCTTACTCAACCTTACCCAATCAAAAGCAACACTTCATGATCGTCGTATATGTCATAACATTTGAAGCATGTCTTGACTCCCAGAGCTCCTTGAGGATCCTCCTCGCTTGGCCCAACCTCCCCAACTTACAAAGCCCATCAATGATTGTATCGCACCTTACAATTCCTGAAATGAACCCCAACTCATCCCTATTCCTAAATAACTCAAGTGCTTTGCTGCATTCCTGGTCTTACAAAGACAGTTAATTATCATATTAAACATCGTCGAAGATGGCGATAAATTCCTTATGACCATTTTAAGAAACACCATGTAAGCCTCATCGAGCCGTCCTGCACTAAAAAAGTAGTGCATCAGAGTGTTATAACTCAAGACGTTGGGGAGGATACCTGTCTGAAGGGGCCTTACTGGTAAGAAATGCCAAGTGACACCTACGATTAGAGAATTGTAGGTCACAACATTAGGCTCGATGCCTGGTTCCTGCATCTTAGAGAGAATGTAGTGGGTGGTGTCGGCACTGAGAGGTGGGCATTCGCAACGATCGACATGCAGTAGGTGAGGACCGAACCAAATTCCATCGATTAGTACATACATATTAAGAAGTGGATTGCATACTAAGTAAACTTTGTGGGGCCCATGGTGATATGTGTCTCATCCACGTTGTCTATCCATTTGACCCGCTCCTTTTAGGAAGCAGATTGGCTAGTGTACCACACACCACCGATGTGGCAAGGAGTGTACACTGAGTTGAACCAAGTCGAGCTAGCCTCAGCTCGACTCGGCTCGACCACTAGCTGACCCCAACTCAAACTCGGCTCGACTCGGTCCTCGAGACTAACTGGCCAACTCGGCTCAATTCGGTCAGCAGCTCGGGCCAGTTCGAGCCAAAATTGAGCCTCTGCGCCATTTTCACAAACACATGCCATGCACTTTCAAATTCTCACTGTATGTAAAACAACAACAAGTATTTTATCAAACACCTTATAGGCAACATTAAAATGAAGGAAAATTGGTATTTGTTTCATATACATACATTCCTTGCCACTAGCTGACACTTCGTTGAGTCATTTCATCAAACACTTGGTGAGCAACATCAATATCAAAGTAATCGAGTCATCAAACTAGTTCGATTCGAGTTCGATTCGAGTTGGGGTTCGATCTGAGTCAAGTCAAGCTTGGGCAAGCTAGAACTCGGTTCGAAAATTTTTCAAGCTAAAAAAATCAGCTCGAACTCAGCTTCGAACCGAGTTAAATAAATCTTTTTCGAGTCGAGTCGAGTGAGCTAATTGAGCTAACTCGGTTCGTGTACACCCCACGTGGCTGGTGTGGGTATGTGTCATGCGAAGACGAGTGTTGACACTCCTCAGGCTCCAAGTTGTATGAACCGTTCAAAAGAGATCAAAGTTAAATGGCCCCTCAATGATGTATTTATTATGTCCACATCATTCATCCAATTGGTGAGATCATCATATCCGAAGCTCAAGTGGACCACACCACAAATAGCAGTGGAGATAATGATTCTCACTGTTAAAACATTCGTAGGGTCCACCATAACATTTATTTTCCATCAAATCTATTCACAAGGTCACACATACTTGGATGAAGAAGGAAAACAAATATCATATTGATCCAAAATTTCTATGATGCCCAAAAGGGTTTTAATGGAATCCCCCACTATTTTTTGCAGTGTGGTCCACTTGATCTTTGGATTTGTCTTATTTTTCAGCTCAAGCCTTAGGATGAGCTTGCCAAATGGATGGACGATTTGGTTATAACATATACCTCATGATGGGACCCACAAAACTTGGTGACGTCAATACACCAACTAGTTCGGTGGTGTGTGATACAGCAGCTAATCGGTTTCGTTTGTTTTAATGCATGAGCATAAAATTAAAGGATATCTAATGTTCAAATAGACCACACCATAGGAAGTAGTATCTACGAAAAAAAGTGAACAAATGCCACGGACTAGGAGAGTTTTTCGCTACAAATATACACCATTGCTGAATTGCTGCAACTTTAATCCCATCACAGTTTGTTAGAGTTTGATGGTCTCCGCAATGTTTTATCTAAGTCATCCATTCGTTTGACAGTTCATTTTAGGGCATGAGACTAGAAAAGGAGGCAGGTGGAAGGCTAGAGTGGACCATACCATAGGAAAAAGTAGATATCAATATCTCTACCGTTTATCTTTGGTGTGGTCCACTTGGGACTTAGATCCGCCTCCTTTTTTAAAACATACCTTATAACTAGATTTTAAAATGAATGGACGGATTGGATAAACCACATAAATCTCGGTGGCCCCACGAGCCCCTGACATGATCGGCTACTCACCCGCCACCAGCCAATGGCCAGTGGTCGGTGCCCACCATGATGTATGTGTTTCATCCATGCCGTCCAATCAATCTTCCAGATCATTTTATGGCATGGCCCAAAAATGAGGTTGATGAAAATTTCAAGTGGACCGCACAATGTTGATTGAACGCCCACCATTAAAAACTTTTTGGGGCCACAAGAGTTTCGGATCAAGCTGATATATATCTTTTCCCTTCATCCAAGTCCATATGACATAATCAACAGGTTAGATGTCAAATAACCATTACAGTGGGCCCTAAGAGGTTTTTAATGGTGGAAATTCAATCGCTACTGTTTTCCCATGGTGTGGTCCACCTGAGATTTAGATATACCTCATTTTTTCATAGAATCGATAAAATTATATTTCAAAATGGATGAACGGCGTGGATAAAACACACACATCATGGTAGGGTCCACATATCACCGACCACTAGCCACCTGGCTGGTGGCAGCGTTACTAGCCAAACCGCGTCCCTACGCATTGGCGCCTCAAAAATCTCAGCCAGGGTTTTTGGGTAAAAGAAACCGCCTGCGCGCCCTCTCTCTCTCTCTCTCTCTCTCTCTCTCTCTCCGTAGGGTTTCTTCCCCAAATCCGACGATCCATCTTTACGGCGAGCATGAATCTTTCCGGTGAGCATTCCCTAACTCAACTCTTCTCCGTTGTTGGTCTCTCTCTCTCTCTCTCTCTCTCTCTCTCTCAATCATTGAATGTTCAAACTCTAATCTGAAGATTTTCATTCGAAGTTTTGATTTCTGCTATTAATCTTTTGGATATTTATTTTTGAAAATTTGTGTTTTCAGATTGAGTTTGAGTTCTTGATTTTCTGGTATCTGCTCTTACGCAATCAGATTTTTATTTTTATTTTTTAAATTGGTTAGCGTTTCGTTTGGATTTTTTTTTTGTTTTGTTTTTGTTTTTTGTTTTTTGGTTTTGTTGTTTTTTGATATTTCCTCATCTGTAGATCTAGATATGATATTTTTTTCATATATTTTGGATTTTTTTTTTTTTTTCTGTTTGGGATTGGTTTATAGGTGGATGCCCTAAATCTCTCAGTGAAAAGGACATATAGAAGTAGTTGTATTATGAATAGAAATAGTCACATGGCATCACTGATATGTGTTATGGCATATGGGGCCAACTTAGCTGCTCATATATCTCCCATTTTGAAATCCCATTGTTGGTGCCTCTTACACATCATGTTATCTGAGTTATATGTACTGTTGGAGAAGTTGAAAATCCTTTTGGTTCTTAGAATATTGAATGGTTCATAGGGCCCATAGGATGTTTGTTTGTCACCCATCCTAAGGTCACATAATCCTATGTTTGTCATCCATCCTGAGGTCACATAGACATGGATGAAGGGAAAACTCAAATATCAGCTTGATTCAAAACTTCTTTGGTCACATGAAGTTTTCAACAACAAGCACTCAATTCACACCATTTCCTATGGTGTGGTCCACTTGAGCTTTAGATATGCTTCGATTTTGGGGTTGTACTTTAAAATGAGCTGCTAAAACCTATGTAGCGCATGGATAAGGCAAATACATCACTATGGGCCCCACAGAGTTTACTCAATACGCCATATGCTATAGCAGACTTGAGTATGTTATACCCTATTTCTGACCGTTCCTAAAATAGGCAATGGGAAAAGGACACGTGTTATTGCACAAGAAAGAAATAGCGTGTGAAAGATCTTCAGAGGTATTTGGACCCCTTTTACCGGAAATACAGCTGGCGCTTAGCTGGCAATACACGTCATCTGATGATGGGGCTCGGTTGAGAAGTCTAAGAGTCAAAAATCGGTTCAAGAAGAAGAAGCATTCGAGCAATTAAAGGGGATGTTGAAGAGTCACTGTAACAACCAAGCAACGAAACAAATCATCTAGATGATTCTTCTCTCCTAGGAAAGTCTATAAATAACAGAAGAAATCAACAAAGCAAGATGTCTCATACCAATCCAACAAATCCAGTCAAATTTATCTTACCTTACCTTACCTTATCATAATCAGTAATCTTAGCTCTATTTTAGGAGTAACTGTAATCTCTTAGATGTAATCGTTAGCTGTAATCCAAGTATACGCTCATACGCTGGACTTTATCCAATCTTAATACAAGTAGTTCTTCATTAAAAAAGGGTTCTTGCAATTGTGCCTCGACCAATTGTAAGTATTTCCTTCTTGTTTGATGACAACCAGGTATCATAAAAGTCCTTTCGTACGAAAGGTAAAGTGTAACTCATCTTCGGAGGAGGAACCCCACCCTCCGAATATTGCCTAATCACTTTTCTAAACAATTTGCGTGTGGCTGAATAGGTGACCGATTTGCTCAGAGATTGGTCATACATGATCACAGTCATCGTATTTGCCTATATTGGCGCTTGGTGTCAAGTTGTTTGGTTGGAATCGAGCCCACAGTCGGTTCTGGCATGCCCGCACCATAAGTTTCCAAACAAAATTGAGAAAGTGCCAAATAGTTTTTGGCATGCCTGGTGGGACTACAAACTACTTGGTTGACAAAAATATTTATTTTGCACCGGCCATAAAAAAAAGCCAAATGGTTTTTTAGGATACACCCGGTTATTTATTTAAGCTTTATTGTGTTGCAAAACATGAGTTGAAGAGGTGGTCACAGTACTTCTACCACTCATGAACCTCCACTTGTCAAGGAGGAATTGCAGGTACAACCATCACTTAATTTGTTGCCGAAATTGGCACCTAGTTCTTCAAAACTGGATAATGCATCATTGTCTCGGACTGATCCTCTTGAGACAATGTCATTTGGGCTTTGTGAAAATGGCTATTATTGCTGAAAGAATGCCTACTATTCCGCAACTAACTATGCCTCGGCCTGCTGTTCCTCAGCAAACCGTGCCTCAACTTGTTATTACTCAGCAAATAGCGCCTCAGCCTGTTGTTGAAGCAAGCTTTGTCGGGAATTTGGCACCAACACAACCAATACCCGTAGCACCCATTTTACAACGGAACACGCCTCCTACTACAATACAGGCGCGAACGGTTCCTCCTCCCACTGAAGTCAGTCGATTTGAGCAGGAGAACATGAATTTCATTCCCAAAGTTAGGAATCAGTTACCTGCGGGGCCACCATTTCCTAGAAATTAGCCGTATATTGGGGAACAATACTAGGTAGGTCCCGAGCCCACCTCCAATGATCGAACCTCGCCAGGCAGACCGTGACAAAATTATTCAAATGGTCCAAGAAGTGGCTGGCTAAGTTCTCGGTCGAACTACCACTCTTGTTCATCACAAACCCTATCTTGAATGGATTGACTGGCAATATCCTTTACCAAGGAATTACTGACCTGATTTTACATTATTCACAGGTGATACTGGTTAATCGACCATAAAACATATAGGTCGATTTACCATGCAGTGTGGCGAACTTGCTAATAATGACGATTACAAGTTACAATTGTTCAATCATTCGTTAATTGCAATGGCTTCACTTGGTACTCTACTTTATTGCCAAATTTTGTTCAAACATGGTAAGAAATGGAGGAGAAATTGCATGCCCAAATTTTCTACAGGGATAGGGAAATTTTTATGGCTGATCTTGCCTGTTTTCGGCACTTACCTGAAGAATCGATCGAAAACTATATTGCTTGGTTTAAAAGAGTAAAAAACTGTTGTAAAGTAGTCACGACCGAGGCCAAATTTGTATAATTGGTTCAGGATGGTTTGGAATTCAAACTCCATAAAAAATTCATTGGAACGGAGTTTGCTGACCTTTATGATTTGACTAGAAAGGTATCCCAATATGAAGCTCTTCTTTAGGAGGGAACGAGGCAGAAAAACTCATCTGCCAAGACTTACTACTTTGATCCCAATTATGATGTGGTAGTGGTTGAACAACTATTCATTTGTTTGGCGTTGGTTAAAACATAAGCGATTGCGTCGGCTACACATAAACCTCAAAGGACATATACCTTTGATATCACCCGGGCTAATGAAATCTTCGACATAATGCTGGCCGGGAATTTGATTAAAATTCCTGTTAATCATAAAATACCTGCGGTTGAAGAGGTGAAAAAGACAGAGTATTGCAAGTGGCATGGAAGTGAGTCGTATTCTGCTAATAAATGTCTTGTTTTCAAGAACATTATCTAGGGGACAACGTTGATCAGGGATTATTGAAATTTTCCAAGAAAGAAAAAGCTATGCTAATTGATATCGATCCTTTCCCTGCTAATATGGAAATTAACATTGCCACGGTCGATCCTTAGAAATTGATTCGACTGCAACAAAAATTTGATCTTGGGTCAGGTAACTACCAGGATGTGGTACATCAACCCAAAAGAGGATCTAAGATGACATGGTGAACAGCTATGAACGTAGGCATACAGCCGAAAGATGCGTCACCAATCTACTGTGAGCCATACTTATGTGATCAATGTGCGAGGCTAATTCAGTTGACCAGGCAGTTGCCTCAGCTGAATACCCAAGTGAACGATCGAGCTAAACCGTGGCTTAAGAAGAAGATGGAAGAAAAAGATTCCTGTTAGCAGTTTGATCGCCCTTGACCAGCCCTAATGCTAGGACGAAAGATGGTTAAACCTCCTACTCAAGAAGGGATATGGAGAAGGGTTAGTCACTCCAAATTCCCAACCATAACAGAAGGGATGATGCGTACCCATAAACACTTATGACAAAGGCAACATGCTACCAGGTGGAGGGAATTGGCCGTCATAGACAAAAAAACCCTACAGAATGACAATGTGATCAAAACCGATGCGGACGATTTCATGGCCAGAAGATGAACAAATAACAATGAATATGGTGTATGTAACCATGAAACTTGCTTCACATAATATAACAAAAAAGAGTCAATAGTTCAAAGGAGCTGGCATTGACGGATCAGTCGAATATCTTAGCGATGAATGATTTTCAGGAGACGATTTGCTAATCGAAAAACTCATTGCAATAGCAAAATCATTGGAATAAACCTCACCCAACCTTGAAGTTCTGATAAAAGATACTTCGCATGGTCTGCTTTTGGTTGAAAGTAGTGAAGAAGGACCGAATTCGGAAACACCTGGGGGTTAATGTCCGAATTTGGTTATTCAGTTTGGATCCCTTCCACCAGTTGTACTAGATTGTAACATGGTACTCATCTTACCATTGAGTTTTCAGGCTAAACTATTTCAGCCAAGCAAGATGGAAGGAGATGTGGAATAACTTAGTTCTATAATTATACAACATGGATCCTTTGAGACTAAGGAGGAGGCGATCAATGTGTTGACCGTCTCTGTTGAGCCAGGCACATTTTCCGAAAGAGTAGTCATGGAGAGACTTGCTTATTCTATGACTGAACGTCTGAAGCCTCTATATAATTCTGTTCACTTGGAAGGATGCCTAGTTGCCGCGGTCTTGGTCGACAATAATGTGGCTATAAAGATTCTCCCAGCCAGAATGATGGCCAAATTGGGAAAAACCCCAGATGATTTAATTTCGACCAAAGTCACGGTTAACAATTTTACCGGAGGGGTAACTCAAACACAAGGAGTCCTACCTGTTGAATTGATGGTAGGAACCAAGAAGGTGTTGGGCCGTTGGCAGCTTTCTTCATGGTCGACACTCATCAAATTATAATGCCTTGTTAGGAAGAGATTGTATACATTCTTTCTCATGCATTCCATCATCGTTGCACCAATTCATGATCTTTTGGAATCATGATAAGGTCGAGTTGGTATTAGCAGACAACAAGTCATTCTTAGCCATATCTAATATGATCGAGGCATGTTTCTATGGAAATGAGATTGGATCGATATGCTTTATTGGACGTGATAAGTATGGACGACCAACTGGTATAGATGCTAGAATTAATGCAGATAGCATATTGCAATATATTGCTACTATGCTATGATTGGATCACGATCTGCCGAAGGCTATAGTACCCTGTCGGGCAGTCCAGAAATGTACTATCAAAGAAGTTTCGTGATGAGTTCCTCATCAGTTACTGAGAGAATGGCCGGGTTCATGACTTGAATCAGGCAACTCGAAGAAAGCTTGAAGAAATATGATGGATGCTTTGTCAACATGGCTGACATTGCAATACCGGCCGATAGAGGTGGGCATCGAGCCGAGTCGAGTCGAGGTGGTCCAAGCTTGGCTTGGCTTGTCCATGATGTACTCGAGTTCGAGCTCGAGCTCGAGCTTGGCCTCGAGCTCAACATTGAAGCTTGGCTTGTTTGCCAAAGTTGTCGAGTCGAGTTCGAGTCAAGCTAGTGGTTCGAGTCGAGTCAAGCTCGAGCTTGTTGGGTGAGAGAGTAATGGATTTTGTTCTTGATCCTCCTCCATTGATGAAAAATTAAAAAATCTTAAGAGAATCAAAGCAAAACCCGATGAAAAAACCAAACAAAGCTTCAAATCGGATGAGGAACCTGTAAGAACTGATCTGTTCTTGATCTTTTTCCACCAACAAAAATCCAAGTACTAGAAAAGAAACAGAGCAGAACACAGATCAGAAATTCAAGTAAAGAGCTCTAGCCAATCAGATCATTGGATTTCCTTGAAGCTCTAACAAATCTGAGAAGAACCCATCTCGAATTTCTTGGGTTTCTCGCCTAAGAAGTAGATCTCAAGAGATTGAAATCATACTATTGCGGAGCTGAAATGAAAACTGGTGGTGGTGGTCGGGGCGGGCGTGCGGCTGGCAGTGGGCAGAGAAAGAGAAGAACGGGAAAGGGAAGGGGGTGCGTGCGGTCGGGTAGAAACTCTAGGGTTTGTTTTTTATTTTTATTTTTTATTTTTAAGTTTAAACTTAAAACTTGTATTAATATAATATATATATATATATATATATATAATATTTAATATATTTATTAATCGAGCCGAGTCGAGATCGAGTTCGAGCTTCGAGTCGAGTCGAGTCAAGTTGAAATGCCCCCTGGTCGAACTTGGCTTGAACTCAACTCGAGCTTTAAATAATTAGCTTGGCTTGGCTTGAATCGGCCATTCAAGCCGAGTCAATCCGAGCTTACTCGAGCCGAGTCGAGCGAGCTTTTCGAGCTAGCTTGACTTGTGAATAGCCCTACCGGCCGATGAGGTACCTGAAGACAACATAAGAATCAAAGATTTGAAATAAGCTCTCGATAAACTGGACGATTCTCAAGCTCAAGTACAGGATCCTCTGGCACAAGTAAACTTGGGAACAAAACAGAATCCCAAGCCAACTTTCATTAGTGGTTTGTTAGAACCATAGGTCCAGGCCGAACTCACCGATTTACTTGGGGAGTTTGCCAATTGCTTCGTATGGGGTTATCATGAGATGCCGGGGTTAGACCCGAGTTTGGTCGAGAACATGTAACCGATAAAAGAAGGGTATCGACTGCATAAACAACCCACCTAGGGGGGACGACGGCCAAAGTTACTCATAAGATCAAGGAAGAGATCGAACGCCTCTTAAAAGCTGAATTTTTTAGTCCGATCAAATATATTGAATGGATCTCCAATATGGTTTCAATCATTAATAAAAACGGTAAGCTTTGAGTTTGTATTGATTTCATGAACTTAAACCGAGCCACACCTAAAGATGAATACCCAATGCCCATGATTGATCAATTGATCGACCGAGCAGCTGGACATAAGATGGTTTCCTTTATAGGATGGTCATTCAGGGTATAACCAAATAAGCATTGCACCTGAGGATGTGATAAAGACAACTTTTAGATTTCCTGTACCTTTTAAGGACTTTTTATTGGGTAGTAATGCCATTTAAACTTAAGAATGCAGGAGTTACATACTAGAGAGCCACGAATACAATCTTCCATGATATGCTCAACCTCTTAATGAAAGTATACATTGATGATGTGGTGGTTAAGTCGGCCGATATGGCAGAACGTATCGCTCACTTGCGTAAATTATTCGAGCGAATGAGGGTCCACAAATTGAAGATGAACCCCTTCAAATGTACATTTGGGGTTTCAGCGGGAAATTTCCTAGGATTTCTGGTACATCAGTGAGGAATCGAAATAGACCAGAATAAGACTTGGGCGATAATTGATTCTCATCCGTCGAGAAACAAAACAGAGTTATAATGCTTTCTCGGCCAGGTTAATTTTATGCATAGATTTATTTTCAATTGTGCATGAAAGACTTAACGTATTCTCTCCATTCGTAAAGCTGAAACAAGGAGATGAGTTCAAATGGGAAGTAGAACATTAGTTGGCTTTCGATAAGATCAAGGACTACTTGATGAAGCCACCAATGTTAATGACGCCAGCCAAAGGTCAACCGCTCAAGCTATATGTCGTGGCTGTTGCAGAGTTGATCGGTGCCCTGCTAGCACAAGATGATGACGATTGGAAGGAACGTGTTGTCTATTATCTCAGTCGATCATTGTTAGATACTGAAAAATTATATTCTGTCTTAGAAAAGTTATATTTATCATTGTACTTTGTGGCTACAAATTTACAACATTATTTGTTGCTCGAATTAGTTAACGTAATTTCTATTACTGATTTAATCAAATGAATGTTGAATTGGCCAATTCTGAATGGCCAAATTTACAAATGGTTTTTAACATTATCTGAGTTTGATTTCAAGCATGTACCTCAAAGGGCAGTAAAAGGGCAGGCCATAACAAACTTCTTGGCTGATCATCCTTCTAACATTGAAAACCAGCTTCCTTTGGAACTGTTAGATTTGTGCATGGTACATCTGTAACCCTGAAAATTAATATTTGAAAGTTCAAGGACCGACAAATCACCTGGTGCAGGAATCACCTGATTGCCCCATATGGAAAAAGGCAAGAGTATACATTTCAATTAGAATTTGAATACACTAATAATCAGGCTGAATACGAAGCTTTGATAATCGGTTTGGAAATGTTACTGGAATTGGGTGTGCGAAATATATCAATAATAGGCGATTCACAATTGATAATAAACCAAGTAGCAGATTTGTTTAAATGTACTAGTATTGCGTTATTACTGTATTATGCCTTAGCAATTTAGCCGATGGACACTTTCAACGAGGTCGAATTAAGGCATGTGACCGGAGAAAACAATGTGATGCCAACGAAATGGTACAATTGGCAGCTGGACTTCAAATCGTCTAGGGAACGATTGAAAAAACGATAGTTATTCAAAAGAAATATCTACCTTCGGTCTTTCAGAGAACGACTCTAAAAATCGGTCATGTCAAAACAGATGAAGATGACTGGAGGGTCCCAATTATATCTTAAATATCCTTGCGTTAAGACTAGTCGAGATATTAGAAGATTGGCTGTAAATTACGTTATGGTTGAGAAGGAATTATATCGAAGAGGAGCTGATGGTATATTATTATGGTGCCTAAGTAAAAAAGAAGCCATGTTGGCTATGGCGTGAAGTGCATGAAGGAATATGTGGAGCATGCGAAGTTGGAAACAAAATGAGGCTTACATTTATGTGTTATGGATATTTTTGGCCGAAGATGACAACTGATTGTATTCAATATGCTAAGGGATGTGAAGCGTGTAAAAAACATAGGCTGATACAACACGTGCTTGCAACTAAATTGCATCCTATTGTAAAACCCTGACCTTTTCGAGGGTGGGCCATTGACTTAATAGGCCAAATCTATCCACCTTCATAAAAAATGGAAAGTTTCATCATTGTGGCCACTAATTATTTCACTAAATGGGTAGAAGCATGACTCATGAAGGGAATCGGCCACAATGAAATCATTGAATTCATCGAAACACACATTATTCACTAATTTGGAATCTTTGAATCAATTTCTTTGTATAGAGGAGCAACTTTCTCGTCCAAAGAAGTAAAAGCCATGATCAAGCAATAAAAAGTTAAACTGTTACATTTAACACCTTATTATGCACAGGCAAACGGAAAAGGTGAGTAAATGCGCAGATATCCATTACTGTTGGGCTCACTGGACCATATTCGAAATGACTGGTGTTGGTCGACCAACTCAAAAAAGTTGAGGCTACAACAAGAAGTGAAGTGTCTGTAGTATGTTCGTGCAGAGATAAACTGATACAATCATAGATATTGGCCCGTCTCTAGGTATCGTCGTGCTGTTTCTCTACTCGGTCGAACCACTCGGACTATCCTTTCATGGATCTTGCCCAAGATCTTGAAATCTTGAAAGTATTACCCGAGTCTGTAAGAGAATCACATTGAAGTAGAAGCTTTTCACCTAAATAGCCAGGCAAGAATGGGTCTATGGACTGAATCTGTTTGGGAATTACTTCGGGATGAAAGGCTAGGCTGAGCGTAATGAATGATCTATCATCCATAGGATTCTAAAAAAGGATATCTTCAAATATCATCTTAGAAGGGAAAGCATCCAGTGCTCTCAGAAAATTCCCTTGATAGTAAGTTGGAGCAGAGGATGAAGCAGCTACCATGGTGGTTTAAAGAAACCTTGATCGAGAAAGGGATTTTGGGAGAGAAGGGGAAAAGGCGTTAAGATGAATAACTTGCTAAAAGATCGCGATCAATTTCGAATACAAGCGTATATATCGGTTAGAATCGTGCGCATTAATGAAAGGGAAATAAATCAATAATGACTCATCGTACAATTCGATTGTGTGCTACGTGTCACAATGACAATCATGAGACATAGGTAAGAATTCAATGTTGTTAAATAGCATATGTGATCATGTGCGATTGCATATGCCTGTGCGCATATGCGATTGCACAATCGCATATGCGGTCGCACAAAATATTTAAAAAAAAAAAACATTTTCAAAAAATTTTTTAAAAAAAATCAGAAAAATAGGGATAAATTAAGAAAAAAAATGAATAAATTATTATATGCCATTGGCCCTTGAAATACATTTAATTTAAGTAAAATAAAACCAAATGCACAATGAATTAAATATTAATTCATCATTCATCAAAAATTCTACATTCTACAATATAGTTAACATTTAACAAATATGAAATATCAACATTCAACATCCAACACTACATACATGATACATCAACAATCAACTTCTACACACTTAGTAAACAAAATGATGAGGTTGTTTATTTATTATTCATCGAATCATATACTATATACATTGATCTAGTTGTCATTGTGGCATATCACCACCAGGTCCACCACCATCATCATTTGAGTCATCTCATTCTTCTACATACACTTCTTCTTCTTCCGTTTCTTCATCATCTGTATGCACTAATACTTCATGAACATCCAATGGTAGATGATCTTCAGCTTGATCATTATCACCATCTCCTTCTTCCATCTCCTCAATCTCTTCAACGGGTTGACGGCTACTACTCGCCCCTCGGCTCTCCCCATACTTCGCCTTCGAGTGGTACTACCTTCACCAGGTGTTGATCCGTATGCGACATCTTCAACTTGTGCCCATGTCAAGTCCTCTCCAACAAATACCGGGTCCTCCGTCTCTACGAGCCGCTCGTTATCTGCATCCAACTCATCTAAGCAGATAAGGTCAAAGAAACCAGGCTGTTCTTTCCTAGTTTGGAATCGTCCTCGCAATTTTTTATTGTATTGAACGAAAATCAAGTCGTTGAGCTTTTTTTGCTCAAGGCGATTCCCTTTTCTTGGTATGAATTTGTAAGAAAGAAAGCGCATTTGACATTAGCTATTTAGGTAATTAATTTAGCTTAGGCTTTACACTAAAAAATTGAAGTTTACAATTACTAAACAGTCTAAACTTACCGCCTCGAACGTGCTCCAATTGCGCTCGCAACCACTGGCAGAACACTTGAGCCTAAGAATCCTCATAGCCAGCTTCTTTAGAGTTGGATCCTTCCTGTTCGGGTCCACTCCATAGGCAGCTCACCAGTCAGCTGAGAAAAACAGTTTTAAGTAGGTTAGAGATACTTTGTAGAAAAACTATTTGTAAGACGCTAAGACTGACATTCATAGCTAATACTTACTGGGTAATTTCATTGTCCGATGCCTTATTACGATATCCCTTGAGAATATTCCCTCACTTTTTGTATAGAAGTCTAACAAAGTTGAGATCTTGTCCTGTTCTTCTCTATCTGGAATCATTCTTTCCAAGACATCAATAAATCCAACCATATGCATAGTAAGTGCTTTTGCCTTATCAGCAGAAGTGAATAAACAGGCTGGGTTAAGGATGTAAGCAGCCGAATACAATAGAGATGACATTTGATTGCCCCATCTTCTATCTATAATATTTAAAATTGGCTTGTAATCACAGTCTCTATAGTTAAAATGGTCCGTGATCTTATTTTTCGCCATCTCCATCGCATCATATATGTAACCCATTGCAGGCTTCTCATCCCCGTCCACCAATCGCAACACAGTGACTAAGGGTCCAGATGCTTTTAGCGCCTTTACCGCTTGTGTCAAAAAACTTTGCGAAAGGATTGTTTGTTGAACCTGTTTCTCTTCAGCCTTCTTTGACCAAAGTCCACTTGTAAAATCGACCGACACTACCAAGCTTCTAAGTTCTGATTTTTTTGCATATAATTTTTGTAGTGTTAAAAAGGCTGCAGCGAAACGGGTGACTGCTGGACGTAACAAGTTACCCCCAATGTGTTTTCTCATTCAACTGAGAAGAAGGGCGTGTTTGCACATAAAGCCCTTCCAATCACACTTATAAATAACCTACCTATATCTTCTAACATAAGATCAACAAAACGGGCCGCACCCAAAATAAACGACGCCTCTTCTCCATAAGAAGACGTCTGACCATTACATACGAGTTGCATTGTCTGTAATTACTTGTATAAAATATGTCTTACCTATTTCCTCAGCTACATTATCTAGTAATCTAAACAAGTATTCTCCTGTGTGTGGATGACCTGATGCATCTATGGACTTCAAGAAGATTGTCCCAGCTGGACAATTTACCAAAAAGTTAACGAGAGATCGACCAGATTTATCGGTCCATCCATCGGCCATTAGTGAACACCCATATGTCTTCCACGATTTCTTATATTCAGTTATGAAGGATCGTGTATATTCAACTTCAGTTTTTTGGCATGTCTCCCTCATTTCATGATATGAAGGAGGTTTAAGCTCAGGTCCAAATTGACCTATAGCCTCAACCATTACTTTGAAGCTTCTCTATTTAACGGCGTTGAAAGCAATGCCGGTTTGGTAAAACCACTTAGCAATATATTGAATAGTGGTTTTCCTATCTTTTTGTTTATACCGGTTCTCTAAAGTTGTTTGAGCCGGCCCATTGCCTCTTAGCCCTTTGGTCGATCACATCCTCGGGGTGTGGTCTACACCATCTATCAATGGGCCCATGCCCTCGGGCTCTTTTTGAGACTGTTGGTTGTACTTGTGGTCTATACTGGCCTGTCGAAGTAGGGGGAGTGGGACTAGCTTCATTTACATTAACTACGTTTATATCTTCATATTAATCTTGTTCCAAATATTTCTCCTGACGTAGGGCACTATTACATCTCTTTCTTGACTGTTTTTCCATATATTTCATGATTTCCCTTCGAATTTCTGGAGTAATTTTGTCGCATGCTTTTGCATTTGACCTTGGTAAATGTACAAGGTGTTGCTTGTGTCTTGCAATGCCACTGGAACTCACATACCTACATAACTCACATACTATGTGAGTCTTTTCCAAAACACTACGGTAGTGCCCAAACTTCCAATCCAGGTCATTCAACTTGGGTTTCAAAGAGGAAGATTGGGAAGAAGACATTTTATTGGTGGTGTGTGTATTGATTGCTAGCAGCCTAGTACTAAAAAGTAACTAGAAAGTAAACTAAAAGGTAAAAACTAAAGTAAGAGACTAAGAGTAAAGAGACTAAAGAGATGAGACTTGAGAGAGAGAGAGAGAGAGAGAGAGATGAGACTGAGAGAGAGAGAGAGAGAGAGAGAGAGGAGAGAGAGAGAGAGAGAGAGAGAGAGAGAGAGAGAGAGTTGAGTTACACTTGTAAAAAGGGAGAAGAAGAGGGAAAATAAAAGGAGAAAGAGAGAGAGAGAGTTGAGTTACACTTGTAGACTTGTAGAAAAGAGAGAGGAGAGAGATTTACATACAAACAAAATTACAATTACAAATTTAAAAAGAGATTCCAAATTCTTCAATCTTCACTTGTCTAAGTTGTCTTCACTTTTGCCTTGAGTCCTTGACCCTTGACTTGAGTTTTGATCTTGATTCTAGAATTATGTAGAATGTAGACTTGTAAAGTTGTGTTGTTGTAAGTTGTAAGTTGTAACACCAAGTCACTAACACAACACTAACTTGTAACTTGTAATAAAGTAACAAACAAACTAAAAAAAATGTTAGAAGTTGTTAGAAAACTTAGAATTTGGATATTATAAAACTTTAAGAGAGAATGGGATAGAAAGAGAGATAGATAATAGATTAAAAACTAGAAAGAGAGAGTGGTGGGTGTGTTGTGTGAATATTTATAACATGGAAAAATTAGAAACTGGAAAGAGAGTTCAATTCAATGGATGAAGAGCTTGGTTGTCTTATAATGTCTCTTGAATCTTGATTCTTAAATCCTTGTGGATGTATGTACTTGTCCCTTGATTGAAACTTCAATCTCAATCTTGATTCTTGAAATAAATATGGATGGTGGAGTGGAGCTTGAGGCTTGGAATTGTGTAAGAGAGTGTAAGAGAGCAAAATAGAGAGAGAGAGAGAGTGCATGTAGGAGTGCTTAGAATTCCTTTTTATAAAGAAAAAAAATCAGGATTTTAAAAATAAATAAATCCAACGGTAAGAAAACGGTTAGATTTCTGACTGTTGGCAACTATGAGATCGTATACATCGCATATGTGCAGTGATCGCATATGCGATCAGTGCACATATGTGCGCATATGCGATCAGTGCACATGTGCGCATATGCGAATGTGCGATCGCACATGACAACACTCACCATTCGGTTTTTGTCTCAACCAAGTAGAGTTAATGGGGAGCTGACATGGAAAGGCGACTGATCTCATTAATTGCATCGGGCAATAGAGCAACATGACAACACTCACCATTCAGTTTTTGTCTCAACCAAGCAGAGTTAATGGGGAGCTGACATGGAAAGGCGAGTGATCTCATTAATTGCATCGGGCAACAGAGCAACATCGCTTTCACCTTTTACCTAAAGGCGAAGTGACATTGGAGGCAATGTTGTACCTATTTCTGATCGTTCCTAGAATAGCCAATGGGAAAAGGACAAGTTATTGCACGGGAAAGAAATAGCATGTGAAAGTTCTCTAGAGATATTTGGAACCCTTTTTATGGAAGTACAACTGGCGCTAAGCTGGTAATACATGTCATCTAATGACGGGGTTCAGTCGAGAAGCCTAAGAGTCGAAGTCGATTTATGAAGAAGAAGCGTTCAAGCAATTAAAGGGGACGCTGAAGAGTCACCCAGTGTTGTCATGAGCAATCGAACATTCGCATTTGCGCACATATGTGCACTGATCGCACACATGTGCACTGATCGCATATGCGATCACTGCACATATGCGATCACGTATGCCACGTACCATAATATGCGATCGCATACAGCCATATGTGATCGCATATTCGCCAACGGTCAGAAATCTGGCCGTTTTCTGATCGTTGGATTTTTTTTTTTTTTTTTTTTTTTAATCCTGATTTTTTTTTTCTCTATAAAAAGGGATTCTAAGCACTCCTACATGCACTCAGAGCTCAATCTCTCTATCTCTATTTTGCTCTCTTACACTCTCTCTTACACAATTCCAAGCCTCAAGCTCCACTCCTCCATCCATATTTCTTTCAAGAATTAAGATTGAGATTGAAGTTTCAATCAAGGGACAAGTACATACATTCACGAGGATTCAAGAATCAAGATTCAAGAGACATTACAAGACAACCAAGCTCTCCATCCATTGAATTGAACTCTCTTTCTAGTTTCTAATTTTTCCATGTTATAAATATTCACACAACACACCCACCACTCTCTCTTTCTAGTTTCTAATCTATTATCTCTCTCTCTTTCTATCTCATTCTCTCTTAAAGTTTCATAATATCCAAGTTCTAAGTTTTCTAACAACTTCTAACATTTAAAAAAAAAAGTTTGTTTGTTACTTTGTTACAAGTTACAAGTTACAAGTTAGTGTTGTGTTAGTGATTTAGTGTTACAACTTAGAACTTACAAGTTACAACAACACAACTTTACAAGTCTACGTTCTACATAATTCTAGAATCAAGATCAAGACTCAAGTCAAGGGTCAAGGACTCAAGGCAAAGGTGAAGAGAAGACAACTTAGACAAGAAGTGAAGATTGAAGAATTTGGAACCTCTTTTTAAATTTTTATTTGTAATTTTGTTTGTGTAAATCTCTCTCCCTTCTCTTTTCTACAAGTCTACAAGTGTAACTCAACTCTCTCTCTCTCTCTCTCTCTCTCTCTCTCTCTCTCTTTCTCCTTTTCTTTCCCTCTTCTTCTCCCTTTCTACAAGTGTAACTCAACTCTCTCTCTCTCTCTCACCCTCTATCTCCTTTTCTTTTCCCTCTCCCTTTCTAGTTTCTACTTGACTACTACTAGTGTGTGTGTGTGTAGCTCTCTCTCTCTCTCCCTCTCCCTCTCCCTCTCCCTCTCCCAAGTCCCATCTCTTTAGTCTCTTTACTCTTAGTCTCTTACTTTAGTTTTTACTTTTAAGTTTACTTTCTAGTTACTTTTTAGTATTAGGCTACTAGCAATCATTACACACACTAACAATATAATGTCTTCTTTCCAATCTTCCTATTTGAGACCCAAGTCGAATGACCCGGGTTGGAAGTATGGGCACTACCGTATTGTTATGGAAAAGACTCACATAGTATGTGAGTTCCAGTGGCATTGCAAGACACAAGTAACACCTTGCACATTTACCAGGGTTAAATGCAAAAGCATGCGGCAAAATTACTCCAGAAATTCGAAGGGAGATCGTGGAGTATATGGAAAAACAGTTAAGAAAGAGATGCGATAGTGCCCTACGTCAGGAGGAATATTTGGAACATGATGCATATGAAAATATAAACGTAGTTAATGTAAATGAAGCCAGTTCCATTCTCCCTACTTTTACAAGCCGGTCTAGACCACAAGTACAACCAACAGTCTCGAAAAGTGCCCGAGGGCATGGGCCCATGGATAGATGGTGTAGAACACACCCCGAGGATGTGATCGATCAAAGGGGTAGAGGGAAAGGGCCGACTCAAACAACTTTAGAGAACTGGTATAAATAAAAAGATAGAAAAATCACTATTCAATTTATTGCTAAGTGGTTTTACCAAACCGGCATTGCTTTCAATGCCGTTAAATCAAGAAGCTTTAAAGTAATAGTTGAGGCTATAGGTCAATTTGGATCTGGGTTTAAACCTCCTTCATAAAATGAAATGAGGGAGACATGCCTAAAAACTGAAGTTGAATACACACGATTCTTCATAACTGAATATATAGAATCGTGGAAAATATATGGGTGTTCACTAATGGTTGATGGATGGACCGATAGATCCGGTCGGTCTCTTATTAACTTTTTGGTAAATTGTCCTGCTGGGACAATGTTTTTGAAGTCCGTGGATGCATCGGGCCATTCACACACATGATAATATTTGTTTAACTTACTAGATAATGTAGTTGAAGAAATAGGTGAGGAATATGTTATACAAGTAATTACAGACAACGCAACCTCGTATGTAATGGCTGATCGTCTTCTTATGGAGAAGAGACAACGTTTATTTTAGACCCCCTGTGCGGCCCATTGTGTTGATCTTATGTTAGAAGATATAGGTAGATTATTTATAAATGTGATTGCAAGGGTTACAAGAATCATGGTCTTTATGTACGAACACGTTCTTCTTCTCAGTCGAATGAGAAAACACATTGGGGTAACTTGCTACGTCTAGCAGTCACCCGTTTCGCTACAACCTTTTTAACACTACAAAGATTACATGCAAAGAAATCAGAACGTAGTAGCTTTGTAGTGTCGGTCGATTTTACAAGTGGGCCTTGGTCAAAGAAGGTTGAAGGGAAACAGGTTCAACAAACAATCATTTCTCAAAGTTTTTGGACAAGCGGTAAAGGCACTAAAAACATCTAAGCTCTTAGTCACTATGTTGCGATTGGTGGACGAGGATGAGAAGCCTGCAATGGGCTACATATATGATGCGATGGAGAGGGCGAAAAATAAGATCATGAACCATTTTAACTATAGAGATCGTGATTACAAACCAATTTTAGATATTATAGATAGAAGATGAGGCAGTCAAATGTCATCTCTATAGTATTCGGCTGCTTACATCCTTAACCCAGCTTGTTTATTCGCTTCTGCTGATCCAGCAGAAGTACTAAGTATGCATATGGTTGGATTTATTGATGTCTTGAAAAGAATGATTCTAGATAGAGGAGAACATGACAAGATTTCAACTTTACTGGACTTCTACACAAAAAGTGAGGGGATATTCTCAAGGGATATCGTAATAAGGCATCGGACAATGAAAATACCCAGTGAGTATTACTATGAATGTTAGTCTTAGTGTCTTACAAATAGTTTTTCTACAAAGTATCTCTAACTTAAACTGTTTTTCTCAACTGACTGGTAGGCTGCCTATGGAGTGGACCTGAACAGGAAGGATCCAGCTGTAAAAAAGCTGGCTATGAGGATTCTTGGACTCACGTGTTCTGCCAGTGGTTGCGAGCGCAATTGGAGCACGTTCAAGGCGGTAAGTTTAAACTATTTGGTAATTGTAAACTTCAATTTTTTAGTGCTACACCTAAGCTAAATTAATTCCCTAAATAGCTAATGCCAAATGCGCTTTCTTTCTTGCAGATTCATACCAAGAAAAGGAATCGCCTTGAGCGAAAAAAGCTCAATGACTTGGTTTTCGTTCAATACAATAAAAAATTGTGAGAACAATTCCAAACTAGGAAAGAAAAGCCCGGTTTTTTTGACCTTATCTGCTTAGATGAGTTGGATGCAGATAACGAGCAATTCGTAGAGACGGAGGACCTGGTATTTGCTAGAGAGGACTTGACATGGGCACAAGTTGAAGATACCGCATACGGATCGACACCTGGTGAAGGAAGTACCACTCGAAGGCGAAGGATGGGGGGGAGCCGAGGGGCGAGTAGTAGCCGTCAACCCGTTGAAGAGATTGAGGAGATGGTGATAATGATGATCAAGCTGAAGATCATTCACCATTGAATGTTGATGAAGTATTAGTATATATGGATGATGAAGAAATGGAAGAAGAAAAAATGTATGTGGAAGGAGATGACTCGAATGATGATGATGATGGTGGTGGTGGTGGTGGACTTGGTGGTGATATGCCACAATGGCAACTAGATCAATGTATATGATTAGATGAATAATAAATAAATAACGTCTTCATTTTGTTTACTAAGTGTGTTGATGTATATGTAGTGTTGAATGTTGAATATTGATATTTCATATTTGTTAAATGTTAACTATATTGTAGAATGTAGAATTGTTGATGAATGATGACTTAATATTTAATTCATTATGTAAATGTAATTGGTTTTATTTTACTTAAATTAAATGTATTTCAAGGTTCAATGACATATAATAATTTATTCATTTTTTTTTCTTAATTTATCCCTATTTTTCTGATTTTTAAAAATTTTTTTGAAAAATGTTTTTTTTTTTTTTAAAAAAAAAAAAAAAAGTGTGCCGCATATGCGATTGTGCGATCGCATATGCGCACAGGCATATGCAATCGCACACGGTCGCATATGCTATTTAACAACATTGGAGTCACCTTAACAACCAAGCAACGAAATAAATCACTTAGATGATTCTTCTCTCCCAAGAAAATCTATAAATAACATAAGAAATCAACAAAGCAAGATGTATCATACCAATTGTTGAAGTAATACAGTCCCTTGATATACATTGATACACCACATTCTGACAGCTTAAGCTTTTGGAGTAAATGGTTGTTTAACATGGTATTAGAGCGGAAGGTCCTATGTTCGAATCCCGAGAGCAGCAAATATGCCTCGGTAAATCGAGCCCGGCCTGTTTATGATGTGAGTGTTCTTCCACCCTCGTTAGTATGTTCTCGTGTGGAGTTCTCACCCCGCACGGGGGGGGGGGGGGGGGGGGGAAGTAATACAGTCCCTTGATATACATTGATATACCACATTCTGACAGCTTAAGCTTTGGAGTAAATGGTTGTTTGACACGATCTAACAAATCCAATCAAATTTATCTTCTCTTACCTAAACATAATCAAGTAATCTTAGCTTTATCTTAGGAGTAGCTGTAATCTCTTAGCTGTAGTCCAAGTCTATGCTCATACGTTGGACTTTATCCAATCTCAATACAAGCAATTCTTCATTCAGAAAGGCTTCTTGTAGTTGTGCCTCGATCGATTGTAAGTATTTCCTTCTTGTTTGACGACAACCAGGTATCATAAAAGTCCTTTCGTATGAAAGGCAAAATAGAACCCATCTTCGGAGAAAGAACCCCACCCTCCGAATGTCGCCTGATCACTTTTCTAAATAATTTGCGAGTGGTTGAATAGGTGACCTATTTGCTCAAATCTTGGTCATATACGATCACAATCATCGTATCTGCCTATATTGGCGCTTGGGGTCAAGTTGTTTGGTTGGAATTGAGCAGCACAGTTGGTTCTGGCACGCCCGCACCACACGTGACCAAGCAAAACCGAGTTACTCAATATGCAATCTGATTTTACATATCGTCCATGGCATTTAGTTACTATACAAGCATGACCCATTCTTCCGTGATCTATCCGCGCATCTGATGGGTCCCATTGTGTATGGACCACGACCTAAAATAGATCCTTAAACTATGGATTCTTTTCAATTGAATTTGGACACTAGGATTTTCAAACCAATCTGATTTTGGACTTGTGGATTATAGGCAATGGGTTCCACAGTTTCGTAGCAATAAGATTCTATTCATCCATCATGTGCACCCACTTGTGTTTTCATTTAAGTTCAATTTGGAGGATGGGATGGATGCTCCACTCCCTCTTTGAAAAATGCTTATTTACAAGCAGAGTCATTGAGGCCTAACGAGGTGGTGGCATGCAGCTTCGGTGGATTTGGAATTGTGGGGCCCATCTTGATGAATGAGCTTTATATCTATGATATCCATCCATCTGTTTTTGCAGCTTATTTTAGTGCATGAGCGCAAAATGAAGCAGATCCAAATCTCAAGTGGACCACACCACACCACAGGAAATAGTGGTGAACTGGTGATAGAATGGTTGCCATTTTATTAGGGCCCACCATAATGTTTATTTGCCAACCAACCTACTGATAAGGTCACACATGCCTAAATCAAGGGGGGAAAACAAAAAAACAAAAATATCAACTTGATCTAAAACTTTTGTGGCCTCGTTAAGTTTTTAATCACTACACCAAAACTTGTGGATTTGAAACGGATAAGTCTTTGATTTACAAACGGCCTAAAGCCATTACTAATTTGGAATGGTTTTAAACCTTCTCCTCATGTATTTTGGTGCATTCGTTGTTACCCGTGTAACAACTTAATGGGTGTTACCCTAACCGTGTGGGGCCCACCTTGATGTATTGTTTGTATATCCACATCGTTCATCTATCTTTCCATCACATTTTATGATGCTACCTCAAATCATAAGAAGATCCAAATCTCAGTTGGACCATACCAATAAAAACAACGATGAATAACCATTAAAAACTTTTTGTGGGGCACAAACGCTATGATTCAATTTGATCTTTCTATTTTCCCTTCATCCAGATATTCTTGACATTATCAACAGGTTGGATTGCAAATAGATATTACAAAATCCTTACGATGGGCCTTTGGAATTTTTAATGGTGATCCACTCAATTACTACTCTTTCCTGTAGTGTGGTCCACCTGATATTTTGATCTACATAAATTTTGTACGTTGTCGTAAGATGGTATGTAGAAACGGATGAACGGCGTGGATATACAACATATCATCAAGGTGGCCCATACGGGAGGGGTAACAACCACTAAGCTATTACCTGGGTAATGCCTAATCTTCCCCTTAGGCCAAATTCTGCAAACCCTCTCTCTCTTTCTTCCTCTCGTGACGACCCCCAAATCCCACCCATCTCTCTATATGTTCTCTCCTCTCCTCTCTCTCTCTCTCAACCCTTTATGTCCAACCCTACGACGAGATGCTCCACAAAGATGCTGGCAGTGAATGACAAAGACACCCTTCGTAGAAAGGCCTCAAGGTCTCACTCTCTCTCTCTCTCTCTCTCTCTCTCTCTCTCTATCTCAAACTCGAAAGAGAATCCGTCGTTCTCCTTCCGTTTTCACTTAAAATTGTCTTGATGAAGATCGCGCGTGTTTTATCTTCTTCACATGTGATTATCTGCAAATTTGTATTCTTCTTCATTCCAGGTTTCCATATTTCTCTGTAATTTGAGGTGTTCGAACGACAATTGGATTGTAGGCAACATTCTCTTGAAGGTCTCTCTCTCTCTCTCTCTATTTCACGCTCTTCAATGATGAATGTTGAACCCGAAATAGCTTTTTGCAATTGGGAATCCCTAATTAGGGATTTTCTATTTTCGATCTTAATATTCAATCCGTAATTAGGGTTTTGTAATTGTGAATCCCTAATAATGAGTGGGGCCCATAGATCTATTGGATGGTCTCTGATGTTCAACTAGTTTGACTGTGGGGCCCTTAAGTCTGACCATACAACTTTTAAGGCCATATATAGAAATCTTAAAAGAGCTAAACCACATGGGTGTATATAGGGAACAATGTTTGTTATGAGACTCTTTGGTTTAGTTTCCATACTAGATTTGTTTGCTTCTTTTTCTTACAATGAAAATTGGAAGAAATTTGGTAACATGTTTGAGGCGATGGGATTTTAGCATGAGCAATCTAGTAACTTCTTGGAGGATGCATAAAGATTTGTATAAAACTCTCCATGCCATACTTATGAAGTATGTCATAAATTTCATAATTAAATTTATTTGAGCTTTCCCTAATTAATGTTTTTTGGAAGATTGCTTCTTCTTCATTTGTTACTAGAAGTGTATGTTTTATTCATTTGACTATGAAATTCTCTGGTTACCAATAGACCTTCAAAACCGGCAAAATAAAATTGATATGCAATTGAAAGATTTAGAAAGTGGAATGATTTTGGAGGGTGAAAAGACTACCGTATTGTTTGAAAGTACTCCCAAATCAACATTTGGTTTAATATAGATTTAGTAGGTGGAATTCATTTTGAACTTATCCAGTGTTAAGAACAATGCAGAAGCAAAACCCACGAGGACAGGTTTATCAATCTCCCGTTTTTTCTGTCTAAAACCAGTTGCTACTTGAAAAGAGGGGCTGAAATTCAAAATATCCAAATTGTGGGGCCCATTATGTATGAAGATGGACTGAAAAAAAATACGCAAATGAGAAAATCATAACCATCCATTGGAGGCCATCAAAGAGATGGTTGAAAGGAAAATGGTCAGCCAGTCAAAATTCAAGAGGCCAAATCAGGTTAGAATAGTTAAATGAATGTGATTTTCTGGTTATCTGCCGTTTAAAATGAGCACCATGATTTGGATAGTTTGGATCTTAGTAAAATGGCATGGGATAGAAAAAGGGAGTATGGGATATATTTAAGACAACGGCTATAAATGTGTACATTATATATAGACAAGGTCAAAATATAAAATTCAATTAAAATGATTAGAATTTCTATAAACACGAGCAATAATGTATACTGGTAATCAGATAGTGGAAAAATCTCATACTTTTAACTCTCCCAAATCCTCTCTTTCCAACTAATCCCTATATAAATCAATCCATCTCTACTAAAACTTTTCACCTTCTACTCAATCATATCAATGGATGACAATCAACAAGCTCTATTTTTTAAATACCTCCTTGAAAGTTTTCTTTTTTAATCAGACATGTTTTTTTAAATCATTTTAATTCAGTTAGCCTAAAAATGAGTTTTTTTTTTTTTTTTTTTTTCTTCTATCTTTCTATCTTTCAAATGTAAGGAGTTCGAAATGTCGAACCAATTACATGAGTTTTATTTCAAACTTATGGACTAGGGAGAGGGACTGATCAATGGAGACAACTGAGAGATCATGCAGAGGGGTTGGTGCATTTCATCAAGGAAGGATAACAAATCAATTAAGGAGAATGATATAGTCAGATGCAAAATATCAAACACCTGCATTCTGGTTGATGCATCATTGGTAATGAAATGAAGCAGCAGAGGGAGAATTTCATAGTTAAATGAATAAAACACACACACACACACACACACCTATGAATCCAGTGAAATTCATTAATTAGGAAAAACCCAGTTCGAGAATAGTTACCTAGGTGTGCACACGCAAGACACATCCATCTTTCTTCAATCAGCTTTGAGATAAAAGCTCTAATTTCTTCATCTTCAAACTCGCCTTTCTAGGTTGCTTGCCAAATTATGGAACTATTCACAACTATAAGACCAACTAACTTTGGTTGAACAAATTTCTCCAATCTTGTATAGCTTTCCTTATAGAACTTTGTAGTAGAGAACTTGGATGTCCACTGTGGCTTTGATGAACACACGCTACATTACATATGTGGAAGCAAAATATAATACATGCAAATTTGCTAAAGAGTAAAGGTTTGTATTGTTTTAAAATACTATATTAGCTGTTTGTGCGTCTGGCTTTTGTTTCTAGTGGCCTGGTGTTTGTATTGCCTTCCTATTAGCAGTTTTCTGCATTCTATTTTTATTATACATTTTTATATAATGTTTGTTGTTTTTCTCATACCAGCACAACTACGCCATTTTGAGCGAACCAGATATACGACATTCTAAAGAGTAAAGGTTTGTATATAATGTTTGTTGTTTATCGTTTCATTTATATTCTTTCGTAGAGGTCCAACTTGTAACTCTTCAAAACCCGCTCTACCGCAAGACATTACGGTGCATGATGGTTTCCAGCAGTTTAAGTCACTACATGATTTCCTATTCCTCACGAATGCTTAGTTTTCGAAACATACTTCCAACTTTCACGAAATCATGTATACACATATATACGTGGGAAAATATAGTTTGGCCACCTTATCGTTCGATCCGTTATATTTTTGGTTCACGAGATAATCGGCCATGACTTATATCCAAGCAACCGATCCATTTTAAAAGATCATTTTAGGACATGATTAAAAAAAAAAACAAATCCAAATACCGGGGGAACACACTGTAGGAAATGATGGTGATATACATTAATAACTTCTTGTAGGCCACAAAATTTTTGGATCAAGTTGATATTTTTGTGGTCCCTTCATCCAAGACTTTTTGACCTCATCAACATGTTGAATGGCAAATAAACATTCCAGTGGCCTCCAAGGTTATTTATTTATTTATTTTAATGGTGGTATTCAATCCCACTTTAGTGGTGTGGTCCACCTAAGATGTGTATCTGCTTCTGTTTTTGGATAATGCCCTAAAATCAGCTGTCAAAACGGATGGAAGGCGTGGTTGCAAGGAAAATACATCAAAGTGGGCCCCACAGTCAGGGATCCACCCACATTGGTGGATCCGGGTATCTGCCGAAGCTGCTCCCACAACCGTTCATTACTTTTTAAAGAGTAAAAACAAAGAGGGGGACCGTCGGGGATTTCGGCTCTTCCACACATAATTCGGTAGAATACAAATTCATTGCCTACGATCGGCCCGGTTTTGCCTTCTTGAACCGGTTTGGACCGCCCAGAAAATGGGTCGGTTCCATTTCAGTTTTTAAAAACCCTGCACCGATAAAACCCTAGCAAAACCTCTCATCACTATCCTCTTCTTCTGTTGGTTTCTCTTCCCACAAATACCGGTTCTTGGGAATATTGAATTTGTTCAACTCTCGCCACAGCCCAGGTACTCTTCTTCTTCTCATTCTTTTCTCAGTTTCCAGATTTTTACTCAATTCCCACCATGCACATGGTTGTATTTCTGGTCAATCCTCATCACCCATTTGGGGGACTCTTCTGTGGGTGGCCCACTATGCCAAAACCATACCTGTTGTTGCCCGTGCGGATGCGCCACAGAACAGGCAGCTAGGTTTATTTTTCCTCCTACTCTGGGTCTTTCTCAATGCACTCCTCCATATGGACGGTCCAGATTTACCGATAGTTCAGCTGCGTGTGCGTGGGCTGCTTTTATTTATTTATTATTATTTAGGAATTTGTGTCTATTTGTACAAGGATGCTATTTCCAGATGACCCATCTTCAAGCACCCACATGGGATTTGGTGCATTGTTCAGACGGGCCCCTTCATGCACGTGTCGTGTCCTACAAATCAGGCCACCTCGCTCATTGGTGGGCAACACATGCACCATAACTGTGAATCATTGGCTGTTGCTTTTACGACCATCCATTACTCTGTACATGTGTGGCCCACCTGAATTCAGGAAACAAAAAACAGTAAATGAAAAGAACAATAGCGTATTTATTATTTGTACCTTGATATAGTTAGCATCACAACGACATTGTATTCGAAGAGTTGAGGAAGCACTCCCCAAAGCTAGCATGCTTATATACTTCTCTCAGAACATGCAAACAACTATAATTATTCATTCAACTATTTGTAAATGACTAGTTTACATGTACATTGCTTTTCCCAAAGCAAACAAAATTACAATATAATCCTAATAATCTATTTCGTTAAGCTATTAATAGTGACAAAGTATTGGATGACAAGAATACGACATTCTTCCACTTTATTGTGAATGCATAGTGCACGATGAATTATATATCGTCCCTTTCGGTCAATGGTTCTTTTGTTGAAGATCATGGGGGAGATTGAAGTTGCGGCTATAGAGTGTTTTTGAGAGTTACATTCTGTAGTGTCCACTTAAAGACCTTTGATGGGTGGGGTTGCATTTCAATGCATTCTTGATATGGAAAAAATCTTATGATCATGGGGAATGTTCTTTCCTCCTACATTTGCTAAAAAGGATATGTTTTGGGAGTAGTTGGATTTGGCGGACTGAGGGTGCATGCCCATGACTTTTTTTTTTTTAATTATTATTATTATTATTATAAAGTAATATATCTGCCAAAGGTTTCTTCAAAACCTCTAAGGGTCTCCAACAAGGTGTCCCCTTGTCTTCGTTTGTCTTTTCGATTATGGCTGAAGGGTTGAGTGAGCTTATTTAGTCCATAGTGGATGTTGAATTCTTAAGTTGTTTTAAGGTGCATTCATAGAACTTGAGATTTCCCACCTCCACTTTGATGAGACAAGACCGTTTTATGCGATTCTCTCAAAGATCAAGCCGAGGTTGTCAAGTATATCTTATGCTGTTTTGGAGCTATATCGAGTCTATGGGTCAATTTCAAATAATAAGAAAGAGAAAAAAAAAATGATTGCTGTGTCGATGCCTCTAGGGATCTTGTTGATCTAGATCATGCGTCGAGATTCTTCTCATGCCTTACCTTGGTTCACTGGTTGGTGCAAATTGAGGGGGAAAGCTACTTGAGATTTGGTGGAGAAAAGGTTTAAGAAAAGATTAGCAGCTGGAAGTATATTTGTCTTGTGGTTGGGTAAAGCAACCCTCCTTAAATTGATTTTGGCTAATTTTCCAACCTACTAACTCTCTTTGTTTAGAAATTCAATTTTGGTCTCAAAGAGGCTTCAAAGATCTTGTCCGATTTTCTATGGGAAAGAAGAGGAAATTAGTTCAGGTTTCCTCTTGCTTTGTGGTTTTGAGAAGAACTTTGATACTCTGAAAGAGTGATGGATGATACATAAGGAGGGACACAAATTACTCAGAATTTGCATAAGAGTGGATGCATTATATTCAAATTAAAGCGTCTAAATAATGTATACCAATTTAGATGTATCATGAACCAAAACTACGTTATTTAATAATCTATTAGATCAATTGACATTTATTGGGGATGCAGATTCCTGCGATGCAGGAACTTCCTGAACTTGCTGTGGCCCACCATGATGTTTGTGAGAAATATACCCTGTCCATCTGTTTTTGCCAGATCATGTTAGGACATGGTGAAAAGGCGAACTATTGATGTCCTAGAGGGGGGGTGAATAGGATTGCCAAATAATCGAAATAAAAACGGAATATATAAAGAATATAAAATCTTAATCGCCTAAGTATTGAAACCTTGATTCCAAATAATTCATAGGACCTTTACTTAAAATATTTGACAGGACAACCTTATTTCATGAATGTCTTTAAAATCAATCTTTCAAACTAGCAAGAGAAGATAAAATAAATGCAGCATTCACCAGAAGAATGAAATAAATAACATTCACTACAAAAAAGAATAAAGCATTCACCACAAGGCACAAGGGGTTATAGTGGTTCGGTGCTTTTAAAAACCACACCTACTCCACTCCCAAAATTACTACCCTCGTAATTTTGGCTTTCACTATAACAAGGTTTTCACAGGTTCATCTTAACGACCTTATGCAGTTCCTTGTGATTTTCACGGGCTCACCACAATAAAACCCCTTTTGTGATTTTCACGGGCTATCACAAACAAAAACCCACTTTGTGATTTTCACGGGCTATCACAAATCAACCCACTGAGATTTTCACAGGCTATCTCAGGATAATCTAAAATGAAATAAAATAAAGTGTACTTATCTTCAAACGTAGATTCGAAGATGCAGTAGAAGCTTGTAGCAAAGATCTTTTTTCTTGTATGAAGATGAGGCAGTATTTGCTCAACAGAAAGATTATAGGGTTCTAAAGTATTTTAGAAATGAAAAACCCAAATGCTACTGATTCAATTCTCTTAAATCTCAAGAGGAGTATAGACTACTCTTTAAAATAAGATTGAAATAATCTTGAGAAAGGGAATTGAATAAGCTTAAAAAGAATTTATAAATACCACACAATTAGCTTGCCGAGGACCTGAGCTTCTCTCTCACTTGTAGAAGGTTTAGAGTGATTTTTCATTATAATTTAGAATGAAAGAAGACTTCTATTTATAGCCAAAGGGTTTGGAAATTTGGCTAGCCTAAGAATAAGTTCGGCTGGCTAGATTCCACCGATTTCGTTCCAACGACTATTGGATTGCGCGGGATAAGATTTATCCAAAATTCGGCTGGCCCAAGGTGAAATTCTGCTGGTCGAATTTCCCAATCGGCTGGCCAAATTTCAAGTTTAGGCTAGCCGAACCAAAAGTTAGGCTGGCCGAATTTTCAACGAAGTTTGATTTTTAGACCGAACTTGAAGTTAGGTTAGCCGAGGAAGTTAGGCTGGCCGAACTCCAGAGCAAATACATTATAGATAACCCAAAATGAATGGATTTTTGAAAGTACCTAACCTAAGGTCTTTCTAGGGTTATATCACTTGTTGTTTAGCAAATACAAAGTTCAACTTGTCTTGAAACTGAGCGACGTCTTCTTGAGATGATAAGCCGATTTGAGATGATCTTTAGACGTTTAGAGTAGTTGCGATCTATCCGTACTTGCGATTTGTATGGTATCACTTTTGTCTCATGAAATTTGACAACCACATGTGTGCTGAACGTATAAGCACTTACACATGGGCCCAAAAATGAGGCCGCGTGACACGAAAAAGTGGGTAGGGTAATATGCCTACCTTTGAAACCTCCCTGGGGTCCACCGTAATGTTTATATGCCATCCATACCGTTCATAAGGTCATTCCTACTGGGATGAACTGAAAACAAAAAAAAAAAAAATAAATATTAGCCTAATTGGAAACTTCTGTTGCCCGACGAAATTTCAACGGTTGATGTTTCCTATCGTGCGGTCCACTTAAGTTTTGGATCTGCCTCATTTTTGGGCCCATGTCCTAACATGATCTGGCAAAACAGATGGACAGGGTGGATTTCTCACAAACATCACGGTGAGCCGCACCTATCTTCCCAGTGCAGTTTATTGGATGGTCAAAATTAAAATATCTGGTCTTATTTCAAAAAATAAGTGTCCACGAATTAGAAGTTAGCATTGTTCAACCAATGTGCATGATTTTTGTATTGTAACTTGGCGATAGTGGGTTCCTCAATCTAGCTGGTTTAATTTGAGTTATTATATGCCATTACCATTTTGAAGTGCCTGTATATCTGCGTCATCTGCAGCTGGAGTATCAAATAACTCCTCCCCATGTGGTTTTTGTTGGTTGGGCTATAAAATCTTTGCTTTGTGGTTTTTGCAGGTTGGGCTATACAATTCTCTTTAAATCCAAACACCATCTGCATCAGAGATTGTGATTCTGTTAAAGGGGAAGGAGGTTTTCTTGTAATTGCAGAGACAGACAATGGCGAAAGTTTCCGCTCTGGACATGGATGATGTGCCCATGGGCCAGCTGCCTCCACACCTTGAGCTCCAAAGAACCCGTGTAATCTGCAAATCAGATGCACCAATACATGTATGTATAACATCTCCTTTTAGTCTCTACTCTCTCTCTCTCTCTCTCTCTCTCTCTCTCTCTAAATTTCTAGCAGTGCTTTGAGGATATAGGGTTTCTTCGGTTTTTTTTTTGGTTTTTTCTTTCCTCAGATTCTTGGTCATGTCATGGAATTAAGATTTCTTTTCCTTAGTGTAGTGTTTTTATTATGACCCTTAAGTTAGGGATTATGGTAGATTAATTGTTGCTGAAACTTTGTTTGATTCAGTTGTTTAGTCTCTGTTCAGAATTTAGATACTAATCCAGAAACAACATGAATTGTAGACCATTGCATATGGAACATCACCTGAAAATTAAACATCAGGACAATCTTAAGCATCTGATTTTGTGCTTTCTATCTTGACTCTGCTGGAGCATGGACTATTTTTTCTTTAACCATGCATTTGGTGGCCATCATTTGCATTGTTAAGATTGTCTTGTTATTGTAATTTGGGTTATGTTTCATCTACTATGATGCTAACAATAAGAAATGCCTGGTAGCAAAATTTGCTTTAATTGGATGGTCCTGATCTTCTATTTAACGGGTTTTCCTAACCAAATCTGAATGTTGGGATTTAGTTTTAACTGTTTATTTGCAGCAGGTCGGTGTTCTAACTCATGGATTTTTGTACCATGAGCCATCAAATGTGGCTCCGACCACCGAAAGTGGGCGGTGGTCCTGCAAGTACGACTTGGGAATACCCCTCTTGAAGCAGTATCGATTAAGCTGGTTCTTGCTATATATATATATATATATATTATATAATATATATATATATATATATATATATATATAGGAAATGGTATTATGAGGTCAAGCTCATGGGAGCTTCCCATGAGGTCGACCTGTGGGTTCCACTGTAATGTGTGATGGAAATCCACACCGTGCATTTGGTAGGTCCCCTCTAGGTTGTGGGATATGTCAAAAATCAGCCGTATCTGAAACTCAAATGGGCCATACCATCTGAAACCATGAAAAATCATGCCTAAAACATCTAAAAGCATTTGGTGGGGCCCACCTGAGTTTTGGAATGGCCTAAAATTTGGCATGATCCCTTGTCCAGGTGGGAAACACACACTGGATGGGCTGGATGTCAAAACCACATCTCAGTGGGCCCTATGTACAATCAAGAAGGTTTTAATGGGCGGGCATCCACTCTCAACTATTGTCTGTCATGTGGCCCACCTAAGTCATGGATTGGCCTGATTTTTTTGGTCCATGGCTCACAATGGAAGGTTGCATCTGATTAATGGGATGGATGTCCCTCACACATTACAGTGGCGCCCACAGAGCACAACCTCATAGTACCTTTTCCCTATATATATATATATATATATATATATATATATATATATATATATATATATATAATCTGATCTACTTCTTAACTCTAGTTTTTAGTTTTTTTATTATGGTCCTAGTATGTTATTTTACGTTCTAGTTTCAGGGTTCCTTTTAAAAAAAGTTTAGGTCAAGGATTCGATTGTTTCAAACTCTTCCTGGTTCATGTATTTTTTTCTGTTCATTATTTTTCTATTTTATGCTTTTATGACCTCTAAATTTCAGATTGATAATGTGTTATTGTGTTTGAAGACGGAAGGTATTCAATATTCTGGGGCTTATGCATCAATGGGGGTTGATAATAGCTTGCGGATGGATAATTTCTGCAATAATTTTAGAGTTGAAGTAGTTCGACTTACAGAAGATGAGATTGAGTTTGATATGATTGGGATTGATGCTTCACTGGCTAACGCATTTAGGAGGATCCTCATCGCTGAGGTACATCTTTAAAACTGGTCTGTTTTTCTTATAATTTTCCAGATATGGTGTGCTGTCAATTGGGTTTCATCCAAATTGATTAGTTTGTTTGGTATTCCTTTTTCTTCTTCTTCTTCTTCTTCTTCTTCTTCTTCTTATTTATTTATTTTTTATTTTTTTACATGGGCTGATGTTTGGAATCTTTGGATATTAAAGTTTACTTATTTATATTCTTTCTTTTTTGCGGTGGTCATTGTTGGTGATTTTTTTTTTTTTTTTTTTTTTATTCTCACTTATGTTCTTTTTGTTTATCATGGTGACCATTGTTAGTTTTTTTTTTCCTCATGAAATTGAAGGTCCTTTTGGACAGGGATCCTGCAGAATCAGTATTAAGCTCTAATCTCAATTTTGACGACCCATGCCCTCCATGTCAGATTCGAAGGAGCTAGTAGCTCTTTTCTCCTTTCAATCACAATTTTCAATCTTTTAGTTTCTTTTCCCAACTTAAAATAATTGTGATTATGCAGGGAAACTGCCTTTGTGTGACAGAATCTGATGTGGAGGATATGGGGCCTGCCTGATTTTGCAGGATCTCATTCCCAAATGGGTACTATATAAGAAGCTATCATTTTGAAGAGTATGGAGCTGTTCATGTTTTTCTTTTGAAGGCTATGGACTCATCAATCAGTCATACCTACCAATTTGAATCCCCATTCAGGAGGGATTCTCTATCATATGTTTTCAGTGGATTGATGTTTGCTTGCACTACTCTGTAGAGTGGAAAACATAACCAGCCTTTATGCAGGCTGCCATTTCCCACTTTTGATGCTATAAATCACAACTGAGATAAGAGCAAGAAGGTCCCATTCTTATCTCACTTGTGAGTTGGTCACAGCACACCTAATGCACCTTGGCAAGTGGGAAAACCAATACCTGCCATGGTTTCTTAGCAAATCACATTCTTCTAGAATTGTCTTCCATTCTGGGTTCAACTGTTCTCAGTTGGATCTCTTTTTCATGTTCGAAATTGGCTTTCATTTTCATCAGTCTCTCACAGGGTCTCCATCGTCCTCTTACATGCTTAATGTTGCGATGACGCATCATCTAGTTAGCATTAGATGCCTTTACTTTTCCTTTTTGTTTATAACCATCTTGTGAGATGGTTGGCTCAGTTGTTTTTTGTTGCATTGAATGGTTGGCATGGACAATCACTTTTTTTTTTTTAAAAATTAAATTTTTTAAATTTTAGTCATGGTCTCCTCCGCATGCAGCTTCCTACAATGGCTATTGAAAAGGTCTTTATTGCGAACAACACATCAGTGGTCCAAGATGAAGTCTTAGCCCATAGGTTGGGCCTTATTCCCATCAAAGCTGACCCAAGGCTGTTCGAATATGTTTCAGGTTGACAGTTCGTTGACTTCTTCTCTTTTTATTTTTTATTTTTATTTATTTATATAAAAGGTTTTCATTAATTTGAATTGGGCTTATTGGTACATTTATTTTGGTAGAAAATGACTCTGCAAAAGAGAAGAATACAATAGTTTTCAAATTGGACGTCCAATGTAAAAAGGGGGGTGGCCGTATCAAAGGTATGGTTTCTGGGCATCAAGCTTACTGTTTTTAACCCCTTTCTCTTTACACATTTCTTTCTTTTCATTTTTGGTGGAACCCCTTTCTTTGTACATATCTTTATTTTCATTTTTGGTGGATCTCAACTCTCTCTCTCTCTCTCTCTCTCTCTCTCTCTCTCTCCATCTTTCCATTTTATGAGTCTGACCACTTGTGCCATCTTGGCATTTTTGTTGGACAACTAAGCATGCATCAGGTATTCAGGTGGGCCAATTGTGCAGATCACCTGCCCCAAAAATCCGGCAGGGTAACTCATTGGGTCTGTAAGTGGACTGACTCTTGGCAATCTTTTTAAGCCATCCATTGTTTCCTTATGTGTTGCCCCCCTATGGTTAGCTGGCCAGCCGATTTTTGTGCCAGGTCATCTACATGAGGAGCCACCTTATGCATGGATTGTCTCACACGTGTTACGGGTTGGCTCTGTGGGCACATTTAGAGTGCATGTGGATGAAGGCTCTTTTTATTTATTTATTGATTTTAAATATTGGTTGTAGACTTGTAGTTGGTCCATGCTCTAGTAATGATGATTCCATTGATAATGCAGTTAAGTCAAATGAACTCAAGTGGCTGCCAAACGGTAGTGAGTTTGCAGTGCCATCATCACAGCAATCTCAAAAACCTAAAACCTATACTTCATTCAGTTGCAGCCAGGATTCCCTGCCAGAATTTTCCAACAAGCCAATTGGCCCAAAGCATCAAGATATTACTATTGCCGTGCTTGGGGGAGGCCAGGTAATCTTGTGACTAATCTCATTTTTGTATTAGGCAGGGCCCTGTCCACAATATGTTTCCAAGTATCAAAAGAAAAGCAGAACTGTATTTTCCTAACATTGTCATTTCTGTAAGATGCATTGTTGAATTGAGCCTATCTGTACCATGCAATTAGTCATTACAAAATGCATAAACTTTAGATTTTAAAAAGAAATTCAAGATGTCTCACCATGTGAAACTGGGGGCAATTTTGTCCTTAAAACTTTTTTCCATATGAGTAGCTCGCTACTCCCTTGGTTTCCTCTGTGTATAGCTTGTACCCACACAATTCATAAGGATCTTGTGCAACAAAAAGTGCTGTGGGTCCACAGTCATGTTGGTGGGACATTTAATCCGTCCATCTGTTGCGCTGGCTCATGTTTGTAAGTCAGCTGAAAAATGTAGGTATAAAACTCAAGTGGGCCACAACATCCCATCCACTGTTGAAACCATTATGGGATCTCTCTCTCTCTCTCTCTCTCTCTCTCTCTCTCTCTCTCTCTCTCTCTTCACGTGCATTCTGCATGCCATTCCACTATTAGGATAACAAGCTTCACTAAGCCAACACCATTGTTGTTGAATCGCATATGCGATCATGTGCGATCGCATATGCCTATGCGCATATGCGATCACACACACCCACACACACATAGATATATATATTATATATATAATATATATATATATATATATATATATATATATATTATATATATATATATTAAGGTAAAATTCAAAAAGCGTAAAAAAATATAGAAACTGAGGAGAACTTTTCTAAGTTAATAGATAACTAATTTTACATATTTAAAATACATTCGAGAGAGATAAAATCAATTAAACAATGAATTAAACATCAAGTCATCCACATTTAACAATATAGTTAACAAGTAACAACAAAATCAACAAGCTATTTATTTATTATGATAGAAAATCAACAAGCTATCTTCCTTGAAACTTAAAAGTGCTTGAATCTTGATCTTCCAACTTCCAAGAGTGAGGGAATGTAAGAGAGAAAGATTAAGATCACTTGGAAGTAGGAAATACAAGAGAGAGGGAGATTAAGACTACTCGTAATTAAGAAATGTAAGAGAAAAATAGAGTAAGAGAGTTTTGGAGTGAGAATATTGTAAATGGAGGAGATTTGGAAGCCTTTTTATAGGCAAAATGTAATTTTTTTTTTGCAAAAAAATAAAAATAAAAATTCAATGTGCCATGGCCAATATGCGATCGCATATGTGCCAGATCGCATATGCCATGATCGCATATGCGATCTGCATATGGATATGTGCATATGCGGTCGCATGTGACAACAATGTCCAAACACACTACATGTGTGCGAGAATTGTGGGATACGCTTGAGCTGTTCGAGGTGGAAGATTGTGGGATATAACCTAGGTTGTTCCTGGTTTGTCAAGGTGGGAGATGGGATAAATGGATGAGGAAGGAATCGATACTTAGTTTCATGGAGAGTAGAAGAACAAATATGATTTGGGAGGGGTTGAATATTGTTACAGACTAAGTTGTTATGGGAAAGCCATATGAGCAACAAATATAACGGAAAACTCTTCCATCCTACATTGACCTCGTGTAGCTAGGACCTCTTCTGCCACGAAATTGTGATTCTCCTACTCGAGCAGCTTGCGAAGGTCCAGTTTCCAGGTTTTTAGCTTCCCTTTGCTAAGTTGCTTGCAAGGTGCTAAAATCCGACTTGATCAACATGATTTAACAACGATTTGCTTGCCAAATTGTGGAATTAGTTTATCCATCGTCGACTTGTCGCCATCATCCTTGATGCCCGCAAGTGTCATTTTCGACAACACGAACAGCTGTCATCAGTATGTCAGCTCGTCCGCAAGCCGGTAGGAAAAATTGATAGAAAATAAACACCACTATGCTCTGTCATGTGGGCATTACGTTTCATTAAAACTTGGCATAAAATGCTGCTCTTATACTCCTCTCACCAAAGTCCTAGGTGGTTCAGTAAGAGTTGGTTAGTCAAATATACAATTACTTGAAATTGTACACATTTATTTTAACAGTGGATAAATTTAATTAACAAGGCCGCAGCCAAAATGTACATATATACAAATAAGCCAAAGAAGAAAATCTCACAAAACAAAACTCTGGAAACTGAGCAATGGATTTCAATACTATCGCCCATTCCTTTACATGCAACTTAGCCCTATTAAAGACCTCCAGACATTCGGCCCTCCTGATTCCTAAATCTGCAGTTATTCCTTTCTAACCATAAAAACCAAATCCCTGCAAGAAGACATAGACGCCATACTTTCGCCCTTATCACACTAAAGACGCATTCAAGCCACATCAAAAGGAACTGACCAATAAATTCCAGCGACACCCAATTTACCCCGAACAGATCGAAGAAATACTCCCACAGTTTTCTTGTGAATATGCAATGAATGAATGGATGATCTAATGTTTCCTCATCCTGAAAGCACGTAACGCAAACATTTGGCAGAGTCATCTTCCTTTTACGTAAGTTATTGACACGTAACGCAAACATTTGGCAGAGTCATCTTCCTTTTACGTAAGTTATTGACTGTGAGCACCTTATTGTTCCCCACTAGCCATGCGAGAGCGGCCACCTTTGGGGGCACTCCATAGCACCACACATAAGTAGACGGGCTGATTTTGATGTTGGCTACTACCCTGCTGATCATTCTGAAGAAGGATTTCACTGAGAATTTACCTAACTTCCATGGGATGTGTGGCCTGGGCTATGAGATAAAGGGATTGATATTTTGATGTTGGCTACTACCCTGCTGATCATTCTGAAGAAGGATTTCACTGAGAATTTACCTAACTTCCATGGGATGTGTGGCCTGGGCTATGAGATGAAGGGATTGATTCGCCACGCTCTATCAATTTGAGCTTTTAGAGCAAGTGGTTAGTTGTCCCACATCACCTTCCCACACTACTTTTTGGTGTATGCAAATCTTGTGTTTTTCTAGAATCATCGTTGAAGGTGATTCCAAAAGATCATTATTATATTTTGATGAGGAAAGCGAGTTGAACTGGTGCTCGAGGACGATCGAGGGGTAGATCAAGAGCATGAAGGAAAGCGGCTTGGTAGGATGATAGGTGAATAGCATGGGGAAAGATCGAGGGATGATGACCTCAGAGAGGTAGAGGGGTACAGAGTGAATACTTATGGAGGAGTTGAGGTGGAATGGGCTAGAGGGGTTGAAGATGCGAAGGGGAGAGGATATGGGTGCCAACAGGGGTCGAAGGAAGTTCTTCTGGGAGGGAGATTTGTAGAGAGAGGCGGAGTTGATGAAAGGAGATGGGAAAACAATAGAAGTTTGATGAAGGAAAGGTATGTAAATGTTGGAAGGGTGAAAAGGAAAATAATTAGGGATGGGAGTGAGGGAAGAGAGGCTTGAGGAGAGGGATAGAGAGCAATAGGGTAAGTGGATCTTGGTTTGGAGGAAAAGGACGATCCTAGCTGATAGTAGTCAGGGTGAGGAGAAACGTAACCTTCCTAGAGGTTTTGACATTGTTTATCGAGAACTTTTTGGACAGGTGGTTGGAACTGCGATTAGTTTAGGAATTGGTAGGGTAAGGAAGGTGGTGGAGGTGGTCATGCCTTGGTCGAGAGGATTCCTTCATGGATTTGCTTTTGTTTGAATGGAGGGGTTGAAGATGGCGGTTGCGATGTTGAACGAATGCTCTTTTGGGGGAAAGCAACTCTTGGTAAAGAAGGTGAAGTATGGGCCAAAGATAGTTAATAGGATGGTGGTGTACAAGGAGGGGGGAGAAAAGCGAGGAGTGTTAATGGGGGAGTTCTGTCCACGCGGGGAGGGGAGGGTACCTAAGGGAAGCAAAAAATCATTCAAGGATGCTTTGGTAGGGAAGAATCATAACTAGGAAGGGGAGAAGGGGGAGAGATCAATGGAGGCAAAGGACCCAGCCTAAGAAGTTCATTGGATGTGGAGAAGTTGGGATATTGATGATCCGATGATCAATGCCCCCCCTTAGACGCTTGAGAATGCAAGGCAGGTGTTCCAATGGTGTGGTGACGACTATTAGGGTGGGTGCTTCTCTTGAAGAAGTAGGAGAGTGGACTAAAAGCAATTGCGTAGTGAAGAAGATGGGGTTTTGAAGTTTGTCAACGAGTCTGAGGTCCCGGTATCTTAAAGTTCACAGGCAGATGTCAACTGAGTAATTCTTGCCAGAAATTTCTTTAGGGATGGGTTGGTATCTGGGATGTGTAGATGGAGGACTAGTTGGTTCTTTGCTAGGAAGAGGTTTGCTACTAGTTTTGAGGCCTTCCGTTGGAGTTGTGGGTTCGAGAGATGTTCATGGAGGTGGGGGCTTGCCTGCAGGAGTTGATGGCCTTCGATCCCCTGACGGAGAATTGTGTAGAGCTTTGGGCAGCGAGAATCATGGTGAGAAGAGGCAAATCCTCCCTAAAACTAGAGAACGTGACACTGGTTGTTGGTGATGTTAAGATTCTGGTGAAGGTGCGATGGGAGGTAGGTAGAAATGGCTTTCCATGGTCGTTGGCTAGAGGCGGTGGCAATGCAAGGCTGAAGCCGGAGATGATAGTAAAGGGGAGCGGGGAGATGGTTGATGGTGCACCTATTAGGTGGTCTGGCAGACCATCGGATTCTCTTAAGGACACATGTATATAGAGGAGTGATGGGCCAGAAGTTGGAGTTGTTGTGCATGTTAGGGGGATGGCTATCCTAGCATTTGTGTGGTAGGCATCCTTTAGCACCTTTGTCGAACGCACGTCCTGAGGTGCAGGTAGGTGGTGGACCATTTAATTTGCTTGGGATGTGTGCCTTGTTATTGGGCAATTCAGAGCAACGGGATGCAGGGATGCAATGCTGATGTTTTGACTCTAGGGACACATGGCCAAGCATGCAGATGGGCGATGCTAATGTTTTGACTCTAGGGACACGTGGTGTTCTCTTATTTGTTACATCGTATCCTGACATATGTCTAGGGGGCAGGCTGCTCAGCTTTGTCACGACTCGTTGCGAGGTCTCATCAGTGTGAAGATCAATGGTAGGCTGTCGAGTGATACTTGTCTAGAGAGAAGCTCAGGTGATGCTAGTGTTTGCATGGTTGCGACACTTGCCTCAATCGAGGTCTTGTGGCAGATTCCATGATGAGGACATCGTGCACACGCACGGCCGCACACCACCACCCCTACGCACGTACGTTCGCAAAAGGAGGATCCCATCATCGATCTGGCTCGATGACGACGTCCAGGGAGGGCCTCCTAGCCAGAAGACAAGTTTTGGTTCAGAAAAGTGGGCCCGATAGTCAAGAAAAGCCCATCATGGGATCTCATGATCGTGGCCCGCTCGTCGGATTGATTCATTTTTTTTTAGGTTTTGCTTATTGTTATTATTTAGAACATTGTGAACGCTTTAGATTTCTGTGTTTAGTTTATTTTAGTTTACTTCACGCCAAGTAAGTAATAGGTGTCGCACATGGTCCGAGTTTTTTGGGTATAGGGTTCTCCCTATAAATAGGCACCCCTTGTAGTTCTTTTGATTCATTGAAGTTAATAAAAAATTTCTGCTTTATTTTTCTGCTCTCTTCGTGAGTTGTGGAAGAATTCAAAAGTGGGTGTGAAGCCCTCCCTTTTTGAAGGGCTAACTACCGTGGTGCGAAGCCACATCGATCCCAATTCACCCCCATCTTCCATCATCTTTTTTTCCATCTTCCCCCACCATCCGTACTTCGAATTTGTCCTTTTGTTGCATCAGATTTCTTCATTACAGCAGGTTTCCAGATTTCGGCCCGCAGGTGAGCTAAAACTTCAATGGAGCACCACGCACAAACCGTACATCGGATCGAGCTGAGATTTGGGGGTTTTGGAGTCCATCCCTGGCCGATTAGGGCCAACGAAACTTTTTCTGAATAGTGGGCCCCACACACGTGCGGCCGGGATCACACGCACGTCCGTCTGGGCCATTGTTGCTGTCCATACGCGGGATCATCTTTTGGCTCAGATTTTTATCCTCTTTTATCCTCTCATAGCCGTTTTTCATGAATCCTAACCCTAGATTACATGATCCCTAATTGATTTGCCCCTTTTTATCACCTTAGGGTTCCTTGAATTGAAATTAGGGAATCCTTTGAATTAGGGACTGATTTTTATGCATGAGTAGTTGATTTTATTTCCCTTTGACATCGTTTAGTTTATAATTTTTATTGGTTCAGTCCTAGCCTGTGTCGGCTTGGACCCGCATAAATTTCCCTTTTTAATTGAATGTTTGGATTTTCATGTCGGACGTGGAATTTGTGTGATTGTTTCTGAATTGGTAAGATCTAAGCCTGAAATCTTGCATATCATATTTAGTTTTCCATGTCTTGCATCAAATTTGGTATCAGAGCCTAGGGTTCTTGTACGGGAATTCACCACATATTTAGGGTTTAGTTTATTTGAGTCCGTCATGCATTCAGTCCATCATATATAGCTGAATTTTAGTAACGGTGTGTAATCGCCTTCATATAGTCTCATAGGGTCATTTAGTATTTTTAGATGCATATAGTTGCCATAGCAGGTCCTTAGGTTGAGTTAGCCTGTGTATGCCCACACGAACGGGTCGCGGTTTTGGTTTGCACCCTACTCTAAACATGGAGCAACTACAAGAATCAATGGCCAAGTTAACCCAGCAGTTTGAGTCTATGTCTAAGCGCTTGGAACAACGCATGGATCAACGCCTTAACCAATTTGATGATTGTGTTACTCAAATAGAGGCCTCCCTCAGGGCAAACCCCACCATTGGGGAAGATGCCCATTCTCAAGCAGGTGGTCAGGAGATTAGACCAAGGAATGGAGGCGGCAAAGGAGTTGGTCATGGGCGCGCACCTGTGCACCCACTACGTGAGGGACATCATGACCAATATGACCTAGATGCACAGCTCCTCAAGGGAGTTAGAGTAGATGCCCCTACTTTTGATGGCCACTTAGACCTTAAAGCATTTTTTAGATTGGTTGGTGGATATGGACCATTATTTTGATTGGTATGATATGTCGGATGCTCGACGAGTCCGATTCGCCAAGATGAAGCTTGTGAGTCAAGCAAAGAGGTTTTGGGCGACGGTTGAGCGAAAAAAAGAAAGAGCGAGAGAACTCCCGATAGTCCATTGGGGAGAAATGAAAGAAACACTGAAAGAGAAGTACCTTCCTTTCTCTTATCGCCTGCGGTTGATTGAGGAATGGTAGTCTCTTCGATAGGGTTCCATGAGTGTTGCTGACTATATTGAAAAATTTGAAGAGTACTTGACTCGCTGTGAGGTTGATGAGGACCCCGTACTCACCCTTGCTCGTTTTAAAACGGGCCTCCTTCCTGACATTAGGAGAGAATTGCTCGCCAAAGACATAGACACTATCGAACAGTTGTACCAAGTAGTGTTAGATGTCGAGCAATACCTTAAGGCATCTATGGGAAGGTGGTTTGACTTTCGCGAATCCGGTGCTAAGGCCAACCCCTCTGGGGCTAGACCTAACACGGGGTTCCAACACAAACCTTCCCCTAATGTTCAGCCCAGACTTAAGGATGATAAGGGTAAAGAGATTGTCGGGTCTAGTTCACGTGGAAGTGGGGCCACTAGGTGTTTTAGGTGTCAGGGGTTTGGTCATTTCGCTCACCAGTGCGGCACGAGAGAGGGCACCAAAGTACTCCTTATTGATGGGCAAGTAGAAGTAGTGCCCCTAGAGAGTGATAGTGAGGAGGAATATGAGCCAGTCGGAACTCCTAGTGATGAGGAAGAGGGAGCACAAGAGTCTGTGACCCTCGCAATTGTGCGTTGTGCCCTGGCTCAAGCCAAGAATACTGATGACTGGTGCCGTAACACAATCTTCTACACTTATGCAAAATGTGGGGAAAAGAACTGTAAGATGATCGTGGATAGTGGTAGTTGTGCCAACGTGGCATCGACTAACACTGTGAGTCGTTTGGGCTTGAAGCTGGAAGCCCATCCTCAGCCCTATAGAGTCTCCTGGGTTGTTGAGACATCCATTCTAGTCTCGCACCGCTGTCTTGTCCCTATTCAGTTCGGATCTTATAAAGACACAATTTGGTGTGATGTTGTTCCTATGGATGTGGGCCATATCATTCTGGGTAGGCCGTGGCTTTATGACAGGGATGTTACCATATTTGGTCGTTCAAATGTATGTACATTCTGGTTTGAGGGGAAGAAGGTCAAGTTAAATCCTCTACCACCCAAGAATACAACTGGAAAAGAGTTCACCACACAAAGTAGTGTGAGCGGCCCAAAAGAAGTGGAGTCGAAGTCCAAGTCCAAACTGCTCCATATTTTGAATGCCAAAGACTTTGAGCGTGAAACGGAGGCGGACTCGATGATATATGCCCTTGTGGCTAGGGAGAGTGTACCAGAGACTAGCGTAGAGTTACCCACTGAGGCCATTCAGGTAGTACATGAGTTTCGTGATGTCTTTCCTGATGATTTACCGAATGAGCTTCCCCCTATGAGGGATATACAGCATGCCATTGATTTAATCCCTGGGGCAACTCTACCAAACCTCCCGCATTACACAATGAACCCGAAGGAGCACGCTGAGTTGAAGAGGCAGATTGACGAACTCCTAGAGAAGGGTTTCATTCGAGAGAGCATGAGTCCGTGTGCCGTGCCCGCCCTTCTTACACCTAAGAAGGATGACACATGGAGAATGATCACACATATAGTATCTATATAGGGCCATCAACAAAATCACAATCAAGTATCGGTTTCCCATACCGCGTCTTGATGACATGCTAGATATGATGGTCAATGCTACTATCTTCTCAAAAATTGACCTCAAAAGTGGGTATCACCAAATCCGTATACGCCTTGGTGATGAGTGGAAGACGGTCTTCAAGACGAAGGATGGGCTATATGAGTGACTAGTTATGCCTTTTGGGTTAACTAATGCCCCAAGCACTTTCATGCGTGTGATGACCCAAGTGTTGAGACCCTTCATGGGAAAGTTCCTAGTCGTATATTTTGATGATATCTTGATTTATAGCATGACTAAGGAGCAACACCTCAACCATTTGAGGCAAGTTTGTGGGATCCTTAGGGTCGAGAGAAGTTGTACGCCAACCTAAAGAAGTGCTCGTTCTTGTCTAGTAGTGTGATCTTCTTAGGTTTTTTTATTGTGTCAGCTGAGGGCGTATCGGCGGATCCCGAGAAGGTCAAGGCCATCGTTAATTGGCCTGAACCCCGTAATATTCATGAGGTGCACAACTTTCATGGCTTAGCCACTTTTTATAGGCGGTTCATTCGAGGCTTCAGTTCCATTGTGGCTCCCATCACGGACTGCATAAAAAAGGGAGTTTCAATGGACAAAGGCCGCCTCGAAGGCCTTCAAGGAGATAAAGGTTAAGATGACCGAAGTTCCAGTCACGCGACTTCCAGATTTTTCAAAAGCTTTCGAAGTCGCATGTGACGCGTCAGGAGTCGGCATAGGAGTACTTAGCTAGGAAGGGCACCCTGTCGCCTTTTTTAGTGAGAAACTGAATGAGGCGAAACAAAGATATTCCACCTATGACAAGGAATTCTATGCGGTAGTGCAATCACTACGCCATTGGCGACATTACCTATTACCGCAAGAATTCGTCTTGTTCTCAGATCACGAGGCCTTAAGATACTTGAACTCTCAGAAGAAATTAAGCCCCAGGCACGCTAAGTGGGTTCAATTCCTTCAAGAGTACGCTTTTGTGCTTAAGCACAAGGCCGGTGTAGAGAATAAGCCTGCCGACACGTTGAGTCGTTGAGTCGCATTACTCAACTCCATGAGCGTTGAAGTTACGGGCCTTGAGCGCATCGAAGAAAAGTATTTTGAGTGTCCAGATTTTGGGGTTGTGTATACGTCTTTATTAGATAGTCTGTCAGGAGCTAATAGTGAGTATTTGATTTTGGACGGATATTTGTTTAGGAGTGACCGCTTGTGCATACCACGCACCTCCCTTCGCGATTTTCTTGTCTGGGAGTTACATTTAGGGGGGATCGTGGGTCATTTCGGTTGTGACAAGACCATTGCCCTAGTGGAGGATAGATTTCTGGCCAAGCCTCAAGCGGGATGTGGCCAAAATTATAGGGCAATGTCGTACTTGTCAACTGGCAAAGCAGATGAAACAGAATACAGGATTATATACACCTTTGCCAGTCCCCTTCATCTCTTGGCAGGACATCAGTATGGACTTCGTGCTTGAACTTCCCAAGACTATTCGAAAGCATAACTCCATATTTGTTGTCGTGGACCGTCTCTCCAAAATGGCCCACTTCGTTCCTTGTTCTAAGACCTCTGATGCCTCTCATGTTGCTAACCTGTTCTTTAGTGAGGTCGTCAAACTACATGGGTTACCAAAAACCATAGTGTCTGACCGTGACGTGAGATTCATGAGTTACTTTTGGAAGACACTATGGCACATGATGAATACTAGGCTCCAATTTTCTTCTGCCTACCACCCTCAGACCGATGGCCAAACTGAGGTGGTTAATAGGAGCCTAGGGAGTTTACTTCAATGTTTAGTGGGGGAGCATACCAGGACATGGGATGCCGTACTACCCATAGCTGAGTTTGCATACAATAGTTCTATCAATAGGTCCACAGGTCTAAGTCCATTTGAAGTCGTTACTGGTTACAAGCCTAGGAAGCCTATTGATCTTATCCCCATGTCATTGTCCCATAGGCCATCAGAGTCTGCAGAGTCTTTTGCGCATCACATACATTCATTGCATCAAGAAATCAGGCGAAAGATCACTACTAGTAATGAGCAATACAAATTTTCTGCAGACCAACATAGACGATTCAAAGAGTTCAATATTGGAGACTCTGTGATGGTCCGCATCAGGCCCGAGCGGTACCCTCCAGGGGCCGTTCGTAAGTTACACGCGCGTAGCGCTGGACCCTTCAAAATTATAAAGCGAAACGGTCTTAATGCGTATGAGGTAGATCTTCCACCCTCCATGGGAATTAGTTCTACATTCAATGTGGAGGATCTAGTTGCTTTTCAGGGACCTACTGATACTTTGTCCAGCCCTTCGCTCACCCGTCCTGATTCCCCAGACTTAACCTTTGATCCATGGCCTCTTCCCGACCTTTCATCCCAGCCTCTACCTCCCATACCTAGCCTTCACACCCCAAGAGAAGAAATAGAGGATATCTTCGACTATGAGATAATTTCCACGTTGGATGGCGGGTTTCAGAAGTACCTCGTTAAATGGAAGTCACGTCTAGCTTCAGACAGCACATAGCTCACTGAGGAGGAGCTCCAGCGACTTGATCCTGACATCTTAGAGCGGTTCTGGAGTTTTATTTCGCCAGTGACGAAATCTTCGCAGCCGAGGAGAGTTGATGAGGACATCGTGCACACGCACGGTCGCACACCACCACTCCTACGCACGTACGTACGCAAAAGGAGGATCCCATCATCGATCTGGTTCGATGGCGACGTCCAGAGAGGGCCTCCTAGTTAGAAGATAAGTTTTGGTTCAGAAAAGTGGGCCCGATAGTCAAGAAAAGCCCATCATGGGATCTCATGATCGTGGCCCGCTCGTCGGATTGATTTCATTTTTTAGGTTTTGCTTATTGTTATTATTTAGAACATTGTGAACGCTTTAGATTTCTGTGTTTAGTTTTTATTTTAGTTTACTTCATCGCCAAGTAATAGGTGTCGCACATGGTGCGAGTTTTTGGGTATAGGGTTCTCCCTATAAATAGGCACCCCTTGTAGTTCTTTTGATTCATTGAAGTTAATGAAAAATTTCTGCTTTATTTTTCTGCTCTCTTCGTGAGTTGTGGAAGAATTCAAAAGTGGGTGCGAAGCCCTCCCTTTTCGAATGGCTAACTACCGTGGTGCGAAGCCACATCGATCCCAATTCACCCCCATCTTCTATCATCTTTTTTTCCATCTTCCCCCACCATCCGTACTTCGAATTTGTCCTTTTGTTGCATCAGATTTCTTCATTACAACAGGTTTCCAGATTTCGGCCCGCAGGCGAGCTGAAACTTCGGCGAAGCACCACGCACAAACCGTACATCGGATCGAGTTGAGATTTGCGGGTTTTGGAGTCCATCCCTAGCCGATCAGGGCCAAGGTGGCCTTTTTCTGAATAGTGGGCCCCGCACACGTGCGGCCGGGATCACACGCACGTCCGTCTGGGCCATTGTTGCTGTCCATACGCGGGATCATCTTTTGGCTCTGGTTTTTATCCTCTTTTATCCTCTCATAGCCGTTTTTCATGGTTCCTAACCCTAGATTACATGATCCCTAATTGATTTGCCCCTTTTTATCACCTTAGGGTTCCTTGAATTGAAATTAGGGAATCCTTTGAATTAGGGACTGATTTTTATGCATGAGTAGTTGATTTTATTTCCCTTTGACATCATTTAGTTTATAATTTTTATTGGTTCAGTCCTAGCCTGTGTCGGCTTGGACCCGCATAGATTCCCCTTTTTAATTGAATGTTTGGATTTTCATGTTAGACGTGGAATTTGTGTGATTGTTTCTGAATTGGTAAGATCTAAGCCTGAAATCTTGCATATCATATTTAATTTTCCATGTCTTGCATCATTCCATGCGTGTGAATTCAACCTTTGTGGTGAAATGTGTGCCTTTTGTTTATAGTAGTGACTCGTGCGAGTTAAGACCAGGTCCAAGTTTGCTTTTAAAGATAGCCAAAGTCCTTTGCTAGTCACAAATCTGGGAATGGTGCGAGGGTAGGATCAGAAGTTGTATCTTCTTCAGGATAGCCGCAACCAGGTGAGGATGCTATCTCTTTTGGGGTGTGGGTCCACCATGGGTGTAGCGTGGGGCGAGGTGTATCTAGTGGACAAGTGAATGGTCTTAGCCGATAATGACTTGAACACTGAGATTTCGTTGTTGTTGGAGCCTTCAACAGTAGTTGTGGAGGGACCTTCTCTTGTGTCGGACATCACCTTGTTGTAGATGTCTAGAGCGACAATCAAGAGGATAGGTGGTCTCTTTCGGCAGCATCTTCAGTATCTTTGGTTTCTGTCCATGGAGAAGGGGACCACATATTCACAAAAAAAGAATGAGACGTGTCAGGGAAGCTTTAGGGCATGTGGGGAGGATGATAGGGTAATGTTTGGAGATTGTGAGGAAGACTACACAACCTTGTTCAAGCTTATTAAGGGGTATCCAGAAAGCCAAGGAACAAAGGATAGCCAGGAGCAAGGTGCTAAAAGGAGAAGAGAGTTAAAAAGGTCTGGCCTGTTTGATTAATTATGATTGAGGAGTTGTGTCAAGAAGTGGGGAGAATGGTAGGAGGGGAAAAGAAGGTGACCAATGAAGATCCTCAGTTGGAATAAGGGGAATGGGCTGGCCCCTAGAAAAGATTCCAAATCAGGGTATTTGTAGCTGATTTAAGGTGTAGCTATTGTCTCTGCAGGAAATGAAGCCAAGTTGGATGCATCAGAAGATCGTTGATGATATTTTGAATTTTTGAGGGGTAAGTCGAAAGATTAGGTGGCAATGAATGTAGTAGGCTTGGTTGGTGGTGTAGTGGTGATCTAGGGAACAATTGTGTGTATGGAGGATGACTGCTGGAGTGGCTGGTTTGCTATGTCTATTCTGCTCAAGGATGTGCCATTTGGCTTTTGATGAGTCTTTACTGTAGTTTATGGGCCAAATTCTCAGTGCAAGCATGCAGCCTTGTGGGTGGACCATCTACATGTGGCTCTTAGGAAGTGGGGCTTGCTATGGTGCCCTTGCCAGGTAGCCGGATTACTCGAAGTATGAAGGAATTCCCGGAATAGGTGAAAAAATATTAGTGGTGCAACCCGGTTATTGAGTCAATGAGATATCGATACCCAAATTGCAAAAAAATACACCCATAAGAACAATGGAGTAGAGAGGGAGAGAACTTTGTTAATATCAACTTTATTGTCTTACAAAAACTTCAATAAAACTTACACTTAGAAATTTTAGAATGGCTTACTCCTACACCACCCCTTTTATAGACCCTAAATGAATTTTCAATTAAAATCCTCCCAACTAAGAGATTGATTTCAATCAATCATAATTTATTTCAATCCAATGTATTCGACCTAAGATGGTAAAAGCTTAATCATAGTAAAAAGCAAACAAATATAGTAATCCTAATTGCATCTCTAAATCAGCCCCATATCTTCAATCACACCAATCTGATCTTCATATCTTCAATCACACCAATCACATCCCCTTCATAGCTTCAATCACATCATATCACATCCCCTTCATAGCTTCAATCACATCACATCATTCACGCCTTCAATCATATATTTAGATCAACCCCCATATCTCCCAAAAACAGTAAATTGCAATCCTTGATTTAGTCTCTCAAATTTGTAAATAAATAATCCAAAAATCAGCACATGTTAGGCTTTATATTGAGCTATGGACCTATGTCTTGCAATGGGGCTTGAATGGGCCTAATGAGCTGTGGGCCTGCATCATTTTCCCCGTGTTGGAAAGAATTCGACTCCGAGGAGTTGGATGCTTCATGCAAGTAAGAGAGGTTCATATCCAAAATTTTCAATTCATTGCCTGTGATCCATGTGTATTCAAAATAGGGCTTTTTCTTCAATTTCACCAAGTATTGCTTGTATTGGCCTCGTCCCCAGTCTTCATTCACAACGCTTGTTCGACTCCATTCTTCTTTTTCTTTGGGAGTTGTTTATCCATATCGGTAATGGCTTCATCTCGCATGTCGGATGCCTCGCCATGGTACTTGAATAAAACCACCACATTGGAAGTCAGTGAGATATTTGTCTTCTAGCAACTCGATTTCATAGGCATTGTTACCCAACCTCCTCTTGACAATCTTCTTAGACTAGAGCTTATTGTCAGTTCCCCTTAGAAACCTTTCTTTGTAGAAATAGGCTATAACTAAGTCACATTCTTTATATTTCTTCTCATGCCGATGTTTGTTAGCAACTTTTTGGTACATGGTGTTGTTGTCTTCAATCCAAAGCATCATCATCTTCATTCACTTGATCTTGTACCGCTAGTGGTACCAAGTCAAGTACATGATGTGGACTTCTCCCATTTACTATTTGAAATGGGGATTTTCTAGTACTATGATTTAATGAGTTGTTGTAGCCTGTAGGCAAGTAAGGCTTGAGATGGAGCCAAGTCCCATTGAGATATGTTGTTGCCTACAATACTCTTCAAGAGGTTACCAAGGCTCTTGTTGACAACCTCAGTTTGGCCGTCAATTTGAAGATGATATGCGCTGGAGAATTGAAGCTTACTCCCCAATCACTTCAATAAAGTGTGCTAGAAATGGCCCACAAACTTCGAATCATGGTATGAAGTTATTATTTGGTACCCTGTGAAGTAGCACAATTTTTGTGAAAAATATGTTGGCGATATGCATAGCGTCCATCGTCCTTTTGCATAGAATGAAGTGGGCCATATTTGAAAAATTGTTCACCACAACGGAAATTGAATCTGCTTCCCTTTTAGTCTTAGGAAGGTCCAAAATGAAGTCAATAGAAATATCCACTCAAGGCACGACTAGAATGCAAAGTGGTGTATAAATGTTGGTATTCTATACATGACCTTTGGAGACTTGGCATCAACGACATTGTGCTACGAACCATTCAATTTCATGGCGCTACAAACCATTCAATTTCACAGCGCTACTAACCATTCAATTTCATGGCGCATACGGGGGCCCGTAGTATTTTTCCTCCATGGCCAGTGTTCTATCCCTTCCAATGTGTCCTCCCAGTCCTCCTCTATGTAGTTCAGATAGGATATTCTATTGCATCAATTCTTCAGGAATGCATAGTTGAGAACTCTCGAATGGTATCCATTATTTGATTTGAAGTCACACTTTGAATCTCGACCATCCACACACTAACCAGTACTTAATGCAGGGGCATTTTCACACTGGGCTCGAATGGGGTCGCTTGTGGGATGCAAGGGCACACTCGTGGTGGGTGCGGCCCACGGGGGAGGTCTCGTGTTCGAGACTCCTCACCAGGGGTGATTAATGCGCATTTCACACCGGGCTCGAGTGGGGTAGCCCGTGGGATGCGGGGACACTCAGGGTGGGCGGCCCATGTGATTTGGGGCCCACGAAGGGGGTTCGACCGAGGTCCTAAACCCATGCGATGTGGAGCCTGGGCTATAAGATAAAGGAATTAATTCGCCATACTCTAACAGTTCGAGCTTTTAGAGCCAGTGGTTAATTGTCCTACATCAAATTGGTATCAGAGCTGGAGGTCTTGTGTTCGAGACTCCTCACCGGCGGTGATTAATGCAGGGGCATTTTCACACTGGGCTCGAATGGGTTCGCTTGTGGGATGCAGGGGCACACTCGGGGTGGGTGCGGCCCACGGGGGAAGTCTCGTGTTCGAGACTCCTTACCAGGGGTGATTAATGTGCATTTCACATCGAGCTCGAGTGGGGTAGCTCGTGGGATGCGGGGACACACTCGGGGTGGGCGGCCCACGAAGGGGGTTCGACCGAGGTCCTAAACCCATGCGATGTGGGGCCTGGGCTATAAGATAAAGGAATTAATTCGCCATACTCTTAACAGTTCGAGCTTTTAGAGCAAGTGGTTAATTGTCCTGCATCAGTACTTTGCCAAAAATGGGGTTCCTAGTAGAACCAACCTCCCACTCAATGCATTATTCTTTTAATGCCTCGAATCGACGAACTCCATGACAAGGGTTCCTAGTAGAACCAACCTCCCACTCAATGCATTTGACCCTTTGTTTTGACTTCCAGCTTTGTGACACAAAAAGGAAAGTATATTCTTATAGGAAAGCCATCCACTTCACTCCTGATGGATAAGGTAATGTCTCTAATGTCGGAGAGAGTGACATCATTAAGCTTTTTGCTAAAGAAAGCGATCGACTTTCCTTCCTTACTCAACCCCGTGCCAATGTCGACATTTGAACCATCGGTTTCCACTTCAAAAACTTTATTGAAGTCTGGAAGTACAAGAACTGGAGCCTCTCATCGTCCTTTTTTTGTGGCATGGAAGTTTGATCCGTTGCTTTAGGCCATTCAAACTTGGTTGTCCATATGCAATCGGTGATAGGTGCGATGATGTGTTGAAATTTTGGATAAATCTCTAGTAAAATATTGCCAAACCGAGGAAAGAATGAACCTCTGAAAGGTTTCATGGGGTGTACCTCTTCGTAATGGCCTTGATTTACTCTTGATCAACTACAATCCCTTTTGTAGACACAATATACCCCTAAAACACAACACTATCGACAAGGAAGGAGGACTTTTTCAAAGTTTAAAAATAATAACACCCTTTGTAATACATTAAATATTTGTCGTAAATGATCAATATGGAGAGATGAATTAGGACAAAAACTGAGAATATCATCAAAATAGACAACTAAGAACTTTCCCATAAGGGGGCGGAGTAGCTTCTCATGAAAGTGCTTGGTGCATTTGAAAGGTCAAATGGCATGACAAGCCACTTGTACAACCCATCTCGTGTCTTAAATGTGGTCTTCCACTCGTCCCCGACCGAATATATATATATTGAAGATAAAAGCCAATATTGTCCCCGTAATGGATTGTTACAGGGCTATTATAGTCTTTACAGGGGGTGTTACGATCCGTTATGGGTCATTTTTTCTGTAATGACCAATACAACCCCGTAACATGTAATGGTTGCCTCTGTTACCTTTACGTAATGGCCCTTACGACCCCGTAACGGCCGTTACGACATACCATGTTGTTAGAGGTTAATAATACAGGCATAACACATGGTAACATGTTTTTTCGAATTAAACCATTCTGTAGCAATTTAGTAACCTGTCAATGGAGCTTGGCATGTTTAGTTGGACTCATCTGGTAGTGCGCAAGTTTCGGTGAACTTGAACCCGACACCAAGTCAAATAGTCAATATGTTGTTGAATGTTCCTCATATGAGGAAGTTCAACCAAGAGTTCTTCGAGCACTGAGTCTTTATATTCATGAAGGAGCTCTTTCATAGGAGGCCGAACATTTTATTGCTTTGTATCTTCTTTAGCAATCAAGACAAATGATGCCAGTCACCTTGCTTTCTTCTTCAAACTTCAACATATTGAGTGATTTTTTACCCTTTTTATCAGATTTGGGTGTTGAAAGATGTTTCATAGGGTGCAATGTGATATTAACACCATTCTTGACAAAGGAATAGGTGTTGGCCCGAGTTAAATGCACCATATATCGGTCTCACAACCACGATCTCCCTAATAAAATGTGGCTTGCATCCATGGGATCATGCCACACCGCACCTCATCCTTGTACTTAGATCCAATAGAGAAGGAAACTAAGCACCCAGAATTAACAGAACAACCCCCCCTTTCTTGAACCAACGAATTTGATATGATCGCATATGCTTATATTCGTTGAGTTCTAATTTATCCATCATTTTTTATGAGACAATGTTCTCACTACTCCCCCTATCTACTAAACTTGTGCATATCTTCCCACCAGAAGCACGAGTGCGGAAAATACGGAAAATATTGTATCGCAACCATCACACCTCATCAACCACCCGAGGCGTCGATAGCATAATCCATTGGATAACCAATGACTCTTCCTTTTCTCCATACACATATGCTACATCTTCAACATGCACCTCATCCTCATATACTTGCTCTTCATATTTTGTGTATTGTCCACTTCAACTCTCCTTTGCACATGGTTAGTAGTGTCGTCAACATATTCTCCTTTCTTAGCTAAATTTACTCTAGTTGTGGACTATTATTTAGGACTGTAAAAAGAATGATGTCTCGATTGCCTACACTTCATGTGAAAAGGAGTGTTGCTTTGTCCCATCTTTGGTGCATTAGCCCCTCATCCATAACCGCCTCCCCCTTGGTTGGGGCTTGACTTCATTGGTGGACGTTGGCTCATCTTCCTTCGGCCTATGGGAGGTTCAGGTTCTATGGTTGCTTTACATGGGAAGTTAACATGCTGCCCTATCGTTGATGACGACTTTGTGGGAGACGATGGGCTTGACTTCATTGGTGGACGTTGGCCCATCTTCCCTTGGCCTATGGGGAGGTTCTATGGTTGTTTTACACGGAAAATTTAACATGCCGCCCTGTCGTTGATGACGGCTTCGTGGGCGCCAAATTATCTCGCAAGTCCCCAATTAATTATCTCCCTAACTTTTAATGCAAGCGCATATGCGTCAGACATTTTAAATACTGAAAGCCAATGCATTTTTGATATCTGGGTTAAGATCATTAAGATATCTTGAAATCTTTTGGTCTTCATACTCACAAAGCCCTGCCCGTGATGTGAAAGTATGAAACTCCTCGGTATATTCATTTACCGACTTGTTCTCTTGGTGTAGATTGTGACATCTTTGATAGAGGTCATGAGCATAACTCACGGCCTTTTTAACTTCTTTTCCATTTTTTCCCAAGAATTTTTTCTCCTTATCTCGATGGATTCATTCGGCTTGGAGATCCTCCACTATGCTTGTGACTAGGAAAATTCACAGCTACTAATTTCACCTTTCGATTATCCGTGATTTCCTCGTACTCGAACACCTTTTCCACCTTTCTTAGCCAATCGATGAATTCGTCAAGATGCAACCAGCCATGGAATTTAAGAATTTCTACTTTAATTCTAAGCTCTCTGTTATTTTCCAACAATTAAAGGATTTGATCATTGATGTCTTCACAAATTGGGGCTGCTTGTTGTTGGTTAGAACCTTGGTAGGGACCTCCCCTTTCATGTCCATGTGCTCCAACTTCGGTCTTCGGATTTCCTCCACGCCGGAGCTCTCTCACTTGATTAGTGAGATTGCCGACCATATGCATGAGTTGGTCTCCTTGCTTTGTGAGTATGCAAGTCAATTGGGTTACTTGCACAAGTTCTTATGTCAACCCATTCGAAGCCATTAGAGGATGATGTAGAGTCGAAAAATCTTCAAAGATGACCCGCTCTGATACCAAAATGGTGCGACCTAGTTATTGAGTCATTGAGATCTCGATACCCAAATTGCAAAAAAAAAAGAAGAGAGAGTACAACCACGAGAACAATAGAGTAGAGAGGGAGAGAATTTCATTGATATCAACCTTTTTCTCTTACAAAAACTTTTTAAAAAAAAAAAAAAAAAAAAAAAAAACTCAAAAAATTTGGAATGACTAACTCTTACACCACCCTCTCCTTTTATAGATCCTAAATGAATTTTTAATTAAAATTCTCCCAACTAAAAGATTGATTTCATATCAATCATAATTTATTTGAAGCCAATCTAATCCGCCTAAGATGATAAAAGCCTAATAATTGTAAAAAACAAATAAAGAAAGTAATCTTAATTGCATCTCTAAATCAGCTCCATATCTTCAATCGCATCTCGTCATATCTTCAATCACATCACATCAATCATGCCAGCCTCCATATCTCCTAAAAATAGTAAATTTCAATCCTTAATCTAAGCTCCCAAATTTGCAAATAAGTAGTCTAAAAATCAGCACATGTTGGGCTTTACAATGGACTATGGGCCTACATCTTGTTGGACCTAAGTGGGCTAGGCCCTATGGTGGGCCTGCATCAATTAGTGGATCTCTCGATGGGTAAGGTTTGCTTCACTTGAATAAATAGGCAAGATAGGCTTTATCAAACTGAAGCTCGATCAGTTTTTTTGTTACGCCGAGTGGATCGAGAAGTTCCTGTTGGTTAACACAACCTTTGGCTACCCACTTCGCACCATTGTCCAATCTTATTGGAGGTGGAGGACGAAGATTGGGGCCCAAAGCTGTTCAGATTTGAGCTTTCTTGGCTTCAAGTGGAGTGCTTCGCCGACTTGTATTGTTCTAGAAATTGAAGGTGCTCAAAAGCAAGCTAAAGGAGCGGAGAAAGGAGGTGTTTGGTAACTGGGATCAAGAGATGAGATCCAAGCGATAGACATTAAGGAAAGGGAATGGAGCTATTGGAATAAGAAAAAGTAGGAGGGAGGCACTATTGGTTGAATACAAAAACCAGCTAAAGGAGGAGAGTAAATGGGAGCAACGATCTAGAGCTATGTGGCTAAAGGGGACATGAATATGAAGTTCTTCCATGGAATTGCGAGTGCAAGGGCTAGAAATGACAAAATCCATGGTGTGGTGATGGATGGTGACATAATCAAGGAAAAGTCCATGGTGTGCGATGCCATTGTAAACTTCTACAAAGGCATCTTATCATGCGAGGGCTGGAAGAGGCCAGGGCTTGATAATCTGGCTTTCCCGTTGATATTCGAAGGAGAGGCGACTTTCTTAAGAAGTAGATTTTTGTGGAGGAGGTCAACGAGGCGGTGGACACTTTGGGGAGGGATAAGGCGCTAGGCTAGATGGCTTTCCCATGGCATTTTTCTATGTTTTGGGAGATGGTGAAAGGGGAAGTGATGGCTTTCATCATCAAATTCTTTGAAAGTAGTCACCTGCCTAGCGAATTAGGTGCATCGTTTATCACCTTAATTCCGAAGGAGGAGGGAGCTAGCTGCTTGCATGATTTTAAGTCAATAAGCTTGATTGGATACAAGATCCCCGCTTAGTTCTTGGCCACAAGATTTCGATCTATCTTGGGAAATGTTGTATCAAGGGTCCATGGTGCTTTTAACGAAGGAAGACAAATCCTGGATGGTGCATTGATCATACATGATAACGTGAATATCATTGATTCTCGATATAAGGAAGGTAATAGGGGCATCGTGTGTAAGCTCGACTTGGAAAAGGCTTACAACAACATGAAATGCGAGTTTTTGGATTATATGCTATATCAGATCAAGTGCGGTGAGAAATTGAGAAGGCGGATCCAAGCGTGCATTAGATCAGCCAAGTTTTCAGTCCTAGCTAATGGATCGCCAAAGGGGTACGTTAACTCCTCAAGAGTCCTTAGGCAAGGAGATCCATTGTCACCTTTTCTCTTCATGGTAGTAGCGAAACTCTTGCGCAAGATGCTGGAGAAAGGTGTCTCGGTGGGGTCGTTCGTAGGTTCAAGGTGGACAAAGGTGACTTTGAAGCATCTCATCTTCAATTTGCCGATAACACAATTTTGTTATGCAATGTGAAGTGGTGAAAATGGACAATCTAAGGAAGATAATTTGTTGGTTTGAAGTAGTGTCAAAGCTTAGAGGTGAACATTGAGAAGTGTGAAATGTTGGGGATTAGAATCCCTAAGGAAGAAGTGGAGGAGCTTGTCAGGGTGTTCGGGTGCAAGGCAGGATTGGTTCCTTCTTTGTACTTGGGACTTCCATGATGTATGGGGAACCCACGAATCATTTATGGGACAGGCTGATAGAGAAGGTGGAGCGGAAGCTGTTGACTAGGAAACTCTGACACATATCTTTGAGGGAGAGACACCCTGATCAAAGCGACATTATTGAATCTTCTGATCTACTTCTTATCCTTATTCAAATACCCGAAGGATGTTCTGAATAGATTAGAAAGGCTGACACATGATTACTTATGGCGAGAAGTAGAAGGAAAAAACAAGTTCCACCTCAGGAGTAGGTATGTAGGCCAACAAGGGAAGGGGGGTAGGCATTCAGAAGTTGGAAACAATAAATCTTGCACTATTGGGCAAATAGCATTGTATATTTGACCAGCTAACTCTTACCATACTTCCTAACGATATTGGCGAGGGAATTCCTTGATGCACCCTTGTAAAGTATGAGAGCCATATATCCATGCAAAGGTTTTAATAGAATGCAATGTCCATGTAATTGCTAGCATGTGGTGCCGTTAAAAAATTTAATCAAATTGGCTTACCTACTTGCGAATTAGCTAACATACCTTGCCAACTGTCGTTTCCCTAGTCTAGGCTATAGAAGAACACCAATAAGGTAGAACTCTTCCTGTGGATGGGGCTTACCTTGGAAAGTTATCCCCTTGTTTGCTTGTCTCTTGCAGCTGGCTTGGAAGGTGTCACCTTGGAACTCGTCGGCACAAAACTTGATAAGTATTCTTAGAAGCCTGGAGTTGGAGGAATTCTTTGAGCAAGATGTATATGTATGTTTGAAGGGGTCCTAGCTGTGTAAGACCAATGTTGGATTGGAAGAGTTTCTTTTAATTTTTTTGGTCCCTATGGCTTGCTCATAACCCTATCTTTAACAATATTAAAACCACTACACTCGTATTCTTTCCTCTGCTTTCCATGTAATTTTGAAAAAAGTTATCCTTGGTTCCTTATTGCTACCTTCCTTGCCCGTCTATCCCAATCTCATGATTGGCTTGGTGAAGGTGGGAGATTGGGGATTGTCTAATACACCCAATGATGGGGTTTTGGAAAGACTCAAATGGGTGCATATTTTCAAAAATTAATTCTCTGAATTAGGATCGACATGTGTAATTTTAGATTTCTACGATAAAAAACTGGATGGTCTAGATTTGATACCTTGTATCAATGAGGGGCTAATGAATGGACTAACTATGTTGTTCTTCTTCAAATCGAAGAAGTCCCTCTATGATCTAATCCTCAATGAAGAATAGATGCCCTTGCAAATCTAGATCCCATTAAAGCACCAAGACCTAAATTTAAGGGTTGAGATCAACCCAAGAGATGGACCACACAAGTGATGGGAGAAGGAAAGGAGAATGGTCTTCTCTGTGTGTGTGTCTCTCTCTCCCCTTGTGAAGGTCAGGAAAGGGTTGTACATTTACTCCCTCTCTTTGTTAGGACTTAGGACCCTTATTCTCTTGAGAATGGGATTTATAGAGGAGGTTACGGTATTGGTGTACCACCTTAATTATGGTAATCTACTACCTCGTGCACTTTGTTATGCCCTACATCCTCAAAAAATGCACACAACGCATCCATCCATCTCCTAAATTGACCATATCCCTATAACTTGTGGTTGCCCACTCTTGTCCTAATCCAATTATAGACGAAGGGTGGGCCACTATTAGATCATGACCATTGGTTGTACACCAAGCGTTATAAAAATAAATTAACATTTAAAACAAGAGATTCAACAATTAAAAACCTTTGGAAAACCATTTCAAAACATCCAAAAGTGAGGTCCCACAAAGATGAGCTCAATGGAGCCCCAATAACCATAAGTCTGCCACAATAGTGGATCCCTAAGTAGATCACAAGACGTTTCTTAACCTTGATGCATGTATCCATCACATCTTTGTGGCATCACAACAAGTAATATCACCTTGCGTTCTTGAGTCAATGGATAAGTTCAAGCTAGTGCATGATCAGTCAACCCAGTGCCAGCATGATTGGCCTCTTGATTATGAGACTTGGTGTGATCCTCCAATACGAATGTCTAATTGGGCTTGGTACTAGAAGTACCCATAACAAATGAGCATTTGTACTCCCTTGTGGTAAAGAGCCCAAAACAATGATGCAATTAACCCTCCATGTTTGTCACTGGTTCACTAAAACATGCAGGATAACTACAAACAAGATCTAGATGGTCCAATATTCGGAGTGGTCATGGAATTTACGATACTGGAGAACCATAGGACACAATTTTTCCATGACCAAAATCCTACCGATGTGTTTCCCTACTCTTTCACCATGGAGTCGAGCAAGAATTAATCCAAATGGATCAACTACAACCTGTAAAAAGAATGTTTCCATGTACAATTATATCATCACATTAAGAAGAATATAAGCTAAAGGTCACTAATGACAAAGTTCCAATCAACAGTAAAACCAAATTGGATTACAGGGTCACATACTACCAACACTTGACCTGAGTCATGCATCCCACACTAACATGGGAACCTCCCCCCATCCCAAGTCACATTCATACATGATGATGATGGGGCCCACCTAGATCATCAATCAAGCATCATACAAAACTTCTTCCTCAAAAGAGGAGAGATACTTGGTCATATTCGTGCCTAATGATGATGGGGCCTACTAGATCATCAATCAAGCATCATACAAAACTTCCTCAGAATGGCTCTAGAGTTTTGTGAGTGAGATCTTCTGTTTTGTTCTTGGTGTTCAAATTCATTAAAGGTTTTGTTTATTTTGCAGGCAATTGAACTTGAAGCGCATGCTGTGAAAGGTGTGGGGAAAACTCATGCCAAGTGGTCTCCAGTGGCTACAGCATGGTACAGAATGCTCCCTGAGGTAAAGTCAGTAGCGAATGCCACCTTTTGCTCCACCTTAAAACATCCAAATGCAGATGTTCCGACCATTAGTTTTGCAATGACTTCTGGGTTTCACTCTCTTGAATAGGTTGTGCTATTGAAAGAAGTTGAAGACGCGAAGGCAGAAGAGCTTGTGAATAGATGTCCTGTTGATGTGTTTGATATTGAGGATGTTGGCAAGGGTGAGTGATCTTCTCTTTGGTGAGATTATTAACTATCTCTTGATTACTGTGCTTTGATTGGCGGAACTTCCTTTGGCTCTGAAGTTGGAGAGACCAAACTTAATATTCAGAAAAGAAGAAACACCTTTTCTTTTTCTGTTGTTGCAAAACTCAGGTGTTTGTTTCTTTGTCTAAAATTGATAAGGTAGTTCTAGATAACATTTTGTGTATGCTAATAAATGATTTGCTATCCTTCTGTCCAACTCTGATTCTATCTCAGTTCCCAAGATCAACATTACTCATGAATGCCAAAAATGTGGTTGGGATCTGACTTGGACCTTACCATATATATCTCACTTGTGATTTTGGGCAGAAAAGGAGGAAGAGTGGTAGCATGCTTATTGCTTGTTTTGCCCCAACTGAATAAAGATAACACCTTGTTGTCTCGAAGTGTAGCTGATTTTTAGTATTTTCAACACTAGTTCTGATTTTTGCTTTGCCCTGATGCAAATTATACCTTACTGTCTTGGAAGTTCTGCCATTTGTAGTTTTTTTTTTTTTTTTTTTTTTGCATTATTTGTAGACAAACATGGGTTATAATTCCTTAAATATTCCTTGGAAAGATATTTGCCTCTTGGAGGAGATGTCCCTTCAAATAGAGGCGTTTGATAATCTCCTACAAGAGGTCTTCGATCTTGTAGGAAACGATCCTTCACAAGGAAGGAATCATCTTTACTTATTTCAGGCTGGTTGGACCTGGAGACACCACGAGGCTTACAATCTCGGAGAAAAGTTGAGACTCCTTGACAAGGAGCAATAGAGCTTGAGCCTGGTTATTGTGGAAGGTGATTCCTCAAATGTCATCAAATTAGAGATGCATTCTGAGCCTTGGAGACCATAAGTTTATATTTGATAAATCTCATTTCTGTTCCTTTTCTAGCAATAGCCCTTTTTTTTTTTTGGGTTACTTGTTCTCTAGAGATTAGCTTTGGTGACATTCCTACTAGGCATATGAGTGGTGTCAATATGAGCTTCTACCATGGCCAGTTCCAAGAGCCTCACGAAAGAGGAAGGTTGATGTTTGGTGGGCAGCCAGTCATAAAGCTTTTGCCGATCTCCCATTTAAAATCCAACACCAAATTGCTCGGAGAAAGGCTAAGATGATTATGATGCTAATGAGGTGGCCCTTTTTATGATTGGACCAGCCTGATTTTCAAGCCTTGAGAGATATACACAGTGGGTCCAACTGACAACTGCTTGGATTTCCAGCTCCCATAAGTAGCCTTCACATCTCTCTCTTAGAAACTACTAGTAATTTTGTAGAGCGTTACTTGTCTTGTTTTGAAGCAGCAAGTAGTTTGATCAATATTTATTGAAAGAGAAACTCTTTGATTGCCTTAAACAATTGGCTCATTTCTTTACACAAAAAGGCCAGTGGTCTTCCAAGGACAATAGCTGCTCATTGGCTAGAAGTGAGGCCCTAGATCTCCAAAGTCATAAGTCCAGGATAGCTATTGTAGTCGAGGACTCTCCCTTATGAAAACTTGAGTGTCCTCATTGTCTTATAGAATTCACATGTCCACAACATTTAAGCGAGCTTTGCATGTTCAACCTATTTCCATGATCTTTTATATGCTAATGATCTTTGTGGTTATATCTTCTCTCTTATGTCTGATTGGTTTTCGCAGGTAAAAAGAAGGCAACTGTGGCCCGACCACGAGCCTGCACTTTATGTAGAGAATGCATTCGTGGGGGAGATTGGGAAAAGTATGTAGAGCTACGACGTGTTAAAGATCACTTCATCTGTAAGTAAAATAATAGAAAAGATAAATGCTCGCATTTAACTAGCTGGGATATCTCTTGTACTAAATACTTGCTTCCCATCATTAATCGGTTTGTATTCCAGAAAAGTGGTGCTATAATATGACTGAAATGTGTGAAACTGGAAAGGGATCTCTCTCTCCCTCTCCCTCTAACCTTTGCCCCACAAAAGCCCCTTATTGCCAAAGAAAACCCACCCCATTAAAATGCCCTCTCTTCCGAAGTGAGAAGCCAAACACTGCTTATAAGGGCTTTCGACAGAGTTGCAAGAAGAAAGAAGGAAGTTCATATCTGGGGGAATCAAAGTGATCAAGGAACCATGGGAGTTTGGAGAGGTGTTCTCAATATCTGTAATGAGTCATGGTGCAAAATGGACAGTGAAGTGATGAAAGCCTTCATCCCACAACATAGGTATCCTACTCCAGTAGGCGGCCTGGGTTCTTAAATTACTTGAGGGGAGGGGGGGTGTATAGGTGGTTTGCAGGAACAAACTGGATGTTTTATTAGGTGATTATGGGCCATAGTTTTTAGTGCCTGGGCCAAGGTAATGCCCTTGCATCATAATTCAAGAGTTGCCTATTCAGGAATGAGCATGGAAGGTAAGGTCTCTTAGAGATGCGTTGTTTTGGGACAAGGATTTTAGGGGATTAATTACTCATAAGTCATAACTTAAATGAAAAGAGGGTTAGCAAATTTTCATGGAATGATGGTTGAGCCATCGAGGTGGATGAGAGCATTGCGTGGAGAAATTGGGGTTGTGAGAGAGTAGAGCGTATCGCCCTGCCATAGTCGCGACTACTGTCATAGTCAACGACAATTGAAACTTCCAGGAAAAAAAACTTCGAATTGGGAGGGCGATCCTCTCGGTGAACTGACCGTACCCCAAACCAACATAGGTGAACGAGTAGGGCGGCAATAGAAGGTTCTTGTTAGCACAATTACCATCATATGCTAAATTACCATTCCTAAGCTTGTTTAATGGATAAATACCATTTAGGGATTATCTAAAAAGCCTTTAGTTTAACACATCTTGGAAACTTTATTATCTTCATTTGTCTCGTCATCTGCCTATTTGGAGAGGAAGCTATTGTGGTGATTGATAAGATGGACTAGACTTGCAATGCCTTTGCAAATGCTTAAATCGCGGGACCTTGAGTTTAGTGTTGGTTCTACTACATCTTGGATTTCTACCTTAGGAATCCCTTATGTGCTTATTGTGTCAAATGTTCAAGGACTTGGCTTCATGCCTTCTAGAACTGTATCATCCTTAGCAATGGTCATTGATGAAGTTTTCATGATGATGGTTGTTAGAAAGGAACAATTGTATCATGAAATCCTCCTAAGAATCTCGGATCGCTTATTCATGATTGCCATGCATGATAGACATGGTCTTTTTGGGACATGCGACTTAGATTCTTCATCAGGTACTTAGATGTCATCTATTTCAGGAGGGAAAACCCCTAGGTGGTATTATTTTGCCAACTGGTTGAGAGTCGAAATCAAAGATGCATTCTTTAGTGAAAACAGAGTAGAGTTGCTAAGATTTGAGGAATAAGAAGAAAGGAATGGAGAGAGAGAGAGAGAGAGAGAGAGAGAGAGAGAGAGAGAGAGAAGAGAGAGAGAGAGAGAGAGAGTATGTTCTTGTGTTGTTAGGGCAACTAACCCCACGCAACCTTTTATTATAATATCAGAGCTACAATAAGGTGCTCCATGGGAGCACCAAACATTGTGAATATGCACATACACAAAAGGATATATAAACGAATAGATAAAAGTCACATCATCCCCATGACTCTCTATACTCCCCCTCAAGTTGGAGCATAGGTGTTGATTATGCCCAACTTGTCAACGATACGAAGAAGAGCATCCCTACTAAGAGATCTGGTAAGAACACCGACCAGCTGATCTCCAGAGTGAACGAAAGTAGTAGTTTCCTTCGTAGCAACTTCTTCCCAAATGAAATGATAGTCAATCTCAATGTGTTTCATTGGATTGCTAGCAATATGAATGGCAGCTTGATCGTTTCAATGCAAAGGAATGAGAGTCGAAGGAGGATAATCGAGTTCTTGTAATAGGATTTGAAGCCAAATAAGCTCACATGTCGCATGGGCCAATGCCTGATACTCAACCTCGACAGACGAACGCGCCACCACGGATTATTTCTTGCTCTTCCAAGTGATAAGGTTGCCGCCTACGAACATATGGTATCTGGACGTAGACCGTCGATCATGAGCACTCCTAGCACAGTCGACATCATGGTAATTAGACAGATGAAAATGGTCGCGTTGTTTAAATAGCAACCCTTTGCCTGGGGAGGACTTTAGATACCGGAGGATACGATATACTGCAGTCAGATGTGTGGTCCAAGGATAATGCATGAATTGACTAACAACCCACATAACATATGAAAGATTCGGCCGAGTAACAGTGAGATAGATGAGTTTGCCGACCAACCGCTTATACATCCTAGGATCAAAGAAGAGCTCACCATCATCAGGACTAATTTTGTAAGTCGGTTCCATAAGTGTGGTAGTGGGCTTACATCCTAGCATCCCAGTCTGGGAGAAAAGATCGAGGGTATATTTCCTTTGAGAGCACAAATTTAGATTTAGATCCCACAACTTCAGTGCTGAGAAAATACTGAAGAGTCCCTAGATCTTTGATCTCAAATCGAGTCTTGAGAACAAAATTAATTTGCATCATTCCATCAGTATCATCGCCGAACAATGATCTTAGTAGGCCAATGACAGATGAATAGGGAGTGATTAGTTTGACTGCGAATAAATCCAAAATTCAGGAGAGCACTACTGGATTTATCAAACCAAGCACATGGAGACTCCGTAAGGCTGTAAATAGACTTCTTCAGGCGACACGCAAGGCGTTTGTTAGAGGCCATATAGAGCTTGTGGGCCGATCCATATAAACCTCTTTGGCGAGATTACCATGCAAGAAATCATTCTTCACATCGAGTTGAAACATGGGCCAAGATAAATTTACTGCCAAGGAGATAACCACACGAACATAGTTGAGCTTGGCCATTGGAGAGAATGTCTCAAAGTAGTCTATCTCATATGTCTGAGTATAACCATTTGCAACTAGCTGTGCCTTATACCGGTCAATAAAATCATAAAAAACGGTACTTGAGGGTATAAACCCACCGACAACCATCTGTCTGCTTGCCTTCAAGTAAGGGAACTAGCTCCCAAGTATTGTTCTTTTCCAATTCCTGCATTTCATCAATCATAGCCTTAGTCTAGTAAGGACTACTCATAGCTTCCTTCAAGTTACGCAGGGTAACCGTGGAGGATATGGAAGCTGCAAAAGACCGGAATAAAGGTGAAAGATGGTGATATGAAACAAAATTGCTAATGGGATGCTTAGTGCATGAGCGGGGAGGGTTGCACATGGCAATAGGAATATCATTAGGAGGTATAATATTTATACCTAGGCCTCCAGCAGAAGCAGATGAGATGAGGGGCGGCTGAGCAGTGGTGGACTTAGTCCGTCGATGATACACAAGAATGGGCTTTGAGACAGGACTGGGAGCATCATCAAGACGAGACGAGAAGGGTTATAGAGATAGATTGCACATTGCTCTCCCTGGCTTGAAAGAGGGGGACTTGGAAGAGGACTATGTAAAGATTTTTCTTCATTTTTTTTTGAAAGATTAAATTTTTTTTTTTTTTAAATGAAGAAAAATCTTTACATAGTCCTCTTCCAAGAGAAGTATGGAATGTCTTCAAAGAGTGTCACATTGTTAGATACATATCTCTTACCGGGCTAAGGGTCATAACATTCGTACCCCTTCTGTGATCTAGAGTAACCTAAGAAGACGCATTTTGTCGCTCGTGGACTCGACTTCTCATTGGTACCATCGAGAATTTGAACAAAACATGTACATCGAAACACTTTAGGGGTAAAGGAAAGGGTTTATCATGAGGGTGCAAAATTTCAAATGAAGATTTTTTTTAGCCAATATTCAAGATGGAATGCGATTACTTAAAAATACAATAGTAAGACATCATCCTAGAAACATTTAGGAAGACTCATGAAAGACTCATACCAAGTAATAAGGCACGTGTGACTTAAAGAAGATGATGGTTCTTTCGCTCAGCCACACCATTTTGTTGAGGTGTCTGTGGATACAAAGTGTGAGACAAAATATCATGGTACTACAAGAAAGATAGAAATGCATGCGACAGGTACTCGCCCCTGCCCCCATCGTCAGAGTGTAGAACTTTGATAGGACATTGAAATTGGGTAACCACGTCATTATAAAATATTTTAAACATATTGAACACTTCATTTTTAGACTTTAGAAGAGACACCCACATCATTTGAGTACAATCATCACTAAAGGTAACAAAATGTTTATATCTAAAAAAAGAGATAACAGGGGTCCTTTGAGTACAATCATCACTAAAGGTAAAAAAATGTTTATATCCAAAAAAAGAGATAACAGAGGTAGGACCCCAAACATCAGATTGGACTAGCTCAAATGGTTTAGGTTTTCTTTCAGATGAACTAGGATGAAAAATACTCCGATGATGTTTGGAGAACTCACAAGTTTCACAACATAGGTTTAGATGCAGAAATTGAAGGAAATAAGAGCTTTAATCTAGACAAGGACGGGTGCCCTAAGCAACAATGCCACGTAGACACTGACTCCCTATCTAAGGATAAGGCACTGGTTCCTATTACAAGAGCATCATGTAGGAAGTAAATGCCATCACGTTCATGGCCCCCACCAATCATCTGCTTCGTCTGGAGGTCCTGAAAGATGGCGAGAGGGAAATAATGTTACTAAGCAATTTAAGAATTTTCTAAGAGAACTAATAGATAATAGGTTGAGGGAAAAGCTAGGAACATGTAGAACAGATGATAAATGCAGGGAGGAAGAAAGCTTGATGGTACCAGTTCTAGATATAGGGGTTTGGTTCCCATCCGCAACAGTGACAAAATGTGACTACTTATAAGGAAGGTAAGAATGGAACAGATAAGGCTTACCAGTCATATGAGAGGTGGCTCTAGAGTCAATGATCTGGGATGAAGGAGAGGAGGACACATGAAGAGCAATACTTGATTGGGCTACAACGCCTCCAGAAATATCAGGATTATCACAATCATGGAGTCGCATAAAGGCATTATAGATCTCACGGGAGACGAGGACAGTATCACCTGAAGGAGACTTCCCTCGAGATTCTCAAAGTGAAGGCTACAAAGCTGGATCAACATCAGAAGGTACACTACTAACCAAATATGCACTTGCCTAGGATGGACGGCCCATAAGTTTCTAACACCAATCAAGAGAATAGTTTGTGCTCCCACAATGTGTACAGTTGCGAGATGGATCATGGCAGCATCCACGTCCACTTCGGCCACGGTAGCCACCACGATCAATGGCACAACCCCTGCCTTGATTGCTAAAACCAACATCACGTCCACGCTCCAGATGCTCTAAATGCAGCATTGAAAGGTCGATCACCAACAACGTATGCCGAGTTATCAGATGATAAAGAGGTTGATGTGGTTGAGGTAGCAATATGCTAGATCATAACATAAATCCCAGTCAAAGGAGGAAGATGATCCATCACAATAATCTGCTCACGAATACTTTTATATTCAGAGTTAAGGCCGGAAAGAAATGCTGCGGGTTTCTTCCCGTTGTTTACAAACAAGATCATAATCTTTCATGCACTCGGACAAAAGTGGATGATAGAGATCTAACTCATCCCACATACTTCGAAGGGCCGAAATGTACTCCTTTAAAGATCGGGAATCTTGTTGGAACCTGCCGATATCTGAAATCAACTCGAAAACTCTTGATAAATTCCTTGCTTCTAAATACATGTCATGCAGTGTATCCCATATATATATATATATATATATATATATATATATATATATATATTTGTAGAAAATAGAAATATAACGGAGTTACTGACAGACGGATCCATACTGTTAAGTAACCAAGCCATGACTTGGTAATTCTCCTTGGTCTGAGTTTTGTAATGCCCATTTGTAAGTAATTCGATCACTTCCTCCTAAAAAATAATTTCACAGACTGAGCCCATTGGCAATAATTATTACCATCTAACTTGAATGTTGTAATCAACAAGGGGTGTGATTCCAAAGCCCCCGCACCAGATCCGGAAGGTGTTGTCATCCATATGCTCCACAAACACTTATGAAGGTGCTCAAGAGAGAAGGACAGTCACCCGACTAAACGGGACATATTCCCACACAACAAAGGATCCAAACAAAGGGCTACGGGTCCAGGATGGAGAGAAAACTCGAGATCTAGTAGGGAACTTTACAAAGAAGCTTGCACAGACAACACCCTGCCATAAAATGATGAGGGAGCACCTTAGGAATACACTAGCTCTTGTGGTGTATGTCTAGGGTCCCCGGGGGGCCAAAAACGGTGGAGCCGCACCACTATAAGGCTAAAAAAACACCAAAAACACTCCCTTTGGTCAGAAAAACTGCAAATGATGCCCTCATATGGTAAAATCGATGCTCCCTAGGATGAAATCACTAAAAAAATCCTTACAATTTGGAAGAAATCGCAGAAAAACGACGATTTGTGATTTTTCCGCCGAACTCGAAAAACTACCCAAACATGCCTAAAATCAGCCCAAAAAATCCTACAAAATTCACCATAATTCCTCTAAAATCATTCTGCATCAGATCATGTTCTTCCCGATGCAAAACTGTCCATGTGGTGTGTACACTTGCTGACATCAACAGTACGGTTGCTGATGTCAGTAAGCTCCTGCATCTTCAATCAACTTGAGTGTCCCTGGGCTCTGATAACAAGAAGAGTTGCTAAGATTTGAGGAAAAAGGGGAGAGAGAGAGAGAGAGAGAGAGAGAGAGAGAGAGAGAGAGAGAGAGAGAGAGAGAGAGTACGTTATTATAATATCCCAGCTACAAGGTGCTCCACAAGAGCGCCAAACACTGAATATGCACATACACAAAAGGACATATAAAAGGCCAGAGAAGGTCACATCATCCTTGTGACTCTCTATAAACAAGATAGTCCCTAGTTCTTTGGGTCCTGTTTAAGGTTGAATATGATGCTTGCATGGTTAATCTCTTGCCACAATAGCCTTGATTCGGTCCAAAGGTTTTCAGAGCTGAGGTGACAATAGTGATATGCAAATCCACGGGAATGTTTGTTGCCTAGGTGGCATATGTACAATGGTTCTAACATGTCACAATGCATTGGCTCCTGAAAAATGTTGATGGTTCAAGTAGGCCCATGCTTGAATTTGAAAACAAGGATAAACGTAATGTAGGTGATATAAATGGGTTGTAACCCATTATATCATGAGAAATTGAGGCATGTATCCATGCACTCTAATGTGTCTTAATGTTGTCGTGCCTAAATAAAATTGATGTGTCAAGCTGGTTCTCATCTTGAATGTGAAAACAAGGACGACTATAATGTAGTTGATGTAAATGGGTTTGTAAATGGGTTGAGGGCCATTTTCTGAGGAGAAATTGATGTTGAGGTTAAAAAAAAAAGGTGGAGAGATCGCAACACGTGATTTGGGGAATGTGGGGAACCAAGTCGCAAACTCTTATAATTTAGAGGATGTGGGGTTGTTTGATTCTAAATCGGATTTGTTCAAGGTATAAATCGTTTTTATGGATATTTTCCCCCTTGGGTGAGGAAGTTGGTTGGAAGAGGAAGTTGGACATTGAGGGAGGTGTCTCTGCACCTTATCTTTGTTATGTTTAGAATTTTAAGGATTGCAGGGAGATTTCATCTAAGGCTACAATGGACGTCACGTCTCTTAGGACTATTACTTGGGATGTTGTAACAACTTGAGGAGATTTTGGGGGCCACCTGTGTATAAAGCCCATACATTGCTTTAAAAAATTGAAGAGTTGGTGTTGAATTTATGGTTGACCATTTTGATGATAAGTAGAAGCATGTCTTTCGACAGCCAATAAATGGTAATGTCTACATTTGCAGTTCTATATGGAGATAATACTAGGAAGCAAAGCACATGGGATAAAGCCAATGTTTTGAATAGCGCTTATAGCGTACAGTACGTAGCATACCGTGGCTACAATGCTACATAGTGTATTCAAAGAGTGTAAATCCCTTGTAGAGTACGCTTCAGGGGTCATGGTGTACACTACAATTTCGTAATGTGTAGCCTATGAAGTGTATGCTACAATGTCTTCTTCTTCTTCTACTTCTTTTTTCTTCTTCTTCTTTTTTTTTTTTTTTTCTTTTATTTTTTAAAAGTTTTCTTTAAACTATGAGTTTTTCATGTAAAATGGTGGTGACCCATTCTTATTAAATAATGTAGAACTCACAGTTTATAAATAACTTAAAAGTTAACTGTAAGTATTTTTTCATGTAAAATGGTGGTGACCTATTTGTATTAAATGGTGTAAAACTCATAATTTATAAATAACTTAAAAGTTAAGTTAAAAACTAAAGGCTTTTGAAAGTAGTGTAGTGTAAGTAGCGTAGCATAGCTACACTAGACTTCTATTTTTTATTTTTTATTTTTTAAAGAAAATTATGATAAATAGTAAGAAGAAAGGTCCCCCCCCCCAAAAAAAAAAAAAAATAAATAAAAAAAATAAATAAATAACAAAAAAAAAAAAAAAGCAATTCCGATCACCCAATATTTTCTCTCTTCCTTCGACCTTGAATTTATGGTTTGTTATTGTTCATTACTAAAAAACTGATCCATAGGACCCCTGGCTCTTTTTGTTGGTTGGTAACCAGAAGATCTACCTACAAACAAACACATCATTACTCACGCCAACATTACCACTATCAAAACCGGAAAAAAAAATATGTCGATCCCCCTTCCCAATATCTCGAAACACCTCATTTCTTTTACCTTTTCCATCATGATAGTCTTCAAACGCTTTCTACACTCCTTGGCTTCTTCCATAACTTTTGGACATGACTTTATCCCATTATGGGTTCCTTATCAAGTGATGCTCTAGGTGAGTTACGCCTCTTGTACACCTTTGACCTCAAAATTTAATGAATAGATAATTTTTATGACTTTGTCTAAGTGGATTATCGGCCACATTTCCAAGAAAAATCTCTCTCGTCCTTCAAACATCTTCTCTTCTTCACAAAAAAAAAAAAAAAAAAAATAAAAAAAAAAAAATCAGAAGTCTTAAACTCACAAATCAGTAAATCACAATAAATTACAAATAACATACCAACATTAAATATTTAACTATAGAAATAATGGACAACCACAAGTAAAGAAAACAGGACCACAAGGACATGGACTACACCATGTGGACATTACACCATAGGGTAACACTAAAAACCAACATTGTAGAGTGATGGCCCACATGATGGACTAGATAGGTTAAATTCATACCATACACACCACAATGGGCCCCACATGGGAAACGCTATAGAAAACAATGCACCACCACCCATGTGGGCCATGCACACATTGCAACAGGTCCTTAAAACAAAAGAAGAAGAAGAAGAAGAAAAGAAAATAAAATGGAGAGCAACCCCTATCCCATAACATTACATAGGAACCGACATACTAAAACGAAAAAAAAAAATTTTAAAAAAAACAAGTGAAAAAATCCCAAAAGAAATAATAAATCTTCATTCGAAATGAAAATGAATTCATTCACAAATATTAAGGGGTTATAACATACCTCTATCCAACTTGAGAAGATATTCAATCAACAAAGAAAAAGGATTTTTGAACTTCGTAGCTGCACGCAATGTTCGAAATATCGGTATCGTGTTACGTATCGCATCCTTGGGATACAAATATTTATTGGTTATCGCACGGGATATATCGTTTGTATTGAGTAATTTATCGCACTTTTTGGGAAACATGAGGAAACATTAGGAAAGTGGTTGAATTTTTCAATGAAATTTCAGGGCTTGTTAAAAAATACCTTAATACACACTTTTAAATCATAAAATCTTAAAACAAAAGTGCACATAATAGGTCTCCTTTGAATGGGTCCTAAGCTATGCGCTATTTGACTGAACTAATGCAACTTTATTCAAAATTGAATGCATAATATTTAGAGTGTATGTGATGATCATTTCATCAAACATTCCTAAATAATTCGAAATTAGTGTTAATTGATAGCTGGTTGAAGGGAAAATTTTTTAAAAATATTTTACTAATATTTTATTAATTTTTAATTAAAAATGATTTTTATTTTTCGAAATTGACTAGTACTTAACAAATCAATAGATTGGCCCTCATACATGCTTGATTTCATGTTTGGAGTGCAACATTGCAAGCAATTTAGGAAAAATTGGAGAAATTTTGAATATTTCTTAAATCAGACCACCTGCACACAAATTTTGAAATTAGAGTGTATTTGATTATCATTTCATCAAATACTTGTAAACACTTCAAAATTAGTCTCAATTGACAGCCGCTTGAAGGAAATTTTTTAAAAAAACATGGAGAACATGAAGAACCAATGTATATCGAAATGAAAGCTCCAACTCCGTGATTTTTCATCCAAAACATGAAGAACCAATGGATTTATAACCATTTAACATACTTTCAACAAAAAACAAAAAAGGGATTGTAAATTGAAAATGCTCACCGGATTGAACAAGTGGGACATCGGCACTACTGGTGCGTTTTGTATCGCACAAGTGGGATTTGAGATATATCATGGGATATATCGGCCGATATTGTAGATATTTAAAACATTGGCCACACAGATGTGAAAATGAGGAAATTTGATTTTCTTCTTCGTTTGTGCTCCAATGATCTTGAAAATATAGCAAATGGAGTCAATTGATAAGCCAAAATCTCCCCTTTAATGGCTTTGTATATCGATGGGAAGAGAGAAATTTGGGATGAAGGGGTGCTTGTGTCGACTTTGGGCTTCGAAAGAGGGGTTTTCGAAAGCCTTTAGATTTTAACTTCACTTTTAAGTTGTTTTTAAATGTGAGTTTTGCACCATTTAATAAGAATGGTTCACCACCGTTTTACATGGAAAATAAAACTTACAGTCAACTTTTAAGTTATTTTTAAACTATGAATTCTACAACATTTAATAAAAATGGGTCACCACCATTTTACATGAAAAAAACTTACAGTTTTAAGACGAAGAAAAAAGTATATGCTATGACCCATGTAGCGTACACTCTAAGGGATTTACGTTGTTTGCATACGCTATGTAGAGTTGTAGCTAGCTATGGGCACTATTCAAAACACTAATCCATGTTAAGCAAATATGAAGCTTTTTGGAAGCAAAAAGTCTATGATGACACAGAGGAAGGCAATTAGAGCTGGGCATCGAGTTAAGTCGGATCGAGTTAGGGCTGACCCGACTCGATCCGGTTTTGAAAAAAACCTGACCCGAACTCGATCCGACTAGGTACTGAGTCCAGCATGCTTGACTCGATCCGAGTCCGGGTCTGGGCTGGGCTGATCAAAACCGAGTCTGACCCGGTTAAAAATACCGAGTTAGATCGAGTTGGCACCGAGTCGGATCGGGTCATTGGGCTGAGTTATAAAAATTAGCCAGGTCTCAAAAATACGTGTCTTGGTCCAAAATTTGTTCCCATATGATTAAAAGACTCGGTGACTCTCTGACCCGACTCGTTCAATCTTGAGTTGAGTCAAGACTCACCCACGCCTGGATTTAATCGAATCAGGTGACTAATGGTGTTGAACCCGATTGGGTCCTACTAAGTCAGAGTTGACTCAGATTAGTTGAGTCTAGGTGCCGGATTGCGTTTGGGACCTACGGAAAAACAACCAGTAGCAACCCAACCTAGACCCAGAGGTGATTTTAAATGTTTGTGGTTGGATCATCCACCTGACCCCACCCATGTCCCTCTTTCATTGGCACCCAAAGACACCCTGGTAGCATTGAAAACATGCCCGACTCGGCCTAACATGGACGAGTCGCCCCTTAACTCGGCTGTGTCTGACTCATCTAAGGACTTGACAAGGTAAATCGAGTTTGCCGAGTCTTCAATCATCCTCTTAACATTTAGTAAAAAAAAAACAAATCCAGACGCACCTGATCGAGTGATTGCTGGCTGCCGCCTGCCGGAGAGAGAGAGAGAGAGAGAGAGAGAGAGAGAGAGAGAGAGAGAGAGAGAGAGAGGAGGAGGAGGAGGAGGAGGAGGAGGAGGCCGGATGGTTGCTTTCGCCTGCCAGACGAGACGGCCGATGGGTGCCGGACGGAAAGGGTTGGGTTTTTTCGGATCGGGGCGTGCGGCGGGTAAGGTAGAGGAATTAGGTTACACACACACACCCTACCCAACAGCCCGAGTTGAGTCTGACGGATCGAGTTACTAGGTAACTCAAACCCGACTCGGTTAGGTTTCGGATCGGGATAGGGCTACTCGATCCAAACCCGACTCTGCCATTTGGTTCAGGTCGAGTCGGATCGGACTGAGTTGGACGAGTCGGATCCACCAAGTCAAGTCGCCCCCTACCCAGCTCTAAAGGCAATGAAAGAACAAGTTCTTTTCAAAAATCTGCAAATGGCAAATGTAGATTGAACCACATAACTTATGCATCAGTAATTCACTTGTCGAAGACCATAATCAAATTAGGGAAGTGATAGTTGAGTTAAATTCCAAATTATATGTGAAAGAGGAAATCTAATAGACCATTGGGTGCTTTATCATTCAAGTTGTTGCCAAATGTCATTACGAAATGACTTGAAGACCAACTTGACTAAGAGAAGACTAAAAGAGTGGTTTATGAGATGGACAATGTCAAAGCAATGGGGGGCAGACGACTTCTTAATGGCTTCTTTTTTCAATATTTATGTGATATCACTTTAGTAAATGGATGAATTAACAAGGCATTTATTTTCCAGCTCCGAGAGCAGTCTTCAATCTGTCTCGACCTCTATGACCCCGATTATAGTAGATTTGAGAAGGGTCATTCTCTCTTCTAAGCTTCCCAATCTATGATAATACTATCCCTTGTAATATTCCTCTTGGCCTTTTCGTATTTTCTTGTGTTGGCTATTTAACAAGGCATCTTCTTAACCACCATCTAGAGAAGGAAAGAGTGGCGGAGGAATGTTTTTGTTGTTTTGCCTAGAGGACCTTCCCTCGATAAGTTTACCCTTTGGATTTAGCTAAAACCCTATCCAAAATGTCTTTGAAAGCTTTTTGTGAGGAACCCAATGGGATTCTTTTGTTGTTTCTAGATCTTTTTAACATCTCCACCCCTATAGGTCTTCCCCGAATCTCCACCACATTGAGACATTCAATGACATTTCTCGTATCATCTATTGAGCTGTACCACACAAAGTCTATACCCTCATCGACGATTTTGATTTGTCTTTTGGGAGGAAGATTCCCATAACCGTACCAACTCTCCCAAGACTTGATTTCTACTGTATTCAATGAATATGGGATGTTGGAGGTGAAAGGTGTAGTGGTCTCTGCCTGATCTTTTCTTCTCACATCTGTCCAACCTCATTCCTTCATTGGAGATTATAGCGAATAGGTTTGCTAATAGCCTTCCAGATCGCGAATGACCCACAAACAAGATCACGATGTCTGGATCGAAATACATATGGTCATCAATTTGGGTAATAATGGTTTGAAGTGGCGAGGTTTTGAGATAAGTCCCTTTTGGGCATTGGGAAGGTAAGACATCCAGATTGAGGATTGTATGCTTATGCAAAGCTTTTCCAAAAACGCACTCGCTATTAGTAGGTATCTGTGGGAGCTTGGATTTTAGGTGGAACGTGTTATGTGAAGTTGATCTGTTAGAGAATCTCCTGAAGTTGTTAGATGGGGTTTACATTTGTAGTGATGAGATTAACACACACTGTTTCTCTTTCTTACAAAGGTTTCCTCAGGGTTCTATGTTCTTTTGTTTCGTCCAACCCTCATGGAAGTGGGGCTGCTCCCATCCTGGAATGGAAGCCTTCTCCTGGACCATTGTGGCTAATGAGAATCTCACCTTACCATTTGCAAAGGAGGAATTTGTCACTTGCAAGTAAGTGTGTGTATTGCACTCAAGCCTGCAAGGATGCGGAATTGTTGGTATTTCTCTTTATGTGAGTTGGCTGAGGAAATTTGGGAGTTCTCTCTCTGGTTGTTTGGTGTTTCATGGGGGTTCCCTCTTTTGGTTCACAAGGTGGTCTTGTCCTTTCAAACCAAGAGGAAGAGTGCTGTTGTGGGGTAAGAAAGAATGGGATAGAATCTTCTATGGCATTTAACTATTACAATCTCTAAGACTTTGAGAGGACGGAATTCCTTCTTTTATAAGTCTGGGGTTAGTGTTCAAGGAGTTCAATGTCAGTGGGCAACCTTGATATGTTGCGACATTGCTAAATGTTAATGCAACAGTATGAATTTCAAGAAGTGTGAGCAGACTTTGCCCATGATTGGTGGAAATTGAATCTTTAGGTGGGGCTCCATGCAAGTGCCTGATAAGTTCAGTATTGGTGGTGTGAGTCAAGTCCACGGAGGTTCTCATCCTAGCTTTGCGAAGTTAATAGCGAAGAAAGCAGGAATGACACTGCTCATCAAACCTTTTGGTGGTTGTCCTCTTTTTGTAGAAGCAACCTAGAGGAAATGCAGTAGCTTGGGTCTCTAGTAAGTCGACATCTGTATGGAAAGCGTGCTTTTAACGGATTAAAGAGACAGTTCCATATATTAGTTGCACTGAGTGTGAAATGAAGGGGCAACAAATTTAAGCACCAATGTGGGGAAGCAACTCTTTCAAAATGTAAACAGGTATAAATAGGTTAGCAGTGGGAGCAAGAGTGAGAATCCGAAGCTGGAGTGGCACCTTAGTTTTAAGGATCTTGCAACTAAGGACTTCCATCCCTGCAGGTTGTTTTTAAGAATGGAGAAACTGTCACAGACATGCTAGAGAGAGGTCTCTCACTCATGCTTGGTACATGAGTATGATTGTGAATCCTGCTCTCCTCAAGTGCCACTGGCATGTGAGATCTAGACCCTCTATTTGGTGGGCCCCACCCTCTACGTGCCACGGCCCTAAAAACTTGACGGTCTGTTCACAAGTTGGCCAACACATGCATGTTAGATGTGGACCATCTGTCATTCTTCTAACTTCCATTTCTTTCGTTGTGTGTGTGGCTCATCTGATTCACAGACTGGCCTCTTTTTTTGGTCCATGGCGCCGTGGAATGTGGGGCCCACCAGATGAGCAATCAAGAACTCGCACATGGACAACATTGGCACATGCTGGAGTGCAAGCAGGATTCGATATCCTTTTAGTTTTTATGTTTTGACGTTCATTGGCCAGCTGCTGATTCTATCTCATTTTATCACTTCACACAACCGTGGCCAATCCGAGCTGCAAGCCATATATGCTCTTGGATTTGGATTTTCCTATGGACTTTCTGAAGAACCAAAATTCTAATGCTTGTTTGAATTTTCATCATGTAGTTACGATTGAATCGACTGGAGCATTGCCTCCAGAAGTGCTGTTCACGGAAGCTGTGAAAATATTGGAAGAGAAGTGCGAGCGCATCATTACGGAACTTTCATGAGGGTTTCAGTTTACGGGAAATGGATGAAAAGATCCGAGGAGACGGCTTGAGTAAAAAAGATCAGTTTTGTAACTATAATCTATTTCCATAGATTTTTCTAATATGCAGAAAATGAATTTTGTTTTTTGCTTTGTGAACAGAAAATCGAAAAAAAATCCTATTTTCATTAACATGGCTGTATCTAACTCTTTTAATTTATTTTAAGTTTTTTATGCAACCAGAAATGATATAATAGCCTATGTAAAACCAGGGCCTTCCCTGTCTATGTGGTTGCATTTGGACTCATTGGCGTCCATCACCTATTTCAACGGTTAATATATAAAAATCACAGCGATCAGATGGTCCTAAGCATTGGTGAGTTAGACCTATCTTGTATGAACGATCTTGTCCATCCATTTTTGCATGACTCTGGCTGGATGGCTTGGATAATCTGATCACTATGAATTTTTAAATGCAGCCTGAGCTGGTCCGGCCAGATGAATGATATGGATTGCCCACGTCCAAGTGCAACTAGGTAGGTGCATGGAATGGTTTCAATACACTTAGTCCTTGAGATCATGTCTTTTATGTATATGATGGGTAGAATGTGTAGATGTCTATGTTTTGATTAAAATATAAGGCTTCAGTATCCTGGACAGTTGTGCAGAAATCATGAAGAGGGTGTTATTCCATGCAAAATCATTAACTGGGTGGAGCTTTGTGAGGATATCACAACCGTGCATCAGGTGGGCATGACCAGACTTGAAAATCAGGCTGATCAGCGTGCTGGGTGGGTGAGCCTGATTGGAGGGCCAGCTGGATTTTTGGGCCAAGGTTATACATGGTTGGACGTACCTGATGCACGGTGGAGAGGTGAGTGGACGTAGCAATATAGCTCTCTTTTGACTTTTGGACTGCCAAGAATGATATGATGTTTTAGGCCCGTTGAAGAATTATGCTGCAGCATCAAGGCTCCCTGCAACTGGGATCCAGATCGTTGATCTGATGGATCGCTCCATGGATGTATCATACCCAAATAATAATAAAAAACGAAAGGATATCGATCAACGGTCAGGGCCATTGACCTTTAGGCTCTACTGGTATGAATAAAGGCCAGAGGATACGTTGAATTTCCTCAGGCTAAGAAATAAATAGCTGCTCTACAGGGTTGCTGGTTTTGGGAATGATTACATGCGTTTGAACCAACGGTGATTACCATGCTTTCGAGCTGTGGGCCCACCCCTGATGTTTAGAATTCAAACCGTTCATCCGATGTGACTCACGGGCAGCATACATCCGAAGAATCACCCTTCGAGAATAAATAAATACTCGGGTGAGGGCACCAAATCTATAAACCTGTCGTGGACTGCCTAAAATTTGGAATGTTTTATGTTGTTCCTTAATCCTGGTGGGGCGCATCTGATGAATAGGGTTGTCATATACGGCATGGCATACCCTACATTCTACCTGGAACCTTCAATGGTGGGTATCCACTCACCAGTGTTTCCCACTGTTCCTTTGGTGTGGCCTCCCCTAAGTTGTGGATTAGGCTGGAATTTTGGATCTAGGCCTAACATTGGTAGGCACATCTAATGGACGGATTGGATGGCAGTCGAATATAATGCTGGCCCAACATAGTTTGTGAACTACCATGCGTTGGCCCATTAGCTAGCCATCGCTGTGGTCATGATCAGATGGTTGTGAGTAGGGGCCTCACCATCTGCTTGGATGTGTGGTGCAGATTTGATGGGCCAGGCATCATGATGATGAACACATGCTGTGTGATTATCCTTTCAGCGAAATGACACTGCCCCATCCAAGCCGTTGATTGTTTGTTGAACATGGTGATAGATCCAGGGCGGTCGTTTGGTGAGCCACGCCTTGGATGAATCATGCCTTCAAAATCTCACCGTTGGAAGTTTTATCTCTCTGATCTATCACCCATTTTGCAAGATCAGGAAAAAGATCAAAAGCAACGGTCTAGATATGACCCCATGAGTAGAATCGGTAGAAACATAAGTTAGCGGCTTTGCCTTGACCGTGGGCTTCACCTTGATGTATGTCTTGTATATCCACACCTTCCATCAGTTTTTCCAGTTCATTTTAAGGCATGGTCCGAAAAAATGATGAAGTTCCAAATCTCAAGTGGAACTCAACACAGGAAATAGTGGTCATTGAACGCCCACCATTAAAAACTTCCCAAGGCCCACTAATGTTTATTTCCATCCAACCTGTTGATTTGGTCACACGAACCTGGATGAAGGGAAAACACAAATATCAGCTTGATCCAAAACTTTTGTAGCCCCCAAGAAGTTTTTAATGGCAGGTATTCAATCCTTACTGTGGTCCACTTGAGATTTGGATCTGCTTCATTTTTTGGACCATGCCCTAAAATAAGTTGGAAAAACTGATGGACGGAGTGGATATACAACACATGCATAAAAGTGGGCCCCACTGTCAGGTAAACACCCCCTAACGTGCTACCTGAGTAACACTCAAATGGGATTTACCTTTTACCAAAGGTAACAGAATTTTGTCCATCCATATGCTGGGCCCCACTGTGCAATACTACAATGGAGATGAACCTTTCTGCAACTCAGTGATTGGTGAATCATGACGGTTTGATTAATGGTCCATTCACATCGGACGAGGAATTCTACCTCGGCCATACGTTTTTAGGTGCCAAATGTAAAGTACTCCACACGTGCTGGTGTGGTGCACATGTGAAAGTTCCGGTGCGTTCGTGAATTTGGGTTTTAGGTGAATGTGTCCTATCTTGAAAATCAGGACGGCACACCCCATCAGGTGGGCCTTGCATGTGTTTTGAAGATGAATATTGGCCATCAGAACCTTCACTTTCAATTTTCTATGTATGTGGTTGATGTGATTGTTGAAGCAGCTGGATTTTTGAGTCAAGGAACATTCACTCTGGGGCCCACACAATGAATGTCTCTGATCATCTACATGCGTGCCATGTTGGCATGCCCGGCACCCGTGTTTTGTCCATGTAGATGCACAACTGCTGGTAGGCATTCATCACGAGCCCTGAAGTCAATAAAGAAAGATTGAGGGACGAAAACTTTTCAGGCATTGCATCATGCACGCTTGCACGAGTAATGAGTAGATGGCCCATAGCAGGTTAGCTCTCACGTGCCAATATGGCATGTGTGCAGAATTTCGACCCTTGCACAAAAATAGGCCGGTCTACTCTCTGACTGACAGCACAAGTATATTGAATCATACCATCTACGGATCCATCATTTTCATACGAGGGAATGCGTCTGGTGAGTGGACCACCCGATTTTTGCAGTAGGAGATCTTATGTGGGGCCTACATTTTGCATGTTATGTCCTTCAAGAGCGGCACTGTGGTACTTGGCCTGAAATCTGACACTTCCACTATCAAGTGGGTCAGAACACATGTGAAAAGAAATTGACGGTTACAAAAATACTACCCAATGGGCTAATTCAATGTGTTATGAGTCACTGACTTGATGTCTAGGCCGGCCTTATTTTAAGAACAGGACAGATGAACTTGGAGAGCCTTCGTATTATACAGGTTTTACAGATAAATAGTATTATTATATATAGCTAAAGTATTGTATATTTATATATCTTTCTATCATTGAAATATGCAATTGCTCCCAGACAACCCATTATATCTTACCTACAAATATTCATAATACTTTCAATGACAAAGCCTAAGGCTGGGAACGAAAAGGACCATAGTGTATAACCAATGGACAGGATGAGTTCGCTTCTAACACGAATGCTAGAAATTTGTTGTATTAGCTGTTATAGGTGATGAGTGCACTTCCCTTTTAAAGTAAACTGTCTTAAAACCCAAGATCTCAACATTTAAGTGAAGAGCACCTTCCATTGATCAGTTGATAATTTGATTTTAATCTCTCTCTTTTTTTTCTTTTTTTTTCCTTAAAGTCAAGAAAAATCTTTATTACCAAGTAAGTGGCAAAAAGCCTAATTACAACCCACAAAATAAAAACAGTTAGAAAGGCGCAAAGGCAGCCTATATTGGACCTGCTCAAGGACAAAAAAAAAAGGACTAAGAGAAAGACAAGAAAAGATAAAGATAAATAGAGTAAGCATCAAAGAAGTTGCACCAAATCGAGCAAAAAAAGACTCGAGTTGTACCAAACATATAGAAATCATTGCTTAGGAGACTGAAGGGAATAGTATCCACCATATTGAGCAGCTTGGTAGCTTCACCCATCCGACGAACCAGTGCGACTTGAAAGTAATGAAAACTCATAGAACTTGGATGAACTTACATATTCTATCTTGCATTATGTATTTCGATGGAGCGGAAGACGACTCGTTATTAGCTAAAATGTGACTGACAAAGTTGGTGTCAAGCTGAATTTGCATGCTTTATTGCCTCTATAATCAGATGGAGGTGCATCTAACTTTTGTGGTGCCCACCCAAATAATTATATAGCCAGTTTTTTCTAAATTGAACAAAATTATGGGTGGTATGCTTTAAATAAATAAAATTAAAAAAAAAAAAAAAAAAAAAAAAAAAACAGATGAAGAGCCAAAATCTGAATCCCAGCTTCTAAATCAGAGGTATGGGCTGCATCCTACCAAACAGAACATTCCTATTTGGTACCCATCCTATCATGGCCACCATATACCTATAAACAAGATCGCTAAAAGCAGCCTCGATGGATATGGAAAGCTTAGACTAATCAAATTGTTGCCAAGAAGATGTTATGTTCTTCAAGGAAACTAGCGAAAGATTGATCCTTATAACAGTACATTGCTATTAATCTTACACGTGACAATAATATTAAACATGGGTATTCTGCTTCCACATTTCTTTTCTTAAGATTCTGTGATTTCTTTCACACCAAACATGCCAAATGGTAGCAGCAAAGCTAATAATGATCATCTTTCCAACAAAGGAATTTTCGGGCACTCGTTGGATAGTATATATTTTCAAGGGACTCAGCTGAGGAATTACTTGCGGGCCGATTGAGATTCAGCATAGCAAGGATATGGGTCTAGCCACGTGATAAAAAAAGTGACATCCAACCGGTTCAGCTTTGTAGTACAGCATGCAAGTAGGAACTAACTGCATGCTGATAATAATAAGTCTTATCTTTATTTTTCATTCTGTTTTGAATGGCAAGGTTGCTTACGCACGATGCAGCTACTCGAAGGGGGCGTTTGGATCATAAGTTACTTAAAACAAGTTACGTACTTGTGTATCAAGTAGCTTATCTTGGTTTCTACTTATTAAGATGGAGTGATTAAGTACCTTTAAGTAAAAAAAGTTACTTATAATTGATCCTAAAGTACCAAACTTATCTCAAATAAATTACTAATCTACCATTGTAAGTAGAATAAGCAACTTGATGGTATCCAAATGGGCCCTAAATATGGCAACTCCAACTAAATGCAAGTGATGGAGAGAAGTTTTTGTGAGATACATTTCTCCAAAGGAGAAGGATATGACATCGTGGTTTTCTCTACAAAGTTTCATCTTCAACTTTGAGCCCAGTGAGAATGAGATATAGGTCTCTTAACTATATATGAGAAATACTCAATACAACTAGTTAGGCATTTCAAATTCGTCCACCTAATTGTGCATATTAAATCAGAAAAAAAGTGCAAGCATAATACTCATGAGAAATTATGTAACATCATGTTCTATTTAAATATGATAGGAACACGTGTTAAAGATTCAGCCCGTTCATCAAATACAACCCACTAATTAGATGTAATCTACCAAAAATTATTAAATAAAACTCATCACTAGAACTACACATTCAAATTGAATATGGACTGTTGGAATGCATTTTTTTTTTTTTTGACACACACCCTCACACCCACACACACACCACAATGGTACTCCAACCCATTACCTTGGTGTTGAAACTCTTGTGAGTTTACCATTAAGTAGCTTACTTTTCTCTTAAAAACTGTTATTATAGATGAGAGAAAATGAAATTATTTTTTGGTCCATTAATTGCATGCTTACAAAGTACCCTACCTGATTAGCAGACTGGTCTCTTATACATGTGGTGCATCGCTTAAATCTATCTCATTAACCAGACCCGAATCCCCTTCCTCCTGTCTTGTTTGAAAACAAGCGTCCTCTCTCTCGTATCTTCTCCCACCTAAAAAAGACTTTGGCAATGGATTTGAATGTCTCTCTCATCCGAATTTAAATGTCCCTCTCATCCTTTTGCCCTACTAGCCAATTCATGAGTCTTAAAGAAACAAAAAGAAAGAGGAAGAAAGGAAGTAAAAGATAAGTTTTATTTTGGCATTAGTAGCTAATTAGGTTTTTCCTTCTTTTTTTTTTTTTTTTTTTCATTTATCCCTATTTTTGGAAGATTTAATGTAGTGCCTTTTTAGGTAAGTTAGACCCTTCAAATGGTCAACCCAGAAGTCCAAAGTGCTCATTTGATGGGGCCACCTTGTGAGCCTTTTCGGGCAATCTGGTCTGCTCAAAGGACGGTCCCAGAATCCCAAAGGGTTGATTTTAGGAGTCACACATATGGACTTGAGAAAAACTTTGATCATATCACTATTAGATTGGTGGAGATTTATTGGATGGTTAAAAATGGAAATATCCAATGGTCCTATTTAGTCCTAAGGGTGCACCCCTAGGCGATGAACGGGTCAAATCTTTGACACGGTCATTCACAACTAGATGGAAATTTCATTTTGAGGACTCTTTTTAAGTAATATGGATCATTCAAAGGTTCTACCCAAAATCCTATCATTGAAATGATGGCCCCACTATTTCGACAATATGATCCGTCGAATTGGAAATGTTGAGTTCTCAATCTAGCGGTATTAATTTCTTTGTAGTTTTGAAGTATACAATGAATTCAAGTGAGTTCCACATCCCATAATATAGTAATCTTAGTTATTGGGTTATATATGATCATCCTATGTAAGTGAAATTTTAAACTTTTCATATTATTTTCTCCCTGTGTTATTAGCTTTCAACTAATAAAAAAGAATTGATCTAATGTAGGTTGCAATTGATAGAACACTTGACTAATGAAGAGAATGGTGCAGTTCGATAGATTTTGGAGAAATTACGAAGATGGTTATTTGAAAGAGAAATTGAAGGCATTTGTGTATAACTTGAGATATAAATTGAAGATGGATGTTTGAAAGAGAAATAGAAGGCATTTGTGTATAACTTGAGATATAAATTGAAGATGGAAAATACTTTGAAGGATTATGCCTTCAAATGTGCAAAATTGCTTTGATAGACCATTTATTTTGAATGGGGAAATGCAGTGACATTCCGGTTTGTGTTGTAATAAAAGTGTTTTTTTTTTGTTTTTTTAAAGTTGATGTAGATGATTGTGGATGTTGGATCCTAAATGGAATCAAATTGCTTCCACAGGTGCCTCTTTCAAGGGCCTTGGGGTTGTGATTAAGAGGGTATTACGTTTTGATGGGGATTTTTCTCCTCATTGTTGTGATCGATGAAATCGAACAGGTTTCGATATCATTGATAATTGAAGGATTTTTCACTGTTGGTTGCTAGACAGATTTTTTGTCCTGTCGATATCATCGAAAGACTTTCAGATGATATCGAGGCTGTTATCGAGAGTGGCTCGATGACATCGGTAATTGTTGGAATTTTCACCCCTGGTCGCTGGACAGTTTTTGTCCTGTCTCGATATTATCGAGAGACCTTCAGATGATATTGAAGCTGTTATCGAGAGACCTTCGATATCATCGACGAGTTCCGCAGATGCGATTGCGGAAACGCATATTTTGCGAATTTTGTTTCCTATTTGGATTCTACCTCTTTCTATTCTTATATAAAGGGGTGTATGCGTGATTGGGGTGCATTCTAGGGTATTCTAAGTTTCCTAAAGGCTTTCTAGGAGGGCTTAGGGCTATCAAAGGGGTGTGTGTGTGTGTGTGTGTGTGAGAGAGAGAGAGAGAGAGAGAGAGAGAGAGAGAGAGAGGAAGCTTGTAGAAGGGAGATTCTGCTCATAGAGGTGATCTACTTCGTAGTCCACGTCTCAACGCTTCTACGTCCTCGTGATCGGTGAGATCTCTCCATTTTCTTTTGTTTCTCTTATTGTTTTTGCACTCCTGCGTGAGTGAAGAAGGTTTGATCCAAGCGGTGTGTGCTTGTGATCGGTTGTAACGTTCTGCTTTATAGTGGATTGTTAATCTGGACGAGGCCCCATGGTTTTTACGTCTTTGAGGGTTTTCCACGTAAAAATCCCTGGTGTCGTGTGGTTTATGCTTTGATTGTTTTTCATTGCATTATTATTCTATAATTCTGGTTTGTTTCGGGAGGCTAGATCCTAAGGTTTTGTGCAAGGTCCCCAACAAAGTAGTATCAAAGCTAAGTTCATTGAACGGGTAGGAATGGTTTTGAATTATGGAAGGTGGCTCATCAAGGATGATCAGCCTCAATGGTTCTAACTGGACCATATGGAAGGCTAAGATGGAGGACTTGCTTTATTGCAAGGACCTATATTATCTAATTTTAGGCATATAAGCAAAATCCAAGGATATGACTGATGATGATTGGAAGAAGATGGACCGAAAGGCGGTGGGGTTTATTAGACAATGGTTGGATGATTCTGTGTTCCACCATGTGTCTACAGAAACCTCAGCCGCTAGCCTATGTCTGAAATTACAAGGGCTGTATGAGAGGCAGACAGCCAGTAATAAGATTTTTCTGATAAGGCGACTTGTGAATATGAAGTTCAAAGATGGGGGTTCTGTGGCCGAGCACATGAATGGGGTCAGTAATATAGTGAACCAACTCTCTTCTATGAAGATGGTTCTAGATGATGAATTGCAGGCTTTACTTTTGCTTAATTCATTGCCTGACAGTTGGGAGACATTAGTGGTGTCTCTAAGTAACTTTACGTCAGACAAAAAGATATCCGTGGAACAGGTAACCAGTTGTCTTTTCAATGAGGAGACAAGGAAGAAGTCTCAGGGGTCTGCTCAGCAAGAGGTCCTTGTAACACAAGAACGGGGGAGAGGAAAGAACAGGAAGGGCAGGAAGACCCGAGATAAATCAAGAGGCAAGTCGAGTAATAGAAAGGATGTTGATTGCTGGAATTGTGATAAGAAGGGTCATTACAAGCATGAATGTCGTGGTAAGAAGTACGACAAGAAAGGAAAAAGGAAGGAAGATGAATCAGATTCCACTGCGGTCGCTTCAGATAGCGACGTTGTAGTTATTCTTTCAGCAGATCACGATGTACGTCTCACGGCTACGAGTCAGGACACCGACTGGGTGATAGACTCGAGAGCCTCGTTTCATGCGACTCCACGCAGGGACTTCTTCACAAGCTACAAGTCTGGTGACTATGGGACTGTGAAGATGGAAAATTCTGGCGTATCGAAGATCGTGGGAGTCGATGATATTTGTGTGAAGACCGATGTGGGCTGCACATTGGTTCTCAAGGATGTGAGGCATATCCTAGACCTTCGCCTCAACTTGATGTCGACGGGAAGGTTGGATGATGATGGCTATGGAAGCCGGTTTGCTGGTGGGCGATAGAAGCTCATCAAGGGTTCGTTGATCGTGGTCAGAGGAAAGAAGTGTTGCACCCTTTACAAGGCAAGTGTTAGTATGTGCAAGGGTGGGTTGAACGCAGCGAAAGATTCAGCTATTGACATGTGGCACAGGCGTCTAGGCCACATGAGTGAAAAAAGGGCTTCAATTACTAGCGAGGAAGCGACTCCTTCCAGACGTGACAGATACACCTCTCAAAACTTGTCTTGATTGTTAATCAGGGAAACAACATAGAGTTTCATTTGTTAAAACTGCTTCTCATGTTAACAAAGTGCATGCATTAGATTTGGCTTATTCTGATGTTTGTGGTCCTATAAGGACAAAAACCTTGGGTGGGGCATTGTATTTTGTCACTTTTATAGATGATGCATCTAGAAGGGTTTGAGTTTATGTTTTGAAATCCAAGGATGAGGTCTTTGGTGTGTTTAAATTGTTTCATGCTATGGTCGAGAGAGAGAGAGAGGTAGATCATTGAAGTGCATCCGCACTGACAATGGTGGTGAATACATTGGCGACTTTCATGAGTATTGCAAGTCCCTAGGTATACGGCATGAACAGACGGTTCCCAAGACCCCCCAACATAATGGTGTAGCTAAGCGAATGAATCGCATCATTGTTGAGAGAATCAGATGCATGTTATCCCATGCGAAGTTGCCCAAGATGATCTGGGGAGAAGCAATGCACATGGCAGTGTATTTGATAAACAGGTCTCCATCAGCCCCATTGAATGGAGAAGTACCTGAGAAGGTATGGATTGGACATGATTCATCGTACAGTCATCTCAGGGTGTTTGGATGCAGGGCATCCGTTCACGTACCAAAGGACAAAAGGTCCAAGCTCGATATGAAGATCAGGCAGTGTGTGTTTTTGGGGTACGGTGATTAAAAGTTCGGTTGCAGATTGTGAGATCCGACCAAGAGGAAGCTCGTCAGGAGCAGAGATGTGGTATTATTTGAAGATCAGTGTATCGAAGACATTGGTAAGCCAGAGAAGAACCAGCCTAGTTCAGGTGAGCTAGAGGACATTGATCCGGTTACTCCTCCCGTGGTGCCTGATGACGGGGGAGTACAACAAGGTGCAGAGGACGAGGGAGTTCCTTCGGAAGATGGACCAAGGAGCAGCCCCTACTTGATTCACCTATTGAGCCACAGGTGAGGAGGTCATCTAGGGACAGACAACCATCCAAGAGGTACTTGCCGCATGATGTTTGGGAGAGCCAGAAGATTCTGAGGCCCTAGGGAGGAGGAGAGTGGTTGAAATATGCAAGAGGAGATGGAATCCTTGCATAAGAACCACACATATGACATAGTGAAATTGCCTAAGGGCAAGAAAGCTTTGAGCAACAAGTGGGGGTGTCAGAAAAAATATTGAGCAAAAGAATTCACAGACGAGGTTCAAGGCCAGACTTGTGTGGTGAAAGGGTTTGGTCAGAGGAAATATATAGACTTCGAGGAGATATTCTCACCAGTGGTGAAGATGACATCCATACGGATGTTGCTTGGGTTGGCGGCTAGCATGGATCTGGAGATAGAGCAGTTAGATGTTAAAATTTCCTTCCTTCATGGTGACCTAGAAGAAGAGATCTACATGCACCAACCAGAGGGGTTCGAAGTCAAGGGCAAGGAGCATATGGTGTGTAGGCTGAGGAAGAGCTTGTATGAGCTGAAACATTATCCACGGCAATGGTACAAGAAGTTCGACTCGTTTATGTTGAAGCATGGATATGACAGAATGGAGTCAGACCACTGTGTGTTCACGCGCAAGTCTCAGATGGTGATTCCTTAGTTTTGCTGTTATATGTTGATGACATGCTCATCATAGGAAAATACATCAAGAAGATCGATAGGCTGAAACAGGAGTTGGGCAAGTCTTTTACCATGAAAGACTTGGGCCCGGCTAAACAAATCCTAGGAATGGAGATAACCCGTGACAGAAGCAGCAGGAAGCTCTGGCTGTCACAAGAGCGGTATATTGAAAAAGTCCTAGAGCGGTTCAATATGAATGCAGCGAAGCCGGTCAGTATTCCATTGGATGGTCACTTCAGATTAAGCGATAGGCAGTGTCTCAAGACGAAGGCAGAGGTGGAAGAGATGTAGAAGATACCCTACGCGTCAGCTGTAGGAAATTTGATGTATGCTATGGTGTGTACATGCCCAGACATAGCATATGCGGTTGGTGTTGTCAGCCAGTATCTTGTCAATCCTGGCAAAGAGCATTGGGCAGCGGTGAAATAGATACTAAGGTATCTAAAAGGCTCATCCAGGTTGAGCCTATGCTATGGTGATGATAAACCTGTGTTAGAGGACTACACAGATGCAGATATGGCAGGCGACATAGACTCCGGAAAGTCTACATCGGGGTTCATGTTCACATTTGCAGGGGGAGCGGTTTCTTGGCAGAGCAAGCTACAGAAGGTCGTAGCATTGTCGACGACAGAGGCTGAGTACAATGCAGTCACAGAGGCATGTAAAGAGATGCTTTGGATGAAGAGGTTCTTACAGGAACTTAGCCTGAAGCAAGAGCAGCACGTGGTCTATTGCGATAGTCAGAGTGTTATACACTTGAGCAGGAATCCAAGTCAGCACTTCAAGTCGAAGCACATAGAGGTTCGGTATCACTAGATCAGGGATACTTTGGAACAGAAGGCGTTACAGCTTGAGAAGGTCCACACGGACGATAATGGGTCAGACATGATGACCAAGGCATTGCTCAAGGGCAAGTTTGAGGTTTGTAAAAACCGGACTTGCTTGAAGAATGTGGATTCCTCCCCATTGTTGGGATCGATGAAATCGAACAGGTTTCGATATCATTGATAATTGCAGAATTTTTCACTGTTGGTTGCTGGACAGTTTTTTTATCCTGTCGAAATCATCGAGAGACTTTCAAGTGATATTGAGGCTATTATCGAGAGTGGCTCGATGGCATCGGTAATTGTTAGAATTTTCACCCTTGGTCGCTGGATAGTTTTTGTCCCGTCTCGATATCATCGAGAGACCTTCAAATGATATCGAAGCTGTTATCGAGAGACCTTCGATATCATCGACGAGTTCCGCAGATGCGATTGCGGAAATGTAGATTTTGTGGATTTTGTTTCCTATTAGGATTTTACCTCTTTCTATTCTTATATAAAGGGGTGTATGCGGGATTGGGGTGCATTCCAGGGTATTCTAAGTTTCCTAAAGGCTTTCTAGGAGGGCTTAGGACTATCAAAGGTGTGTGTGTATGTGTGTGTGTGTGTGAGAGAGAGAGAGAGAGAGAGAGAGAAAGAAAGCTTGTAGAAGGGAGATTCTGCTCGTAGAGGTGATCTACTTCGCAGTCCACGTCTCAGCGCTTCTACATCCTCGTGATCAGTGAGATCTCTCCATTTTCTTTTGTTTCTCTTATTGTTTATCCACTTCTGCATGAGTGAAGAAGGTTTGATCCAAGCGGTGTATGCTTGTGATTGGTTGTAACGTTCTGCTTTATAGTGGATTGTTGATTTGGACAAGGTCCTGTGGTTTTTACCTCTTTGAGGGTTTTCCATGTAAAAATCCCTGGTGTCGTGTGGTTTATGCTTTGATTGTTTTTCATTGCATTATTATTCCATAATTCTGGTTTGTTTCGGGAGGCTAGATCCTAAGGTTTTGTGCAAGGCCCCCAACACGTTTGACCAGAGTTGTCATTAACCAATTACTTCGAACCTACAGTCGGTTAGACCTTGCAGAAACGTTTAGGACTTAGAATTTGAAAATCCCCAACCATAAGATGACTGTTTTTTGTTTGGGTTCAAAGATTTCGGGTAAGGGATCACGGTTACAGAGAAGGAAGGTATTAGGCACACACTCTGCCCGTACATATATATAGTTTCTACTTCACAAGATTTAACTAATCTCTGAGGGCTCAAACTAGTTCTCACACACAAATGATGAAATGTATTAAGTGTATTGATGATGATAAATGATCATTCCGAACTTCTGATGGGCAGGGTCCAGTTATACAGGCAAGTTGCAAAGCATACGTTCGAACTAACCGATAGCTTTAAATTATGAACTATGATGTATTTAATGTTTGATGTTGAATTGATGCTTGAGGCAAAACGGAAGCTAATTGGTCGGTTTTTGGTGAGCAGGCTCCGATTATATCAGCAAGTCACAGAGCATACGCCTGAGCCAATTAGATGCGAAAAAATGGCGTAATGCAATGCAGTGATGTTGTATTTGAGGAGTAAGGGGTTGGAGAATGAGTATTGGACAATGCTAATGCTTAGAATTAGGTGAAGCTTGATTGAAGTTGAATGGTTGAATGGATGGTAGTATCTCAAGGGTTAGATTGAGTGGCTTGGATCAAAGCTTAGGTGGTTCAGGAGCTTGGAATCTAATTAAACTTGGTTAGACTAGAGCTGGACCCTCTCTTTCACTCTTACTCTCCTTGGTGGATGGATGGGATGACTAGATGAGTAAGGCCTTATTAGACTCTGATTAGGCTTGACTAGACTAGAGCTGGACCCTCTTTTTCACTCTTCCTCTCCTTGGTGGATGGATGGGATGACTAGATGAGTAAGGCCTTATTGGACTCTGGTTAGGCTTGGCTAGAGTAGAGTTAGACCATCTCTTTCACTCTTACTCTCCTTGGTGGATGGATGGGATGACTAGATGAGTAAGACCCTAAGGGATGAGGAGGCTTTCCCACACTACTTAACGATGGAAATGGGAAGGGGAGGGGGCTATTTATGGTTCCCAAACCCGATTTTCTTGTAATTCAAGGTAATCATAGGGTTAAAAAAGGGGTCACTGGTTTGAATTTGAGATTTTCATGTAGTAATATCTCATGGCTTGGATAAAGTAGTAAATGTGTAAATTTTGGTTAAGAGATGGGTATCAGAGTAAATACACATTGGTCACACACTTAGAGGCTATAAAAGAGGGATTCCACATGCTTGAAGGGTGTCTACCCAAAGAGGAGGCCTACCACGTGGCTGGTGGCACCAAGGGTGCCGCCAGTCCTCCTATGGACCTCCTGTCTTGGCAGGCCACCTCCTACACTCACATGAAGGCTCTACTATGAAGGATGTTGTGTTGTGTTGTGCATTGTGCATTGTTTTTCTATTGGACTTGGATTTGGGCTTTTGATTTGGGCTCGGTTTTGGGTTGGGCTTAACTAGGTGAGTTGATTGGGTAATTAGACTTGGTAGGGTGACTGGATGAGTTGACTCAGTGAGTCAACTCATCGAGTTGACTTAAAGCTCCAGGGTTTAGAGTCCTAGGGTTTAAAACTAGATCGATTAGGTTGAGTTGGGTTGAGTTTGGGGTTTAGGATTATGATTCCTAAGATTTAGGCCTCTAGGGTTAGGGTTGACCGTTCATTGGTCCAAACTTAATCAACTTATGAGCCCGAGGTGGGGTGTCAATAAGGATATATTCTTTCAATGTGTTATGTTGTCTATATTCCTTGACTTTATTGTGCATGAAGATAAAGCATATTAATGATATCACACCAAGTTAATTATCATAACCACCTAATCGGCATGGATGATTGAAAGGAAAATGGTCTATGGTGAAATCCAATAAGGAAACTTGGACCATTAAATCATTTAACTAGTCTGATTTAATCCACACTATTATCCAATTAGTGGGATTTGATTTATGATTAGATGCCCAATCATCTTAAGTTTGAGTAAAGAAATGTTTTGTTCACCCACATGCAGAGTGAGATTTGGACAGTTGTGATTAAACCCTTGCTTGTCCATTTTAAGAATTGTCATACACCACTACTTGCTCATTTCAAGGACCATCACTAGAAATCAAATTGAGGATTATCATTGGATGTTGCATTCATTGGCCAACCCTACTTGTCTAGTTAATAAACATTTTCTTTATCTTTTATCTATCTTTTTGCCTTTTGTAAGATCTCCTAAATTAAAAATCATAACCACGAAACATTTGGCCTTTTACTCATTTAAAGTGATGGTAGCCACAAGTCCACTGGTTTGGAAAACCAAACCATGAGCTCCATAAACTAAAACATAGGGAACTTCCTATCATGGACCAAAATTAAAAGGTGAGAAATATTCATGAATATCATAAATCATATGCATCAATAATAAATAATCTCAACCACCCCCTTAAAAATCATTTTAAAGCATTATACAATTTATTCACAAATTAGTAGCACTCAATAAAAAGATTCTTCATATTATTCCTCGTATCAATCTCGATCAATACCTAGTCAATTTCCACATAAACTTGCAATATGTACTGGCACAAAAAAATAATGAAGAAAAAAAATAAAATTTAAGAGAGAATAAAGTGTAGAGCAATTTGAACTAGTTTTGTATAAACAACATATATCAATTCCACAAATATAAGGTGGAGGAATTTGAACTAGTTTTGTATGAGCAACATATATCAATTCCACAAATATAAGTTCTGGCATGCACAAGCCACTATTACAAATTGTTCGATATTTGGAAGTCTCTTCTCATGCCCAAATCATAAATAAACCATTTGCCAAATTTATATTCCAATACTTCTAAATGGCAATCACAAACTAAACCAAAGCGAGATGGATGTCATATTACCGATGAAGTAATTAATGTTTGTTATGGGTAAAATTAGGCTAAAACAAATGTATGAGACAGATGAGCTGAGCAGCCAGACTCGATGACTATGGATTGCTTGAGGGCCAAAAAATCACCCCGACCTTTTGTGTCGACCAATGACTTTGGAGGTCGGTCTTGTGTTCTGACCTCAAGAGATGACATCGACCTCAAGTACCTCATATGTCTGCCTCGGAAATTGACCCTGGCCTTGGGCACCAACGTCTGCCTCGGGTACCAACCTCAACCTCGGATTTCGATCACTAGCTTGGAATAGATATACCCTAATAATATATAAAGATAAGATTACCCTCCGACATCTTCGCCGATCGAGGATTATGTCGATCGAGGATATTCTTGGAATTAGAGTCTGACTCCAATACGGGCTCCTCAAATCAACTTAGTAGATACATTGACCGCCTAGAAAGCCTATAAATATACTCGCTGCCATGGGAAAAGGTACATAACAAATATCCTAATTCTTCTACTTATTCTACAGACCTATCCTAACTTAGGCATCGGAGGGTCACCAGCCTTAACCGGCGCCCCCAGTGCATTCTCTTATATCTCAATTAATTACAGGTACTTAGCGGTTCGCAGGAGGTGAGACAAGATTGACCATATTTCTGTATCAACAGTTTGGTGCCATCTGTGGAAATCGACTACAAAGTCGTTCTCACTTATGATTCATCTGCAATGGTAAAAGGAAAGAACAAGACTTTAGCTGCCATTATAGCACCTACACCGGCTTCGTCGATCTTTCTGTCGACATTTGAAATGTACCCTCTCAGCATCAAGCAGGTTCTGCCTCTATGGAACCCAAGTCCAAATCCCTTAGTCGTGGTGGTCGACTTACGACACTAGAAAATCAAGTTGAGGCCTTAAACTGTAACAAGAATCGACTTATATAATTCCTGGAAAGGCAAAACGCACCTCCAGGCCACGAGGCAGAGGCCAGTCCTGCCACTGAGTAGTTTCGACTCCTGCGGGTTCTCCATGACCCTCATGAGTCCAGAGTACAACTGGGGCAGCACAGTCAAGCGTTTGCTCCGACTACTAAGCTCGACAATTCCGACTTATGCCATACGTTAGAAAACTAGAGATGTGGGAAGGCCCCCGAAGTTTTCCTGAGATAGGAGAGAATGAGGTCTCCTGGAAAGCCGAGATGAAGGAACTGCGAGGTCAGATCGATGACATCCGTCAAGCCTACCGCGCATAAGTTTCGACCTACATCTAAGCCATGCTGGAGGATACCAAACCACTGTTCACCGACGACTTCATGGGGGTTCAACTCCCATCCAAGTTCCGGATGCCCTAGATCGCTCCCTACTCTGGATCTAAAGACCCAGCCGAGCACCTCGAGTCCTTTAGAGCCTAGATGGAGCTTCATGGCGCCTCAAGCCTCATGATGTGCCGAGCATTCTCCCTAACCTTATCGGGGATGACCCGTAAATGGTACGAACACTTGAAGCCGAAATTCATCAATTCTTTCACTCAACTCAGCAAGGTTTTCATCACTCAGTTCATCAGCGGGAAAGACAGAAGAAAGCCATCAACCCACCTCCTTACAATCACTCAGAGGGAGGACGAGCTGCTAAAAGACTACGTCATCCGTTTCAACGTTGAAGTTGTCCAAGTTAACGATTATTCCGACTAGATAGTTCTGGCCTTAAATGAGGAAAGTTTCTCTTCTCTATTGATAAGAATCTCCCCCCTCCCCGCTCCGAATATCATTGTCGACCTACTTAACCGAGCTAAAAAAATATTCCCATGCCGAGGAGTTCTTTAGTTCACTAAGAGCTACTCGAGGAGGAAACAACTCGGCTAAGGATAGAAATCGAAGGGAAGAAGGGGAGCCCTATGCCGTTAACGGCAAAAGAAAGAAAGAGGACAACCAAGACCGAGACCAGCGTACTAACCGACATTCGGAAAGTCGCTTCCATCGGTACACTCCCATGAACACCAAGTCAAAGCAGGTACTTGAGAAAGTTGGGCTAAGCAAAGAAACTTGACGATTGAGCTGAACCAATCAACCAAGCTCGGTAATAAGGTTCATCAGTCAATCTTGACCTAATCGACAAAGGCGACCTCCCTTCTCAAAGGGAAAAAGGTGCTTAGGACACTACTGTTAGTTTACTATCTACTATGCTCATGCATTCTACAATAAAAGAACTTCCCCAGGTTAAGGGAAGATAATTTCTTTTAATGATTTCTTAACTATCCGAACTATATGATCGACTAGGAGGACTTCCCTCAATGAAAGGGAAAAAAGTCATCCACTTAGTTCTACAATGAAAGAACCTCCCTGGGTCAGGGGAGGAGAATTTCTTTCAAAATTCAGTTATCTAGCATACACGATCGACTACGAGGGCTTCCCTTAGTGCTAGGGAAGAAAGTCCTCCAATGTAAATTCAACTATGGAATAACTTGCCCAGTCAGGGGAGAAGAATTTTTTCAATTCTCAACTAACTGAATTGTACGATCGACCAAAAGGACTTCCCTCGATTTAAAGGAAGAAGAAAGTCCTTAGTGCTCGGCCTACTACAATGTCTACTATTTAACGATCGACCTATTGATTCTACCGTGTACGACCATCACACATAAAGGCAACAAAATCGAGGAACATACATGAAACGAGTTGACCTTCTCATACATTAGTTCAAAAGTTACTTATCGTGCTCATAAGGTATAGAGCTTAGAAGTAGGGAGCTACTGTTATGGGTAAAATAAAGCTTAAATAAATATATGAGACAGATGAGCTGAGAGCAGCCAGACTCGATGACTATGGATTGCTTAAGGGCCTAGAAATCACCCTGATCTTTTATGCCGATCAATGACTTTGGAGGTCGGTCTTATTCACCGACCTCAAGAGATGACCTCGACCTCAGGTACCTCAGAGGTCGGCCTCGGTTACTGACCTCGGCCTCGGATATCGATCATTAGCTCGGAATAGAAATACGCTTACAATATATAAAGATAAGATTACCGTCCGAGATCTTCGCTAAGGACCATGCCGATTGAGGATATTTTTGGAGTTAGAATTTAACTCTAATACGAGCCCCTCAAATCAACTCAGATACTCAGACTTCTTAGAAAGCCTATAAATATACCCACTGCCATGGGTAAAGGTACACAACAAATATCTTGATTCTTCTACTCATTCTGCAGACCTAACCTGACTTAGGCATCGGAGGGTCTCTGGCCTTAACCAGCTCTCCCAGTGCATTCTCTTGTATCTCAATTAATTGCAAGTACTCAGTGGATCACAGGAGGTGAGGCAAGATCCCTAGATTTTTTGCATCAACAATGTTCTTTTTAACTGTCTTTCTTCCTCAACATTGCCTTTCAACTCAAGGAAGCACTAAGCATCTAGTAGATTTAATATTTGACCAAAAGAATATCAACAAGTTATATATATATATATATATATATATATATATATATATATATATATATATATATATATATATGGGAAAAGGTACAATGCGCTTGAGCTGATTTTAACGCCCTATGAAGTCGAGCTGTGTGGGCCCCACCGTGATGCGTTTCAAACATCTACCCCATCAGTCAGATGCACCATTCCATCGTGAGCCTAGGTCTCAAAAATCAAGTCAATCTGTGACTTGTGTGGGCCACACCACATACAGAAGTGGGGAGGGGCCATGCACCATTAAAACATTCATAACCATTTTTGAGGGCCCACCAAGATGTAGTTTGCAAAATCCAACCCATCCATTATGTGTGTTCCACTTGAATGAGGGTTTAGACCAAGTTTCAGGCGCATGCAAAACTCAGGTGGGCCCCACCAAGTGCTTTTATATGTTTTAACGGTGTCTTCACATAATTTTAGATGGTATGGCTCACCTGAGTTCCGTATACGGATGATTTTTGGGATATCCCATAATTTAAAGGGTACCCATCAAATGCACGGTGTTGATGGTCGAAACACATCACGGTGGGGCCCACATAGCTCGACCTCACGGGAGCTTATCGTCAGCTCAAGCGCATTGTACCTTTTCCATATATATATATATATATAATATATGAGATATACCGGTTTGATATTTGCTCAAATATATTCGACGTATATCATTATGATACGTCTAGACTTTAACCTTTAAATCACATCTTTTTCCAATTATTTAAATTATTTATTTGATGTTGTTGCCTCGTATGGTGGATAGACAACAAATAAAATCTCTACAATTTTATTATTCCAACTATTTGAAATTTCGATCTTTTTTTTTCGCTAATAGACAGTCATTATGACTTTGTATATATCAAAGAGTTGAAATATTCAATTTGAGAGATTTAATGAGAAACTAATTCCAATATGTAAAGTTTTGTCATATTATATTGTCATACATTGGGACGTACTTGAGCAAAGTTTTAAAAGTCTTTTTATAAGTAAATGAAATTTTAATGAAATTCTTCTCCTCGCAAATTTCTAACCTATATGACGAAGGTTCCATAATAATTACGAGAAAATATGACAATAAGAGGTTTGCATGTTATAGCCCTTGATTGTTGTCGAAATAATCATAACGAGAACCATTTACAAGTACCAAGAATAAGGATGAAAAGATGTATAACGCTCCGAATTTTGTAACCCGAGTTTAGTACTCATTTTCTGCAATCCCGATTGTTAACCTTTCAATATAACCCACACTTCATAGTAAAAAAAAATTCTTCTTTTTTTTTTTATATATAAGTAATGTAATGGAAGAATCAAGTATAAAAGGAAAGTCAAAATATCCATTTCAGAATATTTGAGTGGTTAGCCAAAAGGCTTATACAAATTAATGACTCAAATCTAAAAATGGAACAACTTAATAATGAAAGGAAAACTAGAATCTAGAGTCCTAAGATCATCTATTTCATTATGCTCCACACCAATGTCAACCTGTGTATCATTTAGGTATACTGCATCAACTGAATATGCTTTGATAGTGTTAATGGCTATCCCAATGAGATATACCCTCAAGATTATCGATGCATCACAATAGTTAAAAGAAATATTTAAATAAACTCAGGAAAATACAATATTCAATCTACGCTTCACACGTAAAATACAAGAATATACAATTTACATTCCATAAGTAGAATATAAGAAGATACCAATTGCAAACAGGAAGAAGATAATCCACACTTTACAAGTACAATTCAAGAAACTATAATATCTAAATTACAATTCATAACTCACAAGTACAAAACCAAATACACATCCAAACCACAATTCAAAGTATGACATAAGGAGCTACAATCTATTTCTCATAAACAACTACAACGTTCAATCATCAATTTAATCTTGATTAATGCATGCATGTATAAACTGCAATCAGCCTGGGGGTGCAAATTCAGCTGAACAAATGAATGTACCTTTCAAACAATTGGCCATTCATGCAAAAGAATGAGTCTTTCAAATAGTCAACCTATTTCAAATGAAACAATGGTCGTTTAAATAGTACACTAGTCTTTCAAACAGTCAACCAGACACCCAATAACACCCACGTTCCATGTATGAATGATCAAGCTTAGTCCAATTTACAATCAGTACATCATAAAAGCTCAAAACTCACTGGGGGGAGGGGGGTATAGTTCAAGCATGGTGTCTCATACCACCATTCGGGGCTCATGAGACTTTCGAAGTTAGAATTAAAATGCACTCAAAAGATTACAGGTAGTGATTGTAATACAATGAAATCAGGATATATCATTCATATAAACCTCTATACTAGTGGTCACTCATGATTCAACACATATATCTTACCATTATAAGATCAGGAATATTTGCAACAAAAAGAATCCTCCCAACAAGCCACATTAGCACAAAATACATCCAAAACATAATAAAATATTACAAACCACAAGCTATAAGATACAAATAAACCACGAGATAGTAAGTCTACAACCAAATACATTTAATCCATTCCCAACTGGCCATTGGTTCGAGAAACCTTCTGATGTGTATATTCATCAACATATAGCATTAGATTTTCAATACAATTCATTAACACAAACAAGTAACAAACTAAACCACAATCAATTCAACCCTCTAAAAACAAACAAACACTACTTCCATCAACTTACAAGTGTATCAATAATATATAAATAAGATTGTCTACTTAAATAGATTAAAGAGACAATTTCACAATATACAGCATATTAATTATACGTTGTACATAATAATTCAAGTCACATCCTAAAAACATATGTAGAGTTAAATGAACTAGATCATTCATATAAACTAAACATAAATAATAAGTCAAACATTGAAGACAAATGAAAGTAAACTAATCTTACTATTATAATGAGAAAAAGCTTGAAGGGTGAATCTTCACCTAGATTGCTTAATTCAACTCAACTCGGATAGATCTAAGAGTGGAATTTGGGAAAAAGCAATTTCTCTACACTTCAATTCAAATTTTAGAATTAATTAATCTAGAGTAACCTCAATTAGAACTCAAATGAAAGCTTGAGAGATCAACTTACCATAATAACTTGAGTTGACCCAACTCAACTCCAAACTAAGTCCAAACTCGGCAAGGTGGATCAGAATGGAGTGTTTGGAAACTCCAATTCCCTACATTCGCATAGAAATTCAAAAAACTCAATTAATATCAAAAGATCTATGTTTAGAAATTAAATTAACTAAGTTCAACTTTCCTAATTGATAACTTGGTCTTGACTAAGAAGCAACTCGGTTTAAACCTTAGACTGCATTAAATTGAAACTCAAACTACCAAGACTAGCTACTACTGTCGAACCAAACAAAAATCAACTTCTACATTACACACAAGCTAAACGCAACTCACTAAGTTAACTCACATGAAATACCTTAACTCGAATCAACCCAACTCGATGATATCTTGAGTTCTCTCAACCCTGCTTTTCAAAACCAGCTGGTTTATATAACTAAATTAAAATACACCAAACCAGCTCAAGAGTGGTACAGGTCTAGGTGCTCAACTCACTGAGTCAATGCAAAAGTAACTCAACAACCTAAAAGAAAACCAGAAAACTTGGTTCAACCTAGTTACTCACTGACTTGCTAAGTCACCGATCAATCTCAACAAGCCTTTCCAAACATTTGAACAGAACTCAGATCGAGGCAACTAAACTCACCTCCATATATGTCCCCAGAACTCAGCAAGGTCATCAGCTAGCCGAGTTAACTCAATTGGCTGAAGAAGAACCTAATCGGGCAAATCTTCTCAGACTCCCCTCCTTCCCTTTCTCTTCTTTCTTCCTTCTACAAGACAACAGGAGAACTGAACCTACACCAAGTCAAAATGCAGGCCAACTCAGCAAGTTGCTACCCTTGGATGCTTGGCTCGATTCAAATGAGTTAGGTAGACTCGACAACAGGCTTCACACGCAAATCTTTTCTAGTATAATCAATATGGATAGTTCATTTTCTTGGTATTGATTGGATAGTTAAGATCATCAATCAAAGCAACTTTTTAAAACGATAAGAAATTAAAGCTAGGATCGGCACGATGAACAATCAATCAATGGTAAAACATTTTCTAATAACTATCATCAATTCTTCCAACTAGCAAATAAATAGTCAAGGAGGCCACATTTGAATCATAAGTAATTTTGCTTCAATTACATATGCCTCAAGTAGGTGTTCTCTTAATCTCACTTCTTCTTCTTCTTCTTCTTCTCTCTCTCTCAAATAGCCACAATAGCAACAATCGTCATGGCCTAGCTGCGGTAGTGTAACACCCCGACTTTTCAGGACCCGAGTATACAACCCATTTTTTTCAAAAACCTGAGTGTTAACCTATAAAGATCCAAAGTCTACATATATTTTTTTTTCTTCAGAGTTATTCATTCAGAGTTAGCAGTTAGTGTAATACAGACACATCAAACGTAAAGGAAAGTTGTATTATCATTTAAATATACAAGAAGCTGCCCATAATGACTTATACAAACTAATGTTTTCGTTTTCATTCTTGTAGTTACGAAATAAAATAATATTACATGTGAAACAAGTAAATTTACAACAATTTTGAGCTGTGAAATCCTGTAGCAACCCTTAACAAATATAGTCATGCACCCTTATCAACCATAGCCTGCTCCTCATCAATATGAACATGAGTGTTGTCTGGGCCACCTGTGCTACCTGTACGGTTATATATTTGATGGATGAGTGGCCAACTCAGTGTGAATTCCCCTCCAGATTACACACCGCCACATTAGGTAAGCATAGTTATGAAAGCATAACAAAACAACACATGATGCAGTCTTATTATATGCATGGACGCGTGAATGCAATCATCTCCCCGGAGATGCTCATCTGTGCGAACAGTGGACTCGTCACCCATGCAATCATCGACCTGGGAATACTCATCCAGTCGGACAAAATACATACATCACGTATGATAACGATAGACGTTGGTCTGTGCCATGTATACATGATTAGCCAAGCCATTATTAGTATAGTTACAATCAGCCAATTTAAATAAGCTCAAGGTCACCATGGGGGCTCGTCACCAGCGTAGGCTGACAGCTCGGGCATAGGTCCCATACCACCATCCCCGGCTCATGAGACTACCACCTTAGGATGTTTAATGGAACCCTGTTGACTAGTGGCCAATTATATTACAATATATGGGGCTTACCATCACATGGTTGCACGGTATAAAACATCGAACCCATATAGGGAAAATACCGAAAACAAAGTCACATAGGGCGATATCAAAACAAGACATATAAGGCAAATATCAAAATAAGCTACATAGGGCAAGTATCAAAATCATGCGATAAAAGACCACCCTTGAAAAACCACTTAAACACAGCAGCCCTTGGATGGTAGGCTCACATCAACATTTAATTTAAACCACCATTCAATAACCACTAAGTTGAAGGTCCATTACAATCACATTCAATCAAGTTACATCCAAGTATAGGTGTACAATTATAAGTGGGGGTTTCTCACTGATGTACCAGTTTAAATTCCAGAAGCAATCCACAAACATAAGAAGATATGTAAGATAAATATTAAGCAAGTAATCTAGTAATCCAATTCCAACAATTTACACATGAGATTACAAAGTGAAGATATCAATTATCAACTGAAATTAAAATAAAAACTATTATTCAAGCTAATGGGGAAATGGAAAGCTCAATGGGAAGAAATTATCACCTGACATATAGGATCACCTACTTATGTCATTAGGAGGTACGTGCGCCCTTAGAGTCGGGTCCTATCATGAATTATGAAATTGTATGGTTAGATCAAGTTCTACGTACTATTTATGGTTGAGATTATAACCTAGGGTTTAGATTACTTATTCTTACGGTTTTAATGTAACATTTAGATTTTCTTTCTAGGATTTGGTCTTGAATTTAGATTCTAGAATTTGATTATAGAATTTGAACTCTATTTTGTGTGGTCATTAATGATATTGTTAATGGGAATAATAAATAAGTAAAATTAATAAATAAATTAGTTATTAATTTGGGAATCTTACAACGGCTAATATTATATTGAATTATCTAACAACCCACGAATAATGATACTAATAGTAACTCATAATAGTAATAACACAGTAAAAGGAACCTATAGTCATATAATAGAGAATAACTTATCAATTTATACGATTAGGATCATAACTTACGGTTTACGTCACTTAGATTCAGGGTTTTATCCGCTAATCTAACTTTAGGCTTTGGCTTAGAGTTTTGAAATTAAATTCCTATAATTTATTTAAAATAATACTAGCAGTAGAGTAATGATAAATAACAATTATTGGTTAATATTATCAACACTAATTTAAAATAAATAATCTATTAATCATAATGCTAATGGTTAATATCATGTATCCATAATCGCTAATACTAGCAAATTAACCTACTAATGGTTAACCACAATTAAGTGGGCTTATAGGGATTTACCCAACCTATGAACTTAGGCCCAAACTTATGCAAACTTGGCCCAAACTGAGCCTCAAACTGGGCCTGGCCGTGGCTTGATTTAGCCTAACGCCTAGCTGGCCGATTGTAGCCCAAACTGGGCCTGATCGTGGCCCAGTGAGGCTAGCCATTGATGGCCCAGCTGAAGTCTATGGTGAGGTCCACTTGAGACGGGTATCTGAAACCCAGGCCCACCTTTATACAAAATTGTAGCATTCTAGATTCTAGCAATATTACTTTAATATCATTCAAACAAGAAAACTATGATTCCTTGATATATGATTTAGGATTTCAAACTGTTGTGGGCACTTCTTGTGCTTTCAGGACGAACCCACTGACACTTGGTCGGAAAAACACAGTCTCTACCCTGGTCAATTGATTCTTTGATTGATTCCAAAAATGTCAGCTTTGCTGCTTCAGCTGCCCTTGTCATTAGTACTGGTACCTCTACAATCAACTTGAAATCTATCATATACTAAGGCACTACATAGCTACGTCCGGAATGACTAATGAGGAAATTTCGTAGATGCTAGCAATAAAAAGCAAGCATGATAGCAGAAAGAGAAAATGAAAGTTGTAAGAGTGGATAGAAGAGTGCGATGTGATTTGTTGAGGTGCAGTCTTTAGAAAAAAAGTGCATATAACTCTACCACCAGGTTTTATTTGTGAAGGAAAATTGCTTGTATTCTCTTCTTTATCCCCATTTTTTAGCATTTGTTGTCCAATGTAGCTAAATACTCCATTACTCAGACTAACTTGTTCGGTCCCAACTTGAGTTGGGATTGGACTGAGTTAGGATTGACTACGCTCATCTAGCCCAAATTGGGCTTGTTTGGTCCATGGAATTGAATGGTATTGAATTGTATTGGATGAGATTAACATTATTATTGCCCAATGATTGCATGTTTGGAAATACCAAGGTATTGTAGCCATCCAGTCTCATGTTTGGGATAAACATTTTGCCACGGGAAAACACCAAATTAAGCAAAATCATGTTTGGTGGACCGGAGAATTGTAATCAACGGACCAAATTCACAACGGATGTTGTTGACTTATACACACATATAACCAGAATGTCACGTGTAAACGGTGTTTATGGATAGATAACATAGATAAATGCATGCATCAATGTAGAGCCTACAAGTGTAGTGGATTTCAAAATTCACGTAAATCATATGTGGAACCAAATGCAATTCCATCCCACCTAATCCCAACCTTTCCCATTCTCTCCAAATGCTGAATAGGATTGCACGGGACCAAATGCAGTTTCATAGGACTAAATGCAATTCTATCTCACCTAATCTCAGCCTTTTCCATCCTTTCCAAATTTATAGAATTTCACAGACCAAATGCAAATTTTATCCTGCAATCTCATCTAACATACGCTGAGCCAAATGCTCACTAAATGCATAAATTCAATCCGAGTCAACTCAGATAAAGCCACGGTGACACCATGGGCAGCATTTCTCAGTACGTATTGTTGGGCTTTATAGTTAATCAAACTTTGTGGGGCCCACGTATCATCAAGTCACTGTGATTTAAAATCATAGACAATTTGTGGTGGCATCTATAAGATAAGCAGCAGATCAAGTGGACCCCACATACGTTGGACCCCCAGAGTTATGGCCAGGACTACTGTTGATATTATTCCTTATTATAAACTGGTCTAGTCGGATAGCGTCTCTTTTAGGTACGCCGTGATATGCGGTCGTTATTTCTTGTGTCCATCATTTTTAAGTGGTAGGCGTGCGGTGCTTCTTTCAAAAAGGAAAACACAGGTACCTCGCGCTAGTTACCTGCCGAGGTTACTTTCACCATCGTGGGAGAAATGACCTAATGTGCATAAAATCCACGCCGTCCATCACGTAAAAAAGCACTTTTTTGGTCTTGATCCAAAACATTAGGATGATTTAATGGCCAGGTGAGCCACCCAAAAATATTTATATCCAACCCTTTAAATTCACATGGTATGGCTGACCTAACATTTAAAATATTTTGATTTTTTAGTAATTCCTTCATCCTAGTGAGACCAATCAGATGAATGGATTAGATGGCATATAAACATTATTGTGGGTTCTATGTAAAATTGACGGTGGATGTTCTATACTAATTAATTTCTTGAGGTGTGGCCTAAATAAATTTTATATTATTATGAATTTGGATTCAATGGTTAAAATGATAAATATTATCTTATGGACGGATTGGATCTCATGAAAGTTACACTGACATGGCTCTTGGTATGCGAAAGTAACCTCCCGTAGGTAGCTAGCGCGACTCTTTCAAAAAGCATACGCTTTGGGAATCTTTCAGCACAAATCCTTAAAATACTCGAGACCAATGCTAATGTGCATTTATGCAGTTCCCTCCAAATGGTACAAGTGGAAGTCATTTACAGTATCAGAGCTGTTGGTAAAGTGGGCCACCACTGTTGAAATGATATGGGCTAAATGTAGATGATTTATCGTCATCATGGCCATCAGAACAACGGTCTCGATCACAGACATGCGTTTCACAGTAATAGCACTCTTAAGATGTCTCAAATCCAACCTGTTGGACCAGAAGTTAAGGGCCACCCACTGTATAACTAACAAGCTTTGGAGTTTCTACGAAATCCGTCGGTCCAATAGATTTCCACTTGATGAGAATCTCCTGGTGCAAAAATCAGCCACAACCATTCATCAAGTAGAGCAGACTTGTATTTTTCTATTTATCAATGGCTAGAAATTACTTTCTAGTGTGGTCAACCTAATGAGAAAATAGATTTGTATTTTTTTTTTTTTATGTTATCCCTATGTGGACCCAAAATATTTGAAGGGTTGGATTTCTTATTCACTAAGTAAATTAAAGATATCTTCTTAATGGACTGTAACTTGTGGTCCATCCGGTTGGACCTGAGACCTCCTCTGTGAACAGTCCTTGCCCTGCTAACTGGCCAGAGAAAATCTTTGATACTCTGGCAGAATGTACAGGACAATACTCGGGAATTTCATAACTATATAAATATTGCATGCATAGCACAAATAATTCGTATTAAATTATCCGATTGATTATCTTGCAGGACATTTATTGGACGGTTAAAACTGAAAAAATATCAGAGGTTAGGATTGCTCCGCCAGTCTTAGCTTTGGATTGTGACTCATTAACATTGTATTCCACAGTTTACTCCATTGGGTTAGTATATGCCACTAGTACAATTTCTGAGTGCCTGTATATCAAGCGTCATGCTCTACCAGAGTATCAAATAAATCACCAGCTAGACAGGGCTTGGATGTAGTGCGCGCAAGTGCGTTATAGCCAGGATACGCGTGAGGCTTTCCTAGGGTCCACAAGGAATATACTTCAAAATCCCAACCGTCCAAAAAGTAGAATCCCCTACCCACAGTTTCCATAAAGCATCCGAACCCTGTATCATGTGGGGCCTACAATCAAGATCACTGCGAACAAACCAGGCCGATCTGCTTCAGGTACTCAGTCCATGTACGGAAACAATGACGATCGTTCATTTATTGGTATGGTGTGACCTACCTCATAGTTGACCGACCTGATATCTTACACGTCGGGTCCCACACCTGATAGAGCCTCCACACACGATGTTTGGAAGGGATTGCCGCGTGTAGGATGTATGCGAGTGCTAGGTTTGGGGATGGCAAACCTCCTGATGGGAGCAATTATTAGTTACAGATTCATCATAACGTGAGTAGTGTTCTGCATCAATTATATACATGTGGGGCCCACTCGTCTTGTGATTCAGACCATTGATATATCATGGGCCTTTCCATGGATGAAATATGGCCCGTCAAACTTTCCAATTAGATGATTCTATTCATCCTATATATAACCACTATTTCGGAACGTTGATATATTATATATTTTTACTCCCAAATGTTTATATGTGGACCACTGAACCAACGGTTAGAATGATCTAATCCGGATAAACTCTCAGGATCACCTATCCACTGAATGTACCTTCAGATCAACGGTCGTGATCACAGAACAATGGGCTTATATGTAGGAAGACACTAATAAGCTTCTGATGCATGAGGACCGTATAATTCCTCTATGATGAGTAATGGGCCACTACGTAGATATTGATGCGGTGCAAGTCTGTCACATGTGAGGACTTGGGACCACAGCTTAGAAAGAAAAATGCATGTGCACAGCTCATGGCTCTGAGGATAAGCTTTGGAGCTTTTGTTTTGTTTTCCTAGACACATGACTCCGTGAGTAATTAAAGGCTAAAAAAAAATAGTATGGGTTCACGGCCATTTAAATAGTGGTGGAAGGTAATCTACCGTACACGTGGCATACATATGGATCAATCTGGATGGAAGCGGATTGTGTCCTGCCCCGCCTGGATGGAATCGGTCCTGGCAGTGATGTGGCCTCCACCATGATGTATGTGTTGTATCCACGCCGTCCATCCATTTTTTCATATCATTTTAGGGTATGAGCCCAAAAATGAGGTAGATCCAAGTCTCATTTGGGCCACACCACAATAAGCAGCAGTGTAATGATGCTTACCGTTGAAACCTTTGTAGGGCCTACCGGATGTTTATTTTCCATCCAACCTGTTCATACGGTCATATAGACCTGGATGATGAATTGAAAACACAAATATCAACTTGATCAAAACTCCCGCGCTTCCCAAGAATTTTTTAATGGCGGCCGTTCAATACCCAGTGTGTGGTCCACTTGAGCTTTGGATCTGCCTCATTTTTGGACCCATATACTAAAATGATCTGAAAAAATGGATGGACGGCGTGGATAAAACCAGTACATAACGGTGGGTCCCATAGAGTCCTGCCTGGACCGAGGGGGCAGGACGCAATTCGCTTGCAATCTAGACCGTCCAAAACGTAGGCCCCGCTTTCCATAGCCCAAGATTTACAATGATGGTCGTTGACAATCTATACCGTCCAATAAATGTCCCATCCCTGGCTAGAGTACAGCCCAAGAATTACATAGATCGGACCCTGTCAACCATCAGTTTTTGCTAGTTGATTTCCCACACTGAATAGTTTAATTTCATCCGTTGATTTGATGGCCACCAAATTGTCGGTTCCCATTTTCAATTAATTCAACTTTTAGCCTTTGTTCCATCTGCAATGTGCTTCTCAAGTTGGACGGTCTGGATTGATTTACACGTATGCCATGTCTGCGGTTGATTAGTTGCTACGATTTGGAAAAGTTATGAACGGGACCTGTAATCTGTAGTGTATAAAATTATTTGATCCTTGACGGAGTATGATCGTTCATATGCATGCACTAAAAAATTGTATAATATTTGACATACATTCAAACCATCCAAGCCGTGCAATACTTCCATTTGACAAGTGGGGCCCATAGTTCACAATACAGACCGTTGGTTGTGTTGTATCCCACTGTTAATAGATCATGCCCAAAGAATCTCTCCCATTAGAATATCCCAGGGACCAATCTTGTGACTCTTTTCAGTTGAATGTGAATTGTAATTGTAGTCTTTTATTAACCGTCTAAAGTTGAAACTTTTAAGAGTATTGGAGGGTCCAATCGGAGTCAACTGATGAATGGTTTGGATCATTGTATGATGGGCCCGACTTGTCGGGACTAAGAAAGATCGTATATTGTGCACATATGCATGCTGTATATCATGTAAAAACTCGTGCAGAGGTACACGTATGCTTTTGTAATTTTCCTTTGGAAATCAATGCAGATATTGAGAAGGTCTGAAGTCCAACCAGTTGGACTGTAAGTTATGGTCCACCCACTGGATATCTTACGAACTTTCAGGTTTGTACAAAATCTAACCCGTCCAATAGGCTGGTATCATCATGAAAATCGTTTTATGCAGAAATATCCTATAATATCCACTCAATGATTAGACGTTATTTTATCAATGGGTAAAGATTGTTTTCATGGTGTGAATTACTAGATAAGTAAATAAGGCTGATTTTTACAGTAGTGATTCTTGTGGTGAGACCAACCTAATGGAAGGGTTGGATTTCATATGCACTTAGCAGGTTGGAAGTTATATGCTGGGTGGACTGTACCTGTGATCCGACTGGTTGGACGTACAGACATTCTCATTACATTAGGCAATAAGGATTACAATCTGCAATGTGGAGCATTAATGTGGTGGGGCTGCCCGTATGAGTAGCTATCCACGCCATTCATCAGGTGCCCACTTGGCGCATGCTATTGCCTGGAAATCACCTCTTTCCATCATCTGATGTGGCCCACATGTATCTTGGATGTGGACCAATTTTCTTTGTACATGTGTGGCCATTCAGATAAACGGACCAAACTCTCTCTCTCTCTCTCTCTCTCTCTCTCTCTCTCTCTCTCTCTCTCCTCTCTCATCTCTCTCTCTCTCTCTCTCTCTCTCTCTCTCTCTCTCTCTTTCTGCTTTTTTGGGGGGCAATGTCATGGCCAGACCCGATCTGCATTTCTATCGTGACTATATACTAGCATTTCACAAACAGCCAACCGACAACCCTCTATGGGCTACAAATGCTCTCTCTCTATCTCTCTCCAGCCCACATGCTGGTCTTGCACAAGTGTGTGAAATAAAGAGCGATGCATCAAATGGGGTTTAAGTGACCATTCCCTAATTCAAAAATCAAGCTGGTGAACCTTCCCTAATTCCAAAATCAAGCTGATCCATTAATCAAGTGAGCAACAATTCTACCTAGGATTCAATCAATTGGAGTCTTTTTCCCTCCATGCTATCTATTTCTGGTACATGTGTTGGAGTAAGTATCTAGGATAAGCCAATCACCATCATTGATTTTCATAAACTTATGATCAGAAGGTTCGATTTTTCGGATTTTCAAAGAATCATACGTGAATTGGTATTTTTTAGGAACGTCATTAAATGATCATTTGAAGAGAGGTCCATCGCATGTCCTGCATCCCTTTATCTAGTTACTCCCAAGTTGTGCTAATTTTAGAAAAAAAATTATCTATTTTTGAAATGTTTAAATAGAGTTAAAGTTTTAATTACTATTTCCATCACTTCTTTTTCAGCATATTTTTGGAAAATTAAATGATGCAAAAATGACATGAATTTAATCCCAGTTAAAAGCCTATTAAGTTATTTTTCAATAGCAAAAATATTAGCCACTGGTTGTAAAATAAAAGATAGCCTTATGTATCAATTTTGGAGATTATTCACACTTAGCCTAAATTGCATACTTGAATGGGAAGCCATGTATAAGAGATATGGACAAAAATTAAACTTGATCTTCTATACCTTATACCCATTTAGAAAACCTAAGATGGAAGAAGATATTTTATGTTTATATGTAAGTGATGTACGTTGTGGCACAAGGCCAAACAAAAGTAAAAGTAATCTGTTAGATATGGGCCTAATCTTACATAGGGCATGATGTAACTGAGCCATAGGCATGTTCAGTTTGAAGAAATTTATTCTAAGTAGGGAGAAATTGTCATTTGACGTGTGAATCATAAATTGGTCATAAATTTTGATCTAGGTATCGTTATGGGACACATGACCTATCGATCTTTATGTAGTAGTCCATTAAGGGTCAACAAACTTACATGGTAGGTCGTGTCTGATCGTTTCACAAGAAAACACACACTTCTAGTTCAAAATCAAGATTTTAGGCAAAAATTATTATTTTTAGTAATTTTGATTTTATAGCATTTCCTTGTTTTTAGAGTTTTAGATTTCTATCTTTTTTAGAGATTGATTGTAATCATGTCGAGAATCCTTCAGAAATGTTAAATTAAGACTTTCTATTTTTGAAAAAACTTATTATTTCAGGTAAGTTATTCTAGTTGAATTAGGAGTTGTAATTAAGGTTTTTTTTTGGATAATTTTAAATTAGGGTTTTATTTTTCTTTATTAGCGGCATAATCGAGAAATCGTATATATTATACAAATTATTCAATAAAAAATATTTAATTTTTACTTATTATTTCTTAAGGATTCAAGAATTATCTTATGGATTCATGGTTTTTACTCACTTGAGAAAGACGGCGATCTTCCTCTTCACTTTTTCATACTCTTCCTTGCATTCGTTGGTAACAAAGTAAAACTTTTTCTTGATTTAATGACATCTAATTAATGGTGCAACCAACAATCCATGGATGGTACTCTAAGGAACAATCATATGATAACAACAGTGTTTGAAGCTTCCCAACAAAAGAATCTGTGAGCCATACAAGGACTGAAAGTGAAAATTGATCATTTGACGAAAGCATTAGGACAAACCCATGTTCGTAATAATTAGCAACGTGAGATCGGCAATGGAGCTCGCAATCATCATGTTCGTGGTGCGATATCGGTGATGAATTGCATATCACCACCCAAAGATAGTGGATCTAACAATGATGAGATTGATGATATAATTCTTTAGCAAGAAGAACGAAGAGGGGTCAGGTCGGATCGAGATAAAGATTTCAAACACCCAAATCCATAACTCAAGTGGTAGACTAAGTGAAAGATACCTCGTTTCAACACTGAGGTCTTGGTATCGATTCCCTAGTGGGGGTGGCTAACAGTGAAGTGTGAACTGACAGTGGGTGTACTAACAAGCTAACAAAAAAAAAAAAAAAAAAAGAGATAAAGATTTCAAAATGAAGGTTGATATCCATATCTTTAATGACCAACTCCACATTGATGACTTGCTCAATTGGCTTCCTAAAGTCAAATAATTATTTGACTATTGGAGATTTTTAAGGAGAAAAAGGTCGGGCTTAGAGCCTATAAGTAGAAAGGTGAAGCCTCGGCTTGGTGGGAACAACTCCAAGTTATATAAATAAGCAGATGAAAGCACTGAACATTCCTAATATATGAAACTATATTTTGAACATGGTATCTACTTTTGAACATTCGCAAGATACAACACAATCCTGGGGGAATGAACCTGTGAGGAGCATCTTTAACTCCCTTCAACCGCAAATCAAGATTTGGGGAGTGACCAAGTTAGACCTCAGAGGGCAATAGTTTCTTATGTTGGTCTAAGTAAAATCCCTAACCCGTCACGCCCCAAAATTCGAGTACCCAAGTAGATCGATTCAAACCCAAATTTCAAGCTTGTAAACTATATATATTTAATATTTTAACTCGAGAAATACAATTATTTCAAATCAAATTATAGACAATAGTAAAATAAAGAAACTTTAAATGAAATAAATTTCAATCTAACTATATAATAGCCCGATATTTCAGCTATTATGGATAACACGATTGGTCGAGTTCCCTAATGATAATTTGAGTATGTCGGAGCATAAATGCTCCACATATCTCATTTAATCGTATAAGTTCTTGTTTTCATAACAATCGCGACATAAATGACAGGAAAAATTAAATCTCATTCCATTTAATGACTAATGTAAGTTTTATTTATCATCATTACATCAATATATTACATGTTCAGTCCTTCCCTGTGACTTATTACATTTTTTAAAATAAATAAACAAATATAAAAACCAATGAACAAATATAATCTCTTTCAAGCCACTTCGACTTCCTTGCCCTCTAACCATTACCATAGACCATCACAATTCTCACCTTGAAGCTCTGACTCATTCTTTGGATCGTCACATGTACAATCTACAATTGTGTTTTTCTACAAGAGGAATGATTTGCGTAAGTTCAACTCAATGAGGGCATCCCTAAGATTATCACGATAATAGCATAATCATCTCATAATTTCAAAGTATAATAACCATAAGAAATCTTAATTAATGCAATACATGATGTGCATGCTTTGATGAAGGCACACTGACTAAATAATTAGATGAAGTGGGAAACTCCCATTACAACTTCAATGTTAGCCACTAATCACCAGTCATATGAAGCAGGAAACCCTCGTTACAACTTCATTATCTGCAAACCCAACTAATTAAAGCGAGAAACCCCCATTACAAATTTCATTAAATAGTGTACAAATGGAAGCGAGAAACTCCTATTACAACTTAAATTGTAACACCTATAAGGCTGATCCACTAAGTCGGATCCCAGTGAATGCATGATCAGTTCCATCCTTTAATTATATTGGTTTAACATTCAACCATATTAGATAAGCTCAAAGGTCATTATGGGAGGCTCATCACCAACATAGGCCGACAGCTTAAGCATAGTGTCCTATACTACCATGCTCTGCTCATGAGACCTTAGCAACCAAGCTTATAATGTACCATTTACTGGTAGTGATCATAATACAATGGATGCATCTTATCAATTCAATAATTCTTGCACTTAACAAACCACCACCTTACCCATTCTATGGCACACAAAAGAACTACCATTCGATGATTCATTATAAGAAATTATCCAGCCATTAGATTATTCATAACTCATCATAATTCATGCACATGTATTTTTCATCCCAATTATATAATACAAATCATATGGGTTTCTACAAATCAATAATATAAACTATATTGGTTTCCATAACATTTTCTAAAATACATGGGACAGGGGGTTTCTTATAATGTGGCATTCAAAATACATAATTCTATCATCACCACACATCATGGGCATGCCATTTTCGTCAATATATTCATCATCATGAAATATACATAGTTTTCACATAGTTCCACTATATACACAATTTCATCAACAAGTCTATGTTCAAATGTCCAAACATGTAACTTGTTCATAATAATAAAAAAGTATAGCAACAAATCATTACTTAATTATCAAATTAAATAATATTAAACATCACAGTAAATAGGGTATACCAATCTACAATAGATAGGGTTCATATGGGTTAACCTAATAAGTGCATCATGTAGACTTGGCGAGTTAGCTTGTTTCGATGGGTTAACTCGCTGATCTACTTATTTTCATGAGAACCATCATTATGAAACATTAATCTAAGCTCCACGGGGTCACATGCCCAATTTAGGAAGGGTTTCTAATGTCAATTACACATAGTATATGTACTTTGCATCACATATATAGTTCAAGTGTAGGCTTAATCATGATTCAAACCTCCACCAAATATCATTTAAACATTAAATCAACCATCTATAATCAAAATTACAGAAAATAAAGGTAATTTAAATAGAAAATAAATAAGGGTTTATATAATTAAAATAAATATCAATCAATTGGATGAAACTAGGTGTTGAATCATGTGAAAACCTATCTAAAATTGCGTATAAGCCTAAAGAGATTCCTCATTGTAGCCTATGATGAAACCCTAGTAGAGAACTTAAGGGAAACTGCTTCTACACAAACCACAACATACACATAAGCTTAGTGAGGAAGGACCACATGATGGACAACTTGGATAAAGGAGGGGGGTCGTCCCTTGATAGATCTCTCTCTCTCTCTCTCTCTCCCCTTCTCAAAAACATACAAGGGGTTGGAGTTTTAAGTGGGGGCCTGTGGATCTCACAAAGTAAGGATAGAGGGTGTGCGCACCTCCTTTAAAGAGGTATGGGTGTCCCCCCTCATCCCACTCTCATTGGGATTCATAAAAACACATCTAACGGCTGATCTTTTAAAATTTTTATTTCATTCATTATATTAAGTTCGAAGAATAGAACTGGAATAAATAAATTTCTTTGTGATCCGAAATTTAGATTAGTCGATCTTAAAAAATGACTTGGTGGGCACTAAAACAGACTTGATCTCAATTACCGGTTTATGCTTGATGATCAGGGCTTAAAATTGGGATAAATGTGTAGTTATGATAGCTAAACAGTTGGAAAAAATTCGATCATTGATCGATAGTGGGAACTCACTTTAATGTGGTCATCATTCAATAGTGTAGGATCATAAATCAGGCTTTAAATTTTGTATAATCTTGTAATCATATGCGGCCAAGGTGTGGTCCAAATTTGAGTTGCAATTGGTGGTGGGAAGTTGGTAAATTGGAATGTCTAGATTTGAAAATGGTTGATACTCTTGGTTATTTCCTAATCGAGGTTACTTGCACTTAAGAGAAAGCTTAACAAGTTGAGGAACTCACATTTTATATTCGGTCTATATGATGGTTGATCCAAGTTATTCATATAAAGGAAAATATTCGACTACAACTACTCACAAACTTTCCTCACTCGGTGAACATTAAAATCAAGGGTTAATGGGCTGATTTAACAATTGGGTCACTTCTACAATGATTAGGTCCTGAAATTTGATGTGTACGATTAATTTATGTTATATAAACATGGTATAAAATTTTACATTATTCAGATAATGGGAATCATAAGATATCACATCAAGGGTTTAGGTTAAGGGTGTTCATGTACAAATTTCTTATTTGAGAGTTTTACAAAATCTAATACTTCCACGTGATTCTATGTATATTTTTAAGTTATTATTATATAAAAAAAAAACTCACCAAACAAGTTAAAATTAACATTAATTAAGGAAAAATACACATAACAAACTATATGATAAACTTCAGCTCAAATGGTAACATCCAGGATATTACAATCCACCCCACTTAAAAATAAATTTCATCCATGAAGTTTACTTGAGGTATGATATTAAGAAGTTGAGGGAATTTTCACTCACATCATCCTCACTTTCCCGCGTCGCTTCTTCTTTTCTATATAACAATTAAAGGACTTTAATAGGAGAATGGCTTGAAAATTTTCTAATCCAGTTAACTTCTTTAGTTAACATCTGCCTAACAATGTGGTGTATGATAAGAACGTCCAAAAATGTTTACTGTTGGATTCGACGAGTGAAGGGAGATCGTATTTTCTATTCTTAAAATTGAAAACTCGTTGCTCACTATATCTTTTTCGCCTTTAATTATCTTCGATCTATTCCAGTATTTATTTTTTAAAAAAATGGGTTTATTACACTCCAACCCTTTAAAAAAATCATCCTTGAAATTTGATTTCACAAGCTTCTTAAGTTCTAACCTAATATGCTTCTATTGTGCACTCTGATAATTTCTTGTTTATGTATTTGGCTACGGAACATTAAAGCATAATTAATCACTTAACATTATTATCATCACTAAATCAACTTAGGTGATTTCTATTTCTCTCCTGCAGTATTACAAGGGAATATGCTATTCGGAAAAGGTAAGGTAGAAGGATTAAGCCCTAATTCATGAACTCTTTTATTCCCGTTTAGGTTACATTAATCTCGTCAAGTATCATCACCATGATTCACATATAAACCTTAGATTCATAAAATAGAGATAATCTCGTCAAGTATCATCACCATAATTTGCACAAATGCATTTCATGCTAAATCCCACAATTTAATCTATGTTACATGAAGGGATATATACACATAGCTAAGGTAGTTGAGAATCTCACCTCAACACCTATATAACATACACCTTACTAAATATGTACTCATCCACACATTTTCACAAACACTTAGACTACATACATCAACATACATAACGTATGTTGATCACAACATGTATCAGGGCAAATCCTTTCATTAAGGAGTTGTCACGAATACAACACGCATATATCCACGACGGATAATCATGGCAAGCAGGGATTCAAATTCCATACTCATTCAATCATTTCTACAAACACTTAGACTACACATTTCAACCTACATGGTACAACTCAGTTATAAGTTATATTAGGGCAAATCCTTTCATAAGGAGTTGTCACGTATTCAACAATCACATGTTCACGGGGAGTAATCATGGCAAGCACAAAATCAAATTCCCGACATATCCCGTCATTTCAACCTACACGTGGAATAGTCTATATTCAACATAGTTCATATATAACCGTAAAGCGAGAAAAACAACGTATCTAACATGTGAAACAGCAACCCAGTCGGTTATAAATCATTAACCGACATTGAAAGCCTTGAAAACCATAACCTATACGTTTATAGTCCGCACTTTTTGCCGGTAAACTCGTAACGGATTCAGTTTGAGCACTCCGCCTTCGTCTACGGCACAACGACAGCCTATAATATGAAATAGATTTGCTATTTCATCACATACCCTATTTGAATCCCTAAAAAAAATTTGAGTTAGGATTTCTTACTCGAAAACAGAATCAGAATCGCCGGAATAACGATACGGTAATGGTAGCTAAGCACATGGAACGACGAGATTGAGTCCCGAGAACAATCTCCCACACACTCTCTCTATCTTTCTCTCTCTTTCCTTCTCTTTTCTCTTTCTTCTCTCTCTAGGGTTTGCAAATTCGTATGTGAAGGGAGAAAGAGGGTTTAAGGCTCTTATATAGGCTTAAACGTGAGCTCAATGGCCCCAGGGCCATGGTATACTTATGTTATAGCCAAAACCCATTTGTTTCAGCTCAACAGAGCACTTCTGGAGGCCCCTTTTTTTACGTGCGGTCGGACTTAAGCTCCTTGACATTAGATCCAGGTCCAGTTAAGTTTTTGGTCCGATCGGATTTATATATCGGCCGTGGCAGACCAGTTTCAGTTCAACAGTCGCCGGTGCTCGATCAGGGCCACAAGTGTACTGACATGTGTTGGAAATTTTTCCTGATCGGAGGGTGTAATTGGGTCAGATTCTGTAATGTGGATCTCCTAATCTCTACAAGTGGATCCTTGGCACCCTAGTTCCCTACCTCTGATTTTTACTAGTTTTTATATTAATATTTTCACCATGATTTCCTCATATTCACTCGATTTAGATTACATCTTATTCTAATTCTAGTTCGAGTTATTTTCATATTATGTACAGGTTTCAGTCCCTGTGGATTCGACCTCGGTCTTACCGAGTTTATTACTACATCACAACCCTATACTTGGGGTATGAACATGAGTGAATATATTATTCCTACTCAATAAGTCCACATATCAGTATCGTACATATCTGGGATCATCACCAGGGTCTATTACACTCTACGTCAGCTTGCCGCCCCTATCTGAGTGCACAACTGGGTAAGTGAAAGAGACCTTACTATCCACCTACCAATATCGGGCCCGGCTCGTTGATAGCGGACCCATTCCTCAAGCTGGTCAAACTCAACCTAGATATTGCCCCCTCACTCAGGCGGGTAAGGTCACAACCCTTCCCAACTGATCACGACATAGTGGGAGACGCGGCCTACTAGTATACGGCCCTCATGTGCTCATATATATCCACTCGGTCTATACATTAAGGCGTCCTCTAGTACCAAGAGGATTTAAGAATTTTCACCCAATGCCATTTATGACGGCCCGATGCTAGTAACGGATTTTCGGTGTCCCATCTGGCCATTCACGATATGCCTTTGGAGGCTATGGCCCTGATGTCGTTAGGGCGTATAGTAATCACAACACACAATGCAAGATGCATGAGTCATACAATCCAGTCATGCATCAATCTTGCGCATACCGTGTGCTCATGTGAGACAATCTCCGCCTATCAGGGAGTCTCATAACAACATACCCAATGACATATGTAATGGTCAACCACATCTCATAATAAACATGCAGATGATACGTATGGGCATGTATCATGATACCATGTTGTCACATACTCATAATCGGTATCGATAATCGGCCTTGACAATCGGAATCGGCCTCGACAATCGAAACCAGCCTCGATAATCGGAATCGGCCTCGACAATCGGCCACGACAATCAGAATCGGCCTCAGCAATCGGCCTCGATAATCGAAATCGGCAATCAGAATCGGCCTCGATAATCGAAATCGGCCTCGACAATCGGAATTGGCCTCAGTAATCGGAATCAGCCTCGATGATCGGAATCGGCCTCAATAATCGACCTCGACAATCGGAATCGGCCTCAACAATCGGCCTAGCAAAGGGCCTAAGGGAAGGTCACAACGTGGACATTTAACCATCGTTGCCCATCAATGTGGATATTTAACCAACATTGCTCCAATGAGTGGTCCTCATAGGGCTAAATATATAGTGGACCCATGACCTCATATACACAACAGGTGGGCCCTGCTCATGGGCCTCAAATACATAACATGTGGGCTCTACACATGGGCCTTATACAATACATCGGGCCCATCATATGGGTCTCATATACAACACATCGGGCCTCATACACATCATAATGGGCCGCATCACGGTGGGTCACATACATCACAATGAGCCGCATCACATGGGTCACACTAATGGGCCTCATACACATCAAGTGGGCTACATCAATGGGCCGCACTAATGGCCCTCATAATTGGGCTACAAATATATCAAGGTGGGCCTCACAGATGGATGTTGATGAGCCACAAGTATATAAAAGTGGGCCTCTCGAATGGGCCACAAAATACATCAAAGTAAGCCTCTCGAATGGGTTATAAAATACATCAAGGTGGACCTCACAGATGGGCCACAAGTATATCAAAGTGGGCCTCTCGAATGGGCCACAAAATACATCAAAGTGGGCCTGACGAATGGGTCATAAAATACATCAAGGTGGGCCCACCCATCCGACATATGGACGGTGTGGATAACACATATATCATGCGTGGGAACCGCAGAACTTGGGACGTAGCTACACTAGCCGATCCACTGCCATACAAGGTGGATCCACGTCCATGAGATGGACCGTGGGATAAAACAATACATTAAGGAGGGCTTCACACAACACCGTCCAGATCTAGGCGGTGCAAGATACATACAGCAAGGTGGGTCCCACCCCACACGTGTGACAAGTGTGGGCGGGTCCCACATGTGCCCACCATAACAAACATACATATGTATGTGTGTGTGTGTGTGTGTGTGTGTGTATATATATAATATTATATTATTTAAATATTACCTGATCCAGCGTCCATGAGTGCTGGACGGATGGCTAGGATGTACAATACATCCTCCCACCAATCACCATCCAGGAATGGACGGTGAGATAGACAATGTATACATCTGTGGGCCCCACCTCCACACGTGTAGCACGTATGGAATGGGTCCCACGGCAACCAAAAACGGACGGATTGCAGATAAAATACATACATTATGGTAGGGTTCACTGCTTTTAAACGGATAGACGGCTAGGATGTAAGGCCGCTCATCAAGGTGGGTCCCATCCCGCACGTGTAGCACGTGTGGGGTGGGCCCCACACACGCCAATGGATGGATGGTATTACACATACCTGGTACGGACCCATAGAACTTGGTGATGTCAATGGTGACTCAGAGCTGCGTGGTACCCACCGTCTAGATAGACAGACGACATAGATGAAACATGTACTCCCAGATGTGGCCCACCATCCAGATCTGCTGGACGGTGAGGATCTGCACATACATCACAGAGGGGCCCACGTGGCAGTGGGTCCACACGCCCCAAAAATGGATGGTATGGATAAAAACCATACGTCATGGTGGGGTTGCAGAACTTGTTGACGTCAACGCAGCTAAGGCTGCTGGGACCCACCGCCCCCTGGACGGTCTGGATTTTCATTATAGGCGGGTCCCACATCTTGTTCATCATGGTGGAGTCCACACATCCACATGGACGGTGGATAAAACATGCACATTAGGGTTGGCCCCACCGTCCAAGATCTAGACGGTGGGCAGCTTGGATGAAACGCATGCATCATGGTGCGCTCCACGTCCAGCATATCTGGACAGTGGATGCAAGGCATAAATATCACGGTTGGCCCCACAGCATGGATGAAATGCGTGCATCATTGGTGGTCCACACATCAGAGAGAGAGAGAGAGAGAGAGAGAGAGAGAGAGAGAGAAAGAGAAGGATCGGAGAGCGGAGGGGCCCAGCCACTATGGGCCCCTCTTAATACAAATCATACATCAAGATGGGTCCCACCATAAGTGGGCCCTCTAATCATTAAAATCAACAAATAAAATCACCCACCGTCGATCTCCTCTTCCTTCTTCCAGCAATGCGATCTAGAGCTCCAAGGGGTGTGATTCAAAGGTTGAGATCAGCTTTGAAGGGTTGGATTGGATGGTAGGGAGTGGGCTACACAAAGCTTCTCTCATGGAGGTTGAGATGTTTTCTCTCATGGGTGTTGCTTGAAAATAGAGAGAGAGAGAATGAGAAAGAGAGAGGTGATGGGAGAGAAGTGATGGGAGAGAGGGATGGTGAGTGATGGATGAGTGTACTTGATGGGTGGAGAGAGAGAGAGAGAGTTAACTTTAAGGGCCTGTTTGTTTCAGCGAATTCGCTAGAAATGCATTTTCCCCTGGCATTTATTACTTCTCAGGGAAATGCAGTGAAGTGTTGCATGTTTCCCATAGCTGATTGGACGTCTTACTTTTTTCAACGTAAAAATGGGAAATATTTGTGGTTTCCACCATGATGCATATCATATATCTACACCGTTCACCCATTATGTCATATGGATTTATGATATAAGCTAAAAAATGAGGCATATCCAAAGCTCAAGTGGGCCACACCATAGAAAAATGTGAATTAAATACTTACCATTAAAAACTTCTTGGGGCATTGTTTCTTTTGGTTTGGCTAATTGAGTGTTGGATCTAACTCATTTTTCTTCTCATATCTCAAAATGTTGTGATAAAATGGATGGACGGAACAAATATATCATATACATCAAGATGATCGCCTAAAATGACTACCGAAACTTTTGAACCGGTTTCTAATAATTGAAATTCCCACTAATATCCAAACAGGTGAAACGGTAATAATCACCCATTTCCAGGGGATTTACCATTTCCCAGTGAAACGGTGAAAATCAAACAGGCCCTAAGGGATGGAAAAGGGATGGGTTGCTTGTACTTGTGATACGGTGTGTACTTGATTGATTGATGGGATAGGTTGTAGAGATTCTCTCAGAATTCGCAACATGCAGCGTTTCTTCGGAATGAACGCGGGCCCACATCTCCTGGCCTGGGTATCGCATCGGCGCGTGAGACGCGGCGTTGGAACCGCAGCTACGGCACAGTCGCTAGGGTACAAGTTTTAGGTCGAGCAGACTTTGGTATGCAGGACTCGGTTTAGGATCGCACACAAACGTCGGATACAGGTCGAAGGTTGCCGGAATTCGATCGGGAGGACCGCGGAAGCCTACGGAATGGTACAGACTATGATACGGGCCTTATAGTAACCATCTCTATTATAATGAGCTCGTGGTAGAACCAGTAGAATGCATTGCACATAGAATGTAGACACCGTAAGTGCCTATAAACATCCCACCTCAGGCTGATAAGCTGATTGAGTTTGGACGGATGGATGGACAACCGAACCCTAATCCTAAACCCTAACCTAGAAGCCTAAACCCTAGGAACCCTAGTCCTAAACCCTAAACTTAGCCCATTTAACCTAGTTGACCCAATAAGCCTAACCCTAAACCCTAGGAACCTAAAACCCAAGAGCCTTGAGTTAACTCAACGAGTCAACTCACCCAGTCAACTCATTGAGTCAACTCACCCAATCAGCCTACCCAACCCAACAACCCAGTCAACTCACCTGATTAAGCCCAAAACCAAGCCCAATTGAAGAAATGGTTGAAACCTCAAAGCACCCTTATAGCAAAGCCTTCATATGCTTGGAGGATGTATACTGCCAAAGAAAGGAGTCCATGCAGGCCATGTGGCGCTCCCGCTCTTTCAGGCAATATCCATCAAGCATGTGAGTTTCTCCTTTTTTGAACCTTAAATGTGCGGTTGAGGTGCATTTACTCCGTGCATATCTCCTTACCCAAAATTATCGTTTTACCACTTCATCCAACTCATGAGATGTTGTCATGTGGCAATCTCTAATCGCAACTCTTCAAATACTTTTTGCCCCTCGGATCACCAGGTATTACCAGAAAACCGGGTTTGGAGATTATAAATAGCCCCCTCCCCTTCTCATTTCAAGCATTCACTCCCATCCATGCATCAGAAAGAATCCAAGAAGCACCCTTCACCGAGGGGGAGAGAGTGAGAGAGAGAGAGAGAGAGAGAGAGAGAGAGAGAGAGAGACCAGCCCTGGTCTAGTCTAGCCTAGCCAGAGTCTAAGCCTCCTGAGCCACTCAATCTATCCATGTGACACTACCGTTCATCCAACTGTTTAAGCCTCTATCAGTTTCATCAAATCAGTGCATCAACATTATGCAACATTCATTCCCTTCTCACCCCTTGTACATCAGCATCGTACTGCATTTTCATCATTTTCATGCATTTGATTGGCAAGCGTATGCTCTGTGGCATGCCAATATAATCAGATCTTGCCCATTAGAAACCTTAACCAGTTAGCCATCGTTTTAGCATATACACTATATTCCATCCTTTTCATCGCATATGACTGGTGAGTGTGTGCTCTAAGACCTATCGATATAATTGTAGCAGGTCCATTAAAAACCTTAACCGGTTGGTCGTCGTTTTATCATAAACATTCATACAACATCATAAGCATCCCATACTTTGCACCCTACACTTGATCATTTCGAACGTATGCTCTGCGACTTACTGATATAGTTGAATCCTTCCCATCAGAAATTCAGATCGATCAATCACTAATATTATTGCATCGCATTACATTTTCTGCATGCGAGAACTACCCTTCTTCTTCATAAATTAGTCAATTCTTGTGAAGTGAAGACAGTACATCCGTACAGTAGAGTAAGTGCCTAATACATTCCCACTCTATAATTGCGGTCCTTTATTTGGAATCTCTAGAACGTAAACTCACAAGTCGTCTTAGGGTTAAGGATCTTCAAATTCTCAATCTTAAGCGTTTCTATGGGCTCTAATCGACTGTAGAATCATAATAATTGGTTAGTAGCCACTTTGGTCAAATTTCACCCCCATCATAAAAGCCCTCGAGTAAGGTAACTAAGTGAAAAGAAGAGAATATATCTCCCATACCCTTGGGGAAATCCGCTGTCCAGCATTCACAGTGCCCAACCCATATGTTACTTTGAAGTAACGGAAAAAGATCGGAGGCAATTATTCGTAGACTATCTTAAATATGGGTAATCCTATCGGAATAACCCAAGCTACGGACATAAGTCAAGAGACAAGCTGATTCTTTTACGCTACACAACGATGTCTTGTACTTCCGCTCATATAACAGAGTATTATTACGATGCTTAGGGCAATATGAAGCTTGTTACATGTTGAAAGAAGCTCACAAGCGGGAGTATGAGGGGTACCAAGAAGGTCATAACCTATATCATCGGGTATGGCGCATGTGATATTATTGGCAGACAATGATGCAAGAAGCAATCGACTACGCCAAATATTGTTACCAATGTCAGATCCATGTTGATATCATCCATGTGCCTTCTAAAAAATTACATTAAACCATGATGTCGTGGCCCTTTACCACTCGAGATATGGATGTCATTAGACTCATTAGTCCTCCATTCACTCAAGGGCATTTGTACATCCTGGCGGTGACTGATTATTTCTCCAAATGAGTGGGGCGGTCCTGCTGAAGAAAGTTAAAGTGAAACAAAATAAGAATTTCATTCGACGGTTCATTCTTTATCGACATGGGATTCTGTAACGCATTGTCTCTGACAATGGTGCATCTTTCAGGAATGCTACCATCAAGAAGTTATGCTGAAAATCATAGATTAAGTATTGTTTCTTAACGTCATATTACCCCGCAGCGAATGGCTTGGCCAAAGCGTTTAATAAAATCCTTGTAAAAAATCTTAAAGAAGATGGTTTTCGAGAACAAAAGGGACTGTGACAAGCAACTATCGAAGGCATTGTGGGCATATCACACCATATATCGTAACGCCACTAAAGCTACGCCATACTCGCTAGTATATGACACGAAGGCAGTGGTACCGATGAAAATACAAGTAACATCGCTTCAATTTATGTTGCGTGAGTTTCTTATAGAAGACTAAAATGCTAAAATCAGAATGGTTGAGCGAGATGTGTTGGATGAAAAGGGACTTGCATCCAACAACGTCTTGAGATGTATCAAAAGTAGATATTCACCGTGTTCGACAAGAAACTTCATAATCCGTCATTCAAGAAAGAAGACCTAGTCCTGGTCATAAAGCATCCAATGACATCTTCCAACACAGTCAGAGCAAATTCAACCCCAAATGGTACCCTATCTTTATTTTTGATGAGTTGTAATCAAATGGAGCCTACCACCTTGTGGATTGTAATTGACAAGGCATGGGTTTTCCTATAAATGGTTGATTCTTAAAGAGATACTACTCTTAGAAATGCAAAGTAAAGTAGCATCAATTGTAAACATTCCCAAAAGAAAAGAGACAGAAATGTGAACTAACAAATTAGAATAGTTAAATGAATAAAATAAAAGAAATCTAACAAGTGAATTTGAATGCAATGATGCAGGGTCAAGGCGACTGGCAAGGCAGCCTCTCACACCACAACAATTCAACAATATTCCAAAGAATTCAACTGAATTGAAGAGAAGTAAACTGCATAAATGGAGTATTAATACTTTGTTTAAATTGTTCATTCAAAATGAGTATCCACATAATCACAAATGCTAAAACTTGAAATTGATATAAGTTTGCAAAATGTTTGATAATCACCCCTTAATATAACAAAGGAAATCAGGAGCAAGATTAAAAAAGATGCAGTTAAAATAAGCCTCGAAGTCCAATCGTGCAACGATTAGGACACATGTTCCATTAGCAGCTCTACCTTTTCTTCCACATAAAGTTCTTGGGAGGCTAGATTCATCAAGTCCCTGACGCGGCGTTGGACAACATTGACTTCCTATTCTTTGAAGGTGGCTTCAGCCTCCGTGCATTCTAAGGCATCCCGAAGGCGGGCAAGATCACCATGGGAATGATATGTGGCATCCCAGATAGTAGAAGATATTGATGCCTTCATATCAATCTCATGAATGAAAGCGTTGTGACATGTTTGGTGTTCTCAAAGTCTAACAGTAATATTATGTAATTTGCCTCACTTGTCAAGAAGGGAGGATAGTAGGGGCGGCTCCACAGCCTCTTGAAAGTTTAGCTCATCGTATAGAGGTATAGAGTCAAACATACCAAAAGAATTATTTTTTGCCCTCTCCAGTCTACGATCTAGACGTGCAATCTCCATAATGGCAGCGTCGAGAGGAGAAGGGTCTGTACCCAATATTAAAGCTACAAGGGATAGGTTTTCCTTCCAAAGGTCAAGTTGGACCCATTCCTCAGAATGATCGATTTGTCATAGCAATTGGTGGAAGAATTCACGAGTAAAAGAAAAATGAGAAGGACCCGATGCATCTCTAAAGGATCTCGTGTTGACCATCACGACCAAAAAATAACAAGAGAAGATCAATAGTACGCGACAAAATCCCAAGTCATGAAAGTTACTGTATGAGCATAAAGCTACAAATGTGTAGGGAAGAGAAGAAAGTAGTTGACAATTCGGCTAAGTCCTCACCGACGTGCAGAGAAAGAAGTAACCATTCCGGAGAAAAATAGTCATGTAAAGAACAAAGCTCCATGTAAAGGAGCAGCGCAAATGCAATCTAACGCGCAATCTAAGGGACATTACACAAGAGAATTGATAGCGGCTCACAAGACACAAAATTACTACGTAAGAACAAGAAATATCACATAGGAAAGAAAACATATGCACAAGATTTGAAGTAAAAAGAAAGAATAGTGAGGGCAAATGATGTAAGGGTTGCTTATATAAGTTAAGCAGGCTAACATGCAGCCCCAAAATGCAAACCGTCCAGAAGATGAACCGTCCGACACCATGGGTCATTTATTAGGGTCAAAAAGAGGAAGCCTAAGTTTGAAAAAGAAAAATCAAACCGAAGAAGAAAGAAGAAAAGAAACGAAAGAAAATGGAGGATAACCCCTTTATCGCGACAAAAAAACAACCAGCACAGCGGTCAACCACGACTTACATGGTTGCATGCCATCTAGTGCAGACGAGGCATCTTTCAGCTGCGTGGACGCCTTGTACGGGGCGAGGGTAGGCGCACTTTCATCACTGTTGATGCGTAAGCTGCCGTGCTAATTGAACATAGCATGGAGGACCTATCACGTGGCGTTCGTCAATATTCAACGCCTCCACCTTCTAGCTATAAATACCCCACTTCACTATTCAGGGGGGACTTTTGGAATTCAATTTCTGACCGCTGGGTAATAGAGGGAACCCATGGACTTCGTAGGAATCCCCAACTCCGTCTCCAGAATCCCAAAAACCATCGTTGAAATTCTTAACTCCGTCGCCGGAACCCCTAACTCGGTCATCAAAATCCCTTCTCTAACAGCTGACAGGTGAGCAGTACCTCCGGCATAAAAAAATTGCTTTGGTGATGCCTTGGGCATGCCAACGTCGATTCCATTGAGAAGAGAACTAAAGAGAGAAAATAAGGTGGAACCAAGTTCACTGGCACGGTTGCCTAGCTAGCTGGCATGGTGCGGCTATGCTTGTACACCCACGTGCCTGTCCCCACACACCCATGCGCTTGTGCGTCTACGCACCCACGTGTTCCCCGCGTGGTAGCTCTATACATGTGACAATTTCACTCTTTGCAAGGATTCTTAGGGCTCGGGTTGGGTCCCGAACCTCCCTAGGATTGTCCTAGATAACAATGGAGTTTAAAACAACTTGAGGCAATCACGAATGGTGTAGTTAATTCGTGCATAACATTTGTTTCCAGGCGTCCCTGGAAGACCAGACTATGAGCTATCAAGCCAAACTTGTTAAAAGCATAATGAGCATGTAATCGCTGCCTTGATGCAATAGCCACGCCAACAATGTGAATTCATATATGCATTCTAGGCTATCTAAAGGAACAACACAAGCGAAACTCCATATCAGCATGCTTATCATTTGTAGCTCAAATGTAAAACCAAATAATGGCAATTGTCATGCCTGTGCAGGGCTATTCTCTATGAACAATTCAACACCATAAAATCATTAGATTATGGGTCAACAACATACTCCAAAAACTACCCATTCCTGTGAAAACCATGTCAATGGTAAGGATCCCCACAATTCTAAACCATATAGTGCCTTACCCGCCTAAAACGGTTTCTATAAACATGAATTAATAACTTTTAGAGTCATAGTAAGTCTTCTAGGGGCTACCCATTCCCAGATGGCATGGGCCCAACGTCACACTGCTCGATCATAAACTAATTAATCATCTTGCCCATAATTGAAATTAGACGGGACATAGACACTTGACCCATCGAAACAATGTAGGCCAGATTATTAGCTTGACACCATTCAAACAACCCCTATTATGGGTCAGATGGCCCCTATCTTTAAAAGACGTAGTCTCCAATAGACATAGTTTTTTGCCTTTTAATCAAGGGTTATTCATATGATATAATTGAGGGCTCGTGCCAAACCACGACCTTGAATATACAACACGTAGAATCTCTGGAATAAAATGTCTCCCTTGTGCCATGTCTTTATGTGTTTGTTTGTGCTATTTGTGATTACTCGTGAACTCCTCCCTTTCTTCAGATAAATGAAACACACACACAAAGTATGATTTTCGCATTCTACCAAATTCAAAGAAATGTTTTCTCAACCATTAATCATATAAAATTTTCAATAAATAAATTTCATATGCGTCTTCCACATGAGTTGTGTCTTAAATCAAGTTCTTAATGTGTCAATCAACCGCATCCCAAAGTATATTGGTCAACAAATGACCTACATTAATTTTCTTCTGTATATGAATCATTCATATTTCTTACATCACAAGTAATTAGTACACTTGAAAGGTTACCAATGTAATTATTTGAATTAAGGAACTTTTTAAATTCATATTTACTAAAGTTGTAATATCATGTGCACAATCTAATTATTTAAAAAGATCCAATATGCTAGAATTGAAATAACATGTGGCAACATTCTAACTGTTTAACCAAATTCCAACAAATTAGAGTTACAATAACATGTGACAACAATTTAAAATCAAACATGCTAGATTTGAAAAGACATGTAAGTTATTCAAAGTCAAGAGATAAAATCACATGTTATTAACATTTCAAACTAAAAATGAAATTTCCTATAAAACTATAACTAGAGTAGGAAATTGGGTGGAAAGCTTGAAGGGAATCCTCACCTTTAAATTAGATCCTATTTAAATGTGATTTAAAAGGTGTGCAATTTATTTGGTTAGATTGGATTGATAGACAATTATTTACATTAAAATCAAAATTAGGGTGGAATTTTGATCTAAACCCTAGAATAAATCTAACACTTATATAGAGATTAATAAAATTGAAAATTCCTACATATAGAAGGATTAGAGACCTACCTCTCGAATTGGATTTGAATGAGGAAGATTCGGATTGCCTCAAATTTGTGTAAACTGTTGGGATTTGTGCTGCGGAATCACACAGATATGGATCTAGGATAACAATCCAAGAGCACCAAGCAATCACAAGAGAACACAAAGATTTAACGTGGAAAACCCTTTTGGGAAAAAACTACGGCACAAAGCGACAGATCTTCACTATGAAAATAGAAATTACAAAGAGAGAGGACTTACTCAATTCGAACAAGCTCGAATCTCACCCTTGCTACACCCTTTGAAAATCCTAGAACCCTTTTAGAAACCCTTAGAACCCCTTTAGAAAGCCATAACATCTCTTAGAATGGCCCTAGGGACTCTTATTTATAGATGGGGAAACCCCACTTACGCACCTCCCTAGAAACTGCCTTAAATTTACGCAGTCCGCGCATAAACCGCTCACCGTCTGCGTAACCCTCAACTAGTCGAGCCAGGGCTTTGACTGGTTGAAGGACCCCTTTGACTGGTTGAGCCTATCCCTCGACTGGTCAAGCATCCCGAAAATCTCAAATACATCGCTGATGTACTTCGAGTCGAACTGTCTTCGACTAGTCAAAGGGATCTTTGACTAGTCGAGCCAGTCCCTCAACTGGTCGAACATCTCAGTGAACCAAGATTTAAGACATCTGTTTTACAACAATCTCCATCATGTCTTCAATCTTTAACCGTGTAGCTTCTTGACCCATTCTCTTATCTTTGCATCGCATCATAGCTTCACTCAACACTTCTTGTGCATACTCCGTCCTTCTTTTACACCATCGCCAAGGCCAGAAAAGTTGCACAAAACTTGAACTTCTCTACAGGAATGACTTTGGTGATCATGTCTTCCGGATTTACGCTGGTGTGAATCTTCTCCAGTGTTATGCGTCATTCCTTAAGCACCTATCGGATAACATGGATATCTAACTAATTGCTCCACCCGCTAGTACAAACGAGTAACCTAAAGTCGACTTCCTGGAATCCACACTGCCTGCGTAATCTGAATCCACATACCCTTCCAACTTTACCCCTGTCTTCTCAAAAGTTAAGACATAGTCTTCTGTACCATCTCACCGCCACCCAATATTGCTTGTCAGGGTATTTCTTCACAACACCGATAGCCTGTGAAATAACCAGTCTAATACAGACTATGGTATGCACTGCCAACTGCATTCGAATAAGGCTCATGAGACATATCCTGCTTTTCCTCATCTGTTTTGGGACATGTCCTGACGAAAGCTTGAGGAGAAACGCGTAGGGAACGCTCTCCGGCTTTGCCTGGTCCATCACATACTTGATCAATACTTACCCAATGTATTCTACCTGAGATCACCAAAGCTTACTCCTCTTTCAGTTTCAATGCCGAGAACCATCTTTGCAGCCCCCGATCCTTCATCTTGAATGTCCCACTTAACTGAGTCTTTAGTACATTGAATTTATACAAGTTATGATTGACGATCTACATGTCATCAATATACAATTCCTGACTCACCATGAATGAATCAAATTTTATACCACTGCCTAGGCGACAGGTCGTACCACGATCTCCTGCAAACTCTTTTTCTCAGCCCTTTTAACTTCGAACCACTCTGGTTGCTTCATGTAGATCCGCTCTTCCAATTTCCCATATAGAAGTGCAGACTCCACATCCATCCTTCCAGCTTGAGATCACATTGGCCAACTAGCGCCAATCACGGATCTAATAGACACCTGTTATACCATCGGTGTGAATATCTCTGAAAAGTCGATCCCTTCTCTCTGATCATAACCCTTCGCTACTAGCCTCGCTCTGTATCTATATTGTACCCTTTTGAAGATCCACCTGCATTTAACCACTTTCCAACAGACTGGAAGCTCCACCAGCTCCCATGTGTCGGTCTGGTACAACGATTCCATCACATCGCCTATATTTACCTTCCACTTCTCAGCACCAGGCTTACCAAAAGCCACCTGAATAGTAGACGGATCTCTCTCACCTGTAACGAGAGCATATATGATATTAGAGTTGTCCATGTACATCACCGATATCCTACGATTATGCTATGTGATTCTTCTCACAGGTGGCTGCTCCACTTGCTTTGTATCTCTGTCCGCGCGTCACATCCTTCCTACCTTGCCCACTCATGTGGCCATACCCAACATGTCACACAAGTGTAAAGGTGGAATCCGCTACATCCACTGCAGGTCCACCTTTTGAAGTGCTCCCGATCAACCTGTAAAGATTACCGAGTCGTTGTGCTTTCATGATTACCCGTGCCCCCTTAGATACTTCAAGAGCACCATCAATACCGATTAAATTATAGCCCATCGCCTCAAGTATACCAAGAGAAATCAGATTCTTCTTCAAATCAGGAATGTGCCTGACATCAGTCAAGGTACGCTCCACCCCATCAAATATCTTGATACGCACCGAACCAACAGCCACAATGTTACAAGCAATGTCATTGTCCATAAACACCTGTCCACCATCGCACTCCCTGTAGCTAGCGAAATAACTCCGATGAGGAGTCATGTAAAAGGATGCCCCTGTGTCTAGAATCCACTCGCCTTTACGATCATCGTAAAAGTGTCTGATTGTAGACATAGACAAAACATCACCATCACATCCACTCGATCCATCCAACATGGCAGCGTTGGCCTCCCGGTATGAAGTCTCAGATATTCTCTCTTAGATTTAAGATTTGTACAATCCTTCTTCACATGTCCTCCCATCCCACAATTCCAGCACTTTAACTTACCTTTGCCTTTGCTCATGGACCTAGATCTTTATCCTGAAGATCTTGTACCTTGCTTAGAATTCTTATCTCTCGTAATCAGTGCATCGGTAGATGTTCCCATGTCGTCGTTAAGCTTTCTCATGGCCTTCCCTTGAAGGGCTGATATAACGGTGTCGACACTCAGAGTTTTATTCATGGTGCACATTGTGTCCTTGAATGACTCATACGACGCCGGAAGAGAATTCAGCAATATACATGCTTGTTCTTCATCTTTCATCACTTCCTCTATATCCAACAATTTGTAAACCAATTTATTAAAGTTGCTAATGTGAGCCTTCAGATCTCCACCCTCTGACATGTTGAAGTTAAACCACTGCCGCTTCAAGTGTAGGCGATTTTTAGAGAATTTTTTCACATAAACATCCTCTAACTTCACCCATAACTTAGCCGCAGTTTTCTCCCTCATAACATTGTAGAGAACCTCATCTGTGAAACATAAACAGATTGAGGATAACGCCTTCTTATCATGAGTATTCCAATCAATATCAGTCATAGTAGACTTTCACTCCTCAAGAGCACCATCTTCACCTTGCTCGACTAAGGAACTGATCATCTTGATCTTCTATAACTCAAAGTTATTTTTCCCTGAGTACTTCTCAATATCATACCTAGTGCTTACCATTATTTCTTATCCCTCAGATTCAGATTTATGCTCCGACGATTACTCTGATACCACTTATTGGGATTTGTGTTGTGGAATCACACAAATATGGATCTATGATAGCAATCCAAGAGCACCAAGCAATCACAAGAGAACACAAAGATTTAATGTGGAAAACCCTTTCGGAAAAAAACCACGGCACAAAGCGACAGATCTCCACTATGAAAATAGAAATTACAAAGAGAGAGGACTTACCTGATTCGAACAAGATCTATTCTTACCCTTGCTACACCCTTTAAAAATCCTAGAACCCTTTTAGAAACCCTTGGAACCCCTTTAGAAAGCCTTAACATCCCTTAGAATGGCCTTAGGGACTCCTATTTATAGATGGAGAAACCTCACTTATGCACCTCCCTAAAAACCGCTTCAAATTTACGAAGTCTGCGCATAAACTGCGTACCGTCTGCGTAACCCTCGACTAGTCGATCCAGCGCTTCAACTGGTCGAAGGACCCCTTCGACTGGTCGAGCCTATCCCTCGACTGGTCGAGCATTTTGGAAATCCCAAATACATCGTTGCTGAACTTCGAGTCGAACTGTCAGTCCCTCGACTGGTCGAGCATCTCGGTGAACCAAGATTTAAGACATCTGTTTTACAACATAAACCAAATCCATATGCAACTTAATCGGAGTAAATCTAATTGTGGAGCTTAAGAATCCTAATTTTCTCTACTTAATAAGATTGAAACTAAAGAAAATTCCTCAATTGAAGTTGAATTTTAACCTCAAAGCCACAGGGATAACTCACCTTGTTATAACAATTCAACTCAACACAATCCGGTCTTGAATCAACTCACACAAGTAGATATAGAGATTTGAAGAATCCAAATTTCCTACATTAATAAGATCTTTAGCATCAACATACTCTTCAAATAAGTGTGATATAAGATTTCAAAAAGATTTTATAAATCAACTCACTGAGTTGCTTAACCCGATCAACTCGAATTGAACTTAAAACTGATGGAAGGCTTGATCTCTCCCTTGACATATAGATTACCCATGAAATAACGGTGATCTTGGCGTGGTTGGAACAAAACTCCACCCAAATGGATCAAATTCAGTGTTGATTGAATTCAACTCAGTGGGAGGTGAGTCAATTCGACTCGGTGCCAAACTGAGCTTCCCTTTAATCTGATACACTCATGGTCTTTCCAATAAGGACCCTAGGTGTTGCTGAACTATAAGAACCTGAAATAGATCTCCTTCACTACCAAACTCAAGGGGATTTTTTAAAGTTAATTCAACAGTGAGTTGATTTGTCTGGACATCAATTCAAGTTGGACCAAGTGCCCTTAAAGATCGTTGATGCTGTTATGGTTTCTGAACTAGAATTCAATCTAAACACCACTAGATGGATCACCAAAACCTTAGAATACATCGAACTTAAGGCTGGACTTGGTGAAAACCACAAAGTAAGCTCGACTGAAGACTCAACATCAAATTCAGTTGTTGATCTTTCTTTTGATTTTTCTTCTTTCTTTCTTTCTTCTTTTTCTCTCTGTTGGAACGCCTAACAAGAAATTTGGATGAATTAGAGCTTCAGATGTAGTAAGATGACTCGACTCAGTTGACTTGGTACGACATTCTCATTTCAAACTCCCTCTCTCTCTCTCTCTCTATTACCTGTCTTAGGTTGTAAAGATCCATTTAAAACAGAAGAGGGGCTATTTATAGCAACTCAGGCTCGAGAACATCAGGTCCAAACACTTAGTGACGGGTCAAAGCTTAAAACTTTGTGTAGACCCGATTCTTAAACTAGTTTCGAGCAAAATCTACCCCTACACACCTACACGTCTTATCTAATCGCTATATGAACTATGAGGATTCAATCCTCATAATATTTCCCACACACTGATCCAAGTCAGATATGAGATCATGACCCATATCGTGTTGTGCAGTTTTTGTTTCGAGATGAAGAAGATGACTCACTCAACAATGACAGATTGATTTCAAGGACATATTTCTTTGATTGGCATCTTGTGGAAGGACTAGATGAGTCCAAAGAAGCTTATGGGACCCATCTTTTGGAGAGTCTTGATAAAAAAAAAAAAAAAACAATGTGTTTAAAAATTCTTTGATCTAACATGTTTTTAGCACAATACATGAGAGGAGTGAATTTAGGTTTTGGAGACGATTATTTCGAGATCTCCCTGAGTTTCTATCTTGATTCCAATCCCAAGGAAAGGTCCAGATCATCATCAAATATGATGGTTGGCCACTGCATGATCAACGACCCCATCGTCTATTCGATCTCAAAGGAGAGGCGAGAAGGATAAGGAGAAGTCCTTCTACTTCTTTTGGGTCAGCACTGCTGACCAGGTGATATTTTATTTTATTTTCGATTTTTTTTTTCAACTGTGGAGCCTGATCTGATTTTTGAAAGGGTGATTAGGATTGTTCATCAAATTGATCAACCTCGTATTAGTCATGGTTCCTAGTATTAGGTGGATCTACAGCTTAGGTGGGCCATACAACGTGAATTTGTATTTCATTGTTGAATTCTGACAATCCAACAGTTGAATCATTTCACAAATAATTATCAACAGTCCTTGGGGTCCCAATGACTATCTAGATGAAATCTAACTGTTGGTTTTATAATTAGATAGTCCCATTTTGTGCAATCAAGTGGTAGATTGTCAAGCTGAATTATGTGCACCTGATGGACGGTGGATTTGACAATCTAGGTCTCAAAACTGATAATGTACAGTTTAATTTGTCTAATAATATGTTATACGAAATTTCATCATGATTGGAATTCTAGAAATAGGTTTTCATGTGAAACTTTCAAGTTTCAAGTGTGGATTATGTGTTCACAGATATACATGCATATTAATTTAAATATTCATTGTAACACCCGAAGGCTTTCATTACCTAAGTATTAGATGTTGGGGGCCTTGCACAAAACCTAAGGATCTAACCTCCCAAAACAAATCAGAATTATGGGATAATAAAGCAATGAAATAAATCAAAGCATAAACCACACGACACAAGAGATTTTTACGTGGAAAACCCTCAAAGAGGTAAAAAACCACGGGACCTCGTCCAGATCAACAATCCACTATGAAGTAGAACGTTACAACCTTCTTCACTTACATAGGAGTGGATAAACAATAATAGAATAAAAGAAAAATGGAGAGATCTCACCGTTCACGAGGACGTAGAAGCGCTAAAATGTCGATTGTACAGTAGATCACTTCTACGAGCATAACCTCCCTTCCACAAGCTTCCTCTCTCTCTCTCTCTATCTCTATCTCTCTCTCTCTCTCTCACATTTGATAGCCCTAAACTCTTTAGCAAACCTTTGCAAAGCTTTAGGAAATCCTCTTGCATTACCTAGAACAGCCCTAGGTACCCATATTTATAGATTTGGAAACCCTTTCCGCACCTATGTGAAAATCGCCTCAAATTTACGCAGTCTGCACAAAATCCGGAACGAATCTGCATAAGCTGGACTGGTCGAGCAAAGTCCTCGACCGGTCGAACGGCCCACTCGACCGGTCGAGCACCTCCCTCAACTGGTTGAGCACCACGAAAAAAATCCAACTAAGCTCACTAGAGTTTAAGTCGAGCCAGTCCTCGACTGGTCGACCAGCACCCTCGACTGGTCGAGTGAGGCTCTCGACCGATCGAGCCTGGGGAGAAAACCCCATCAAATCTCTCCCTTTTCGACTCAGGAAGGATTAACCTTCTTCAAGACAGTCAGGTTTCTACAAACTTCAAACTTGCCCTTGAGTAAAGCCTTAGTCATCATGTCTAACCCATTATCATCCATATGGACCTTCTCAAGATGTAACACCTTCTGTTCCAAAGTATCCCTGACTAGTGATACCGAATCTCTATGTGCTTCGACTTATAATGCTGACTTGGATTCTTGCTCAAGTGTATAACACTTTGACTATCACAATAGACCACATGCTGCTCCTGCTTCAGGCTAAGTTCTTGTACAAACCTCTTCATCCAAAGCATCTCTTTACATGCCTCTGTGACCGCAATGTACTCGGCCTCTGTCGTCGACAATGCTACAACCTTCTGTAGCTTGCTCTGCCAAGAATCGCTCCCCCTACAAACGTGAACATGAACCTCGATGTACACTTCCTGAAGTCTATGTCGCCTGCCATATCTGCATCTGTGTAGCCCTCTAACATAGGTTTTTTATCACCATAGCATAGGCTCAACCTTGATGAGCCTCTTAGATACCGCAGTATCCCTTTCACCATTGCCCAATGCTCTTTGTCAAGATTGGCAAGATCCCGGCTGACAACACCAACCGCATATGCTATGTCTGGGCGTGTACACACCATAACATACATCATCAAACTTCCTACAGCTGACGCGTAGAGTATCTTCTGCATCTCTTCCACCTCTGCCTTCGTCTTGGGACATTGCCTGTCGCTCAATCTGAAGTGACCATCCAGTGGAGTATTGACCGGCTTCGCTGTATTCATATTGAACCGCTCTAGGACTTTCTCAATATACCGCTCTTGTGACAGCCAAAGCTTCCTACTGCTTCTGTCACGGGTTATCTCCATTCCGAGGATCTGTTTAGCCGGGCCCAAGTCTTTCATCACAAACGACTTGCCCAACTCTTGTTTCAGCCTGTCGATCTTCTTGATGTCTTTTTCCATGATGAGCATGTCATCAACATATAACAGTAGAACTTAGAAATCACCATCTGAGAACTCACGCGGGAACACACAGTGGTCCGACTCCGTTCTGTCATATCCATGCTTAATCATGAACGAGTCGAACTTCTTGTACCATTGTCGTGGAGCTTGTGTCAGCTCATACAAGCTCTTCCTCAGCCTACACACCATATGCTCTTTGCCCTTGACTTCGAACCCCTCTGGTTGGTGCATGTAGATCTCTTCTTTCAGGTCATCATGGAGGAAGACAGTTTTAACATCTAACTGCTCTATCTCCAGATCCATGCTCACCACCAACCCAAGCAACACCCGTATAGATGTTATCTTCACCACTGGTAGAATATCTCCTCAAAGTCTATGCCTTTCCTCTGACCAAACCCTTTCACTATAAGTCTGGCCTTGAACCTCGTCTGTGAATTATTCTGCTCAACCTTCTTTCTGAACACTCACTTGTTGCTCAAAGCTTTCTTGCCCTTAGGCAATTTCACCATATCATAGATGTGGTTCTTATGCAAGGATTTCATCTCTTCTTGCATAGCTTTCAACCACTCCCCCTTATGCTCGTCGGCTAAGGCCTCAGAATAATCTCCTGGCTCTCCCCCATTAGTGAGCATAAGGTACTTATGTGACGAGTACCTCTTGGACGGTTGTCTGTCTCTAGATGACCTCCTCACCTGTGGCTCAACAAGTGGATCAAGTGGGGGCTGCTCCCCTGGTCCATTTTCTGAAGGAACTCCCTCGTCCTCTGCACCTTGTTGTACTCCCCCGTCATCAGGCACCACAGGAGGAATAACTGGATTCATGTCCTCTAGCTCACCTGAACTAGGCTGGTTCTTCTCTGACTTACCAATGTCTTCGATACACTGACCTTTAAAGAATACCACATCTCTGCTCCTGACGAGCTTCTTCTCGGTTGGATCTCACAATCTGTAACTGAACTTTTCATCACCGTACCCCAAGAACACACACTGTCTGATCTTCATATCGAGCTTGGACCTCTCGTCCTTTGGTACGTGAACGGATGCCCTGCATCCAAACACCCTGAGATGACTGTATGATGGATCCTGTTCAGTCCACACCTTCTCAAGCACTTCTCTATTCAACGGGGCTGATGGAGACCTGTTTATTAGATACACTGCTGTGTGCATTGCTTCTCCCCAGAATGTCTTGAGCAATTTCGCATGGGATAACATGCATCTAATTTCTTCTGCAATGGTGCGATTCATTCGCTCAGCCACACCATTATGCTGGGGGGTCTTGGGAACCGTCTGTTCATGCCGTATACCCAGGGACTTACAATACCCATGAAAGTCGCTAATGTATTCACCACCATTGTCAGTGCGGATGCACTTCAATGGTCTACCTGTCTCTCTCTCGACCATAGCATAAAACAATTTAAACACACTGAAGACCTCGTCCTTGGATTTCAAAGCATAAACCCAAACCCTCCTAGATGCATCATCTATAAAAGTGACAAAATACAATGCCCCACCCAAGGTTTTTGTCCTCATAGGACCACAAACATCATAATAAACCAAATCTAATACATGCACTTTATTGACATGAGAAGCAGTTTTAACAAATGAAACTCTATGCTGTTTCCCTGATAAACAATCAATACAGGCTTTGAGAGGTATACCTGTCACTTATGGAAGGAGTCGCTTCCTCGCTAGTAGCTAAAGCCCTTTTTCACTCATGTGGCCTAGACGCCTGTGCCACATGTCAATAGCTAAATCTTCCACTGCGTTCAATCCACACTTGCACACAATGACACTTACCTTGTAAAGGGTGCAACACTTCTTTCCTCTGGCTGCGATCAATGAACCCTTAATGAGCTTCCAGCGTCCACCAACAAAACGGCTTTCATAGTCATCATCATTCAACCTTCCCGTTGACATCAAGTTGAGAAGAAGGTCTGGGATATGCCTCACATCCCTAAGAACCAATGTGCAGCCCACATCGGTCTTCACACAAATATCACCGACCCCTACGATCTTCGATACGCCAGAATTTCCTATCTTCACGGTCCCATAATCACCTGACTTATAGCTTGTGAAGAAGTCTCTGCGTGGGGTCGCATGAAAAGAAGCTCCCGAGTCAATCACCCAGTCGGTGTCCTGACTCGTAGCCGTGAGATAAACATCATGATCTGCTGAAAGAATAACTTCAACGTCACCATCTGAAGCGACCGCAGTGGAATCTGATTCATCTTCCTTCTCCTTTCCTTTTCGTTTCTTGTCGTTCTTCTTACCATGACATTCATGCTTGTAGTGGCCCTTCTTGCCACAATTCCAGCAATCAACATCCTTCCTGGTACTCAACTTTCCTCTTGATTTATCTCGGGCCTTTCCGCCCTTCCTGTTCTTTCCTCTCCCCATTCATGTGTCACAAGGGCCTCTTGCTGAGTAGACCCCTGAGACTTCCTCCTTGTCTCCTCATTGACAACTGGTTACCTGTTCCATGGATACCTTTCCGTCTGGTGCGAAGTTACTTACAGACACCACCAATGTCTCCCAACTATCAGGCAATGAGCTAAGCAATAGCAAAGCCTGTAATTCATCATCCAGAACCATCTTTATAGCGAAGAGCTGGTTCACTATATTGTTGACCTCATTCATGTGCTCAGCCACAGAACCACCATATTTGAACTTGAGATTCACAAGTCGTCTTATCAAGAAGATTTTATTACCAGCTGTCTTCCTCTCATACAGCCCTTCCAATTTCAGCCATAGGCTAGCGGCTGAGGTCTCCGTAGACACATGGTGAAATACGGAATCGTCCAACCATTGTTTAATAAACCCTACCACCTTCTGGTCCAATTTCTTCCAATCATCATTTGACATATCCTTTGACTTCGCTGATATGCATTGAATTGGAGAATACAAGTCCTTGCAATAAAGCAAGTCCTCCATCTTAGCCTTCCATATGGTCCAGTTAGAACCATTGAGACTAATCCTCCTTGATGAGCCACCTTCCATAATTCAGAACCGATCTCACTCCGTTCAATGAACTTAGCTTTGATACCACTTTGTTGGGGGCCTTGCACAAAACCTTAGGATCTAGTCTCCCAAAATAAATCAGAATTATGAGATAATAAAGCAATGAAATAAATTAAAGCACATACCACACGACACAAGAGATTTTTACATGGAAAATCCTCAAAGAGGTAAAAAACCACGGGACCTCGTCTAGATCAACAATCCACTATGAAGTAAAACGTTAAGACCTTCTTCACTCACGCAGAAGTGGATAAACAATAAGAGAATAAAAGAAAACAGAGAGATCTCACCGATCACGAGGATGTAGAAGCGTTGAGATGTTGATTGCATAGTAGATCACTTCTACGAGCATGACCTCCCTTCCACAAGCTTCCTCTCTCTCTCTCTCTCACACCTTTGATAGCCCTAAACCCTTTAGCAAACCCTTGCAAAGCTTTAGGAAACCCTCTTGCTTTACCTAGAATAGCCCTAGGTACCCATATTTATAGATTTGGAAACCCCTTTCCGCACCTATGTGAAAACCGCCTCAAATTTACGCAGTTCGCACAAAATCCGGAACAAATCTGTTTAAGCTCGACTGGTCGAGCAGAGTCCTCAACCGGTCGAGCGACCTGCTCAACCGGTCGAGCACCTCCCTCGACTGGTCGAGCACCACGGAAAAAATCTAACCAAGCTCGCTGGAGTTTGAGTCGAGCCAGTCCTCGACTGGTCAACCAACACCCTCGACCGATCGAGTGAGGCTCTTGACTGGTCGAGCCTGGGGAGAAAACCCCATCATTAGAAAGTTCAGAGTGCTACAAAGTGGACCCCACTTGAAAATGTCCCCCTATTAAGGAAAAAACGCATAAGGCTTCTTGGTCCAAAACTTGGATTGCCTCTAGGTCCCATGTGCATCGTTGGTTCAAGATGAAGATGTCTATCTTTTCCTCATTCATGAGCATTTTCCAACAAGCTCAATATTGGCTCTCTTAACGGTGCCCATGATAAATTTCAAGAGCTATTATAACATCTCTTTAAATCTTCAACTTACACCCATGTCTTAATGAATTTGAGCCTTTCAAAATGCGTTAATTTTAACGGCTGGATGTCTAGATGTACGGATGAATGGTTTGAATTAAAAAATAAAATAAAACTTAAAATTTACTAGGGTCATTACATATTTAGTTGTGGGAAAAATCAGCCATGATGATTTAGTTGTTTACTCAGAAGTGAAATACTTGGAGGAAGTTGTCCTAAATTAGGAATGTTAAGAGGAATATAGTTGCTATTTGGACTTAAGAATTATTTATTGAGACCCTAAGAGGCAATTCAGATATGCGTTTTCAGGGTTGCCAACAAGTCAAGCTCTCTAGAGTCCCTGCACCTAGGCGGATCGAATTCAGGTCTTTTTGAGTCTTAAGTCATGTTTTTCTAGTACCTGGACCCAAACCGGTCTAGGTACCCATTAGATATTCATCAAGTCTTTTGGCCTTGGTTTTGAGTCATGTTTTGGTTGGATCCGAGTGAGTTTGGTCAAGGACGTTTAGGTCATCTGAGACCTCCCTAGAGATAAACTAGATTGCATACATTGTTCCACTTTATCACATGCTTTATGTGCAAATAGCCTCTCTTATGTGTGTTTGGCTTAGGAATTTCATTTCATTTTGGATGCCTACAAACTCCTTAAGCTGTAAAGGGATGACAAGTAATCTGATTAGGGGGATGTTTGGATGCATGTATTCGCCTGTAAAAGCTAAACAGGCTGTAAATATATTACAACTTTTAGCGGTAATAAGAAACTTGGTAAATAGCATTATACATATTAAAACACAATGGTTAATATCACTCATGATATGTGGGGCCCACTGTAATGTGTATGGTACATCCAATCTATCTACCATCTACTTCCCTAGACGCTCTCCTGTGACCCTAAAAAACATCATCTCCATTATCAAATAGACCACATGAGGGAAGGATGGGACGTCCACCATTAAAAACTTCTAAATTGCATTTGAGGATTATTGTGATGGGTGGAAGACATTCAATCCATTTATTGTGTCCATGCGTTAATGCTCTCTTAGGACCCTTAAAAAATCAAGTCTTTCTTATGTGATTTACAGATTATGAAAGGTTTACCGCCCAAGCTCTATGATATGAATACCCACTTTATTCACCGTAAATACTTTATAGCTAACCAAATACAATCTGTTTACATATAAGTAGATTAGCATCTAAAAGACAAAATGGAATAGCATGTAAGCCGATTACACCTGCACTTGAAATTATAATGTGCTTATAACTAAAAAAATTACAGGCATCCAAATGACGCCTTAGTAGATTGATTAACATATATTTATATACATGGCATTACTAATAAAATAAATCAGACTCGATTAGACCGGAATTTTAACTTAGTCCAAAATGGTGGATCGGACCCAACTCAGTTTCTAAACAGTTCCAAAGAACTGGACCTCTGGTCATAAAAATCAGGTTGGGTCCAGTAGATAACCATCCAACCCTTGTGTGTTTAGTCAATCCTTGATACTCGAATTTACATTTCCTTCAATCCTATCCTATGGACCTTTCAGGATTAACCAGTCAGTATAGCTGATGATTCAACCTTCACCTAAAATCTTTAAAAGTAGGAATAGACTACTAATAAAATGTGTTATAAAACCAATATCAAGATGAGTGGATCCACCTTCCACTTTCAATTCCCGAAAGTAGGATCGACAACTCCAGTATAGGTGTTATTGTACGATTTGAAAATTATGTATACATTTCTGGTGGTTGGATCATAGTTTCAAGTGTTTAATATTAGTGGTCCACAAAGTTTCCATGCATGGAATGCACAATGCCAGCATGTCATGTATAAACAACATCTTAGCCGTTGAAAATGCATGTCCCTTACTAAATATCAATGGATGAAAATATCACGCAGACCCATTTTAGAGATGGGGCTTATCTTTTCTTGGAAGCGGCTTTGGTCAGTGGATCCCTTGACTGTGGGTCCCACCTTGATGTATGTGTCTTGTATTCATGCCATGCATCTGTTTTGCCTGATCATTTTAGGATATGAGCCCGAAAATGCAGAAATCCATATCTCAAGTGGACCACACCACAGGAAACAGTGATGATTGGACGCCAACCTGCTGTTAAGGTCCCAAAGATCTGGATGAAAGGACCACACAAATACCTGTTTAATCGAAAACTCTTTAATGGTCAATCACCACTGTTCCCTGTGATGTGGTCCACCTGAGAGTTGGATCTGCTTTATTTTTTGCCTCATGCCCTGAAATGATCTTCTAAAATAGATGGACAGCACGGATATAAGATACATAGATCACAGTGGACTCCACAGTCAAAGACCTACCAAAGCCGGTTCCTCTTTTCAGCCAATTGGATTCCCTGTACACATCACATGTTGCCGAATCCACTCAAAGGATCTTTACCATATTAAGATGGGTCTAAATGCTAATTATAAAATGCTTTCATTCCTAAATATGTATAAGATACGCTACTTGAACCTTGGCACTGGTTTCCAATTTGAAAGTGGGCCATGGTTCTTTATTCTATATGGGCCATTGATATGTGTCCTATGATCTGTTTTCCTAGATTAGAAGAACATAGCCACTATCGATTGGACCTTTTTCATTGAATATTAATGGTTGCTGCATTTTTCTTCATACCTACAGGCCATAGATCTACCATTAACGACCGTCCCATGGTGGTAGGAAAAAACAGACCAACGGTCTATGTTGACCAATCATGGCCCACTTCCTAAAATTATAGTTTGATCAGACCATCTAACAAGAGTATTAAAAAAACAGGATTTTAATTAAGACAAATAAAGAATACAAACATTGAGCTGTGAACGAGTGAAGTTTATATAACTAAGATTTTAAAATCTGATTTTCAAAAATCTTGTATCCAGACTCCCTCCATGCAATGACCTGAAGCAAAAAGTAATGATAGAAGTGGACTGTAAATGGGGCCAGTTCACATCCATGGGAGTGGATTATCTACAGCCCTGGCCTCACCCAACACGGTGCAGCCCTAACCATGGGGCCCTTGATGTATGTACTGTATATCCATGCCTTCCATTCATTTTCCAGATAATCTGACGGCATGAGCCCAAAATATAAAGTAGATCAGAATCTCAGATGCAACACACCACAGGAAATAATGATAAGTGACAATTAATAACCTTTTGTGGGCCACAAAAGTTTTGGATCAAACTGATATTTTTTTCCCTCTCTTCATCTAGGTTCATGAAACCTTATAAACAGATTAGATGGCAAAAGAAAATATAGTGTACGTTAGGAGATTTGGTGACCGATCAATCACCCCAATTTCCTATGGTGTGGTCGATCTCAGATTTGCATCTGCTTAATTCTTGGGTTCTTTTTCTAAAGTAAGCCGGCAAAACTTATAGATGGAGTGGATATACAATACATGTATCAAGGTAGGCCCTAGGTCCCGCACCGTGTTGGGTGAGGTGGGGCGCACAAAATCTGCTCCCCACACCACCATGTTGCACGCCTGACGAATGGTTTGGATCCCATACACGTGTGCATCGGGAGAGAAGAGGAAGGGTATTTTTGTAATTTTGGGAACCCTGAGAGGGTATTTCCGAAAACTGCAGTAAATTTGGGAATGAATACATGCGACACAAGCGAGACCATGTGTTGATTTCAGGCCATTCGGATTGGGGACAGAGATAACTAATGAAATAATTCGCGCTGCAAACAGCTCATAAATTCGAGATATGCTAAGTCCACACGCGCCACGCCTGAGAACGAGGCACACGTGTGTCATATCTAATCCGTTAATTAGGAGGTCCCCTATGTACATATCCTAGTTTGAAAAAATTGGCTGATAAGATGATCATGTGGACCACACGGATATACTAAGAATAATGGTTGATGGAAATTGACCAACGGTCTGAGATAGATTAAACAAATAAACCCACTTGATGATCAGATCAGCATGGATATTGAAACATGGAATCTGGTGTCATAGTTTGGGTCTCCTGATAAGCGGCTGGGATGTTACACACGTGTGAGTCGTTTCCTTTTTTAAGACGAGTACACTTACAAAATGCACTCGAGCGAGTCCACTCAGTACTCCAAAAATTTAGCATTGTTGACCCCTCTGTTCTCTTTCTGAGAGAAATAAAAATATAATCGCGCGACTGGTATATAAAATAGGAATCTCGTTCAAACTATGAAAATATAAATATATAGATAGATCTGGATCGTTAATCATGATTATAGTACTAGTAAAACACTATTACTTACAAATATGATCTATCCAATTTTCAAATATCCCACACAAGAAATAGTATCAAATTTCTAGTGGTGCATGTTATTTCTCATGTAATAACAGCCCATGTCATGATTTACTGGTATAATTTACAGATCATGTGACTTTCATGGTTTGTCCCACCTTATGAATAGTGTAGATCTCGTACCCGTGTGCCAATTTGGCATGTGTGGGTGCCAGTGCCCTCACCATCTCAGTCGCGGCAGTCTCCTTAGTAAAGCTGCTCTTCTTCCTATAGGCCATAACAATACACAGACACACACCCAACACTCTAACACACTTTCACCTCCCACCCTCTCTCTCTCTCTCTCTCTCTCAGGTATAACTGCTAAAGCAGAGCCTTTTAAAGTTCTGATCTTTGAAGGCAGGTATTCTTTTGGGCTTCTTTTATTTTCTGTTGCTTTTTCCTCCTTTTTTTTTTCTTCATCTGGGTTCTTGTGGGGTTTCTGGATCTGTGTTCAAGATCTGTTTTCTTTTATTTTAAATTTTTTTTTTTTTTGTCTATCTATGCTTGAATCTTGATTATCTTGGTGGGTTTTTGGAAATTTTTATTTTTGCCTCTTTTTTTATTATTATTTTTTGTGATTTGGTTAGAAATTAGGAAAATATCATCAGTATCTGGATGCTTTTTGTTTTTCTTTTCTGCTGTAAAAATCTTGTTTTTGTTGTTGGGTTTTGGTTCTCAAGTCCTTTTTGTTGTGGACAGATTGCATTTTGATTTGGATGGATGTGATTTTTTATTTTTTTTGGGGGGGGGGGGGGGGGGGGGGGGAGGGGGGGGGGAATGCTATCTGTATCAATGTCTGCATGCATTCTTGTGGTTGCATCTGGTATTGAATGTAAAAGAACTGTTTTTGTAGGTGGGTTTTGGTTTTGTTCCTTTTTTTTTTTTTTTTGTGTGTGTGAAGATTGCATTTTCTGGATCTGATTAATTTTCTGTTTGGGGCTTGCTTTTTGGGTTTTTAGGTTTTCTGCTGGGATTTTGGCTATATGGTATTGTTTTTGGGGCTACACTACCAGTTAGATGCACATCCATGGTGCACATGGTGATGCACATATTCTGATCCAGACCGTCCAAATCATCGGACTGATTGTGGATGGGGGTTGCCTAAAAGCCACCCTGATTGGAGAATCTTATACTTCTGTAACGTCCATTGCATTTGGACCATTGACTGCTTTTCATTTTTTTTACTGCCCATTTCATGGACATCAATCAAGATCCAAGGCTGAGACCATCCATGATATTTGGACCATGATCCAATGATGGGACCCATGTTTTAGAGGGTCTGGGTTAGGCAAATGCTCCCTTGCTTTGTACTGAATTCACTCCTTAGTCTAACTCACATTTGATCATCTTTTCTTTGGTTGGTGCTATTACTTTAATCTCGGTATATGATTCTGTATCCCACGCAGTTCTTTCACTTTACTGTTGTAGTTGCTTTGATGTATAAATCTTCTTAATCTGCTTTGTAGAGGTGAAAGGAGAGTTTTTTTTTTTTTTTCCTCTCTTCTTCTACCTTTTGCAATTCTGTGCACTTTCAATATCATTTCCATGAATTGTTATGAAGATTTTATAATGTATTAATCATGGTGGAAATAACTTGTTTATTTTATTTTATTTTATGGATCTTTGATTTCTTATGGGCTTTGTTGATCTTTCTGAAATTACTCAGAACCAATGATGGAGAAAAAGATGCCGCCGCCTTTGGAAGTAGAATTATGGTTAATGAATTTGAAACTGCGGGCTCAGTAGTTGGTTTTTTGGGCGTTGATCTGATATATTAAAGAACTCTGTGTTTGAATTAATGGCTTCAAAGACCAGTTCTAGACCTTGCTCAGAGCAGCATCAGAAACCGGTCAGTAATCAGTCAGTAGAGGCAAATTCTCGCAAGCCTTCACCTGTGCAGGTCTCGAAGCCAATACCTTTACAGGTCTTGAAACCAACCAAATCGGAGCCGGTTACACCAAAAAAATTACCAAGACCTGCAAATCAAGTCTCCTCAAAGCAGATAATTGCAGATGTTTTGGAGGAAAAAACGCTGTCTACATATCAAAAGGGGCCCACTGATCCTTTGCCTGATAAGGGTACATTGAAATCCACCCATTTGGATGCTAGTAAATTGAATCGCAACTTGGAAGTTCCAAAACAACTTACCAAACAAGTAGACAGTGTAGAAAAGAATCAGATAAATGTGATTACGAGCACTTTGGAAGGAATTGGAATTGGAGATGAAGAAAAGAAAATGTCCGAACGCAGCAGTGTGAAGGACAGCTCGGTTTCTGCAAAAGTCAGCGATGGGACCAGCAGCCTCACTAAGACAAGTGGCAGCGCAAAAATCAGTGACCGTGCTGATTTCATTGAGAGCGGAAAGAGCAGCATGTGCAGAGGCAGTACGAGCAGCGATGTGAGCGATGATAGCACTTGTAGCAGCATAAGTAGCACTGTCAACAAGCCCCACAAAGCGAATGATTCGAGATGGGAGGCCATCCGAGTGGTCCGGTCGAGAGATGGAGTTTTGGGTCTCAGCCATTTCAGGCTGCTTAAGAGGTTGGGGTGTGGCGACATTGGTAGTGTCTATCTGTCAGAGTTGAGCGGAACCAAGTCCTATTTCGCGATGAAGGTTATGGACAAGGGGTCGCTGGCCAGTCGTAAGAAGCTGCTCAGAGCCCAGACAGAAAGAGAAATTTTGCAGTGTTTGGACCATCCATTTCTTCCAACGTTGTATACCCACTTTGAGACCGACAAGTTCTCATGTTTGGTGATGGAGTTCTGTCCAGGAGGGGATTTGCACACCCTTCGCCAGCGGCAACCGGGGAAACATTTTACTGAACAAGCAGTGAAGTATTATCCTAATTCTTTTATTTTCTATTTTATACTTTTCAATTTGATTAGAAGTCTGCACTGAATTGAATCATGATCTTCTGCATATTTCAGCACAGAGAACTGCTATTACAGCACAGGCTTTGAGAAGTTCTATGAAGTGTCAGGCCCACTGGCAAACATTTATTTTGATTGAGATCGTTGATTTGGGAGGCAACCACATGCGCCTGGGCCGTAGGGCCAAAAATTTAGTGATTGTACAACTACAGACATCTGATTGTTGTGAGTTTTGCCCGTTAATTTGAACAGTTGTACATTGCTTGAGTTGGTGATCACTTCTCGGGCCATTGAATTGTGGACAGTCGCACATTTCTTGAGTCAACCATCACTTTTTGGGCCATGCACATGGTGGCACCGGACCACCAAATCAATGGTCTAATCATGTATGCAAATGCCATGTAAAATAGAGATATGTTTTGCAACACACTTCATGGAAATCAACAGAGAGTGCATGCTATAGTAGCATTCCTCTTAAAGTATACATTGTTTGGTCTAAATTGTTTTCTTTCAATCTCTGGATTTTTCTTTGGTGTGATGCGTCTGTATTTGTGGATTTCCTCCACTGCAAATTATGCTAAAAGTCCCATCCTTTCCCTTCTCTTTATATTTCCTGCTGCAGCAATCCAATGCTTGACTTTACTTCTTACCTTTCCATTGCATATGAAACTGCTATTTGATTAACTTTTTCTTTTTCTCCTTGTAAAATGAAATGCTCAATGTGTTGCTCTTGATGAATATATCAAAGTAGTATGCAATTGATTTGATGGTGGGTGCTGCTGCTGATAACTTGATATGGTTTCTATTGTAGGGATGTAGGTAGGTAATGTGTTTTTGGTGTATTATCTGTGATGGTAGGGTACTTCAGCTATCTTTTAGATTCCAAAATATTGCATGCAAAATGAAATGGCTATGAATAGGTTTTGTGCATTAGGCTTCCTCATGTCTACTTCTGATGGATTACAGACAGCTGAAGAAAATGTTAATGTAAGAGCTAGGTTTCAAAAGGTGGAAGCTGGAGTCAAGGTGTAGGCCTTGAGATAGATGAAGGCTTCAGTGGTTTGTAAAAAATTATCACACATTTTTTATAAACAGGAAAAACTAATGGAAAGTAAAATTTGGAGAAAAAAAATGTAATAGGTAATGGTGTGTTTGGTTGCACCAAATTTTGTCAATTATAATGAATTTCATGATATTTGGTGCAACCAAATGCACTCTAAAAGTAAAGTAGAAACTATGACATGTCATTGTAAGCCTTTCAAGTTTCAAGTTTGAAATAGTGAAGGAAAGTGCCCGTGGAGTGTATCCGAAAACTCGGAAATAGCCTCTCGCTTAGACATTGTACACATTGTATGTGGAGGATCCTTTGAAGACATGAATTTGAAGTTTAGAGATTATCATAAAGAAATTGCTTCAATTTAATTTTAATTTTAATTAATCATTTTTTGAGATGGACACACGGAACATAACAACAATGTTGTCAAAATCATTATGCATCGCATATCATAATAGGGGTCGAATCACATCAGAAACATCAGATATATCTCTTTTATGTTCTCAACTTGATCGGTTTTGGAAGCAAATGGGCATCTTGGATCAAAGAATGTATTACCTCGGCTTCATTCCCTATTTTGATCAATGAAGCCCCATCTGGTTTCTTTTGCAAGTTTAGAATGATTATAGCAGGATGATCTCTTATCCCCGCTTCTCTTTGCTATTGTAGTGGAGGGCCTAAACTTGCTTATGGCTAAGGCCTCAGATCTTGGGTTGACAAGAGGATTCAATGTTGGACTGTTGGTAGACTTGAGATGAGGATTTCCTATCTTTAGTTTGCAAATGACACATGTATTTTTTGCGAAGCTTTTAGAGGTCAAATGAGGCATATCAAAGGGGTGTTGCGATGCTTTGAGGCAGTGTCAGACCTTAGAATCATTTCGAGTGAAAGTGTTCTTGTGGGTGTGGCTATGGAGGGAAGGGAGGTGAATGTTTTTGCCAAAGACATTGGGATGTGATTCTTCTTATCTTCTAGTTTACTATCTGATGAGGTCATCTGAGCACCTACACGAGTTTATCGGAGGAGGAGGAGAGGTGAGGTCCAAGCCCCAGTTTCATTATGCTTGGATGATCATTACATGGGGCCCAATGGACCCAATTCGAGTTCTTAGCCGCATTAAAGACCCCACATGCATGGTTGTGCATTTTTGAAGACCCCACACTGGGAAGATGCATGTGGATTGCTTATTTAGAACCGATTGATACATCTTTGGACTATTTGGACGTCACCTAGCCTAACCTGGACCACATTTGGACGTTACAAATGGTAGACCATGCCGTTGGATATCTTAGGCCTATTAGTTTGGTGATCCAAACCGTTGGATATGTTAGGAGACTTGGGTTTAGGTGTACGAACACTCTAGTCTGCACATCCAAGCTACGGACACGTTGGACCACATTCATCTAGGCTGTTGATCACATGTGGACGTGTGAATGTACCTGTTGCACGTTGGAGATCATCCTTGTGCAGTGTGACACATCTTTATTTCTGCTTTATTTTTTAGTTTTATTTTAGGTTATTAGAGAATTATGTTTTGATCTTGACCGTTAATAGATTTAGACGGTCAAGAATAGTTGTAGACTGAATTTGCTTAGGTTTTCTTATATATACTTGTTTGAGACTTGAGACTTGGGATGATGGATATATTGAATGAAATTTCTCTACATTGCTTCTTTTGAGCAAGAAAACTTCTTGTGAATAGAATTTTGTGTGAAGCCATTGGAGTGATTCCAAGTTCTCTTTCTTATTCCTATTAAGGTATTTCTTTTCTCTCTCTCTCAAACCCTCTTTTTTCCTTGAATATTTTTTCCCTCTTCTTTCCCAAACTCTAACTTCATCATCATCAATTCAACTCATCACCGACCAAGCCATCCCCACCACACCATCCGTACAACTGTATGGTAGTGCCTGTACTATGCACAGACTTGTCCGTACAGTCGAACTATCTTCTTCTCTATTTTATAAAACCCTAACCTTAGCATTTTATAAAACCTAAATTCCCAATTTCTTGATTTCCAAACTCAAACCCTAGCAAAGCGTTAGTGAATCCTCGAATCTAGAATGAATCCTATGCTAGATGGAAGTTTTACATTCCATTTGGCCATGTCCGATCAATAGCCTTAAGGATATAGTTTGCGGGATTGTGATGTAGTCTTGAACTCGAGCTTAATTGAATATTTGATTTCTTTAAATTTGTGGTATATTGGCTTTATTTTATTCTTTGATTTACTTTGTTAATCCATTAATTAATTTATTTCCATCATCCTAGTTTAGGCCATCCATCCTGCATCAGTATCTCTCCCTCTTTGAGGTGCAACTGAAGGTGGCTGACTGGCTAAAATTTAGAAGATGCAAATTGACTTCCTTTGGGAAAGTCATGAAGAGGAGTGCAAGTTCCAATACAGTGGTGAATCTCATGGGATCATCTGTGGAGGGAGATTAGTCACACTGGTAGACGATTGGATCAAGCCGATATGGAAAATTTGGGCATGCCGAGCAGTGCTCTAGGGTTTGGAACATTGCTCTTTGAAGGAACTTGAAAGATAATGAATCGAGAGACTTTGCTGCCCTCACCAGTCACCAGTATCCTCTATGAGGCTAGCATTGACACTTTCAGCAACGATACCGAGTATTGGAAGTGGGCAACCAATGGACATTCTCTTCCAAATCTTTTTTCGTGAAGCTTAAAGAATCCGACAAACATCCCTACCCATGCGCTAAAATGTGGACACCCATGGGGGTATCCACAGCCGACAAGATCCTTGTGCTAGTAGAGTGTCACATGTTCGCTATGTTGATGCTACACTTTTATTTGGGGATGGGTCTATTAATGAAGCTCTTATGTTTAAAGACATCCTCACATGCTTCTCAATTGTTCCAGTTCTTCCTGTGAACCTGTACAAAAGCTCCATCTCTCCTATATTACTTTGGAGATTTCTAGCAAATCTGGGATGCAGGATAGCAATCTGGAACTTGTCTCAAACTGTTGCGAGGATATTCTTGTGAAATTTGGAAAGAAGTTGGCCATACGCGGAAAGGCAATATGCTTTCACTTGGAGGCCGTATTACACTTCTAAAAGCAGTTTTTGCTAGTATCCCACTTCATCTCATCTATTTTCAGATGCCCTTCCAAATTCATAAACAAATTCAAATCTATTCAGAAAAAAAGTTCTTTAGGGAACTTGATAAGATGTATTCAAGTATCACTTGGTGAAATGGGAGGACGTATGTAAACACCAAATCAAGGTTTTTTTTTTTTTTTTTTTGAAGACACAGGGTGTCCCCACCTCTTTTTGAAGTGAGACTAATCCCTGCGGATACACGCAATCACCCACAACCACGTGTATCGGGTAAAGCCAAGGAGGGGAATCGAACCCCCACCTCTTTTTTTTTGGTTTGTTAGCAAAATGGTGATGCCTTCCAAATTCATAAACAAATTCAAATCTATTCAGAAAAAAAAGTTTCTTTAGGGAACTTGATAAGATGCATTCAAGTATCACTTGGTGAAATGGGAGGACGTATGTAAACACCAAATTAAGGTTTTTTTTTTTTTTTTTTTGGTTGGTTTGTTAGCAAAATGGTGATGCCTTCCAATTCATAAACAAATTCAAATCTATTCAGAAAAAAAGTTTCTTTAGGGAACTTGATAATATGCATTCAAGTATCACTTGGTGAAATGGGAGGACATATGTAAACACCAAATCAAGGGTTTTTATTTATTTATTTATTATTATTAATTTTTTTTTGGGGGGGGGGGGTAGCAAAATGGTGATGCCTTCTTGGTTTGGGAGAGATGCTTCAATCTGTGGTTACTTCTAAATATGAATTAGCTGGGAGATTTTGGTCCAATCTTGAATCAGGGCAAGCGTATCTGGATTATATTCCCATATGCCATTATTGGGGGATTTGGAATTAGAGGAGTGCAAGAAATGATGCAGTCAACTGCAATTCATCAATTCCCTCTTTTTCTCTACCATTCCTTGGTCCTGGGATGGGCTCTTGCCCTCCCAGATATCTCTGAGACCTAGCTCGCTTCCTTAACAGCCAACTTGGATGCAATTTTCTTTTGGTGATCATACCCACACAGGGTTCTGTGCTTCTGGGCTCTGCTGATTGTGTGATTGTTCTGTTGTTTTATTTTGATTTGCTGTTGTTTGCTGTTTTGCCTTATATTTGCTGTTGCTGTGAAGTAACGACAGTGTCACATTCCACGGCTATTTTCCATGTCTTTGTTTGCTTTAATGAAATTGTCTCCTTCTCAAAAAAGAAAAAGAAAAAACCTAAGATTTTGTTCTGATTTTCTTAGAAAATTGAAAAGCATGTGATGAAATGAAAATTAATCAGAAAAAGAATGCATCGATCATCCATTTCCCATCAACATGTACACAGCATGGTTATACATATCATGATATTTAAGGATTCTTATCTTTTTCCTTTTCTCTGTCTTCCAAGAAATTCACCTTAAACAGCATACAAGTGTCTTTAATAATTTTATTCTTTTGTATCTTACTTTGGAAAAAGCAGCATTTAATTCCATTGACTGAATGAAATGGTCATTTGATTTCTTTGTTTTGGGTTTTTGAATATCAAAATCCCCAGAGATCCTCTCTCTCTCTCTCTCTCTCTCTCTCTCTCTCTCTCTCAAGATACGAGCGAGGAATTTTTAATAATGGAGGGCCTTCTACATTTTTTTTGGCCTTTTACATGTTAAGTAAGCACCATATATGTAATCCACAATACCATACAATTTATACAATAATTGTACAAATATGTAGGATTTGCGATTTGGGTGCATGAGCAAATTGTACACCCATACAATATGATTAGAATCAAACATTTCATATCGTGAATTGTATGATGCTGATAACACTGCATAACAATGGAAGTTCGAGGTGCAAGCCCAATTGTGAACATTGCCATGTTTTTATTTTCCAATGGCCATGACTTTTAGGAAACTGATTTAGAAACGTAAAATTCTATCTCGGAAGGAGGAAGAGTCATTTTTGAAAGGCCTTTGGCTTTTTAGATAATGATTTTTGGTCTCAATTCTATCTAGAGGTGCTTTCTATGGTGGGGGTTTGCATGCAAGTTCCATAGTCCAAGTAGGCTGAACTGCAATGATCATCTCCCTTGTATCCATATAATCTTTGGCCATGTTAGAATCTAAGAATCAGGCTAATACAGGGGCATTTTCACATCGGGCTCGAGTGGGGTTGCCTTTGGGATGTGGGGGGACACACTCGGGGTGGGTGGCCCGTGTGAGGCGGGTGGCTCATGTGAGGCGGTACCCATGTGATTTGGGGCACACGAGGGGGTTCGGCTGAGGTCCTAACTTATGAGATGTGGGGCTTGGGCTTATGAGATAAAGGGATTGATTCGTCATGCTCTAATAGTTCGAGCTTTTAGAGCAAGTAGTTAATTGTCCTGCATCAAATTGGTATAAGAGTAGGAGGTCTCGTGTTCAAGACTCCTCACCGTGGGTGATTAATGCGGGGACATTTTCACACCGGGCTCGGGTGGGGTGGCCTGTGGGATGCAGGGGTACACTCGGGGTGGGTGGCCTGCATAACCCATGGATTTGGGGGCCATGTGAGGCGGGTGGCTCGTGTAGGGTAGAACCCATGAATTTGGGGCCCACGAGAGGGCGGAACCCATGGATTTGGGGCTTGGGCTATGAGATAAAGGGATTAATTCGCCATGCTCTATCGATTTGAGCTTTTAGAGCAAGTGGTTAATTGTCCCGCATCACAGGCTATGTAGGAAAGGGTTTAAATCACCCGAAAAAGTAAAGTGTCATGTATGACAGATATTTTTTTACCATTCTGATAGATTCCAAGTGGGTTGTTGGGGAAGAGCAGGACCAAGACCAGTGTGAGCCTGGTGTAGGAGAGGGTTTTAGCTTTATATGGCTTGAGTTTGGTCCACTGCAGTTACCTCATTCATTCCAACGATAGCATGTGAGTAGAGTACATTTCTAATATTAGAAATGATGATGGGCGATTGATACAGGTCTTCTTCCTAACTATTTTTTCTTATCTTCAATCTGGCCATGGTCTTTGGTCTTTTTCCTTCCCTTTTCTATTGGTAGTCCCCAATCATCAACTTTTACTCTTTCATAAAGAATTGCCTGGTGTTGTTACCAATTATAAACATAGCCTCAACTTTTACTCCCCATTTGGAATTTTTTGCATCAGTCCATCCATATCTTCCTAGATTTTTTTTCTTGATTCTATTCTCTAACTTTACCTGCTGTGCATATGCACTTATAACATTGATTATCTCCACTCTAACAAGCTTTATTAATACAATCCTATCACTTACTCTCTTAACATCTACAAGTTTGTTTTTTAAATCTTTATCTGCCATTATCCGATCCTACCCCATTTCTATTATGATACTTCGTACATAACAAAGCTTATATCCATCGTTGTCTCTAGTTTTTGACCCCTTTCAACTTGGTCTTCTGAACACAAGCTATGTCAACTCTAATTCGTTTCGTCGCATCTTCTAACTCCATACTCTTACTTGTCAATATATGTGGCAAGACGAATCTTATTCTCTTGGACTGGCTTCTTTACCTGCGCGTGTTTAGAATGGTGGAAGAACCCTTGTGTACTTTTCATAGCAACTGGGTGTTGTTGTAGTGTGTCGCTTCAGGGGGATGCCCTAGTCAACCCTTGCCATTTCTCACCATACCCGGGTTTTGACGTAATGAGTCGCTTATAGGGAACGCCCTAGCGTGAGTTTGGAATGTCATATTTGTTTGAATTCATGTTGGAAGTTTTCGCATAAGTTTGATGTTGGCTGCCAACCTGATACAACCCTCCTTTATCCAGGCTATGGACTGGCAATGAGAGCATAAAACTCCCAAGGGAAAATACCCACAGAAAAAAAAAAAAAAATGTTTGCAAATTTGCAAATAACCTCATTGTTAATGGAAATACTGATACTCCGTATGATTTTTTATTTTTATTTTTTCCAATGGGTGTTAACTTTTGGGGCTTATTTGGTGGGAACATCAGAGGACCTACTCGGGTTTACCAGAGATGGAGATGACCACCCACATTAGTGCAACTTTCTTTGTGAATGAGAGAGGAGTTCCAGATGGGGCCCGCCTGGCCATTTTGAAGACCCCACATGCATTGGACGTGCATCAGGAAGACCCCACTTTGGGATGATGCATGTGGGTTGCTTAGGAGACAATTTTAGTTTTATGATTTCTATTTCGTGTCAATCCAACCGTTGGATCTTGTTAATTAGGCCATCGGGCCACTAGATCTTCCTGATCCGCCCCCCTTGGACTTTGATCTTGTTTTCTTTATATTTTTTTGTTATTTTTAGGATTTATTTGATGGTTGAGATTGATAATACATGTTTTAGTTTTCTTATTTTGGACGATGGGCCACTTCACTTAAGTGAGTGGCATAGTTGTAATTATGTTGAATTTTAATTCCAAAATTTTAATTATAAAACCACAAGGGGAGTGGAGTTCCAACCCTAGTGGAGATTTGAGAAGGAAAAAAGAAGAAGAGAGCTCTCTCGTGTGAAGGAATTTTGCTCATTGTTTTCTAAGGTTTTTTTGAGAAAAAAAAAAAAAAAAAAAACCCCTCTTCCAATTGAATTGTGGAAGGGTACAAACTTGTTTGGTGGTGGATTCCTCAAGATACATCCTTCCCCTTTTTCATCTTCGAAAGGTATTCTTCTTCTTATATCCTTCATCTCTCTTTTTCGAAAGGTATTTTTCAACTTCTCTTGTCTTCCTCTTCTCCTTCCCATTACAACCTTCTAAACCCTAAATCTTCAATTTCCTATTTTTTTCCAATTTCTAAACAACCACAATTCCAAAATCCCCAATTCCCGTGAACCCTAATTTTCTTAATTTAATATTTTTCCCTTCCTAACCCTAATCATAAAACCTACAAATCTGTCCATCGAGTGTGGAATGTGCCTATGCTAAATCGGAAGTTTTATCTAGAGGTGGGCATTTTGACCCGATCCGGTGGATCCGACCCGATCAAACCCATTCCGAACAGAACCGACGGCCTATATCGGGCCTGATCGAGTGTGGAAATCCAGATCCGATCGTTTTTCGGGTCGGGTCCAGATAGAGGTCTATCTGGACAGATCCGATCCGAATACCCGAACCGATAGGATCCACATCAAACCGACCAGACCCGACCCGAAGCGGGTAGTATAAATAATGTTTTTATTTTTATTTTACCCTAAATCGTTTACACCCCTCCCCTCTTTTCTTACCCTACCGAACGAGAAGCAATCGCTATTTCCTCACGTCCACCCATTTCTCTCCCTCTCTATTTTCTCTCTCATTCTCTTTTACATGGATTCCTCTCCATTCCAATTCTCGCAGTTGCTTGTTGCACCGGACCTACCTTAGGCTGTCAAGGGTCTTTGGCCATGGAGTTCGCCAGAGTATTGCGGGCAGCTGCTGGCAATGTAACCTTCCTCCATGGCCAGAGCCACGTAGACAGTGGCATCATATGCCATCCATAGCCAAATATCCTCTTAGTGGGTTTCTTCAATGGTGCAAACACAATGAAATGCTCTATCCCTCTATTGATGATGCAAGTCTGTCTGTTGAATTTTATTACGTGGACTATCCGTTTCATCTTGAAGCCTCTTAGACAACCCACTATCGTCTCAGACATTATCGTAAACTTCTCTTTCTTCTTCCGCTTTCTTATGTCTAGATTTCTTAAATAGTTGTGACTCATTGATGTAGAGTGGGTCGTGTACAATTTCATGGCCAAGATGGATCAGAAAAGGCCAGATCAGAGGGAAAAGTGATCCGGACCGAACTTTGCCCAATCCGATCCGACTCGGTTCATGATCGAGTTGGACTTGGATCGGCTCAGGACTGTAGGTGTTCGGGTCGGTCCGAGTCAAATGACCTGGACTCGGTCCTGGATTAGTCTGAGTTCGAGTTGGCCCATGTAGAATCCGGACCGAGTCGAGTTGGACCCAATCCAATCCGACTCGGTCCGATGCCCAGCTCTAGTTCTATCCTTCCATCGGCCCTAGTCGTAATCGATTTATGTGATTTCTTAGCATGCGGGCATGTGATTTAGGCAGGGTGTCCCAAAACGGTTACGTAACGACCGATACGTAACGGTAACGGTGGTACCCGTTACACGATACGGGGCCATATCGGCTGAGTCCCTTTTTTGTACACGTAACGGCCGTTACTGACCCGTAACGGCTGTTACGGGCCTTAAAAAATAGGGAAAAAACAACAAACAAACAAATACTAACCTTTTTTTTTTTTTTTCTTTCTTTTCTTCTTCTTCTTCTTCTTCTTCCTCTTCTTCTTCTTCTCGGGAAGCTGCGGCGCTTGGCCTGCTGCGGCTGCTTTTCTTCTTCTTCTTCTTCTTCTCTCTCTCTCTCCTCTCTCTCTCTCTCTCTCTCTCTCTCTCTCTCTCTTTCCCTCTTTTTTCTGCTCTCTTCTTTCCACTTCTTTGTTTTCGGTTTCCCTCTCTCCTTCTGTTTTTTTTTCTTTCGGAGGTGTACTGCACACCAGCTGGAGGTACGTGTCACGCTAAGACGAGCGTTGACAGTCCTCGAGCTCCGAGTTGTACGAACGGTTCAAAGGAGATCAAAGTTACGTTGGCTCCACAGTGATGTATTTATTATATCTCCACCGTTCATTTATTTTTAATATCGTTTTGGAGCATTAGCCAAAAAATTAATCATATTCAAAGATCGCCTGGACCACACCAAAAATAGCAGCGAGATGATGATTTTCACCGTTAAAAAATTCGTAGGCCCACCGTAACGTTTATTTTCCATCCAATCTGTTCAAAAGGTCAAAAATACCTGAACGAAGAGGAAAAACAAATTTCATATTGATCCAAAAGTTCTGTGATCCCAAAAAGGATTTCAATGGTAGACGTTCAATCCCCTGCTTCTTTTTACAGTGTGGTCCACTTGATAATTAGATCTGTATTATTTTTCGTGTCAAGCCTTAAGACGACCTCATCAAATGAATGGACGGTTTAGATATAATATATACCTCATGATCAGACTCACGGGACTTGCTTTCGTCAAATGAGTGGACTGGTACGGTTACGCAGCACGCTGAAACATTTAATAAAATGTACGCGTGCCACATAGGCCCCACCATGCTGTATGTATTTTATCCATGCCGTCCATCCATTTTGCCACATCATTTTAGGTAATGATTCAAAAAATTAGTAAGATCCAAATCTCAGGTGGACCACAACATTTTATAACAGTGGTTATAAAATGCTTACCATTAAAAATTTCTTAGGGTCCACTGTAATGTTTATTTTCCATCCAACCTGTTAATAGGGTCACACTAACGTGGATGAAGGGAAAACACACATGCCAGCTTGATCTAAAACTTTTGTAGCCCCGATAAATTTTTAATGATAGATGTTTAATTATTATTGTTTCTTATGGTGCGGTCCACCTGAGCTTTGGATCTGCCTCATTTTTGGGCTCATGCCCTAAAATTATTTGGCAAAATGGATGGACGGTGTGGATATAACACATTCATCACGAGTGGGGTCCAAAAAACTTTGACACTCGTGTGCTACACTTCACAATAATTCAGGCCCTTAAAAAATTGTACACGAGACATGTATTAACTTAAATTTACCAATTAAATTATGGACTGTAATTGCTAACTCAAAATGCCAAAATCAAATTATTTGAATAGTTTTAATTGTTAATTTGTGGATGCTTATTTTTTAAAATGGGGCCTTTTGATTTTTTTCATGATTCACTATCCAATAAATGTCCACCATTCACAAGTGGGATATTGCCAATAAATTGCATGAATTTGAGGCAATTTGGGCATGGATTGGTCCTCCAAGTCAGCCCCAAATTGGCAACGCGATCTACCTGAATTTAATTTCATTTTTTAAAAGAACTATTGTGAGAAATGATATCAAATTGTTAAGTATATAATTAGATATTTATAAAATTAAATATATGAATTTTGTAGTCAAATTCAGGTTATTTGGTTCATAAATTCATTAGACAGTCCGATACAACTTCTCACCAAAGAGTGGGCCGTTACACCACCATAAACATGTTCCAATTTATAAATGAATGCATATTTGGAATGCTTAGAATATTCCGGATTTAATCCATATTTTTTCATATTTTTTTGGCAAAAAAAAAAAATTGCGCCGTTACTGGGCCGTTACACCCCCGTATCGCCGTTATGCCCCCGTATCCGTATCGGTTTCGGAGGGCACCGTTACGCCAACTGATACCGATACGGGACACCTTGGATTTAGGTTAAATTGGATTTTATTTCCTATTGTTTACTCTTAATTACTTGCTAGGTTAGCCTCTTTTGTTAATTGAATCACTTTATGAACTCTTTCATAATCTCCATGTTGCATGTTAGCATTAAATCATGTGTCCTGCATCATTATTTTTGAAAAAATGACGAAATTACCACCACCTCAAAATCTCTTACTCTCTGCAACCCAAAAAACCAACAAAAGAAAAATGAAAAATGAAAAACTTAGCTTGATCCCCTTTCTCTATCACTCTTGATCCCGTTCTCCGTCTCTCCTGATTTCCTCATCCCTTACTTCCAACCTTCTATCTTGACTTCTCTCTCTCCTGTTACCTAGGGGAAAAAAAGAGAACAAAGAAGAAAAGAAAAATAAGGTAGAAAGGAAGAAGAAATGTTAAAGGTAAATGAAAATTTTCTTATTTTTCTTATTTTTTTGTTCCTTCCTCTAGATTTGGGAAAATTATTTTGTGCGGGCCCATCCATGTAATCTTCACCAACTCTTCAAAAAAAAAAAATCTTTACCATTCATTTAATAGAATCATCTAATCTAAAAACCTAGGTTTTATCCATCCAAGTTGGAATCAGTGTTCGAGTTGTCGGTATCGCTACAAGTTTCGCTTGGCAGAGATAAAGATATAATATCGTTATCGCCGATAACCGGAAATGCAGGGAAAATGGTGGAAACATGGAGAAAATGGTGGAATTTTTTAGTGAAACTTCAGGACATGCCTAAATACACATATTTACATATTGAGGAATAAAAAAATTACAAAAAAAAAATAAAAATGCATTAAATGATAAGTTTCCATTTAATAAGGGCCAAAAGGATGTCCAAAGCTCAAGTGGACTACATGATGGATGGATTGGATCTCATCTCAATTTGCCATGCTGGTACATATAGTGCCATTTGAGCTCCTTAATGTACACAAATTACATATGGAAGTGCATAGATCCAGTTGATCTTAATTGTTTGATTTTGCCCATTGAATTTGTACTTTTGACCAATTTTCAACCAATTTTCAAATTTTATTTTATTTTTCTTTCAGTTTGTAATTGTATGGTGTCCCATGATTCGGTGATCCAAACTGTTTATATGATGGGCCTCAGTACGATGCTTCATGCACCAAAACTCTCCCACATCAAAATTATGTGAACCCCAAAAGGTATCAATGGCAGGGCGTTCAATCCTCCACTGCTTTTTACAGTGTGGTCCACTTGATTTTGGATCTATCTTATTTTTCAGATCAAGACTTATGAAGAGCTCACCGACAGTTTGGATATAACTCATACCTCAGGATGGGACCCACAAAACTTTGTGACGTCAACACACTGGTTCGTGTTACACCAGCCAATCCACTTCGGAGGCGGATTGCGTACCGAGTAACTTAGTACGCGAGGGGTACTGAATAAACTCTGTGGGGCCCACCGTCATTCATGCACGGTATCAACGTCGTCCATCCGTTTTATCATATAAATTTATATCTTTAAACCGAATATTAAGAATATCCAAATCTCAAGTGGAACACACCATCGGAAACAGTGTGAATTGAATTCTACCGTTGAAAAGTTCTTGGTGGCCACATAAGTTTTACATAAAGATGATATTTGTGTTTTCCTTTCATCCATATCTTTTTGATGTTATTAACAGTTTGGATGAAAAATAAACATCATTGGGACTTGGGAGCCTTAGAAAGGTTTCAACAGTGGAAATCAATACTTCCACTGTTTTGTGTGGCATGGCCTACTTGAGCTTTTGATAAACTTCAATTTTGGCCTCAACCCCTAAAATGACCTGTAAAATTGTATGGACAATGTGGATTAACCACATGAATTCATAGTGGGCCCAACCAAGGTGTCCCGTATCGGTATCGGTTGGTGTAACGGTGCCCTCCGAAACTGATATGGATATGGGGGCGTAACGGCGATACGGGGGCGTAATGGCCCGTAACGGCACAATTTTTTTTTTTTTGCCAAAAAAATATGAAAAAATATGGATTAAATCCGGAATATTGTAAGTATTCCAAATATGCATTCATTTATAAATTGGAACATGTTTATGGTGGTGTAACGGTCCACTCTTTGGTGAGAAGTTGTATCGGACTGTCTAATGAATTTATGAACCAGATAACCTGAATTTGACTACAAAATTCATATATTTAATTTTATAAATATCCAATTTATATACTTAACAAGTTGATATCATTTCTCCCAATAGTTCTTTTAAAAAATGAAATTAAATTCAGGTAGATCGCGTTGCCAATTTGGGGCTGACTTGGAGGACCAATCCATGCCCCAAATCAGCCTCAAATTCATGCAATTTATTGGCATTATCCCACTTGTGAATTGGTGGACATTTATTGGATAGCAGATCATGAAAAAAAATCAAAAGGCCCTATTTTAAAAAATAAGCGTCCACAAATTAACAATTAAAACTATTCAAACAATTTGATTTTGACATTTCGAGTTAGCAATTACAATCCATAATTTAATTGGTAAATTTTAAGTTAATAATTGTCTCGTGTACAATTTTTTAAGGGCCCAAATTAGGTAGGACTGAGATTGTGAAGTGTAGCACACGAATGTCAAAGTTTTTTAGACCCCACTCGTGATAAATGTGTTATATCCACACCGTCCATCCATTTTGCCAAATAATTTTAGGGCATGAGCCCAAAAATGAGGCAGATCCGAAGCTCAGGTGGACCGCACCATAAGAAACAATAATAATTAAACGACTATCATTAAAACTTTATCGAGGCTACAAAAGTTTTAGATCAAGCTGACGTGTGTGTTTTCCCTTCATCCACGTTAGTGTGACCCTATTAACAGGTTAGATGGAAAATAAATATTACAGTGGACCCTAAGAAATTTTTGATGGTGAGCATCTATAACCACTGTTTCCTGTGTGTGGTCCACCTGGGATTTGGATCTTACTAATTTTTTGAATCATAACCTAAAATGATGTGGCAAAATGGATGGACGGCATGGATAAAATACATACAACGTGGTGGGGCCCATGGGGCACGCATACATTTTATTAAAATTGTTCAGCGTGCGTTACGTATACTAGTCCACTCATTTGACGCAAGCAAGTCCCATGGGTCTGATCATGTGGTATGTGTTATATCTAAACCGTCCATTCATTTGACGAGCTCGTCTTAAGGCTTGACACGAAAAATAATACAGATCTAATTATCAAGTGGACCACACTGCAAAAAGCGGTGGGGGATTGAACGTCCACCATTGACACCTTTTTGGGATCACAGAACTTTTGGATCAATATGAAATTTGTTTTTCCTCTTCATTCAGGCCCTTTTGAACAGATTGGATGGAAAATAAACGTTACGGTGGGCCTACAATTTTTTAACGGTGAAAATCATCATCTTGCTGCTATTTTTGGTGTGGTCCACACGATCTTTGGATACAATTCATTTTTTGGCTAATGCTCTAAAATGATATTTAAAATAATGAACGTGAAGGTGTAGATATAATAAATACATCACTATGGAGCCCACGTAACTTTGATCTCCTTTGAACCGTTCGTACAACTCGGAGCTCGAGGACTGTCAGCTCTCGTCTTAGCTGACACGTACCTCCAGCTGGTGCGCGGTACGCCTCTGAAAAATGAAAAAAAAAAAAAAAAAAGAGTGGAGAGAGGGGAACCGAGAGAGGGAGAGGAGAGAAGAAAAAAGAGGGAAGAGAGAAGAAGAGAGAGAGAGAGAGAGAGAGGAGAGAGAGAGAGAGAGAGAGAGAGAGAGAGAGAAGAAGAAGAAGCAAAGTAGCAGCAGGCACCGCGGCCGCAGCCGCAGCAGAGCCGCAAGCTGCAGCACGGCCGCAGCCGTAGCTTCCTGAGAAGAAGAAGAAGAGGAAGAAGAAGAAGAAGAAAGAAAAAAAGGTAAGTAATTTTTTTTTCTTCTATTTTTTAAGGCCCGTAACACCGTTACGGGTCAGTAACGGTCGTTACGCCCGTAATGGCCCCGTAACGGCCGTTACGTGTACAAAAAAGGGACTCGGCCGATACGGCTCCATATCGCGTAACGGGTACCACCGTTACCGTTACGTATCGGCCGTTACGGCCAATACGTAACCGTTTTGGGACACCCTGGGCCCAACAGAGTTTACTCAGTACCATAGTCCATAAGATAGTACTGAGTAACTCAATACGCAATCCGCTTTCATCTGAGTCCGGGATCTCACTGTATCCTGCGCGCGGAGGATCCGATGGCCACTGAAAGGCCACCGTGATGTATGAAATTTATCCGCACTGTCCATTCATTTCTTCATATTATTTTAAAACATTATCCAACAAATATGTAATATCTAAATCTCAAATGGGCCACATGGTGGTAGTTAAATTAATACTGTTGAAAAATTCTTAGGGGCCACAGAAGTTTTAGATCAAGATTATGTTTGTTTTTTCTCTCTCCATCCAGGAGTATATTATCATATCAAGGGGTTCTATGTAAAATAAACAATACAATGGGCCCTAGGAAGGTTTCAATGGTGGGCATCCTTAGCATCATTGCTTCCTATGGTGTGGTCCACTTGAGCCTTTGATATGCTTTATTTTTGGTCTAGTACTCTAGAATGATATGAAAAGATGGATGGAAGGTGTGGATAAGATTCATACATCACGGTGGTCCCTCAGTGGCCCTTGGATCCTCCCCTGTACTGAGCTCCGAACGGACCGGGTGGTACCTGATCCGCGCGCCCATCCGATGAAACAGATTGGCTACTGCCACTGGCGGATGGCTGGTGGTCGGTGCTCTGTGGGCCCCACCACGATTTATGTGTTTCATCCATGCCATCTATTTATTTTTATAGATCATTTTATGGTTTGATAAAAAAATGAGATACATACTAATCTCAATTGGACCACATTACAGGAAACAGTGTTGAATGAACTTAGACCATTAAAAACTTTTTGGGGGCCATAAAAGTTTTGGATCAAGCTGATATTTGTTTTTTCCCTTCATCTGGGTTTGTATGGCCTAATTAACAGATTGGATGTCAAATAAACAGTACAGTGGGCCTTTAGGAGGATTTAAATGGTGGATATCCAATCACTATTATTTTCTTGTGGTGTGGTCCACCTGAGATTTGTATCCCCCTCGATTTTGGGATAAAGCCCTGAAATGATCCGTAAAAATGGAAGAACAGAATGGATAAAATACATACATCATGGTGGGGCCTAGAAAGGTTTCAACGGTTGAAATCATTATACCCACCATTTTGTATGGTATGATCCACTTGATCTTTGGATTTGCTTCAATTTTGGGCTCAACACCTTAAAGTGGATGGAAAAACAGATGGACGGCGTAGATAGACCACATGCATCCAAGGTGGGCCCAACTGAGTTTAGTCAGTATGATAAGAGCGTACTCGGTAACCAATTTCCCACGAAAACCTTAGAAAAGGCCGGCGTGACTGCGAGAGGGTTTTTCGCTGGAGGGAAAAACCAAAAAAAAAAAAAAAAAAACCTAAAGAGGGTTTTGCGGGGAGACGGTGAGATGCGAAGGGTTTTGCGGGAGATTTCAAATACCTAAATCTGTACTAGCTTTGTCGATTGAGATTCGAGAAGATCCTCGTGTTCCGACTTCCGATTAACCAGGTATGTAAATCACTCTCAATTTTTTCCCCAATTTTTATGTATTCACGCAATTTCAGCCCCGATTTTTCGATTTTCTTCCGATTTATTCATGCAGCCCCGATAATATCGCCCATATAAAAAAAATCGCCGATATTTCGCCGACAACTAGGAGAGAAACGAAAAAAAGGGGTTTTCGGTGTCGCAGGGCTGGCGACACCGATAATATCGCGACTTTTCGCCGACAATTTGAACACTGGTTGGAATCATCATATCAATAGTCAGTGATTTAGTGAGCTAGGTCGTCGATCTGTCAGGCCTCACAAAGGATGAACCATGAACCAAAACCTCCAAGATTGGGGAATTCTAGCCATCCACATTTTGGTTTTTCCCAATAGAGTGATGATTGTTGCTATAATACTTTTTTAACCATCACATCGAATGCCACAAATTGAAGGGTGTATGTTTATCTATGGAGTAGAAATATGGGTATTTTCCATATGGGCATTTTCGTAATTTTCTAACAGTTGCTAACAGAAGCTGTATAAAACTTACGGCATGTGGGTGTTTGCAATAGCCATGAATTGGCTATGTAATTATTTGCAAAATTATTAATTTTTTGTGGTTGTTCGTTAATACCCTATTATTTATATGGGTGTTCACAAAAACCCCTAAATTTTTGTACATGTATTCAATCCCATATCATTGTGACCCTAATGCTTAGGCCACATATCTTAATGCTAATTCTACCTTCATTTCCACCATAACTGAGTTTGAAATCCAAAAGGTGCATTCTCATGTGAGATCTGTCATCATCGGTCCATTTATATCCTCATGACATTTTCTGCCTTCTCTTTTTTCATGTAGGATTTCACAAAGAAAGTTGGAAATTCCTTTTTTGATTAAATCCATTTATTCATCATAAATGACAAGGGTGCAGTAACACCAATTCATTGTTTCGAACATTGTTTCTATAGTTTTGTGAAAACTAGCCATTTTCTTTGCTGTACCATTGACACAATGTTCCATCTGTGGCAGATAATAAATATTTGGAAAGGCCCATTAGATGAGGTAGCTGTAGTGAAATGCATTCAAGTTACACAGATTTAATACCATGATAGAATTCATGGTTTTAAACATCGGTTATGTATGGTGGACCGGCAGTATTAGCCATATTGGCCACCCTTATTACACAATATGGGGGTGAACAGTGAACCGATCTGCTATGTAAAAAATGGGCCATATCGGCTGATACAGCCATGGCAGCCCTGATTTTGGAAAATTTTATTTTCAAATTTATTATTATTATTTTTTTCCACAGGTTGGGCTATCTACTATGTAAAGGCCGCTTCGGCTGGCCTTCTTTTTTGAATCCTTTGTCTTTGAGGCATTTTCTTTTCTCGCTTATTGCAAACTTTCTAATAAAGTGGCTGTTATCTCTCTCTCTCTCTCTCTCTCTCTCTCTCTCTCTCTCTCTCTCTCTCTCTCTTTTTTTTTTTCCGTTTTTCACTTCATTTAAACCGTGGAGGCTTAGAAACTAATTCCAGACTAGATTAGGCCTATTTGGAGGATCAAAACACAAGATTTGAGTGGTATTCAATGAATTGAAGCAGAATGAACCATTTTTGGAAATATCAGAAGAAAGGGTAAACCATCACTTCTTTTTCCCTTTTTTTGTTGTTTATTTACTTTAATGGGCCTAAATCCACCAAATCATGCTTGATTGGTGTTCAGTTAGGGCCTATTCAGTTGACATTCAGCTGGTTAAGCTGATGGACAAAATTCCTGTCAAAGAATGGTCTGATACACCATTGAATCATCATCAAAGTCTAATCCCAACTAATTGTGGTCAGCTACATGAATCAAAAGTTTCACATTGGCTGCCAGCCTGATGCAGCCATCCTTTATCTGGGCTTGGGACCGGTGATGAGAGCACAAAACTCCCACAAGCATTATTTTGTCTGTGTTGCCAATGTCCTAAATTCGACGCTTCTTCAGGTCATAATCAACTGTTCAGACAGCTCATCTCTCCAGGGATTTGTACAGTGAGAAAAATATACCTACCAATCTGAAGTTAGATGTTCATATACATTTGAAAGAAAAAAACTTCTCTGGTCTGGTTAATGTTTCTGATAAAAGAGAGGCAAGCTATGCAGCATTTTAAATGAAGAGAAACACTTGGCTTTTGATAGGAATTGAGCTTTAAAATTTTCAAACCCATGATAAGATGAACGGATCATTCAACAGAAACTTCATGATGAAATTGGAAGAATCTCAATACATGGGAACAATTCGATAGATGAAACAAAAGCTTTGAATATTATGTAATGGCAAATGGTTCAAGCACAACAATTATTGATAATTCCTATGTTTAAAACACCATTGGATACATGTGAAACCCACAGGAGGGAGGGAGGGAGAGATTCTGATGTTTTACATTGTCATTGTGAGGGAGGATTCTGATGTTTTACATTGTCATTGCAATTTTTTGGCATCCCTGTGGTCTATGTGAGGGGACTCTCTTGTCGTGTCTTTTAAGCCATGTGGTCTACGCAAGGGGACCCACTCTTGTTGTTTCTTTTAAGCCTGGTTGTGAAAACTATTGGCTCATTATTTAGATGTGACATTCTTTTTAGGAGGAAATGTGATAAGAAGTGTTTTTTGATTCTCATCCCCCCTGTGGCTTGCAAGAAATTTCTGTTGCAGAGGCTAATGAGGGTTAGGTTTAATCTTCGCGCGTTCTTTTTTCCCTTAAACTTGTTGATTGTAATCAACCTATGTAGTAGACTATTAGATGGAACTTGATCGTAATAAACCTATGTAATAGTCTATTACAGTACTCTTGTTGGAGTTTTGTGCTCTTATCGTTGGTCCCAAGGCTGGATAAAGGAAGAGGATTGCATCAGGTTGGCAGCTGTTATCAAACTTATGCCATAACTTCCATTGTAAATCCAAACAATATGACATTCCAAACTCATACTAGGGCATTCCCTATAAGAGACCTGCTGCATCAGAATCCGGGTGTAGTGAGAAATGGGCAAGGCTTGGCAAGTGCATCCCTGACTTGATGACCTATGGTCTAACTGAAGGTCTGGCCCTTGAGTGGAATGGGGGAACCTGATTCATGTAGCCGATCCCAATTAATTGGGATAAAGCTTAGATGATGATGATGATGTTCTTCTTTTTTTTTTTTTTTTTTTCCTTAGTTAAATTATTTTCTCATCTCTGCCAATGCATTAATGTCAGCAACTGCTTGGGTTGTGATCACTTCACTTAATACCATCTAAGCAATTAAGGAGTTCCATGTGGTGCACCTTGAAATATCTTGATTGACATTCAGTTCAAGTGGGAGAGGTTTCACTTACAAGAGCAGGATTGCGATTCTATATGGGACACTTGAATATATTTTAAGGTGCCGAGAGGAAGATGCCCTTTTCTGAAGATGGGCCACATTAATAAAGGTGCCCATCATGTGGTTGGTCTAGTATCATATGTCATCTGTGGAAGAATAGCATGTTTGTGAGGAGTGTAGAGTCACCTTTTGTGGTGTAGAACTAGGAGAAAATAGCACGAGCTAGCAGACTGATCTGAGGTCTGGAAGGCTAGGAGGGTGATCTCGAAGTTGGGATTCTACGAGACTTTAATCAGGCTTGGCTTAGCAAATGAAGGTGGCGCATAACGAGCATCAAATTGCAACTCAGGTTTTGTATATTCAGTTGGAAGTTGATTGGGCTAGTGCTGTCGAATGGATGGAATTCAGCTTTCAACATTTTTTTTTTCATGCATATCAGATTTTGTTCTTCTATCTACTAGCAGGAAGCTCCCTTGACTTTTCTGTTTCCAGCTTTATTCAGAAGTCTGCGCTAAGACGTGGTTTGTGACTGGTTGGACGGAGTTATATGGAGTTAGGCACTCAAGTGATGTGAGGAGCTTAGTCCAGGGTGGAAAATGGGTCAGACCACGTTGAAGCATGTACATGTCCAATCCATAATCTAAGGATCCGAGTCTAGGCTTAAGTCAGCCCAAATTGGGCTTTGGCTGGGCCCCATCATCCAACTATCCAGCTCACCAAATTCAATTAAGTAGGGCGGATGGGCCTTCTTTTCGGGTCTTAAGGCAGATGCATGTGCAAGTCTAGCCTAGTTAATCGTTGGATCTAAACTCTGGCTGTATCGGAGTTGATAATATTTTTGCCTTCTAGAGAAGTTGATGGATGTTCATTATGATTTGAGGGGATTACAATGTAGCTATTTCAAGGAGTCTAATGGGGTCTGCCCAGTAAAACCAATTTGGGGAAGCAAGTGTATTTTTCCCACTTGGCAGACTTGATCAAAGGAACTTTCCCATTCAATCAATGTCACACAAACTGGACGGTTTGAATCAAAGAGTGTCTGAAATCAATACGTAGTGCATTTGATAGAGTTGACTTTGGATAACGTGTCTCCAAGGAACCATGTTGATAAGATGACCATAACCATCTCATCCTTGGTGCAGCAAACATATGGTTATAAAAAGAGAGCCCAATGTTTGGAAGGTTACATCCTCTGATCAATATGAACTCTTCATGGTGACGCACAAAATGTGGGTTCAACCTAGGGCTGCAACTTTGGTTTGGGTCAACCCGTACCTGATTGACCCAATCCGAGATCAGGTCGGGTTCAGGTTGGAAAATTCCAACCCAATCTGAAATTGGGTTGTGTTCAGGTTGAGGAAATTTGGTTCGGGTTGGTTCGAGTATGGAGAAATTTGGGTTGGGTGTGGATTGTGCACCCTGGGCTGGAATTTGGTTTGGGTCCTGTTGAGTTGGGTCGGGTTCAGGTTGACCCTCAACCTGAGCCAAATTTCCTGAGTTGCACCCTTAGTTGAGTCTAATTGATGATTAGAGCCCTCATGTCTAGAAGCACAGGGGTGCACGAAGAGGAAGGTGCACATGGATAAGGAGTCATTTCTTCACATTTATTGCAGTGGTCAAAATTTCTTTTGGAGGCATGTAAGTTAGAAGGATCCCTGTATTCTTCTTGTTCAAGAGAATGGGCATCAGGGCCAATCACAAGATCCTCATGAGTGCCAATATTAATGCTGGAATTATTGATTGGGCTTCAGCAGCCAAGTCATTACTCGTCAGCACGAACAGTAATGCTCTGCTTTTCAGTCTTGGCTTTTCTTATTTGATCAGACTGATTATAAAGCAGTCCTAAAAACAAGGAAAGCATCTCATCTTCCTTATGATGAATTTGAGTAAGTTGTTTATGTGCTAAAATGTCTTCAAGTGATTACAAACTTTCCTGTTCTTTTTTTTTTGTCTAAAACATTCTGTCTTAGAGAGTGAGATTTCTTTTTCTTATTCTGTTTTCTTTAACTATTAAATAGTTCCTTTTTTTTTTTTTTTTGTTTTATATAATTTTTCGCCCCTTTTAACCAAAGGTCTGAGGCATTTTTCTATTTTAAAATTACTTCGTTCTTTTTGAATTTTTTGTTGGTTATCCTATCCATCACATGCTGATCCTCTCAACTAACTAAATGCCAACTGCTATGGAATCTGTGGTATTCAGCAAGTGAATGCAACCCCCAATCACAGACCCCAGAGGCCAAGTTGAAAGGCATAGGAAAACATTCAGGACAGCGATCAAACGATGCCTTTTGGACTCAAATCTACTAGATCTTGTTCTCAACCACCGCTTAAAAGATGTGCGCAACGTTTCACAATCATGTTTATTGGTTAATAATATGCTGATATGCAGTAGCGACTAGCGAGGGACCCCATAGTAATGATGTGGTAGTGGAGGTCTAATTGCCTGGCCTTTCTTGTTTCTACTTTGACTTCTATGAGATGACTTTTTTTTTTTTTTTTTTTTTAACTTTCATTTTGTTGAACTTGGCATATTTAGATGCCTCCATCTTGTGCTGTGCATAAAGTCAGGCATCTCAAGCCATCTTATATTTTCCCTTTGTCTTTTTAACTGTACTGTTTTTGTGGTAAATAGCTATCATCTTTCTCATGTGGATCCCACTTTGACTTCAGATTACCATCTTTTACCCTCGTTTCTTTTTATAAAATGATCCAGTAACATCTCAAGCATGCAAAATGCTGGAAATGGATTCATTTTCATATTTTTGTCTTGGAGGTTGGCTTGAATGCATCCTGGCATATTGATACGTCGGGATTTTATCCATTGAAATTAGGTTTTTTAATGACCCAAACCATTTGTGTGATCAGGCTCCCCTTGGATGAGGAATGCTCAAAAGTTTATCGGATTGAATATTTAACTCTTCGATTACACAGGTTTTGGTGATTGTCCATTTTTAAATCAAAAGACTCAAATTTCAAATGGTTGAAATAATCTAATATAGGAGATTTTATTTGTTGTCTATCCACCATACAATTTGAGGCTGATTGTATAAATGGTTTGGACCATTTAAAGACGATCCAGTTTCAAAGGATAAAATCCTGATGCATCACATTGCAACGAGTTGGGATGTATTCCAGCAAACCTCTTCATCTCAATATGTTTGATTCTGACATTGGCATAAATTTGTATGGAAACATGTGAATGTTTCATCAAAGAGGTCATTTTCCATTTTCTTTGTTTTTATGTCAGGCAATGTCCTTGTATAAATGATAGTACACAACTACACATTATTGAATATAAACAAGAAAAGGTCGGGATATGCCCCATTAAGGCCTTAAATGGGGCACTTACTGGTTGTCACAGCACCTGCCAATATGGCACACGTGTGCAAGATCTAAGTGGTTCATCAGGAAGGACATGCTTTAGATATTCTGGCCCAAAAAATCAGGTTGCTCTAACTCTTAGGTGGACCAGTTTTCACCTATGAGTTGACGTACCTGATTATTTGGGCCAGGATATTGATGGTGGCCCACCTGATGAAACACTTGGAAATTGCATACATGTTCCATGTTGGCATGTGTACTGGTGTGTTGATGGGCAGCATGGTACGTGTCCTTGTATGGAACATCCGATATGCATCAGATTGGCCCCACTGTAGATGCCCCGGCACAAAATCATGCCGGTCCACTAATCTGCTGGACCTTGTGTACAAAACAAATGGATGGCTAAATGTTGAGGTTGTCCTATCCATTTACTTTGGTCCATCTGATAACTGCATCAGTGTGGCTTTTGCACCAGGGGATCTAGAGAGTGGAATCCATCTGTTGCTGGCTCTGATATTCCACATGATTCGCATGTTGGTACTTGCAGTTTCTATGGGACCATGGCTTCTACACATGCATGTGGGATTAGCAATCCCAGCAGTAACCCATAAAACATCTAACCAATATGCACATTGCACAAATGAATGTATGACCATCTCATGGAGTATTTGGTTGTATTATTCATGTTTTAGCCTGTCCTGTTGATCATGCAGGTTCTATGTAGCAGAGGTTCTCCTTGCTCTGGAGTACCTACACATGCTCGGAATTGTGTACCGTGACCTGAAGCCCGAAAATGTCCTTGTCCGAGAAGATGGCCACATTATGCTGTCCGACTTTGATCTCTCTCTCCGCTGTACCGTCAGTCCAACACTTGTCAAATCTTCGTCCATCGATTCCGACCCCTTGAGAAAGAACCCCGTCTACTGCGTCCAGCCTGCTTGCATCGAACCTTCCTGTATTCAGCCATCGTGTGTGGCAGCCCCCACTTGCTTTGGTCCCCGCTTCTTCTCTAGCAAGTCCAAGAAGGACCGGAAACCGAAAAATGAAATAGGAAACCAAGTAAGCCCATTGCCTGAGCTCATGGCTGAGCCAACTGGGGCCCGGTCCATGTCTTTCGTTGGGACCCACGAGTACCTAGCGCCTGAAATCATCAAAGGTGAAGGCCATGGGAGTGCTGTAGATTGGTGGACATTCGGGATCTTTCTCTATGAGCTCCTGTTTGGCAAGACCCCGTTTAAGGGGTCAGGGAACCGGGCCACCCTGTTCAATGTCGTGGGCCAGCCGCTCCGATTCCCAGAGTCGCCGGTCGTCAGCTTCTCAGCGAGGGATCTGATAAGAGGGCTGCTTGTGAAGGAGCCACAGCACCGGCTGGCCTATAAGCGTGGAGCTACGGAGATAAAGCAACATCCGTTCTTCGAGGGCATCAATTGGGCTTTGATACGTTGTGCCAGTCCGCCAGAGATTCCGAAGCCAGTCGAGATCGAGCGGATCCCAGTGCCCGCGGCATCGACGAGCGAGAAGGTGGCCATCCCTGTTGTGGCCAATCATAAGAGTTCTGATAATTATTTGGAATTTGATTTCTTTTAAGTGATTTTTCTTGACTGATGCAATTTGTTGTATTGGGGAAAGAAGAGGTGGGGTGGTGAAGATGATGAAGATGATCATGATGACGAGGGATGGTGATGATGGATGGAGATGGTGGTGGTGGTGGGTTCTTGTTAGATTTTGTTAAGATGTTGTCTTCTCTTGTTGTTGTTTTCTAAATGGAATTATCAGTTTCAAAATTTGTATTCTGAATGAATGCTGAAATGTTGTATTCTTAGTCTATAATCATGAACGGATTTGATTCTCTTCAACTCTTTTTTACTTCTAGGGTTATGGTTGAACTTCTTTAGCTAGTTTTTGTGATCTAGTAGACAGTGTTACAAGTTGGGCCTGTGGTCTGCTGATCCAGACTCTTGATTAGATGGGGCTCGCAGCGCTCTATTGGTGGAACCCAACTCTTCAATTACTGGCCTAAAAGTAGATGGTTCAGCTAAAAAAAAACAAGGTTTTTATATATATATATATATATATTATATATATATATATATATATATATATATATTATATATATATATATATATATTTGAAAGGTAAAATACTAGGAATTTGTTTGGAGGAAAAAAGAGTGGTTAAAAATCAAGGATTTACGAACTAGACTGTTTTGACTCGTTTGAGACCACTCGAGTCAGTTACTCCCGACATGGATCGCCGAGTCTTAGTACATGGTAAAGGCGCGATTAGGATCTTCCAGTCCTACAAGAATTTTGGTGCATCATCCACCATTGTAGGGTTAATGTCTATGTCCTGCATTCCAACCACGTGTGGCCCACCTTATGAGTAGACTGGCCAACTGATTTTTGGCTGAGGCTACTTGCATTGTGTGCCCTCACCAATGGAAGGCTTGGATCTTACTCATATTGGCACATGCGGTTTTGGATCTGTATGTGTATACTTGGTAAAACAAGGAAAATATACAATGTGGAATTTTTGCTTTTGCTTTCTGATTGAAAATATATGCGCTTGGACCTGTAATTTTTCATTTTCATTGTAGTGGCTAGGATTATCAAAGAGGGGGTACAGTGTAGCATGGCCCATTCCATTCCATGATGGGATTTGAACCACATCGGGTCAACTATGCAAAAGCCGGCTCCACCTATACCAATGCTCGGTCAGACAACTGAACGAGGACATGAACAGTTGGGTCTTCCAAATTTGATAAACACTGCCCTGTTTGGCAGGCGCCTAAAAATGAGTTCATCACCTTTTAATTTTAATTAACGGTAATTAGGTATTAGAGATCTCTAATACATTATAACCGCTTAATTAAAAATCTCTAATACATAATAACCGTTAATTAAAATGAGATGAATTCATTTTTAGGTGTCAGGTTTATTTTGTTCCTGAATTTTATTTTATTTTATTTTCATTTTTTCTATTTTTTTTTGGTTTCTTTTTCATGTAATCACTAGATTCATTGTTTGAAAATTAGGAACTCGAACCTGGTTCAGTTGACTCTTGATTAGTCAAGAGACTCAAGACGTAGCTGAGTTGACCAAGTTACAAGTATGTGCGGAAGAGTGAGATCTCAAGATCTGACAGTTTATACGACATGGGACCTCCACAAAGCTAAAGATGAACGGTTGAGATCTAGCGGTTCGCCTAAACACTACTGGAGCAGATGAGTCTAATCACCCATCTAATTCTACGGTATAGATGTCCTCGGATTACGTGTAACACCCCGTAATTTTCAGTACTCAGGTGTTACCATGAAGACCTAATTTAGTAAACGCAAACCCGATTTATGTGAACATTCACATACTCTAGCCTAAATCTGACCGTTAGGGATAACCTTTATCCGTGGATCGAGCCATCCCGTCATTTAGTTTCAAGTTGGACTATCTCATCATCCAGGGATTCACATTTAACTGCAGAGGACTTGATTCTAGGGATTCAATTGGCATAAAATGTTAGATAACACTTTGTTAGATTGATTAAGCCACACCAAAATCAATTTTGAGACCAAGAGCCACTTGATCCACACTTCATTGGCTTCAAGACCCCTGGGAGTGTAAACTGTCTCTCAAGTATCCATATCGGCTATCCAACTATGGTAACCACTCTCAAATTTGTTCCAGAATGGGCAAGGGAACTGTAGAAACTGTTGGAGTTGAATTTAAAAATAATCCAACCATCGAGTAGGCGGGAATCTCAATCCGAACCCAAAACAAAGGCGATGTGGCCAATCAGTTCAAGGTAACATCAATGTAAATGAAATAGTGGCCCTAGGTGACTTGCTAGTTAGATGAACGGTTCAGATTGCATGATTGGACCACATATTGTAGACGATAGACGATGATTAGCCCTCGATGGCCATATTTCAATTAATATGGTCCACCTAAGTTATGGATACGTCTCATCCTTTGGGTTGGGTCTTAAATCAAGCGGAAAAAATGAATGAACGGAGCAGATTTGTTGGATTCATCGCAGTGGGCCCCACGTTCATCGCGTGTGCACAGCATGTACGTGCGCTCGCGGTGCACTAGACCTCTAGCGCGGTCAAATGAGCGCTGACCCGTGCTCGTCCGAAAAAGGAAATTTTCTTCCTTCTTTCGTTTCCCGCCCGAGCCAACTCAAACGGACAACATCTGTTTGGCTTAGATATGCCCCACCAATTTATGATCCAAACCCTTTATCTGGTAGGCATGTTGAATCCATCCAAACTACCAAAGGTTCATATGATGAATCATACGTGCAGCTGCACAAACACGGGCGCAATTAGGTCGTGTGCAACCACTCTTCCGAAAACGGAAAGTTCCATCCTTTCTCCTCTTCCACGCTGGCGATCTGCGTGATGCTGAATCCACGCATCTTAGCTGTTGGAGCGTGCTCATCCCAACCATCCATTTCCTCGTGGTTTAGGGCTCCCTTAGCAATGTGAAAACCATGGCCGATTTTGGTTTTATCGGCCGTACTTGAAGGCTACTACAAACCGCTATAATTCAGGTTGTGCATTCTCCATCCGACGATCTCAAATTGCTTAGGGCTTCAAAAGAAGGAAATATATAACAAGGGATTTGTTGCCTCCATCCCTGGCAGCCGCTCCTTCCAAAACTCGAACCCACCATCCCAATTGGTTCGAAGCTTCGAAACCAGCAGTTAGGAAGCATGTTAGGATCAGGTAGAACCAATCCTACAAAGCAGAACGAAGGAAGAATCATCGGATGTCCATCTGCCATTAATGGCCAGCTCGTCTTCTCCACCAAGCTGCCCTGACTCAGTCCGAGTCCAGACCTTGTTGGGCCATCAGACAAGGCTTATGAAGAGAGAGAAGTAAAAGGAAGAAGAAGAGAAGAAGGGAGAAGATAGAGTAGGCTGCTGTCGAGTCAGATCAGCACGTTGGTGCTGCATTGTGCTGTTGCCCTGCTGCAGATCACTGATTTGCTGGGTTGCGAGTGCGGGACGCTGCAGAGAAAGAAGAAAAGGCAAAGGAAGAAGGGAAGAAGGGAGTGAGGAAGAGAATGTTGGAAATTATACAGATTAATGTAATTTCCGTATAATATGAAAACTGAAAAATCATGATTATCAAAACCAAGGACAGGCTGAAGCACGTTTCTAAAAACGCTGTCCTTAAAGCGTTATTTGCCCCTACTTAAGTGAATTGAGTAAGCTGATAGGTTACAGGAAAATTGCTTCTAGGATATGACGAGCCTGGTGTGGGTCTGCGTTCAGCAAACACGAAGGCCCACCTATTGGAACTCAATTACACAATTTATGGCAGTATTACAATATAGAGAAAAATCCAAAAGAAAGAAAAGGAAAGAGAAAAAGTTTCTTTGGATTAAGACCACTGCACTGGTCAGTACTTCAGCCACTGGTTCAGTTGAACTGTTCTAGACGATACTGTTGGTCTGTTCTTCTAGTAAGGGTTTAACTCTTATTGTCTTGCTGGAACTACTGGAGTATAGGAGAGAAGTAGTAGACTGTCTCAGTTCGTATGGGTCTACTGGAGTGGGCCACTAGCGCCTCTACAGCCACACTGCCTCACATGCCCACGCCCTCGCACCGAGCCCGTGCCCGTGCCCGCGCCCGTGCCCGAGACCGAGATCGAGTCCGTGCCCTTGCCTGTGCCCGAGCCCGAGCACGAGCGCAAGCGTGCCACTAGCGCCTCTACAGCCACACTGCCTCACATGCCCACGCCCTCGCATCGAGCCCGTGCCCGTGCCCGTACCCGAGACCGAGACCAACCCGTGCCCGTGCCCGTGCCTGAGCGCGAGCGCGTGCGCGGGTGTTCCAGTGTTACGCACTGGAACACGCAAGGTACATAGTCCACGGACTAGGTAGGTAAATATTATAATACTCCACTATTATCATTTAAACCTCAGATTTTTCTCTTCCCTTTCCCATGTGGGACTATTCCCAAAAACCCACAAACAGTATTTTTTCAAACAAAATAATATATTATATATATTATTTTTATTATTAAAATATATTTAAAAATTAATATTTTTTCAACAATCCCCCGCTTGATTTTTTAAAAATATATTTTTTTTGGTTAAACAATTCTGCCAGAATAATCAGCTTATATGCAGAAAGAAAGATATCTTTCGATTTTAATCTTTCCTTAGTGTAAGTATCTCAAAACTCTGTCGAAATGACTGGTAGCCGCAGCTTTGAACCAGTTATTCCTAGATAACAAAATTGGAGAAACCACACACATATTCGCTATGTGTTTGTTAGAGTTCCCACAATATTGCTCAGCACATTTAATGGCCATGTGCTTATCCTAATTCGTGAACGATCCCGAGAGAAAACTCCTAACTCTCATGAGAGACGGCACCATCTCTACGTTCATATAGGTAAAATCCTTCCAGTGTCTCCGTTACTATAAGACACTTGTCCTATAAATTGGATTTCATTAAGAGTTCTCAGACTCAACCTTCTTTCGTAACGCTCAGCACTTATCTATTATGGATGAGGTTTTATAATTTAGTGCTAAAAACTTTCCACATATCAATGACTTGTTTTTACCCATTAAACCCAAATTTAGAGATTTTCTAACTTCAGGTTGGGTTACCATTACTGGTGGAACTTTGGTTGAAGAGTTTCAACCCCATCCCTTTAAATGTAGCCTTTACTACCTCTCTCGGTAGAGGTTTAGTGAAAGGATCTGCCAGGTTGTTGCTTGATTTCACATAGGAAATAGCAAAGATTCCATCTCGAATCAATTGTCTAACATAATCATGTCGAAGACTTATATATCTAGATTTACCATTATACGTGCTTCTATAGGCTCTAGCTAATGTAGCTTCACTATCACAATGTAGTGACACAGCCGATATAGGCTTTACACAGAAAGGAATTTCTAATAGAAGATCCCTTAGCCACTCAGCCTCTTTGCCTGTTGCAGTCAGGGCTATGAATTCAGACTCCATAGTCGAGTGCATTATGCAGGTCTGTTTCTTGGATCCCCAAGATACAGCTGCACCTCCTAAGGTGAATACCCACCTTGTAGTAGACTTATTGTCCCCTGCACTCGATATCCAGCTCGCATCGGTATATCCTTCCAATACGGCCGAAAACTCTGAATAAAATAGTTTTAAGTCTTTGGTTGCTTTTAAGTAACCAAGGACTCTACTAATTACATTCCAGTGTTTAGTACTGGGGTTACTAGTAAACCTACTAAGTTTACTCATAGCATATGCGATGTCAGGTCTAGTGCATTGCATAGCATACATAAGACTTCCTATAGCACTCGCATATTTTAATTGTGCAACGGTTCTTCCAGTATTTTCTTTTAGCTTGATACTTGGATCAAATGGGGTTTTTGTTTCTTTTATATTTAGATAGTTAAACTTGTTTGGTATCTTCTCAATATAATGAGATTGATACAAAGCATAACCCCTACAATGTTGTTTAACTTTGATAGCTAAGATGGTATCAACTTGTCTAAGATTCTTCATTTTAAATACCGAAGATAGAAACCTCTTTATTTCAGTCACACCTTCCATTTTATTACTTATTATTAACATGTCATCAACATACAGACAAATAATAACGACACAACTACCATCTACTTTAGAATATATGCATTTGTCAGCTACATTATGCATGAAACCATGAGATAGTATTTTGGAATCAAACTTCTCATGCCATTATTTTGGTGCTTGTTTTAATCTATACAAGATTTGACTAATCTACATACTTTGTTTTCATTTCCTGGTAGAACGAATCCTTCAGGTTGTTCCATGTATACCTCCTCATTGAGGTCACCATTCAGGAATGCGTTCTTTACATCCATTTGGTGGATGTAAAGATGATGTATGGAAGCTAGCGAAAATAATATTCTAATGGATGTTATCCTAGCTACGGGAGAATATGTGTCAAAGTAATCTATCCCTTCTTTTTGTCTAAAACTCTTAGATACTAGTTGAGCTTTAAAGGTTTGGATAGTCCCATCAGTGTGATATTTCTTCCTAAATACCCACTTACAACCTATGGGTCTAGAACCTGGAGGTAAGTTTACTAGTTCCCATGTTTGATTTGACAGTATGGATTCCATTTCATCGTTTATAGCTTCTTTCCAGAAAGCTGAGTCTCTAGAGGACACAACTTCTTTATATATTTTAGGATCATCTTCTATAGTCATTACTATAGGTATTTGTCTTACAACATTTTCTCTATCTACTTTTACAAGATGGAAAATGATGCGTTGTGAGTCTATGTAGTCATCTCCTAGACTCTTCTCTGTCCTCGTTCTTTGACTCCTACGAGATTCAATAAGAGCTTCCACTATCTGTGGAGTTGTGCTATCTGATTCTCTAGTAGGATTTGGATTTCATTATCCTTTGACTCCAAGGATAGTGAGTTTTCAAAGAGTTCAACGTCTCTTGATTCTATTATTGTATTAGACTCTATGTCTAGAAGTCTATACGCTTTACTATTTTGTGTATACCCTACGAAGGCGCACTTAATAGCTCTTGGTCCTAACTTAGTTCTTTTTGGGTCAGGGGTTCTGCAGTATGCAAGACACCCCCACACTTTAAGATATCCTAGGTTAGGTTTTCTACCTCTCCATGTTTCATATAGAGATATTCTATACTTTTTAGACGGTATTCTATTTAGAATATGACATGCTGCAAGCAGTGCCTCACCCCATAGATCTAGTGACAACTTTACTCTTATCAGCATTGAGTTGACCATTTCTACTAATGTTCTATTCTTCCTTTCAGCTATTCTATTTTGTTGAGGTGTGTATGGCGCTGTACACTGATGTATTAGTCCATGTTCTTCACAAAAGCTATCGAATTCATTGGAGAAGTATTCTCCTCCTCTATCGCTACAGAGGATTTTTATCTTCTTATTTAGTTGATTATCTACTTTTGCTTTATATATCTTAAACATGTTCAATGCTTCATCTTTGCTCTTTAATAGGTACACATACACATATCTAGAGCAATCATCTATAAAGGTTATGAAGTACCGTTTACCTCCACGAGTAAGAATGCCATTTAACTCACAGATATCACTGTGCACAAGATCCAACACTTGGGACGATCTTTCAACACTTGGAAAAGGTTTCTTCGTCATTTTGGATCGTATGCACACTTCACATTTTTCGGTTTCATTATCTGTGTATGAGATTAAACCATTCTTAGCCATGAACTTCAAGGTACTATACCCTATATGGGCTAGTCTATCATGCCACAGTCCAGCGGATTCAACCATATACGCAGAAGTGCTACTTTCATTCAGAGAAAACTTGACAATCCCGTTACAAGTATATCCCTTTCCGACAAAATTCTCATTCTTAGACAGAATCAGTTTACCTGACTCGTACACCACCCTTATCCCTGGTTTTCCCAGAAGATCCCCAGAAACTAAGTTTCGCCTCATGTCTGGGACGTGCAGTACATTAGTCGGAATCACTTTCTTCCCAGAGGTGAATATCAGTTCGACAGTTCCTTTGCCGACGACCTTCAATCGGACTTCATTACCCATTTGGACTTCTTGACCATCGGTCAATTCCTCATAGGTTTTGAAGGCAGATTTGTAATAGCACACATGTATTGTAGCGGCAGTATCATACTACCAACCTGGAACTTTGCCTTGGATGGTATTCACCTCAGTGATCATTGCCACAATATCACCTTCTTCTACTGCACTTGCCTCTTGTTTAGATTTGCGATATCGGCATACTCGAGCATAGTGCCCAGTTTTCCCACAGACATGGCATGGGCCTTTGAACTTTCCGTTCTTCTTTTGGTATTTTTCTTGAATTTCCCTTTATTAGGTTTTAGGGAATTGTCCTTCTTGGGATGTTTGTTATTAGAGTTCTCTACTGCATGAACTTTGGACGAGGCATTCTCGTTATCATTCTTTCTGTTGCAGTTACGGGATTCTTCCTCAATTCTGAGGTGTTTCTGGATTTGCTCCAGTATGTAGTCCTCAGTTTTATGCAACAACTTCTTTCTATAGTCTTTCCACATCGGTGGCAATTTGGCGATTATAGCCCCAACTTGGAATGATTCAGAAAGATCTATCTTTATCGCTTTGATTTTGTTTACTATTAGTTACAATTCTTGGATTTGGGGTAGCAGCGGTTTGTTATCTACCATGTTGAAGTCAAAATACCTGGCGATGAGAAACTTGTTGGTACCTTCTTCTTCAGCCTTATATTTGAACTCCAGAGCGGTCCAGATCTCCTTTGCTGTTGACGTCTGTTGGTATAGATCGTATAGACAGTCGGAGAGAGCGTTCAGAATGTGTCCTCAACATAAAAGTTTGTCTTCGGCTCGTTTGGTGCTGGCAGCCACCTGTTCAGGTGTGTCTTCGTCTGTTGCTTCAGGTAGCGCTTGCAAATTAGGATGTAGTATGTAGTAGATCTTCAGCGCCGTCAGGAGAAATTTCAGCTTGTCTTGCCATCTTGTAAAATTGGTTCCATCGAACCGATCAAGACGTATCAAGTCCTGATTCATCAACTTGATGGATGAAACACTATCTGCTTCCATTACTAAATAACGCTTTAAGATTGTTGGAAATTATACAGATTAATGTAATTTCTGTATAATATGAAAACCGAAAAATCACGATTATCAAAACCAAGGACAGGCTGAAGCACGTCTCTAAAAACGCTGTCCTTAAAGTGTTATTTGCCCCTACTCAAGTGAATTGAGTAAGCTGATAGGTTACAGGCAAATTGCTTCTAGGATACGACGAGCCTGGTGTGGGTCTGCGTTCAGCAAACATGAAGGCCCACCTATTGGAACTCAATTACACAATTTCTGGCAGTATTACAATATAGAGAAAAATCCCAAAAGAAAGAAAAGGAAAGAGAAAAAGTTTCTTTGAATTAAGATCACTGCACTGATAAGTACTTCAGTCACTGGTTCAGTTGAACTGTTCTAGACCACACCGTTGGTCAGTTCTTCTAGTAAGGGTTTAACCCTTACTGTCTTGTTGGAACTACTGGAGTATAGGAGAGGAGTAGTAGACTGTCTCAGTTTGTTTGGGTCTGCTGGAGTGGGTTTTGAGATGGATTGGAAACCCATCCAGGCCCTCCTTTTATAGGCTATGGTGCTGGGGGTTATGGTCCAGGAAAATAAATCCCATGACCGTTTTCTAGCTCTTGGAGAAAACTAGCCGTTTTATGGCCGTTTTTTAACTGTTGTGCATGGTCTATTAAGCTGCTGCATGCTGACTGTTGTGAGACAGCAGCTAACCGTTTTCTAGCTGTTGGGCTAGCCATGCAGCAGTTACGGCTGGACCCTGTACTAATGGCACAGCTGTTACAGATATGCTATAACAGCTCTATTTTTCAGCCTCTATATAATCAGAGGGACTCTCATTCAATCCTCTAGATTTTCGTCCAGCCAACCATCTGCCTTAGCCACTAGTCGCACCGTGACTCACACACGTCTCGCTCCGGTTCGCGAAGGGAACGACCCTCTGCGACACGATGCACACGTGCGAAGTGCAAAGTGCGCCACTAGCGCCTCTACAGCCACACTGCCTCACATGCCCACACCCTCGCACCGAGCCCGAGCCCGAGTGCGAGCGCGAGCACGCGCGCAGGTGTTCCAGTGCTACGCACTGGAACACGCAAGGTTCATAGTCCACGGACTAGGTAGGTAAATATTATAATATTCCACTATTATCATTTAAACCTCAGATATTTCTCTTTCCTTTCCCATGTGGGACTATTCCCAAAAACCCACAAACGGTATTTTTTCGAACAAAATAATATATTATATATATTATTTTTATTATTAAAATATATTTAAAAATCAATATTTTTTCAACAGAGAAAAGAGAAAGGAGAAGGGACGTTGTTCCCTTCCTCAGGTTGCTGCCACATCACGTTGGAGTGACTCGGGCAAAGTCGCTGCCATGATATTGTCCACTTGAGCTCTGCCTGAGTCTAGACGTTGCTAGACTTGTCTGAGTCGTCAGCTTGTCGTGTTGGGCAAGCTCAATCACATCCAGGAACTGCTGGACATTCCAACAAGGAAGGTGGGGTGAGGGGAGAGAGAGAGAGAGAGAGAGAGAGAGAGAGAGAGAGAGAGAGAGAGAGAGAGAGAGAGAGAGAGAGAGAGAGAGCAATAAGAGGAAGGAAAAGTAAGAAGAGAATTTGGGTTGTTTTTGCAACTGCCAAGTCAACTCGGTGGAGTTGGGCTGAGTTTGGGTTGGCTTACTCTAGCCTTGTACCTGTTAGGTGATGTAAACCCAAAGTGAGTTTCATTTCAAGTCACCGAGATAGAGGTAAGCCGAAACTCATTTACATCCACTTGTTACTGAGTTGACTCAGTGAGTTTTTACTGAATATATTGACTGTGGATAGCCAAGTTGTAACGCCCTGAAAATCGGGGGTCGAGCAGGAGCCCAACTCTCGAGTTTCAACACATTACATATGCAATATAGATAATGATTATTAAATGTTGTTTGTATTAGTGCCTTAAATATGAATGAGATTATACCAAATCAGCATATCATACTCTAGAGACAGTTAAACTATGCAAGCGGAAGACTGTGATAGATATATAAAATATATAAACTGTCGTTAGTACCCAGAGTGTGAACATGTTACCAGGTTAAATATATACATGTATACTCCAAAACTGAACAAAATAAATATACATGACTGTTTCAAAAGTGCAAAATGACAAGTGCAATGGTGTCTAATCAGCATCCCTGTAACCCCATCGATCAGATCATGGTCTACATAGACTTGCCTGATAGCTGCATATAGGAGAACTCTTCCTCATCATCATAAAAATCCAGATCCGCTTCATAAGCATCGCCATTATCTGCAACTACAACAGGGTCTGGTTGGTATTTAAAGCACCATCCCAGAATGTGGGAGTGAGTGATCCACTCAGTGGAGCTATAAAGCAAAGGTTAACATGTTATCATTTCAGTCAAGCAGTAATGATAAAGTAGTACAACACTCATGTCCTAAATACTCTTGTTAATGCAAGGATGATATGTGATAATGATGTATGCCCTCACTTGCACTCCCTCTGCGACATCATCTCACGATCGCGGCATGCAACACTCCCGTTGTGCTCAACTCCAATGCCAAAGGCACATGCAATGCGGTATATGTGTGTGATTAGCCAAGTTTTTAATTAGGCATATTCATACAGCAGGATTGAGGAAGTTAAGGTACTTCCCTTTTTATCATTGACCCAAACATTGATCCATCTAGGGTCGTCAATCTTAGTTAATCACATACGAAGAACAGTTCCAGGTAGCTACGGAGCAGCTCGTGGCCTCAGCGCAGGCCTGGTTTATACTCGAGGTCACTACGGGCTCGTCACCTGATCGTTGGCCGACAACTCGAATATAGTGTCTCATACCACCGTATTCAGCTCACGAGTTGGTTTGCTCACTGGATACTACGGGGAGGCTTGTCGCCCCAGCATAGGTCGACAGCTCGACCACGGTGTCCCATACCACCATGCCCGGCTCATGAGTCTTAGCAGATCGAGGTACCAAGGTTAAACGGGCTTTTCTACTGGTAAGATGGTACCTTAGTTCAAGCAGTAGCGTCCATACATGGTGAACATACATTGGGCCAATCGGGTTACTTGACAAGCTCGACTAGTACGGGCGTACGTTGACTTAATTGACATGGAGTGCATAAGCATTCCGCGTGGCCTAACCACTGTTGTTAAATGACGTATGACTCGGATTTATCGAACGCATCCGTCATGGCTAAAATAGTTCGGCCACCAATCGTAAACCATTACCGATTGCCTGGGCTACATCGTAGCCCCAATCACACTCTAACAATGGTATTCACATGTGATAGCCAAAGACAGCATGTGACAACCAATGTAAATATAAATCTTACTTGAGCATTTCAACAACCATGTAATACATATGTCATGACACAGGCATTTCATCTATAAATCACATAGTAGTAAGATAGGTTTCACACAAGAAACTATAACTATGTATGAGGGGATCATTGAGAATCCTATCTCAACACCCTCATTAAAATACATTACATCATGCATTTTCTCATTCAGGCGTTTTATCAAACACTTAGACTACATATATTACATACATGTAATAAATTAGTTAAAACACATATTATAGCAAATCCTTTCACAAAGGAGTTGCCACGTATACAACGATCATGCATTAGCAATCAATAATCATGACAAGCACAAATCATAATTCTATATCCATTCAAACATTTCAACAAATACATGGAATGCATCTATTTCAACATAGTTCATATATATGTGTAATACATGGGAAACATCGTATCTAAGCATATGTGATAGCAATCAAGTCAGACATAAATCATTACTGACATTGAAAGCCTTGAAAACCATAACCTAAATGTTTATAGTCCGCACCTTTCGCCGGTAGACTCGTAACGAGCTCAGTTTAAACTCTATGTCTTTGTCTACGGTATAATGACAACCTATAACATGAAATAGGTTAGCTATTTCATCATCTACCCTATTTCAATCCCTATAACAGATTAGGGTTATGATTTCTTACCCAAGAACGGAGTCGGAATCACCGGAATAGCGATACAGACAGACCGATTCAGTACGTAGAGCGACGGGGTCGAATCCTAGGAACTTTCTCCCACTTTCTCTCTCTTTCCTTCTCTTTTCGCTCTCTTCTCTCTCCTAGGGTTTACAAATTCATATGAAATGAGACAGGGGTGGGTTTAGGTGCTTATATAGGCCCAGAACTGACCTCAATGGCCTCACAGCCATAGTATACTTAGATTATAGCCAAAATTTGGCTCTTTCGGGCTAACGGAGCACATTTGGAGGCCCCTTTTTTGCTTACGGTCCAGGGAAGGTTCCCTGACATTGTATCTAGGTCAGGTTAAGTTTTCAATCTACTCGGATTTATGGATTGACCGTGGCGGACCAGTTTCAATTCAACAGTCACTGTCACTCGATCAGGGCCACAAGTACACTGACCTAAGTAGGGAAATTTCCTTGATCCGAGGGCGTATTTGGGTCAGATTTTGACGGTCTGAATTCTTAAACTTTTGCTCGCAAGTGAACGGCTCAAATCACTTAAATCTGAGTTCATTTTCTAAAGGTATTTGCATTTCTCACACACTTCGCTCTAGGTCCAAGTTGTGTGTTTCTGGATACCATCTAGACTTGATTTTCGAGATAGTTGTTAAGTCTAGTAAGGCGGTCATAACCATATAGTTCCGTGGTTATCGGACTTTCGACGCGCGGTCTAGGTCTGGAACAGAGTTTCAAGCTGCTCTCGAGAGCAACTGGGTTTAGAGATTGATCCTAGGTTTTTAGACAATGTAGCGTTAGCGATTCTACTAGTTTTGGGTCTTACGGATCGTATAGAAAGTTGTTCAAGCTAATCTAGCGTTTAATTCAGTTTAGCACTTAATTAATTTTCGTCTAATTTCTAAAGGATTTGGTCCTAAGTGATTTCTGCCTGAAGTGGTACTTGGGTCTTAGTACGGATTTTTTTCGAGACGTTACACAAGTACTAACTATTTTTCTTGATGTTTTGTTTGGGTTGTGGTCACATATTGTCGAGTAGATTTGACTCTATCGAGCCGCGTTTGCGCTATCTAGTAGGACACACGACTAGGTTGTGTGACCAAGGTGAGGACTCGCCCTTTGAGCTTCCCACTTAATTTCATTAATCTAAACATAGACAATGACTTGATTCCTCTCATTGAGTTACTTATCTTACTATGCGAATAAGTTAATATGTTGCGCAATTGATTCTTGTATTAGATAATGTACATATCTCTTTAGTTATAGCAAGCATAAATGATTGATGATAACATGTTATCTTTAGTTGTACATTGTTAATTAACTATATATGCTTGCTGTTTGCGATTAAGTGATGGAATGAATGAAACCCGTCATGAATTCACCATCTTACGATCCATATTTGACTTACGCGGCTTGGATTGCACATCTGCCTTACATGGCTCAAATCACACTTTACCTTACATGGCTTGGACCGCACATTTGCCCTATGTGGCTTGGATCGCTTATTTGCCCTTCGTAGCTTTGCTATAACATTGGCACCCTTTTGTGGCTTGTTGGTCATATTCGCATATATTGTTGATTTTCGGGTCATTATGCGGAGTTCGTTATGATTTTCAGGTAGAGCTGAAGTTCGTTTATCGATTTTCTAGTCATCTTGCGGAGTTCATGCGATTTTCGAATGATGTCAGAGTTCCCATGTTGATTCTCTCTGTCTTGCGGAGTTCAGTCGTACTGTGATTTCCAGGTGGAGCTGAAGTTCGCTTATCGATTTTCTAGTCATCTTGCGAAGTTCACGTACGATATGATTTCCAGGTGAAGTAGGGGTTTGTATGTTGGTTTCCTAGCCATCTTGAGGTATTCAGTTGTACCATGATTTTCGGGTGGAGCTGAAGTTCGCTTATCGATTTTCTAGCCATCTTGTAGAGTTCACGTACGATATGATTTTCGGGTGGTCTAGAGTTTGTATGTTGATTGTCTCTTCACCTTAAGGTGTTCATTCGTACCATGATTTCCGGGTGGAGCTGAAGTTTGCTTATCGATTTTCTAGTCATCTTAAAGAGTTCACGTACGATATGATTTTCGGGTAAAGTAGATATTTGTATGTTAACTCTCCCTTCATTTCACGGAGTTCAGTCGTACCATGATTTTCGGGTGGAGCTGAAGTTCACTTATCGATTTTCTAGCCATCTTGTGGAGTTCATGTACGATATGATTTCCGGGTGAAGTAGATGTTTAAAGGTTGATTTTCTATTTACCTTACAATTTCACTTGTACCATGATTTATAAGTGGAGCTGAAGTTCGCTTATCGATTTTCTAGCCATCATACGGAGTTCACGTACAATGTGATTTTCGGGTGCAGTAGAAAGTCGCATGATTGATTATTTGACTATCTGGACATTTCTCTTGCATTGCAATTGATTTTACATTTTGCTTATGATGAGATTAGGTTGATTGGCTAAATTTTTTAGTATATGAGCGTGATTATGAATTGCCCTATTTAATATATCTATTCTCATGACTTGCGATCTATATTGGATTATGAATGATGAGTATGCAATCTTAGAGGGTGCTTCTCACTGTGATAACCATTGATGTTATCAAACCATAACAGTTGATGCAGGTGTAGAGTGAGCCGATGTCGTTCACTGGGTCGATAGAGCAGATCAGGTAGCAGAGGAGCTAGATGGGGTTCCTACAACTCATGTTGAGCTCCATCATTAGATAATAGATTTCTACCTTTATTTAATGAACTTTGTTATTTGGGATTGTATAAGTCCTGTATGAGTGCTACATTTGAAATTTTGCGATGATCAGAATGTTTTTATACAATGCATGGTTTATTCCGTCAACATTTGCTGCTAACTCTGATTAATGATAAGCGGTTCAAATTTACACTGAATTTTAAAGGTTAACACTCGAGTTTTTGGAGAACGAGTCATATACTTGGGTTCCTAAAATCGGGGCGTTACATTACGATTTATGGCTTAGATCGTCCCGAGGACAAGCTAGATGGACAAACATCAATCTCTCAATTTCCTCTTTTTACTCTCGTTGTTGCTTTATGTGTTATTCACGAGAGAGCCTCTCCCCATTTATAGGGAAGGATAGGTAGTTTGGATGAGATTAGAAATTATCTGGTCTTATCCCTATCTCTTCATCTAAATCTTCATTTAAAGTTGAATTTGAAATTCAACTTCAAACGGAAGAAAGAAAAATGATTAATAAAAAGAGGACTAACCTCATGAGACCCACCCACTAATGATTGCCCACCAGTGGGCCCCACTAGCTTATGTCAAACATCTCCCACTCAATCACATTATGGGATAGGCACACAAAAAAAATTGTCCATCTAACTTGCCTAATAACAATCAAAATTAAACATCGTGATCAAAGAATTAGAAGCGTGGGACCAGCTGGATCACCGTAATCTTCTCACATGTGTTTAAATACTAAGTGACTACCTAACTAGTACTCAATAACTCAAGCTTTACATGTCTGTATTAGTACGCATGACCACACCGAATGGAGTTAACTCTCGATCTGGAGTACTCGGCCAACATATGCACTTATCCAACTTATCGAGTTATTCTGAAAACTTAATTTTCACAAACTTCAACTTAAATTAATTTAAAGCAATACTTATACACACACATACACACACACACATACTTTTAAGAAAGAATATCGTTTGCAAAAGTCTATAAAAAAACTTGATATTGTCGGCAAATAAGTCTTTAAGTGTGTATTATAGTTCTAGAAACTTGGTGTAGCTGCCACGGGATCTTCCTCATGTAGATGTATAATTTGGAATCAATCAAGCTGCTTTCCTAACGTAACCGAGTCTTTCCAATCAAGGGTCTTTTGTTATAAGACACTAAAGTAGCAACACTCAATCTCATCCTACTATATATAAGAAGAGAGTAGCTAAGGACACAAAGAGTCACCTATGAGACTGGCTACTCGCACGTTACAATGATTAGATCGAATTAAAGCAATTTGTAGGTAAAAGGTCTCAGCATGTCGCTACAATACACATCGTAAAGTAGACAATACTAGGTATATGTCTGGTCTATAATACGCAGGTCATTCCATATGAAGTACGACTCATCTCATAATCTCATAACCTGGCTATTAATTCAGGCCATAATATTGATCGCATGTAAAGTAATGATGCGATTATGTTATTCTACTTGATCAATCTCATATTCAATCTTTCAAGATTGTAAGCGGATACGACTCACTCATATCCTCTTCTTTTATTATTCGTAATAAAGAGAAGTCCATACCTCAGTGTATGAACATCGTCCCAAATGTACCTCTCTTGTACATTCAAGGTTGGTCAACCCGTGCGAGTGGGTGATCGACTTGTCGACAATAAATAGAAATCCTACATGATCTCATGGTAAATGTTGATGATCTACATACCTAGTCTATATAAGTACTCAATACTGAATAAATGAATGTGTTATTCATTAATAAAAAATTAGAGGTACTAGATACAAGCATATTAATCAAGTTCTTCTCAATCCCATCTGCCTGACGTGAACCTGAAATAGATCTCTAGTTATAGGTTTCGTTATGAGATCAGTCATCATTTCCTTAATAGAAATGTAGTTGAAGGTGACCTTCTTATCTCTCACTTGATCACAGACGTAATGATACTTGATCTCAATATGCTTGGACTTCTGGTGGTATTTAGGGTCCTTTGCCAAGTCAATGGAAAAAATATTTTTATCTTCAGCGATATAGGTTAACGAACGATTGGTACAACACCCCAGACCTAGTAAAAATCTGTTAACCCATACACACTCCTGAACTGCAGCACAACATGCAATGTACTCGACTTCCATAGATGAAAGAGCTGTGGATGTCTGTTTCTTACTCGACCATGAGATAACTCCCCCTCCGAGTAAGAAGACATCCTGAAGTAGACCTTCCCTCGTCGGTGTCATTACCCCAAGCAGCATCAGAATATCCTTTAAGCTCGGGACTCGTGCCTTCATAACACAACATTAGGTCTTTCGTTCCTCTAAGATAGCGGAATATACGTTTGACGACTTGCCAATGAGATTGTCCCGGGTTACTCTGATAACGGCTGACTATACTAACTGCATAACTAATATCCAGCCTGGTGCAAAACATAACATACATTAAGCTCCATACTGCGCTTGCATAAGGTACTGAGGATATAACCAATTTCTTGGCTTCAGTATGCGAACACGATTTTCTGTCTAACTTGGTAGCTTTGTCCATAGGGCTTTCAACAGCTTTTGAAATTTTCATCCTAAACTGCTCTAAGATCTTTTGTATATAGGTGGCTTGAGATAAGATTAAGAATTTCCTAGGGCGATCCCTGATGATTTTTACCCTAAGAATAAAGTTGGTTTCACCAAGATCTTTCATCTCAAAGTTTGAGAATAGCTAATCTTTAGTCAACATCAACAATTGCATGTCATTACTAGCTAGCAGGATATCGTCTACATATGGAGATAATATCAGAAAAGATCTTCGAGACCGTTTTATGTATACATAATGATCTTCTTCACTCATCGTGAATCTGAAAGTAGTGATGGCTAAGTGGAACTTCATGTACCACACTGTCTTGAAGATTGCTTCAGCCTATATATAGATTTTAACAACTTGCAGACTTTCTTTCAATGCTTTTTGTCTACATAACCCATGGGTTGTTGCATATATTTCTCCATCCAAGTGACCATTTAAGAATGTAGTCTTTATATCCATCTAATATAATTCTAAATTTAAACTTGCGACAATGGACAAGATAATATGGATTAAGAGAACTTTGCAATAGGTGAAAAAGTCTCCTCACAATCAATGCCTACTTTCAGTGTAAAACCTTTAGCAACTAATTGTGCTTTGTACTTGTCCACTGCACTATCTGCCTTTCTTTTAATCTTAAGTACTCACTTATTACCTATCGCTTTGCGATTGGAAGACAGATTTACAAGTTCCTAGACTTTATTTTTCTCCATGGAATCGATCTCTTCATCCATAGAAGTCACCCAATCAGCCAAGTTAGAAGATAATAATGCATCCTGATAAGAATCAGGTTCATCACCATCAACCGCAACCCAAGAGAATAACTGCCCCTCAATATCGAAGTATCTTCGGGGAATCAATCCTCTTTCGCTTCGACGTAACTAAGGAGACTGCTGAGATGTTCTCCGACTATCCCAGTGAACTATAAGAGCATCATCATTTTGATAAACAGAACTCTCACTCTCCTGAGATACATTAGGAATTTCAAAAAGTTTTATGGCAATCTTTTATTTTATTCGGCTAGGGTATCTATTTTCGTTGAAGGTCACGTTCCAAGATTCTATCTTAATCTATCGTTCATGATCTTTATAATCTAGAACGTATCCCTTTGAATGCATGTGGTACCTTATGAACATGCATTCAATGGTTTTACTATTAAGTTTACCTCTATACAAGGCAGACAGTAAAACATATCCCAAAGATCCCCAAGGCCGTAGGTTGGTTAGAGAAAGAATCCTCCCAGACCACATCTCATATGGGGTCTTAGGAATGGATTTGAATGAGACTTTATTAAGAACGTAAATGGCCATTATCAGTGCGTCTCTCCAGAATGTGGTAGAAAGATTGGCTTGTGTCATCATCAATCTAACCATGTCCAACAGTGTCCTATTCTTTCTCTCTGCAATACCATTTTATTGTGGAGTGTAAGCCATTATGTACTGTCGGACAATGCCAACGTTTTCATAAAATGATTTGAATGTTTCAAATGTATACTCGCCACTTCTATCGGATCGAAAGATTTTAATCTTTTTCTCAAGCTGATCTTCCGCTTCAGCTTTATATTTAAGAAAACAATCAAAAGCCTCGAATTTGCGTGAGATGAGATACACATATCTATAGCGCGAGTAATTGTCAATGAAAGTGACAAAGTATTGACATCTATTTCTAGCATGTACATTCAATGGTCAACAAATATCTGAATGGATTATCTCTAGTTGGCCCTTAGACCTAGCTGCTTTAGGGAATGGTTTCTTCGAAGTCTTCCCGAACACACAATATTCAACAAAATGGAAAATCAACTTTGGATAATGAATCCAACAGAGCAGAATGTGCTAGTCTTGTCATACGATCCTTTTCGATGTGACCTAACCTCGTCGCACGTGCTATTTTAGAGATTCAGATACTATAGTTTCATTCGACATAGCAGATAAAGCAAGATGTACATCATCACTATCTATGTTTAGAATAAATAAATCTAAAATTAAATTTTCTCATGCAAAGATGAGGTTATTGAGTCTTAAAGAAACTCGTGTCCCGGAAAAACGAATATCAAAACCATCAATTAACAACCTAGAAACAGAAATTAAATTACGACGCATGCCCGGTGCATAAAGAGTATCACGGAGGATTATTATTTGATCTATGCGCATACGGAGATGGTAAACGCCAATCCCTACTACGTCTTCAACAACATTATTTCTCATATACACCTTGTAACTTCCCGTGGCTACAGGTCGGAATTCTTAGAGTCTTCGACGACTTCGTGTCACGTGCTTTGTTGCGCTTGAATATAAAATCTACTCGTTAGATATAATATTAATAGAAATAATTTAAGAACAAACGCGTACATACAAAGTATCTAGTGACTTAGGAATTACTATCTTTTTATGGGCACACTGCCAGGCATAATGGCCAGAGTTTCCGCAAATGAAGCAGATTATGTTTGCCTTTTTCTACTTATTCTTTCCATTCTCTTTCTTAGATTTAGAGGAGGTGTTGAAGACTTCTGTTCTTGGTCATTCTTTTTTGCCTTCTCGCGAGCTTTGTACTGTTTCTTGTTAGCTTTTCACTTCTGGGTCTCTGCTATAAAGGCCTTGGCCAAACTTGGATTAATTGCATTCATTTCAACCTTTCATACTAAATGGCCACAAAAGTCTCTGAACATAGTAATAGAATCAGCATGGTTCAGAATTCTTTTGATTGGGGCCCAAGATTCAAGCAAGAAATGGTGTATTGTTATTATCTTTTGGTTTTCAGTCAATTTACACCCCACATTCCTAATGGCTCCTATCATTTGCTCCATCTTTCGGATATGATCTTAAATAAGGCAACTGACTGTCATCCTATATTCCTGGAATTCTAATTCCATTGCCCAAACTTTTGCATCTGAATTCTGTGCATAGGCATTTTCCAATGCTTCCCAGATCCCTTTAGTGATGTCATGCACTTCATACGTCGGTATGAGTTTTTTGTGCATTATGCCAATTAAAACATTACAGGAAGAATGATTCTGTTTACACCACTTATTGTAGTGGTTCATTGCAGCAATATGTTCTCCTAAAATTTCGTTCTCAGCCAATATAGGTTCCTCTTAAATCTCATAAAGTGTATGCGATATGTCGTCCTCGTCCAGAAGGCTTTGCACCGCGCGGGACTAGTCTTCGTAGTTGTTACCATCGAATTGTTGACCTTTGAGTTGTTTAGCGATTAATGCTTTAGTGGTCATCTCTACATTGTACCAAGTATCACTATTTAGGTATGATCTAAGGTATTGGCACTAATCATAAGCATTTATACGTGTTATTTAAATTTTCAATGTATAAAAGTAGTCGACTCATCTTAACGAGATCTAAAAGTTCACATACCTGAATGGGCGGTGTAGATCAATCAAGTTCTCTTATTTAAGATGAATATGATGTTTTTATAAAAATATATTTGTATAACATGCAATCTCCCATTATAGGTTACATGTATCATTTGATGGGAAAGACTTAACTCCCACTCAGGTTATGCACAACCTTTATATATATGGAGCATCCTAGCACTAAGTTTTCTATTTTCTAATGAAGAAGGAGCATTGATCTAATCGTATCAAGTCTAATTACATCACACATATAAATGCTATCATCATAAAAAATAAGTGCTCAAATATTAAGAGAGTCCTATCATCACCAATGATCATGTCCATTCATGATGGATCCGATCATTACCAATAATGATCACCGTTGATGATGGATCCTCTCATCAACGTTGATCATCACGATTGATGATGGTTCCTATCAGTACTAATGGTCCCTTGATCAATAGTGAATAGAAGGATATATTAAGGAAACTACATTCTCATGCATACATATACACATGTAATAATCAAGAAACGCGTGAGATATACATTTTTATTGTTGAACTCCAAAATGTGTAGCCCACATTGTAATTATTTAAGGTGGGCTACACATTTTTTGGAGTTTGACAATCAAAATGTATATCTCATGTGTTTCTTGATTATTACATGCACGTATGCATTCATGGGAATGTAGTTTCTTTAATATATCTTTCTATTCACTATTGATCAAGGGACTATTAGTGATAGGAACTATTATCAATCGTGATGATTAACGTTGATGAGAGGATCCATCATCAATAGTGATCATTATTGGTAATGATCGGATCTATCATGAATGGACATGATCATTGGTGATGATAGGACTCTCTTAATATTTAAGTACTTATTTATTTTTATTTTTTTTTCTGATGATAACATTTATATGTGTGATATAATTAGGCTTGATACGATTAGATATAAGCTCATTTTTTATTAGAAAATATAAAACTTAGTGCTAGGACGCTCCATATATATAAAGGTGGTGCATAACCTGAGTCGGAGTTAAGTCTTCCCCATCAAATGATGCATGTAACCTATAATGAAAGATTACACGTTATACAAATATATTTTTATAATTCTTCTCAGGTCAATAGGATGTAAATCCAGATATCACATATTTGATATTACAATTATTATTATTATCATTATTTAATTCACATACCTCAGGAAAAAAATAAATAATAATAATCATAATAAATGATCGATGTATAAAAAATAAAATATAGAATATATATAATAAAAAGGGCCACTGATTTTTCATGATTAAAACAATAAATTGGAGATCCATTGTTGAGTCACTCTGATACCACAAAATGTTTGTGCGGAAGAGTGAGCTCTCAAGATCTGACGGTATACACGATATGAGACCTCCACAAAGCCGAAGATAAATGATCCAGATCTAGTGGTCCGCCTAACCATTACTGGAGCAGATGGGTCTAATCACCCCTCTGATTCTACGGTATAGATGGCCTCAGATTACAATCTATGACTTAGATTGTCCTAAGGACAAGCTAGATGGACAAACTCCCCATCCTTCCCATTTATAGGAAAGGATGGGGAGTTTGGATGAGACCAGAAATTATTTGGTCTTATCCCTATCTCCTCATCTAAATCTTCATTTAAAGTTGAATTTGAAATTCAACTTTAAACGGAAGAAAGAAAAATGATTAATAAAAAGAGGCTTAACCTCATGGGACCCACTCATTAGTGATTGTCCACCAGTGGGCCCCACTGGCCTATGTCCAACACAGGTGACATAGTCTAGTTTTCTCAATTTTTTATCTAAGCTTGAAGGTCTCATCTCAAGGCCACAAAGATTGGAACCCTAGTCAAGCCTAGGACAGTAGGCATCGGCTTCACTAGATCCCAACAAATAAAAATAATATTAAGGAACATCCTACCTATTTCCAGTCCAATGACATAAATGGCATTGGATCTTATATCCCAGGGATAAATGATTAAAGATTCAATTGTTCCATTCCCTCCAACAATGCCACCATTAATATAAAGTTTATTCATGATGTTGTTGACCCTGTCGATAACAAAAGTTGATAAGACCTTGAACAAATTGTTGATTAGGAGAGTCTGAAACATGAAAGAGGCTAAAATTATAGAGAATGTGCACCTAAATCCAGTAGATATAAGGGTAGTTAAAGAAAAGATGATCGATAGATTCATGATTGAAATGACAGGAGTAAACTCCTCATGTATCACATTTAATCTCAATAGATTGTTTTTTATCTTGAGTTTTCCAAAAATAAAATAAAATCACATAGTGATTGAGTGTTTTGGAATATTAGTTAAGCTAAATAAGATCAATTTTAATGATTGGAGAAGAATTGGTCCGTTAGGCTTTCATAGTAGATTTGAAAGTCATTTGGCATTACAATGAAGAGTTCACACAATTTCATCAACTACTGAAAAAGGCTTAACTGAAGAGCCTCATTGATAATTTCAACTAGATGAACCAAGGATGGAGGGGGGAACATAATGCAAGTGCATTTTCACATTGAGATCAAGTGGGGTGGTCTGTTGGATATAGGGGCACATTTGGGGTGGGCGGCCTGTGTGAGGCGGGTGGCTCACATGAGGCGGAACCCATGTGATGTGGGGCCCACGAGAGAGGTTTGATAGAGTACCTAACCCATGGGATGTTGAGCCAGTGTATGAGATAAATGGATTGATTCACCACGCTCTATCAATTTGAACTTTTAAAGCAAGTGGTTAATTGTCCTACATCAGAACATTATCTATTTTCATGGATAAAAACATAAATATAGATGTTCTTATCCATTCCAAGCCTATAGATGGCATTGAACTTTAAACAATCCAAGAGAAAAAAGAGGACAAAGTAAGGGTTCAAATCACAAGTTAGTCAAATTTCCATTCTCAATAAGAAATCTAGTGTGAGGCTTGTAGATCCTCAACCCCTAAGATATGCGCTAAGCCCATGAAGTTATGCTCTAGCAGCCTTACATTCGAAATAGAAGCAGCCTTGAAATACTTTTCCTGAACTCACCTGCATTGCATGCTATTGTCCCTTAATAGGATTTTTTTTTTTTTTTTTAATTTTAATTTTTTTTTTTTTTAAGAATTGTTTGATGAGACAGTCTTGACAGAGATTTCCAAGGGAAGGATGCCTAAGTTCCCCTTATCATTTGATGTGTAGATATGATCCCAACCAACGGAGTGGATAGAGTTATCCCTAAGAAAGCTCCTCGTTGGCTCTTCTACTATTCATAAAGAGAACTTAGGTAACGAGAAAGAATTAAACCCAAAAAAGTGCAAATTGAAAAAAGGTTAATGAAATCAGCTCAAGTATGTGGCCTACCTGAGTTTTAGAGTCTTTTTTTTTTTTTGGGGGGGCCAACATCCTAATATGAGTTATAAAATATGCATTGTAGATGTTACAAAGTCATAACGGTGAACCTTATGTTGTCTTTGTTGGATAAATTTTAAGTGGACCGGGCTATTTGCGTAGAAAATTAGAAAGGGAAAGGAGTGGGTAAAATCCAAACCTTCTATTTGACATAGCTAAACTCCAATGTGTCTATTAGGGGTGCACACGGTTCGGTTTGGTCAAGCTCTGGAGTGAAATCGAAACCGAACCATTCCTAACAGTTCCAGAAAAATCAAAACTGGACTCGGACCGTTTGCACCCTATAACCAAATCGGAATTGGACTGTAAAAACCGGTTCGGTTATACGGTTTTGGGCTTTTTATAATCCAGCCCAATTGCATGTTTTATATATATATATATATAAATTATTTATAATCTAGCCCAAGTCCATTCATGTTGTGATCCATTTGATGAATGATATAGATATTGTGTAAGGTGTGTAAAAAGACATTTATAGAAACGATCAAATGTCGCATTGTAAACCATAAATCATGAGTTAAATAGACAAGTAAAATACATTGTAAACTCATAAAATAGCTTTAAGACAAGACCAATTAAGCATGATAATTTCTGTCCGATTCCATGTCCCGTTCCAAGTTTGATTCTACAGTCTGGATTCAGGTTCAGTTCCAAATTCAGTTCTATGGTCTGGTTTACGGTCTAGTTCATTTATACATAACCTCAAACCTCAAACCGAACTCACTAGTTATTTGATTTTCGGAACCGAAACCGGAACTAGTGCATTCAGAACTGAACTAAACCTGGTTCAGTTCACTGGTTCGATGTGCAGCCCTAGTGTCCATATGCACACAGATTTTCAAAATTCCTTGTGCACTAAAAGTATATTTAAAATCTCATTAATACCCTGAATTACCTTAAAGGCCACGACCCTCAAACCTAATTGCATGGGCAAAACTGTCCGTTTTCTCCTCTCATTATGCATGGTAATGACGTATTAATCTGACTGTAGAATAAAAGAGGAGTACCTGCGTATCAACCGTCGTACTCTACCAGAGTATCAAATAGCCCCCCATGTAGGGGTGCACATTTAACCGGTAGAACCGTGGAACCGGACCGGAACCGACCAAACGGTCCGGTTTGGTCCGGTTCTAGAGTGCACCGGTTCCGGTTTTAGTTTCAAAAATCAAAGAATCGGTTGCATCGGTTCGGTTCTCAGTTTGGGGGTATGTAGAACCGAACCGAACCGTGAACCGATCTGTAGAACAAAACCGTGGATCTGATCCGTAGAACCGAACCGTGGAACCGAACCTGGAACAGAACTTGGAACCGAATCAAGAACCCTTTGTTGTTTCCATATTTGACTCATGATTTATGGTTTATAATGCACGATTTAATTATTTTCATAAATGTATTTTTGTATACCTTATACAATATCTAAACCATTCATCAAATGGACCACAACATGGATGGACATGGGCTAGCAATTGGGCTGGATTATAAAAAGCCCAGAACCGTCGAAGGGTTCATTCCGGTTTGGTTCTAGGGTGCCAACGGTCCAGTTCCAGTTCCAAATATCCTAGAACAGTTGGGAATCGTTCGGTTCCGGTTTCACCCCAGAACCGGACCAAACCGACCCGTGTGCACCCCTACCCGATGTATGGTACATGTCACTGGCACTCATGGACGCCCTTCCCTCCGTTTTCATTTCTGCATAGTACATCTCTTTTCCCTTCCTCCCTCCATTCACCAGCCGAGATCGACGGCTTAAATTCACGGAAAGGTAGGCCCCAAAACGCAAATAGGTTGAGATCTCCCATGAGCAATCATCTCCCAACCCTCCACCATCACCAAAGGAATGATTTGTAGCTTCTCAACCCGGTTATTGAACATCTGCATCTCTGCCCTCTGCAAAGCCAGCAATCTACCCAAGGCCGAGTCCATCCTAATCGATGGCATCCGGCTTGGCTACACGCCAGACGTCGTCACCTACAACACCTTGATCGCCGCATATGCCCGCCTCGTTGGCGTTGACAAGGCCCACTCCGTCCTCTCCAGGATGCAGGAAGCAGGCATCGAGCCCGACGTCGTGACCTACAATTCTCTAATCGCTGGTGCCGCTCAGCATTGCCTACCGACAAGGTCCCTCGACCTGTTCGACGAAATGCTTCAGAGAGGTATCCTCCCCAATGTCTGGAGTTACAACACTCTGATGCACTGCTTCTTTAAGTGCGGACGGCCCGAAGAGGCTTACATGGTGTTTCTTGAAATGGTCTCGAAGAATATATGGCCATCTTCGACAACGTATAATATAATAATTAATGGCCTCTGTAAGTCCGGGAATGCGGTAAAAGCGCTTAGGTTGTTCAGGAATAGGGATGAGTTGGGGTTTGCTCCAGGCATTGTAACATACAATACACTCATTGATGGGCTTTGCAAATCGGGGAGGTTGGGCCAGGCGAGGAGGATCCTCAAGGAGCTTGGGGAGTCGGGACATGCTCCAAATGTTGTGACGTATACAACGGTCATGAAATGTTGCTTTCGATCGGGGAAGGTTGAGCAAGGGTTTGAGATCTTTTCGGAGATGAAGAGCAGAGGGTATACTTGTGACGCATTTGTGTATTGTACGGTGATTGCTGCATTAGCGAAGTTTGGTAAGATTGGGGAGGCCAGTGCTTGCATTGAGGAGATGGTTAGAGATGGGATTGGACTGGATATGGTGGCGTACAACACACTGATTAATGTGTATTGCAAAGAGGGTAAGTTGGATGTTGCGTTCCAGTTGCTCAAAGAGATAGAGAAGGGTGGTCTTGATGGGGATGACTACACACATACGATCTTGGTTGACGGGTTGTGTAAGACCGGTGACATAGATGCAGCCATGGGTCACTTGCATTATATGGATATGAGCGGTTTCCAATCTAACTTGGTGGCTACAAATTGCTTGATCCACGGGTTGTGCAAGGTGGGTCACTTGGATTTTGCATTGAAACTGTTTGATAGGATGAAGGTGAAAGATTCATTCACATACTCATCGCTGCTGCATGGTCTTTGCAAGGCAAGGAGGTTCCGTGCAGCATACGGGATCATGCTGACTTGTTTAAGAGATGGCATGAAAGTACTTGCTTCTGCTCAGCATGCTGTTCTTGATGGTCTTCGTTTTTCAGGATTTATTAGAGAAGAAAGGAAGCTCAAGTGGGCAATTATCAAGGCTAGGAGTTTACGGTGTTGAAATGGCAAGTGGGACCATGATTGATTTTTAGTTATTGGAAGATCTTTCTCTCACCAACTAATAAGTTATCAGGGAAGGGGGCTTGGTTGTCTCTACATGATACTATCAATGAGCAGTGATAAGTTCATCCATGGCACTCATGTGCAAGATTCAGGCCATATATTGAATGTGACATCCCAAAAAAGAAGAAGGCATTTCGCTTGTCTGATGGCCACAAGCACATGGACAGCTGGTCCTTTTCCCCCTAACTGTCCATTTATTCATGCATATTGCTCACCTGATGATTGGTGACCCCCAATTTGGCCAGCTTATGTTCACTTTGGGCCCATCTCATGACTTGGCTGGATCTAGAATCCACATGTCAGTAATTGCTTCTTTAATCTCTCCTTGTGTGCATTACATCACCATTTCTCATCATGCATTGAAGAGCCCGTGGCGATTCGTCTGCATATATCAGATCAGTAGCATTTCTTTTCCAGAATCAAATCTTTAAGAGCAGGATAAAGAAGTTATTCACACTTTGTGGGTTAAGAAGCCTTTGCGTGAACCTATATAGAAGCCAAATCTGATGGAAGCCTTGATCATGACCAGAACAGATAGAATAACATTTTAATGAAAGCAGCGAGAAGCTTGGCAAGCTCGGCTTGTTGGTTCTTTTGCCATCTTTTTTATCTAGCTAAATGGAATATATGGCAATTGTACATGAAGATGTTATATATCAAAGAATGGTTTAACTCAGCTTCTATGTTGTAACAGTAGGGTTACCAATGACAATTGCTTTACGATGAGTTTTCAGTTGATGTACAAGTATAGTTCTAACCACATGGAATGGTTGATAGAATTGTTTTAAATCAAGTACTTTTCATGACCCAAATACTCCCAACATCTGCCTTGTTTTGGGATATGTAATACACTGTTTCTTTGGCATAAGTCCCCATTTGTTCATGGAGAAAAAGGTGGATCCCACATGTTGCAATGCTGGAATTCAGAAGGAGGGCCCCTCTTTGTACCGAAGCCCTACTTTCTTTTGTTGTGTTCAACACCTGGTGATGGAAAAGTTGGAGGCATTCCGTAGCTAGATAAAAGATCATCTAAGAAAATACTGCCCTGGTAGAGACTGGGAAGAACAAGCTGCCATGTGTTGGTCAATAGCAACATTGGAAGGGATTTGGAGGGGCTAAATGTATTGTTAGAGAAGAGAAGCTCAGAAGAAGCTCAATATTAATTTTCAGCTTGAGGGGAGGGGCAGAAGTTTCCTTCGACTTACCAGCTGAAGATTCATCCCTTCTCAGCATGCCATTGAAGTATCAGATGAATTTGGATGCAGTTGGAAGTTGTAACCACTGACATTTCACAACACCAGAATAGGGGCATTTGCAATTTTAAGAGCCTGCACCAGTTGGCCATATTGAGCAAGCTGGGCATGAATTATGATAGTCTTCAGCTGCTTGCTGTGATTGGTGGTGAGAAAGATGTTGGAGATTCCCAAGCTTTCTTGTTCTATGACATCATACTGTATGAAGAGCACATCTGCCAATGGTTCTTAGCGGTGGGGCATTCAGAGACATGATCAGCAGGGCGATGATAGGATGGCCTACTAATCTTCTCAAGACAGGTAATTTCGTTTTGGTGTTGTGTGTATCATTTGAACTTTGAATATCAAGCTCATTGGAAAGTTTGGTCAGTTTTGCAGTTAGTTAGGTTGGATTTTTAAAACTGTTTTGATTGCATTGCTGAATGGGTTTTCTTTAGTTGTCTCCAAATTATATATGGAGTATACTAGGGATAGGGAAGCTCTCCTTTTTTGCTCACCAAATGGTGATCCAAGCTGTCCACCTAGAAGATCCCTCTGTAGTAATCTAATCGATATGACGAACTTTCTCATCACCTAGATATCCTTATCGTCCGTACTAGGGTGATATAGAAACAATGTCTAGATTCAAACATAGCTATGCATGGTGGCAATCTACATTTTAGCAGGATTATCCCATGGACTTAATGCAAACCCGAAAGGCAAAGCAAATAAATCAATAAGAAAATAAAGAGATCGTGGAAAAGATCCAACAATCCTCTAGCCGGATGCTAGAGATCACAATTGCAAGACTGTGAGCAAGCTCAACAGTCCTCTAGTCTAGAACTAGAGATCACTTTCCCTCGCTTCAACAGCCACCGTAGAGAAAAGAAGAAAATTTCATAAAGAGAATATTGATCAAGTTGTCTTATTCCATAGGATAGAAGTCCTATTTATAATCAACCTTACAATTTGTAATAAAAGTTATGAAATCTAAAAATCTATGAAATAGGAAAGTACCTAAGTAACAAAGCTTTCTAAAATAAGAAGATACTTAGATAAGAAAATATTTAAGATTATTCCCTGCCTAAAAATAAAGCTATGAAAGAAAGAGCAGATTTACTAATCTAAAATTTGAAAAAATGGAAAGTGAGGATGGTCCTTTTCTTGTACACACGTGCAGAGCGCGCACGTGTGGGATGCGGGACGATTGCATCAGGACTCCATCCATAGTGGGTTATACGGGATGAATAAGTCTTGATCTCCATGTTGTGGGTAGATGAAGTGATGAGCCTCCTTTGTGGGTAGAAGGGGTGTCTCTTCTTGATGTATAGTTCCTTTTTTTTTCTTTACCAATGAATTTGTCATCTTTTAGTGGTGAGGATCTTTGTGGGTTGAAGTGGTCTTTCTTCTTGATGCATTGTTCCTTTTTCTTGTAATGAAATTGTCATCTTTCAAAATAAAAAAAGGAAGGGCGAGCTTTTGTGGCAAACCATTTATCTATGATGTTCAACTTGTCATCTTTTTCAATGATATGTCATCCTTCTTTTCCTTAGGGCCTGTTTGGTTTGGTGTAAATGCTTGTAAACGGTGGTTAAATTATAATTATGACAAGTGCACGCTGTTTGCAATAAAGTGGGATTTCCACCTCGAAAATCGGGCAATTCTCAACATGGTAACAGTTGGCCCCAACATGATGTACGTATTATATCCATGCCGTCCATTCATTTTTGCAAATCATTTTAGGGCATGAGCTCGAAGATGAGGTAGATCCAAATCTTAAGTGGACCACACCACAAACAACAGTGGAAATTGAACGCCTTCCATTGAAAACTTCTTAAGGGTTATAGAAGTTTTGATCTGCCTCATTTTTTGTCTCATGCCTGAAAATGATCTTCACAAAATGAATGGACGGCATGGATATTACATATACATCATGGTGGGGCTCATAGAAAATAGGTAATGCAATCAAAGTCTCTTTTCAAATCCGTACCCATCAAAATCTGAAAATATGGAAGTTATCATTACATATTTACCATTGTTTACCTACATTTATAGCTAACCAAACAGGCCCTTACTATATTTGAATGCAAGCATTTCCAATGCTAGAATGAATTGTAGCATGATGATATTTGTAGGAATTTTTGGTAGTATTTCAAAGGTGAAAAGATCACATTTTGAGTGCTAGTATTTTCAAAGATGACAATATGGTGTTTTAGTAATGGAATTATTATTAGTAATGACAATATGGTGTTCTTCTTCTTCTTCTTCTTCTTCTTCTTCGCCTACTTATTCAAATAAGTAGGGTGGATAGGCCTTCTTTCCTGGCCTGTAATCAACTATTCAGCCTTCCAAATTCAAATAAGTAGGGTGGATAGGCCTTCTTTCCTGGCCTTAAGGTAGATGCATGTGCAAGTCTGGCCCAGTTAATTGTCAGGTGTAAACTCTGGCTGTTTCGGAGTTGATAATATTTTTTCCTTCTAGAGAAGTTGATGGTTGTTCATTTTGATTTGAGGGGATTGCAATGTAGCTATTTCAAGGAATCCAATGGGGTCTGCCCATTAAAACCAATTTGATGAAGCAAGTGTGTTGTTACCACTTGGCAGACTTGATCAAAAGGAATTTTCCCATTCGATTAATGTCATACAAACTGGATGGTTTGAATTGAAGAATGTCTGATAATGAATACGTAGTGCATATGTTAAATTTGACTTTGGTTAAACTGTGATGCGGACATCAAACCCTTCAAAGTTTATCAAAGACGAAGGCGGCCGACGAATACATCTTTATGCCTCGATGATGGTTCATGGCACAACCGAGGATGATTTTGAAGATATGGTTCATTGCACAACTAAATGATGATTTTGAAGATCTGGTTAATTGCAAAACTAATGATGATTTTGAAGACCTTATACGTGTCCTTGGATTAATTGGAGGTCCCACATTAGGAGGACACACGTGTAGGATGAGTTAGAAGACTGATATGTTACGCGTGATTTTTATTTATTTAGAAAGCTTTGTTTTGCGCGTTTTTTTTTTTTTTAAAAACTTTTGTTATAGGGTATTTTAGTCATTTCCTTTTAAATCCGAATTTTATAAATAGGGTGCTCTCTACCCTAAACCTGATGATATTTTTTTAATGAAAGCTTAGTGCCTCATTTCCCTTTCTCTCTGTGGTAAGTTCTTCTCTTTCCCTAATCTCTTCTCTTCTTCTAACTTCTATTTCTAGCCTTCCAACTTTCTTCTTCTCTTTCTATGCCTAGTCTTTTTTTTTTTTGGTTGCTATTGACCTTGAAAATCTGAGAATTGATCCCAACCCTCTCTCAGATTTTCCAGCCGTCCCCATTCCAGAAATCTTTTGATTTCTTGGACTAGAGAAGTTGCATTGATTGTTGGATTGAAACCATGCAAGATCAGGAGGTCCCATCCCTCACTGGATCCAATCCACACATGATTTGAATACGGTATCGCACGATTGTGATGATGGTCTGCAACCATTGCATGTTCCCTTTATTATTATCTTTACTATGATGTGGAATGTGAATATTTCAATTGATTTGCTTAGTTTATTTCGCTGGATCATTTTTGTGCTCAGACATGCATTCTAGTTTACACCGTCCCGCTTCAAATTTGGTATCAAAGCTCTAGGTTTTGCATGGTTTTTGTTAGATCGAGTTATCTGAACTTAGGATCATCCGTTTTCTCATCTAGGATTGTCTAGATAATTCCAGATCTACATCCCGCAGAAATTGCGAACCTGATTTTTCAGATTCATAGTCCTGTGAGATATAAATATGAATTTATAGATTTGTGTTTTCATTCTGGTTAAATTTGAAAATCTGCAGCATTCATACATCATATAGAAATACGATCATACATCCATATTGAGGTCTGTTTAAACCTTAAGAGTCGAGTTTAGGAAAATCGAGTTCAAGTTTTTGGTATATGTCCACTAGAAGTGGTAAGGGTTTTGGCCAACACCCCATCATGAGTAACAAGCAATTAAGCGATCACCTTGCTCAATTACTCCAAAAGATAACTGCCATAGAGACATCCAACAAAAATATCGAACGAAAACTGACCACCACCGAAGCTAGACTTGAGTAAATAGAGACATCACAAAGGGAGAACCCTACTATTGGGGGAGATGTGCAGTCGCAGGCAGGTGGTGTTGGTGAAGGACCAGCCCTAAGACAAACCCCCACCAATGGTGGGCATGTGGGTAGAGAACGGGCATATCAGGACTGCTTTGATCTTGACGAGAGGGCCATGAAGAATGTCAAGATTGATGCCCCGAGTTTTGATGGTCGCTTTGACCCCAAGGCATTCCTTGATTAGTTAGCTGACATGGATCACTATGTTGAGTGGTGTGAGATGTCAGAGAATCGACAAGTGCGGTTTGCCAAAATGAAGCTTGTGAGGCAAGCGAAGATGTATTGGACCAATAATGAGCGTAGGATTGAACAGGTGGGAGGAGCTCCCGTTGCCCAATGGAGCGAGATGAAACTATGCTAAGAGAGAACTACCTCCCTCTCTCTTATCGCCAGAAGCTCCTGGAACAATGGCAATCTTTACGCCAAGGATCCATGCCTGTCACGGAATACATTGCAAAATTTGAGGAATTTATGATGCGGTGTGACATTGAGGAAGACCCTCTAGTAACGCTCACGCGTTTCAAGACGGGCCTTTGATCGGATCTTCAGCGTGAGCTTTGGGCTCGTCCTATGACAGATTTGGGCGATATGTACCAAGTGGTGCAGGAATTAGAGCAGTATCTGAAGACTCCTGCACAAGATGGTTCGATTCCCGAGACTAATGTTAGGACTGGTTCTCGGGGAACTAGACCCAACATTGGTAATCAACCTAGGGCGCAGGCGAATGTTCTGCCTAGGCCTAGGGATGTATAGGGAAAATGCGTCCTTGGTGCTGGTCCAAGTGGAGGACAGAATGTGCGATGTTACAAATGTGGAAATATTGGCCATTTTGCAACTCGGTGTCCCACTAAGAGCAAAGGAAAAGCCTTAGTCATAGGCGATTCCCAGGATATCGAGTATGATCAGGGCAACTTTGAAGTCGAAGAATATCAGCCCGTAGGATCATTGAGCGATGGGGATGAGGATGAGGTGGGTGATGATGCCACACTAGCAGTCGTCAGGTGTGTGCTAGCCCAGACTAGAAGTAGTGTTGACCAGCGTCGCAACACTATCTTCTACATGATCGCCAAGTGTGGCGAGAAAAATTGTAAGGCGATAGTGGATAGTGGGAGTTGCCAGAATGTAATTTCCACTAGCACCTTAGGCCGTCTAAAGTTAGAGGCCACCCCTCGTCTTGACCCGCACAAAGTCTCATGGGTAGACATGACTTTCCTTCCTGCCACCCATTAATGTCTTGTACCCATCGAGTTTGGGTCTTATAAGGAGTCCTTGTGGTGTGGTGTGTTGCCCATAGATGTAGGTCACATCATCCTAGGCAGACCGTGGCTATTTGATAATGACGTTACGATCTACAGCCGTTCTAATGCATGTACCTTCATGCATAACGGCAAGAATATCAAAATTAATCCTATGCCACCACAAAACACTACACAGAAGAAATGTGAGAAGGCTAGTGAGCTTAAAGAAGTGAGGAAATCCACACCCAAGTCTCTCTACATCATCACAACTAAAGAGTTTGAAAGAGATATCGAGGATTCTACTGTGTATGCCTTAGTGGCTAGAGAGGCTACACTAGAGGTACCAGTAGGGTTACCCCACGAGATAGCCTCAGTCTTAGAGGAGTATAGAGATGTATTCCCTGAGGATTTGCCGGATGATCCAGCATGCCATTGATCTTGTCCCTGGGTCGACTCTATCAAACCTTCTTCACTATAGGATGAACCCTGCAGAGCATGCAGAGTTGAAAAAGCAGGTAGATGAGCTCCTGCGAAAGGGTTTCATCCAGGAGAGCATGAGCTTGTGTGCGGTACCCGCTTTACTGACACCTAAGAAAGACGGCACTTGGCGCATGTGTGTGGACAATAGAGCTATTAACAAAATCACGGTCAAGTATAAGTTTCCCATACCCAATGTTTTAAATATTGTTATCGCGTAATGTATCGCACCCTGGGGATACGGATACATATCGGTTATCGCATGGGATATATTGGTTGTATCGCGTACTATATCGCTATTGTTGGGAAACATGGGAACATTGGGAAATTGGTCGAATTTTTCAAGGAAATTTCAAGGATTGTTGAAAAAGACATCAATACACACTTAGAAATAAAAAGATTACAAAAAAAAAGTGCACATAACAGGGGTTTCCTTTATATGGGGTCCTTACATGCACTGTTCAACTGAACTGATGCAAGTATATTTAAAGTCTATTCATATAATTTATAAACATAAGAAGACATGCAAGCAAACACAAGCAATGCATTCAAAATCAAAAGAGGAATCACTAGATCAGGTTAAGTGTTTGATTTTGTGTTCAGATACAAGGATTGCAACTGATTTGCAAGAAATTAAGAAATTTCGATGTTTTCCAATTTTCCGCAACTTGCCCCATCTCCCCCAAATCTTGTAATTGAAGCTCCGAATCCATGATTTTTCATTGAAAACATGAAGAATCATAGATTACCAACCATTTTACATTGACTTAACTTGATTTACAATATAAAAAAAAAATGGATTGAAAATTGAAAATGCTCACCAGATCAAATAGGTGGGATATATCGGCACCACCTAAGGATTTTGTATCGCACGGGTGGGATACAAGATATATCATGGGATATATCACTTGATATCGTTGATATTTAAAACACTGCCCATACCTAGGTTTGATGACATGTTAGACATGATGGCTAAATCCACCATTCCAAAATAGATCTCAAGAGTGGGTATCACCAAATCCGTATATGACTCGGTGATGAATGGAAGACAGCCTTGACTAACGCACTCAACACTTTCATGCAGGTGATGACCCAGGTCTTGAGATCGTTTATGGGAAAATTCTTAGTGGTGTACTTCGACGATATCTTGATCTATAGCACCACTAGAGAATCACACCTTGAACATTTGAAGTTGGTCTGTAGCATCCTTAAGGCGGAGAAATTATACACTAACCTTAAGAAATGTTCGTTCATGTCCAGTCAGGTTGTGTTCTTAGGGTTTATAGTGTCAGCAGAAGGGATGAGTGCAGACCCAGAGAAAGTCATGACCATAGTTGATTGGCCTGAACCGAGGAACATCCATGAAGTGCGAAGCTTCCATGGCTTAGCCACATTTTATCGTCGGTTCATTAGGAGTTTTAGCACGATTATGGCTCCCATTATAGAGTGTATGAAGAAGGGAGAATTTGTGTGGTCAAAAGCTGTAGTTAAGGATTTCAAAGAAATTAAGTGCAAGATGGTCGAAGCTCCCATCATGCGCCTTCTTGACTTTTCTAAAGCTTTGAAGTTGCGTGTGATGCATCTGGTGTTGGTATAGGTGGAGTGCTGAGTCAAGAGGGTCATCCTGTTGCCTATTTCAGTGAGAAACTGAATGAGGCAAAACAAAAATACTCTACCTATGATAAAGAATTCTATGCGGTAGTGCAGTCTTTGAGACATTGGCGCCACTACCTCCTACCACAGGAATTTGTCTTATTCTCTGATCATGAGGCCTTATGTTATCTTCACTCCCAGAAGAAACTTAACCCAAGGCATGCTAAGTGGGTTGCGTTCCTTAAAGAGTATTCGTTTGTCTTGAAACACAAGGCCGGAGTAGAGAATAAACCAGCCGATGCCCTTAGCCATAAAGTGGCGTTGCTCAATTCTTTGAGTGTAGGAGTTGTCGGCTTTGAGCAACTGAGAGATGAGTACCCCACATGTCCAGATTTTAGGGGTACTTATACGTCACTCTCTGTGATCAGCAAAGTGCGGGGGATTTTGTTTTGAGAGATGGATTCCTTTTTAAAGGAAATCGTTTATGTATTCCCCGTACATCCCTCCGTGAATTCCTTGTCTGGGAGCTTCATTCGGGAGGGATAGCTGGCCACTTTGGCTGCGATAAGACTATTGCCCTCGTAGAGGATCGCTTCTATTGGCTAAGTCTCAAGCAAGATGTTGCCAAAATTTTAGGATAGTGTAGAACGTGTCAAATGGCGACCATAGTGTGACCGTTATGTCAGATTTACCAGCTATTTTTGAAAGACACTGGCACATGATGGGAACACATTTGCAATTTTCTATTGCATACTACCCCCAAACTGATGGCCAAACTGAGGTGGTTAATCGTAGCCTCGGAAACCTTTTATGATGCTTAGTGGGTGAACATGTGAAAACTTGGGATTTGATTTTACCCATAGCCGAGTTCGCTTGCAACAGTTCAGTCAATAGATCTACAGGGTTGAGTCAATTTGAAATTGTTAGTGGGTACAAACCTCGGATGCCCATAGACTTGTTAGCTGCTACCCATGTCAGTTACCCAAAGATCTTCTGAGTCAGCCGATGCATTTGCATGACACATTCATGATTTGCATGCACATGTTAGACAACGAATAAATGCGAGTAATGATAATTATAAATGTTCAGCTGACTAACATCGTAGGTGGACAAAATTTAATGAAGAGGATTATGTAATGGTTAGGATTAGACCAGAGCGGTTTCTTCCGGGTTTTGCTAAGAAATTACAAGCTCGCAGTATTGGACCATTCAAAGTATTGCGTAAAATTGGGTCTAATGCGTACAGAGTAGACCTTCCACCTGAAATGGGAATAAATCCGACGATTAATGTGGAAGATCTAGTCTTCTGTTCTAACCCTTCCATTGTTTCTTCTTCCCACCCTTGGCCACTTTCCGACTTTACTTCTCAACCCACTCCACCCCTTCCACCATCAATTGACTGTAAAGAAGATATTGAAGGGATAGTGGATGAGGAGATTGTTTCCACACGAGATGGGGGCTTCCAAAGGTACCTTGTCAAATGGAAGAACAAGCCACCATCCGATTCCACGTGGTTTACAGAAGTGAAACCACAATGGATTGATCAAGACCTTCTCGAGATGCACAAAAGTTTTAACTCGTCGGAGCTGAGTTCTTTTCACTCGAGGGGAGTTGATGCGGACATCAAACCTTTCAAAGTTTATCAAAGACGAAGGCGGCCGACAAGTACAACTTTATGGCTTGATGATGGTTCATGGCACAATCGAGGATGATTTTGAAGATATGGTTCATTGCACAACTAAATGATGATTTTGAAGATCTGGTTAATTGCAAAGCTAAGAATGATTTTGAAGACCTTACACGTGTCCTTGGATTAATTGAATGCCCCACATTAGGAGGACACGCGTGTAGGATGAGTTAGAAGACTGATCTGTTACGTATGATTTTAAAGAATTTTTATTTTTAAAAAAAAAAGCTTTGTTTTGTGTGTTTATTTTTTTACTTTTGTTATAGAGGTATTTTAGTAATTTCCTTTTAAATCCGAATTTTATAAATAGGGTGCTCTCTACCCTAAATCCGATGATATTTTTTTATTGAAAGCTTGGTGCCTCCTTCCCCTTTCTCTTTGTGGTAAGTTCTTCTCTTCCCATAATCTCTTCTCTTTTTCTAAGTTCTATTTCTAGCCCTCCAAAATCTGAGAATTGATCCCAACCCTCTCTTAGATTTTCCAGCCGCCCCCATTCCAGAAATCCTTTGTTTTCTTGGACTAGAGAAGTTGCATTGATTGTGGGATTGAAACCATGCAAGATCGGGAGGTCCCGTTCGTCGGATCCAATCCATACATGATTTGAATATGGTACCGCAGGATTGTGATGATGGTCTGCAACCATTGCATGTTCCCTTTATTATTATCTTTACTATGATGTGGAATATGAATATTTCAATTGTTTGCTTAGTTTATTTCACTGGATCATTTTGGTGCTCACACATGCATTCTAGTTTAGACCGTCCTGCATCAAACTGTCTCCAAGGAAACATGTTGATAAGATGACCATAACCATCTCATCCTTGGTGCAACAAACATATGGTTATAAAAAGAGATCCCAATGTTTGGAAGGTCACTTCCTTTGATCAATATGAGCTCTTCACGGTGATCCACAAAAAGTGGTTGGGTCAACCTGTACCGGAGTGACCCAACCCGAGGTCGGGTTGGGTTCAGTTGGAAAACACCAACTTGATCTGAAATTGGGTTGGGTTCGGGTCGAGCAAATTTAAGTTAGTTGGGTTGGTTTGAATATGGAGGAATTTGGGTTGGGTTCAGATTGGGCACCTTAGGTTAGAATTCGAGTTAGGTCGGGTTCGGGTTGACCCTCAACCTGACCCAACCTGCCTAAGTTGCACCCCTAGTTGAATCTAGTTGATGATTAGAGTGTTCACATGTCTAGAAGCACAGGGGTGCACGAAGAGGAATGTGCACATGGATAAGGAGTCATTTCTTCACATTTATTGCAGTGGTCAAAATTTCTTTTAGATGCATAAAGTTTTTATTAGAAGGGGCAAAATACTATATAAAACAAAACAAAACAAAATAAAATAACTACTTAAAAGTAAAAGAAAAAAAAAAAAAGAAATGCCACCATCTAAGCAGAATGTTTTAGAAAAGAAAAAAAAGAACAGGAAAGTTTGCAATGACTTGAAGACATTTTAGAGCATCAATAAATTACACAAATTCATGATGAAAGGAAGACGAGATGCTTTCCATGTTTTTTGGACTGCTTTATAATCAGTCTGATCAAATAAGAAAAGCCCAAGACTATAAAGCAGAGCATAACTGTTCATGCTGACAAGTAATATGACTTTAGTGCAGAAGCCCAATCAATAATCCCAGCATCAAAATTGGCACTCATGAGGATCTTGTGCTTGGGCCTAATGCACTCATGAGGGATTGTTTCTATTTAAAAATAACTTCAACTTTTTTTTTTTTTTTTTGAATTTTTTTGTTGGGTATCCTATCCATTAGAACCCTTTCTAAAGAGACTAAGATCACATGTTAGTCCTCTTAGTTAACTGAACACCAACTACTACTTTGGAGTCTGTGGTCTATAGCGAGTGAATGCAACCCCTAATCATAGACCCCAAATGCTAAGTTGAAAAGCATAGGAAAACATTCAGAACAACAACTAAACGATGCCTTTTGGACCCTAATCTATTAGATATTTGATAGGGATATCACGTGCACTCACGCCCCCCACCCGCTATGCACGTATGCCAGAAGGAGGGCCCCACCGTCGATCTGGATCGATGACGACGTCCAGGGAGGGCCTCCTAGTTAGAAGACGGAGTTTTGGTTCAAGAGAGTGGGCCCAATAGCCAAGAAAAGCCCATCATAGGATCTCATGATTGTAGCCCACTAGTCGGATTGATTTCATATTTTAGTTTTGCTTATTTATGTTATTTAGAACATCGTGAACGCTTTAGATTTCTTTGATTGGTTTTTATTTTAGTTTACTTCATCGCCAAGTAATAGGTTGCGCACATGGTGCGAGTTTTGGGGTATAGGGTTTTCCCTAGAAATAAGCACCCCTTGTAGTTCTTTTGATTCATGAAGATTAATAAAAATTTTGCGTTTTCCTACTCTCTGAGTTGTGAAGCCTAATTGGGTGCGAAGCCCTCCCTTCATCAAAGGGTTAACTACCGTGGTGCGAAGCTACCTCTATCCCGATTTGCCCCCATCCATCACCATCTCTACTACCCATCTTCTACTATCCCTTATTCTCATCTCACTCCATCATCTACACTTCGAATCAATCATCTGTTGCAGCAATTTCAAAATTGGCCCTACAGGAGGGCTGAAACTTCGGCGGAGCACCACGCACAAACGGTACATTGGATCAAGCTGAGATTTAGGGGTTTTGGAGTCCATCCCTGGCCGACCAGGGCCAAGGTGACATTTTTCTGAATAGTGGGCCCACACACGTGCCGCCGGGATCCCAAGCACGTGCGTCCAGGCCCTTGTTGTTGTCCACGCGTGCGGTACTTCTCTGGTTCGTTTATCTCCTCTTTCACTTCGCTTTCACCCAAAATCCCTAAACCTAACCTTAAATTACTCAAATCTCGAATTTTATGCCCCTTTTCTTACCTTAGGGTTCCTCGAATTGGAATTTCTGAATCCCTTGGATTAGGGACTGATTACTATGCATGTTTGGATGATTATTTCTTATCTTTGAGTATCGTTTGGTTCATAATTTTTATTGATCTAGCCCTATCATGTGTAGGCCTGGACCTGCATCGATTCCCCTTAATTGAATGTTTGGACTTTCATGTGGGATATGGAATTTGTGTAATTGTTTCTGAACTAACGTGATCTTAAGCCTGAAATCTCGCATATCATATTTAATTTTCATGTCCTGCATCAAATTTGGTATCAGAGCTTAGGGTTCTTATAGGGAAATGCATTACATGTTTAGGGTTTAGTTGTTTATGTCCATTACGCATCAATTCCCATCATATATGGTTGTTTAGAGGTCCATAAACCCTGACATAATCTGCTGGAATTTTCTGTTATCCCCTTATTTGAATTATTTTAGAAATTAACGCTTTCTATTTCTAGGTTTAGAAACTTTCCTTTTCTGTTTTTAGAGACTAATTTTTTAGGTACTTTCTTAATCTATTTTTAGAAACTAATTTCTTTTCCTTTTTCTTTTTTAGAAACTAGTTTACTTTCCTTTTTCTTTTTTAGAAACTAACTTACTTTCTATTTTTAGAAACTTTCCTTTTTCCTTTTTTTAGAAACTAGGTTGTTTTTTTAAGGAACTTTTCTAATTTGTTTTTTTATTTTTTTTATTTTTATTTTTATTTATTTATTTTATTTATTTATTTATATAGAAACTTTCCTAATTTGTTTCTTTTGAAACTTTTCTAATTTGTTTTTAGAAACTTTCCTTTTTCGTTTTTAGAAACTAAGTTGCTTTTCTTTAGAAACTTTTCTAATTTGTTTTTTTTAGAAACTTTCCTAATTTGTTTTTTTTAGAAACTTTCTTATTTTTTTTTTTTTAGAAACTTTCCTAATTGTTTTTTTTAGAAACTTTCCTAACTTGTTTTAAAAACTTTCCCTTTTCGTTTTTAGAAACTAGGTTGTTTCTTTAAAAAAAAAAAAAAAAAAAACTTTCTTATATTTTGACAACTATATTGCTGAATTTTGGTTGACACCCTACATTAAACATGGAACAATTGCAAGAGTCACTAAACAAGCTGTCCCAGAAGTTGGAGTCTTTGATTAAGTGCTTGGATATGGACCAATGCTTTGAACAACTTGATGTGCGCATTGTCCAACTTGGGACCTCCGCCGGGACAAACCCCACCGTTGGGGTAGATGTCTAATCTCAGGCAGGTGGCCAGGAGGATAGAAACGGAGTTGGCCAAGGAATCAGTTATGGGCATGCACCCGTGCACCCACTCCATGAGGGACATCAAGACCACTATTTTGAGGGGTACAACATGTGTGGCCTCGTGGCTGGAGAGAGTGCACCAGAGGCTAGTGTAGAGTTACCCACTGAGGTCATTCCGGTAGTGGATGAGTTTCGTGATGTTTGTCCTGATAATCTACCGGATGAGTCTCCCCCTAGGAGGGATATATAGTACATCAGAACATGTGACACCGTAATACCTACAGCCGGGTTTACGTTGAATAGTTCTGTCAATAGGTCCACAGGTCTAAGTCCTCGTGAAGTCGTTACTGGTTATAAACCTAGGAAACCTATTGATCTTGTCCCTATGTCAGTCCCATAGGCTGTCAGAGTCTGCAGAGTCTTTTGCGCATCACATTCATTCATGGCATTAAGAAATCAGGCAGAAGGTCACGACTAGTAATGAACATTGTATATTTTCTACATACCAGTATAAACGTTTCAAATGATTCAATATTGGGGACTCCGTGATGGTCCGCATCAGCCCCGAGCGGTACCCTCCGAGGACCGTTCGTAAGTTACACGCGCATAGTGCCGGACCCTTTAAAATTATAAAACGAAACGGTCTCAATGTGTATGAGGTAGATCTTCCACCTTCCATGGGAATTAGTTTCACATCCGATGTGGAGGATTTAGTTATTTTTCAAGGGACCACTGATACTTTATCCGGCCCTTCGCCCACCCATCCTGATTCCCCATATTTATTCCTTGAACCATGGCCCATTCCCTACCCATTTTCTCAGCCTTTACCTCCCATACCTACTCTTCCTGACCTTTTTTCCCAGCCTCTACCTCCCATACCTACCCTTCCTGACCCATTTTCTCAGCCTCTACGTCCCATACCTACCCGTCCCGACCCATGTTTCCAGCCTCTACCTCCCATACCTATTCTTCTTGACCTTTCTTCCCAGCCTCTACCTCCCATACCTACCATTCCCAACCCATTTTCCCAGCCTATACGTCCCATACCTACCCGTCCTGACCCATTTTCTCAGCCTCTACCTCCCATACCTACCCGTCCCGACCCATCTTTGATGGGGACATCGTGCGCACACGCGCACTCATGCCGCCCCCTACGCACGTACGCCAGGAGGGCCCCACCGTTGATCTGGATCAATGACGACGTCTAGGGAGGGCTCCTAGTTAGAAGACGGAGTTTTGGTTCAAGAGAGTGGGCTCGATAACCAAGAAAAACCCATCATGGGTTCTCATGATCGTGCCCACTAGTCGGATTGATTTCATATTTTAGGTTTTTCTTATTTATGTTATTAGAACATCGTGAACGCTTTAGATTTCTTTGATTGGTTTTTTATTTTAGTTTATTTCATCGCCAAGTAATAGTTTGTGCACATGGCGCGAGTTTTGGGGTATAGGGTTTTCCCTATAAATAGCACCCCTTGTAGTTCTTTTGATTCATTGAAGATTAATAAAAATTCTGCGTTTTCCTACTCTCTGAGTTGTGGAGCCTAATTGGGTGCGAAGCCCTTCCTTCATTGAAGGGTTAACTACCGTGGAGCGAAGCCACATCTATCTTGATTCGCCCCCATCCATCGCCATCTCTACTACCCATCTTTTACCATTCCTTCTTCTCATCTCACCCTATCATCTACACTTTGAATCAATCATCTATTACAGCAATTCTCCTCCCCACAGCAGAATTTCAGAATTTGGCCCTACAGGAGGGTTGAAACTTCGGTAGAGCACCACGCACAAACCGTACATCGGATCGAGCTGAGATTTGGGGGTTTTGGAGTCCATCCCTGGCCGACCAGGGCAAGGTGGCCTTTTTCTGAATAGTGGGCTCCACACACGTGCGGCCGGGATCACATGCACGTGCGTCTGGGCATTGTTGTTGTCCACGCGTGCGGTACTTCTCTGGTTCGTCTCTCCTCTCTTTCACTCCGCTTTCACCCAAAATCCCTAAACTTAACCCTAAATTATTTAAATCTCCAATTTTATGCCCATTTTCTTACCCTAGGGTTCTTCGAATTGGAATTTCTGGATTCGGGACTGATTACTATGCATGTGTGGATGATTATTTCTTATCTTTGAGTATTGTTTGGTTCATAATTTTTATTGATCCAGCCCTATCATGTGTAGACCTGGACCCGCATAGATTCCCCTTAATTGAATGTTTGGACTTTCATGTGGGATATAGAATGTGTAATTGTTTCTGAACTAATGTGATCTTAATCCTGAAATCTCGCATATCATATTTAATTTTCTTGTCCCGCATAATATTGTTCTCGACCATCGCTTAATGCTTTGCGCAATGTAGAATTCAACTTCTAAAACCCTCACAGACAAAACATGACGACGACAACGACGACGATGAAATAGGAGACAACGATGACGACGACGACAACGACGACGATGACAATAGCACCAACGACGATAGCCTAAAAAGACGACGATGTCGATATCGGGAAGGTGTCTGACAACAACGCGAGGAGGTTCAAGTGTCGGAGGAGGCGGGACGATGCGACATAGAAGTAATGACAACATCTTGGTGAAGAAGATCTCAAACCGAAATAGGAGAGCCCAACAATATAAGGGATTCGATAGAAGAGGCCAACTCTATTGATGTGGAAGCAGATGAAGCTATCGGTGACTTAGACTTAAGCGAAAGAGATGGCTGGAAAGTGGTCTCTAACAAAAAGCATCCCCAACATAGGGTATCCTTTTCGGGAAGAAAGAGGAACTCCTATCCCACCCTCTTTGTAAGAGGATATCCTCCGGGCTTGCTTCCCATCAACATATCGCGGGTTTTTGGCTGTGCTGGTGCGGTAATGGATGTGGTAATGCTGAGAGACCGGAGCAGTGGATTGTATCAAGGCTTTGCTCTAGTTCGTATGAGCTCTGAAACCGAGCTTGCGAGGGCAGTTTAAATGCTTCATGGAGTGAAATATGCGGGGAACCCATTGCTGGTGCAGAGGGCAAGATTCGACCCCAACTATCGAGATCAAGTGAGAAAGGCCTCTTCCGGTGAATCCCAGAAGGATCCCACCCATAATCCTACCAGCACTCAATCTCGCCGTGAGGAGAGGCAATCGTTCAAGGACACCCTTATGCATCACGATGAGACTCGTAAGGAGTTACCCGCTAACTCCATTACTATCGAGGAGGAAGGCAATACAACGCTCAATCCTGAGCAGGAGGAAGCTAAAGAAGACCAATCGGAATTCTGTATCACTGTCAACCAGGACAGATTCAACCAAGCCAGAGCTGAACTGGCATCAACAGTGGTCATAATAACCAAAGACAACGCCTCTATTTTGGAAGTTAGAGAATGGATCAGAGAATGCACTGGTTTCCAATACGGTAACTCGGAGATCAAGCCGCTAGGTTTCAATGCTCTCTGGGTAAAGGTGTGCCCGGGCTTGAACCATGAGATGCTTACGATGGCGGGCCATCTTCATTCTTACGGCCCAATCGTCAAAGTTATGTCATGGGAAGAATATTCCATCTTCGGAATGGAGAACGTCTGGATTCTCATATGGGACATCCCATTGGAATGCTGGTTTGACTAGTTCCTCATATCGGCTACTTCGAGCCTGGGGTTCCTGCTGGAAATGGATCCCAAAACTAAGCTCGGTGTGGAGTTAGGGTCATCAGAGCCAGGGTGAGGAGGAAGAAAGGTACACCGATGCCTTCCCATTTGCAGGTGAGAGTAGATAATCGGTCGATTTTGCTCCCGGTGCAGAAGGAGACCCCAGACTCTGCTTATCTTAGATGGGGAGACATGGAGAACAAGGGAGCCGCCTTCTCAGGAGTCGGAGCTGGAGCCGAAGAAGACGACAGAAGAAGGAACTCGCCGTCCATACTCCAGCGGAGCACCGAGTGAGACCCCTGCCAGCCATCCTGCCTCCATCGTACAGAACGCCTGCCACCAATCTTTCGGGAGGATACGTGGCAGCTATGCAGAAGCTCCTGTGTCACTTCACGCAGACGCGATCATTTCCTTTTGCGAGAAGTGATCGAGGGCGCGGGAGCGTTCGCCACGTGGCTTGCTCGACGTAACAGGGTATTGGGAGAAGGGTCATCACAATCAGATCGTGCCAGTAGTAGATACGTGTGCGATGACGATTCGGCCACGTCATACTACGAGGCGTTTTCCAAACACGCAAACGTCGGCAAAGTGGTTTTACTTGGATCATGCTGCGTGTCCTCTTCTTTCCCCGAGGCAGCCCTATCCCTAAATGTCACTCCGCGAGACTCCTTCCCGAGATTGGTGCTCAGGTCTGGGGCTCCGGGTCCACTATTAACCCGTACCTGATGCGATCCGATTGCTTGGGCCCCATTTACCTTAACCAAAACCGAACTCGAGTCAGCTAAATTAAACCCTATCCCTTCATCTGTTCCCCTGATTCATCCACATCCTACACCCGTAAGCACCCTTACTCAAATCCTCAAACCTACCTACCCATAGTTCTCATCCCCTTCCTCCTCAGTTCGGAACCTCTCTCCTACTGACACGAGGGACATGCTCTCTAGAGGGGAAGATTCTGAGAGTTGTCTGTCAGAAGCGCAGTCCTACCCCTTTCTCCCTGCTTCCCCAACCTTCTTTGTTCCTCTCTCGAGGGGTTGGATAGATATGGGTCCCATTACATTGTTCCAAGAGGACGCTGCCGGAGATGTGATAGTTGCAGAGCCCCTTCAAACGCGTGCTGAATCTCCCCATTAGCACCAGGCGAATAGTGCTATGATCTCAACCGAAGGAAAGAGTAGAGAAGAAATATTCGATGAGATCCAGAACAAGAAATGGATCAGAGATGCGGCCGGTCGTATAGGACGATCCCTCAGATTGTCATTTGGGAACAGATCAGAGGACTACACCGCTTCGTTTCAATGGATCGAAAATATGGGAAGACCCCTTCCTCCCCTTCCTCCTAATAGAACGCCTACCAGACGGGTCCCCAGATCATCCAGCAATCGCGAACTGCAGAGTTTGCAGCCAAGTCCAGGACTGCTAACTCCGTTCGGTGCTAGGCGTGGACGTAAGGCATATCGGGACAGCTCAGTGCCCTAATGAATATTCTTTCTTGGAATGTGAGGGGGGTGGGCTCCAAGAAAAAACGTCGTCTGATTAAGGAGTCCATTGGTAGGAAAGACCCGGAGGTCATATGCCTTTAGGAAACCCAAGTTTCTCGGTTCCCGGATAATCTGTTGGCTACACTTTGGAGAGCCAAGGACGCTAAGTTCGTTACGCTCGACGCGGATGGCTCGTCGGGAGGCATCCTTATTGCATAGAAGTCCTTCAAATGGGACCTACAGTCCTCTTCTGGTGCCTTCTTGGTGACAGTTACTCTTTAAGATAAGTTATCTAACTTTTCTTGCATCGTTGTTGCTGTTTATGGTCCTAATGAGGACTCTTTCAGACCATTATTTTGGGATGAAGTGACTTCTGTTAGACAGTCATTCTCAGGGCCTTGTTGTTTTGTCGGTGACTTTAATGTTGTTCGTTTCACTGCTGAGCATTCCAGACAACGTAGAGCATCCCCGGCTATGGAAGCTTTTTCTGACTAGATCCAAACTCCGGAGCTAGTAGACCTTCCGATGTCAGGAGCTAAATTCACGTGGTCCAATGGCCACAGGGCGCAAATCCAATATCGATTGGACAAATTTCTCTTATCCGCTGATTGGTTGGAGGCTTTCCCTTCAACCTGTCAGAGAGCTCTGCCCAGAACTACGTCTGATCATTGTCCGATCCTCCTATCTGTGGAAGACGAAAATTGGGGTCTTAAACCCTTCAAATTCAATGCAGCGTGGCTCCAAATTAGTGGTTTCCACCAGCAGATTGAGAGATGGTGGCCCACATTTCAGACTGACGGATTCGCCGGTCATAGATTGCTATGTAAGCTACGACTGCTCAAGGGGAAGATCAAAGAATGGAAGGAAGGCGAATTTCGCAAGCATGAAACCGAATCTGAAGCCTTATTCGCAGAACTGCTGCAACTCGATGCTGACGCAGAGGGTAAATCCATATCCTTAGAGACGCTATCCAGACATATCCAGATCATACAATCCATCTCATCCAGAGCGTTCGAAGATGAATTATCATGGAGGCTGAAATCGAGGGCTAGATGGATTTCAGAGGGTGATAAAAACACCAAATATTTCCACGGTGTGGCCAATATGTGAGCGTGCGTCAAAGCCATTCGGAGTATAACTGTGGAAGGAAGGCAGATCGACTATAAACAGGAAATAGCCGAGCACGCAATCTCTCATTTCAAATCCCTACTTTCTTCTGATGATTGGTCCAGACCTCGCCTTGATGGCCTCTCATTTAACTCTCTTGATCAAGCTGAGGCTGATCTCCTTGAGGCTGAGTTTACAGAAGAAGAAATCAAAGCTGCCATAAATTCTCTGGGAGGAGACAAGTCTCCAGGTCTGGACGGTTTCCCGATGCTGTTCTTCCAAGTTTTCTGGAACACCATATGTAACAACGTCATGGAATTTCTGCATGAATTTCATCAGAGGGGCAAATTATCCAAAGGCATTGGAGCTTCTTTCATTTCGTTAATCCCCAAAGTTGCGGGTGCGAGTTCTTTCTCTGAATTTAGACCCATTAGCTTGATCGGAGGTCCTTATAAAATATTGGTGAAAATCCTATCTTCTAGGCTGTTGAAAATCATGGGGAAGCTAATTTCAAAATACCAGAACGCTTTCATCAAGGGTAGGTAGATCATTGATTGTGCCCTGATTGCTAATGAATGTCTCCATTCGAGCCACAAGACGGGGGCGAAGTGTATCTTCTGTAAGATTGATATTGAGAAGGCATACGATCACGTCGACTGGGGTTTTTTACAGTACATGCTATCCCGATTGGGGTTTGGAGAGAAATGGAGAAGGTGGATCAAGGCGTGAGTGGAATCAGCTCATTTTTCGGTCTTTATCAATGGCGCCCCCAAAGGTTTCTTTGCCAGCTCAAGAGGTATCCGACAAGGGGACCCTCTTTCCCCTCTCCTATTCCTTGTAGTGGGCGAAGCTCTCTCTCAGATGTTGATAAATGGCCAGAACTTAGGGATTCTAAAAGGAATCACAATGCCCGGTGTCTCTACCCCGGTATCTCACATTCAATTTGCGGACGACACCATCATTTTATCTGAAGCAGATCCGATTCTCATTGAAAACCTACATACGACTCTTCGATGCTTCGAAGCGGTTTCGGGGCTGAGAATCAACATGGCTAAATCCAAAATATTTGGGGTAATCGTAGACAATGCTGATATGGCTAGATACGCCAATTTATTAGGGTGTCCTTCTACTTCTTTCCCTACAACCTTTGTAGGTTTGCCCCTAGCCCCCAATTTCGATGCGGGATACGATCGTTAATAAATTTCAAAAATTGCTCGCCAAATGGAAGTGCCAATACTTATCTATGGGAGGGAGACTCACACTCATCAAAGCTGCACTCTCAAACCTTCCAACGTACTTCATGTCTTTATTTAGATGCCCGACGTCGGTTTTGGATCGTATCGACAAGCTCAGAAGAGACTTCCTCTGGTGTGGTAAGGAGAACCAGAAGAAGCTGCATCTCCTCGATTGGCATCAGGTCTACAAGCATTTTCAGGAAGGGGGAGCGAGCATAAAAAACTTGAAAATCATGAACAAAGCTCTCCTAGGCAAATGGACTTGGAGATTGGGTACTGAGGAAGATGCGCTGTGGAATAACATCATTAAAGGGAAATACAGTACTTCTCCAGATGGTTGGTGGACTAAAGATTCCTTAGTCTATAGGGCCTCTTTCATTTGGAAAGGGATCTTGCGCTCCAAACAAGCTGTGGTTGATAATATTGGTTTCGAAATGGGAAAGGGGTCAACTATTTGTTTCTGGGAAGACCTGTGGGTGGGAGACGCGCCGCTGAAATACAAATTTCCGAATTTATACAGCCTATCCCCTAACAGGAAGATCCCGATCGATAGATGCTATGCGCAAACTGATGCCGGAATTGTGTGGGATGTTAAGTGTACTAGAAACCTTCATGACTGGGAGGTTAATGAGTTTGTGGGGCTGCTGAACTGTATCGCTAATATGGTTCCTGATCCATCCACTCCAGATAAGTTAAGTCGATTTGGAATAGGGATAAATCTATCAAGTTTTTGGTTAAATCCCTTTACTCTTACCTTCTCCCCACTCCCGCTCCAGCGGGCATTGCCTCCCCTTTCATCTGGAAATACTCAGCTCCCTCTAAATATATTTGTTTCGGATGGCTGGTTGGGAAAAACAGGATCTTCACAGTAGATAATCTCAAGAAGCGTGGTATGCAGCTCGTTAATATCTGCCTCTGCTGTATGAAAAACGAAGAAACTGTTGATCATTTACTGGTCCATTGCTCGTTCATCGGCCAAATTTGGTTGGACTTCTTCAATAGGTTTAATATCAGCAGGTGCCTCCCGCTCTCTGCTTCGTCCATGCTAGCATCCTGGCATGGCTTCAAGACGGAAAAATCTAAGACCCGGATCTGGAGAATGTCTATCCTGGCCATCTGGTGGGCAGTCTGGGAGGAGAGGAACAACAAGTGCTTTAATGACATCCACGCTTCGGTTCAAGCCGTGGCATCTCGAGTTAAAAATCTGGTCATCGAATGGGCGGCTAACGTTGTGGGGCTGAAGGAGCTTAATCTGTTGTTTTTAGGCTTGTAGTTTTTTTTTTTCCCTATCTCAGCAGTGCTTTGTCTTTTCTTTTTCTGGTTTTTCTCTTAATAAAATCCCGTTGCTTAAAAAAAAAAAAAAATGCTTTGCGCAATGTTTCACAACCGTGTTTCTTGGCTAATAAGATTAATTGCATCTTATTGAGGGTTTTTAATTGGTTATTTGTGGACTGATTTAGGCAAAGTGTTGAGAAGTTGGAATTTTTTGACAAGGTTTATCCAATGGCACGGTCCATTTTTTGTGATTAACAGTCCAAATCTCCTATGATGGTGATGATCGATATATGGATTAAGAATAAATGTATCAAATAATAAAATTTTGAATTTTATGAACATAATTATGGATTTTGATAAATTTTTTTTTGAAGGGGATGGATTTTAATATTTTGATTATGATCTATTACACAAAACCATGAGGTGGGCCACATTTTTTGAGATGATGCCCAAAAGTGTGTGAGCCAACATGATTTTTGCTTTTAACTATTAGTAATCGCGCGTATGGGTGCATTATTGCAGGCGTGTGTATATGAGTGGACATCACGTGCACACGCACACGCACGTCGCCCCCCCTATGCACGTACACAAGGAGGAGGACCCCACCGTCGATCTGGATTGATGACGACGTCCAGGGAGTACCTCCTAGCTAGAAGGCGGAGTTTTGGTTCGTTGGACTGGGCTCGATAGTCAAGTAAAGCCTATTATGGGATCTCATGATCGTGGCCCACTAGTCTGATTAATCTCATATTTTAGGTTTTGCTTATTAAAGTTATTTAGAGTATCATGGACGGTTTAAATTTCTTTGATTAGTTTTTATTTTTGTTTACTTTATCGCCAAGTAATAGGTCACGCATATGACGCAAGTTTTGTGATATAGGGTTTTCCTATAAATAGGCACCCCTTGTAATTTTTTTCTTTTTTCCTGATTGAAGCTTAATAAAAATTCTCCGTTTTTCAACTCCTCTGAGTTTTCGAGTTGTGGAAATCCAATTGGGTGCGAAGCTCTCCCTTCATCGAAGGCTAACTACCGTGGTGTGAAGCCACATCGATCCCGATTCGCCCCCATCCTCTACTATCTCTATTTCTCATCTCCTACCACCATCTGCGCTTCAAATCTGTCATTTATTGCAACAGTTTTCCTCTTTATAGCAGAATTCCAGATTTTGGCCCTGCAAGAGGGTTGAAACTTCGACGGATCACCACGCACAGACCGCACATCCGATCGACACGAAATTTGAGAGTTTTGAAGCCCTCCCCTGGCCGACCAGAGCCAAGGAGGCGCTTCCACGTTCGGCGCCCCCTTGCACGTGCGGCCAGGCCCCCTTGCACGTGCGACAAGCCTGACCCGCTGTCTGCACGCGGGGACTATCTCCTGGTTCAGATTTCCGCTTATTTTACTCCTCTCATACATATCCTCCATAACCCTAATCCTAGATTGCATACTTTCAATTTATTTGCCATTTTTTTTTACCCTAGGGTTCTCTGAATTAGAATTGGTGAATCCCTTGGATTAGAGACTGATTGTTGTACATGTGTGGATGATTTTTACTTCCCTTTGAGTATCGTTTGGTCCATAATTTTACTGATCCAGCCCTAGCCTGTGAAGGCCTGGACCCGCACAGATTCCCCTTGCTTGAATGTTTGAACTTTTGTGTGGGATGTGCAATTTTACGTGATTGTTTCTGAATTAGTATAATCTAAAGCCCGAGATCTTGCTTATCATATTTAATTTTCATGTCCTGCATCAGTGTAAATCCTATTATTAAACCCATCTCTCACATTGATTATGGATCCACTAGTTATTGAATTCATTATCAATGGTGATGATCACATGATGATTGGATCTATCATCAATAGTGTTGATCAATGGTGATGATAGGCTCCATTAGTAATGATAGAATTATTTTTTTTTATTGATTTTTATGATAATGAATCATTTGTGACATAATTAATGGGCTTGATGTGTTTAGATTATTGACTCTTTATCATTAAAACCCTTGAAATTCTAGTGCTAGGATCATTCCCTCTTTAATGTAGGTTGTACATGACGTGAGTGAGAGCTCCTCTTAACCACCAAAATGATGTCAGCACTCATAATGGAGGGTTGCATATTTTATATAAATAATTAGGGTAGAAACATATTCTCCATCTTAGTTTTTAGAACTTGATTGATTTGTAACACTCACTCTAGGTATTTGGATTTGTAGATCTTATTTAAGATGAATTAGTTACCTTTATAACTAGAAAATTTGTATAAAATGTAGATTTTTTTTTTTTTTTTTTTGAAGGTAAGAAAATAATTTGTTACCAATCAAGGGGGCCAAAGGCCCTCAAAGATTACAATCGAGGGTACAAGGGACTAGAGAAGGCAAAGGGAAAAGAAAAAAGCCCATATGGAGGGGGATCCTGCATGGCAGAGACATCCTAAAGCTGGGCCAGGGAAATAGAAGAAGAAACCAAAGGTCCACACCCTGGGCCAGGTAAAAAACACAAAAAGGAAGGAAGCCCACACCCTTGGGATTAGAATGAACTACAAATACAGTGAGCGGGTCTTCTCGTTCCTTCCTCGTACCACTTGCCACTCTCTATCTTCCTCTCCTAGATTTTTCATCGGGGTTCTGATTACCCTACTTACCTAATAAAATTCAGTTATCGCCAAAAGAAATCACTGCCAAAAGCCTGTTGGAATTAGCCCTTGGACACCAGGTTCAATATGCATTTCAAGCCAAGCATCCGTTCCCTCTAATGAAAATCTGTTGTTTGCCCACATATCATCATAGATTGAAATTCTGGAGTTACAGTAAGTAATTTAACTACAACATTCCCTCCTGAGTTCCCTTTGTAGAAATTGTTGATTTTAGTGATCCATTCACCGTCCTCTTTATCAGAGCTGTCTTTGGTCTTCGTTGCACAATTTTTTTATTTTTAATTTTTTGTTGGTAACAAAATTTTATAATACCCCAAAGGGAAAAAGGAAACAAAGGCAACAAGATTCAAAGCAATGGTTGTCTTGGCCTGTTTTGCTGTCTGTTGGTTTTGGTGTTCTGTTTTGTTGTTGAGGATGGCCCGGTTTTGTGTTTTATTGGGCTATTTCTCTGCTGTTCTCTCCTCTCCTTTTTGTGCCTTTCTTGAATACAGTTTCATTAGGCTGCATTTGGTTGCACCAAATATCATGAAATTTCATGATAATTTGCACCAAATTACACTAATTAACCATGAAATATCATTAAAAAATGCAGCCTCTCCCCCCCCCCCCCCCCCCCCCCCCCCCGAAATAGCTGGACAAGGCTATGATAATGGTGATAATGATGGTGAGTGACTCATCGCTGTAAACACGATTCATCACTGTACACGTCATGCATGCAAGTGACCATGTCTCATTGCAGCAGTGGGCGTTATACGGTTGTTTTGTTTCGATTGACCTTTTTTGTTTGTTTTAAATTTAAGTAGGTCACCTTTTCAAGTATTTGATGTTTCTTGTCACTACGTGTTTCACTATCTGCAACAAAGAAACTCGCTCTAGAGGCCTGCTAGCCCCACATGCACATCCTCATGCACCTTCACATGTGCCAGTCTGGCAAGTGTGAGGCATCTAAGCGGTGCATAAGGTGGCTCCCACTGTGAAGATGACCACTAACTAGGCTGCTCTGTTTGTTCAGAAGGTGTGTTACCTATTATATGCAAATGGGTGAATGGTTTGAACGAACTTGGTTATAGTTTACATTCAATCAATGCATGTGGTCCACCTGGTGACTGAACTGGCTTGATCTCTTCATATGACCATCTTCATGATGGGAGCCACCATGAAGATGTATCGCACACTTGCTAAACTATGACATGGGTGCATTGGGGGCCGGCTAGCGGACCTCCTAAACTATGTCATACTCCATTTCCCATCTCTTCCTGAGAGTGATGGTCAAGTTTCAATTTGTAAAGCATGACTAATTATGGTCATCATCATCATCATCTAAGTCATATCCCAAGTAATTGTAGTCAGCTACATGAATCCTTTTCCACTGTTCCATTCTATGAAGGTTCATAGGCCATTAAGTCTTTTCTTACTACCTCCACCCACCTCCTTTTGGGCCTTCCCCTTGCTCTTTTAGAGCCTTCAACTTGTACCAACTCACGCCTTCTAACCGACGTAGTTCTTCGTCCCCGTTACACATAACCAAATCATCCAAGTCTTCCTTCCCTCATCTTATTACCTAATGGTGCTACTCTTAAGTTTCCTTGAGTGCATTCATTTCTAATTGTATCCTTGTCTTGCCACTCATCCATCTCAACATCCTTATTTCAGCTAACCCTCATCCTATGAACATGTTGTTCCTTAACTGTCCAACATCATGTCCTATAAAGCATGGCTGGTCTTATAGTTATCTTATAAAATTTCCCTTTCAGTCTCAGTGGTACACAATGACCACATAAAATTCCAGAGGCAATCTCCATTTCTTCCACGCAGCTTGGATTCTATCAGCTAATTATGGTATTCAGTTAATTTTTGTAGGTCAGCAACATATATTCTTGGGGTTCGTCAATGGTTTGACATGTTTTTTATTTTTTGATGGAAAGATGGTGTTCTACATGCTTCAAGAAGTCCTTGAGTGGAGCGAGATAGACACAAGGATTCTACATTCATTTGTATTTTTGTTTTTCTGCAATTTTCATATTGAAATTTAGGAAAAAAACAGCAACTTTTGTTGCTATCTTTGAGACAAATTTAACATAAAATAGGAAGGAGAATGATCCCATGCAACTCATTTGCAACCATATTATGGTGAAAATAATTATATTGAACATGTGGATGGTCTCCGCATCAATCTGGATTTCCCTCTGGTGAGCCCTGCTTTTGCAGCCCACCAAGCAGAAGTTACACCAACCAGATGGTCCTCATGGCCGAATAGTGGCATATAAATTGGACAGTTAAAAGGCAAAAGCCCTTTCCATTGGAACTGTTTGTTTCTAGATCAACAATCCCACGGTTGGATTCGCCTATTGAACCATTGGCCATCAAAGATGGGGTCCTTTAGATGAACCAGCTGGATTGATGATTGGATTTTGCACATATCCAATGCATCTTACATCATATTTATGATGCAGATGAGTTGCATAGGTTCATTTTTCAATGGGAAATGGGGATAATATTTTATTGCAGACCTTTCTCTTTCCTAAACATCCCATAACGGATTGTTTCAAACCTGAATATTGGAAGCCTAAGTCAAGATAAATTCTGAAGTTGTGGGCAGAGAGATGATAAAACCTTTTTAGGTAAGCCATCTAGTCCGTTTATCTGTTATGTTTGGAGATGATAAAGGTCATGATCATTTCATCTTTAAATGAGCTTTTCATTTCCATTGGTCTTTAGATGCCTAATATTTGTTTTGTTTTGTCTTTTTTTTTTTTTTTTTTTTTGTTTGTTCTTTTTTCCAGAATTACTTGCTTTTATATTGAGGTTTTGAGGTTCTAATAATTGAGATAAGTTAATCTCAACGGTTTTAGTCGAGAGTGAGATTGTCCTTTGTATAGAGATTCAAAGAGAGAATCTACTGCTGTGAATATAACTTCATGTTAGATATCAGATTCATATTTGTACATGTACGACACATGTAGGAGATCAGTAGCTTTCATCTGCTGAGCCCTACTGTGGATGGGCATTCCCCCAAAATACTCTGGTTGATGATAATATCAACTGAATGGAGGATTTTCGAGGATAACAAATGGGTTTAGGAGAAAATCCAACTAACAACCATTTTCAATGCGCAAAAATCCTCCAATTGATGGCCTGGATTGTCTAAATGGTGTGATTTTTGATGCATCCGTGGTAGGGAACAGTCAAGAATGGGAGAAACTTCATAACTCCCATTATGATGAGAACGATCATCTCTGTGGTGTTATTTATTGAAAAATGTCTGTCAGATAACATGCAGTATTTTGAGAATAATGAATGTGAATAAGTAATGGCCATGTAAGAAGGCCCTTTCAACCAAAATGGTATTATGGAATGGATTTCTCTCCCGATAATCAATGTCTAATTTTATAACAAAAAAAGAAAAAAATACAGATACAAAATATCCATTAAGATATTGGATAGGCATTCAGAACACATTTCCACTCAGTCAACCCCATCCTTAGTAAGTTGACAAAAAGAAACTGTAGAGGAAGGTCAAGCTTTAAATTTGTTTTTTAAGGGTAAGAACAGTTTATTAAAATAATAAAAAAGAGAATAACAAAAGGTGAAAAGAATCCCCTATTAAAAAGTTTGAAATCTCACTCTCTTTAGTAGCCAAGGTGTACCGTTGCGGTAACGGTGAGCATAATGGTGCCCACTAGTACGGTTACGGTTACGGTTATGGGCTGTATCAGCCATTATGGCCGATATGCCCCCTGTAACGGTTGGGTGTTTTTTTTTTTTTTTTTTCCCTAAAAAAATTCAGAAAAATATCTATTAAATCCAGAAAATTCTAAATATTCCAAATATGCATTCATTTATAATTTTGAACGTGTTTATGATGGTGTAGCAGTCCACTCTTTGGTGAGAAAGCTGTATTGGGTGGTTTGATGAATTTATGAACCTGACGGTCTGTAATTTACTGCAAAACTCATAGATTTAATTTTCTAATTATCTAATACTAATATAGGTATATTAGAATTTAGAATGAATTTAATATAAAAATATCTCACATGTGTAGGTGTTTGCTATTATTTTTCATAATTTACTCTACAATTGTACATTACATACCTGTCCTTTAGGAGTGTGAGGTGAGGACTTGCATAAATTACAATGTTTACTTTATTCTATTTAAAGTATTGAACATGCTAGAGATCTCTCCTCTTTTGTAATTCTCGTCCTGTAATCCTCAAGATATACATATAAAAAATAGTAGTGTCTGATTTACTACCCTGCAACTTGATTAGTTGTCAGGGGAGTTATTTTAAGCACAAGTTCAGTAGTGTCAAGTGTGTGCTTAGTGAATGTGTAGGTAATGGGTATAAAAATACTTATCTTAAATGTAAATAATGTTTTAAAAAATATACTTACCTTAATAAAACTCTCGAGTCACCACCAAAATGAAAATCTGCTTTGTCGTGGTTGCTTGACCTCCACATCCTCATAAAGTAGGTGTTGTATATCCATAATATCTTGTGCCAGAGGGAAATATCAGGTCAACAAAACTAGAGGGCGACTGATCTTGTGATGTAGGACCGGTGCATGAACTCAAATATTGTGAGAGATCAATCAACAAAATTAAATTGATTAATAAAAATCACAAAACTTGCTACCATCATCACAAATACCAAGATTCCAAAAGGAGATCATGTATAATTCAAGTCTAGGTCACCAAGCATTATCCTACAAGACCATTAAATAAGAAAAATAAGGGTCTAATGGATGTAGGGACATCCAAGTAGCATAGGGTTAAGCCTATTTCAAAGGAGGTCTAATACTACATAGGGTGAGATTAGGGTTTAGGGAAATTACGGAAAACTTGGAATTATGGTTAATGGAGTAAATTGGGTAAATGAGTTAAAGGGTTTAGCTACTAGGGTGTTTTGGATGGAAGGAATGTATGAATTTGGGTTTAATTGAAGATTGAGAAGATCCAGGGTTTGGGAATTTGGGGAAATTGGAAGATTTTGGATTTCTAGGTTTAGGGCTAGGGTTTGGACAAGAGAAGGTAGGGTTTTGTTGTATGAATAATGGAAAGCCAAAGGATTAAGGGCGGGGTCGTATGGCCAACCCTATGTGTTCACACGTGTGGTCGTACGGTCACGTGTGTGGACTAGGTAGGTTAGGTTTTGGGTTTCGAGGGTTCGGCTTATCGTGGAATGTATAAAGGATGAGAAACGAAAGGTTGTTGATGGATTTGAAGAAATGGAAAGAAGGCACAGAGAGCTTGAAGAAATACCTCGATGATTGATAAAGAGATGTGAGTGTGGGGATAGATGGAAGCCTCGCACTTTCAAACACCCTGATCCATAGCTCAAGTGGTAGACTGAGTGAAAGATACCTTGTTTCAACACTGAGGTCTTGGTATCGATCCCTAGTGGGGGTGGCTAACAGTGAAGTGTCAACTGACAGTGGGGTGTACTAACAAGCTGACAAAAAAAAAAAAAAAAGCCTCGCACTTTCGTTGATGAAGATAAGCTCCTCATCGATCTTCCTTCCAAGTCACATGGAAGACATCCGCACATCACATGAAGATTGGAGAAGAAAACAAGGAGCTCTCTCTCTCTCTCTCTCTCTCTCTTGTTTTTTCACAAAACCAAGCAATGAGGAGGTCACACGCCCCTCCCTCTTTATATTGTCTGATGACCTTTTCCAAAATTACAATTTAAACCTTAGTGAATTTTGACCAAAATAACCCTAATATAATGCAAAATCAAATAAAATACTCAAAAGGTGTCCAAAGCATAAATCAATCATAAACTAAATCCTAAAGCATAATAATGTCCAATGATGATGAAAATAGTCCACGATCAATGGCTAGATCGTCACGTCCCTTGAATCTGACAGTCTAAATTACTCCCTAAAGCAACCTATGTGTATCTTCTTGGTGTGGGGTCTTCCATATGCTCGCACATGCATTTGGGGTCTTCACATGATCATGGGTGAAGTGAAGTGACGCCCTCATCAATTCTCCTCGACTGAGAAGAGTTCGCCTTTGGCGGACTAAAACTCCTGTAGCGCTCCAAGATGTCAAGATCCAAATTCTGCAGCTCTGCCTCTGTAATCCAGGTGTTATATGAAATCGACCCATGCTTCCACTTGACGAGGAATTTCTGAAATCTCCCATTGCGAGTGAAAACCGCTTGCGCATTTAGTATGTTTTCAACTTGTTCACTTCGAGCAGACAAGGAGGGTAAGGGTGACAAATGCTGGGATGATTGGTCAGGTAAAGACCATAGTTTAGGGACTGTCTCATGGTCTGTGGGAGGGCCTCTAAATGGATCAGAATGTGAATTAGCAGGACCCTTGTATCATACTAGATTTTCCATATTAAAAGTAAAACTAATTCCCATGATAGGTGGAAGGTCTACTACATACGTATTAAGACCCAGTTTCTAGAGTATTTTGTATGGTCCTGCATTACGTGCTTGCAACTTTTTAACAACCCCAATTTGGGAACCGCTCAGGCCTTATACGAACCATGGCGTAATCTCTTACTTGGAATTCTTGAAATCCGTGATGAGAATCAGTAAATGCTTTGTATTTTTCATTACTTAAATTTATCCGCTTCCTGGTCTCACTATGCAACTCATGTATATGACGTGCAAACTCATGTGCTGACTCATTGACACATCGATGTAATTGTCTAACAAACTTTTTTGGCAGTAATACAAGCTTTGGGAGGCTATATATACCCCTAAAAACCTCATTTCTAAGGACTTTTAGTTACTTCTGATTTTCCAGGACTTCAGACATTGATGCTCTCTTCCTAAGCTTGAGCGAACTTCGCTAGTTTGAATACTCTTATTCCCACTGGAAGTGGTCTAGACCAGTGCAACAGACCTCTTAGGGTCTGTTTGGAATGCGGGATTAGGTGGTATGAAATTGCATTTGGTCCAACATAAATTTCATCAGGCGTTTGGAAAAGATGAAAGGATTGGATTAATCCAAGTATCATATTATCTAGTCCCAACAGGGGATAGCAGTGGGATTTATGGTGGATTTTGAAACACGAGAGTGCTTACCTCTGGGCCGAGAGTACCCGTCCTTTCTTTCAAGTAGGCTACTTTTTCCGGAACGTGGATTGATTTTAATACTTTAGATTCTAAATCACCCTTCCATAAACTTTGTAAGAGCTACCACTAGAGCTGTTGATGGGCTAGGCCTGGGGTTGGCTTCATCATGGATTTTTGAACTGTTTGGGTTGGGCCCGATAGGGTTGGGCCTATTCAAAATTTGGATTTTGATCAGCCCATTGACACCCCTAGGCACTGCATAAACTTTGAGGCTTTTGGGTCGTTGTCCACTGTTTTCTGTGGTGTTAGTCATACCTAATGACCTTATAAGTGTAATTCTTCTAAATCTCATCATTACGGTGGGACTCACTTGATGCAAGCATGTTCGATCCCGTCAAACCAACATGGTGGACACACCATACAAAATAATGGACAACCAACCAAAAATCTGTAATTCACATGGCAGCGCATAAGATGGTTGGATCCATTCTTTTTTCAAGTTAATCCAACTTCATGGTGGGACGAATCATCTGAACGGTTTAGATTGACTCATCAGGTAGGTGGGACCCCACGTGCTTTCGCACTTGCATTTTACTAGCATAATCAAGTATAAATATTTTTGGCCAGAATCATCCCATAAGGGTTGGGATCGTCTGATCATATTAGGCGTGTTTGGGCAGTGGGATTAGAAGGGATCAGGTGGGATGGGATTCATGTGCCAATTCCACTCCATTTTTGGGAAGAATGGAATTAGATTAGATGGAATTGTATTGGGTCCGGGCCAATTTCACTCAATGTTAGCAAGTTGTGTAGGTCCCACCATGATGTGTGGGCTATATCCACACCGTCCACCCATTTTTTGGGATTATTTTAGAGTATGGGCCAAAAAATCAGGTAAATCTAAAAGCTCAAGTGGACCCCATCATTGAAAGCAACGGGGATTGAATACTTACAGTTGAAAACTCCTTTGGGGCCACATAAGTTTTGGATCTACCTCATTTTTAGGCCCATGCCATAAAATGAGGTTACAAAACAAATGAACGGTTTAGATATAACACTTGTGTTATTCTCAGTAATTTCAAATGATGGTGGGTATATCCATTCAATGTACCACCATATTACCAACAAAGCATGACATTAATCTTATCCCATGGCAACAGGGCACAATCCCTGCCATGGGTAATAATTATGTTTTTTGAATCCCATCCTACCTAATCCCTTCTAATCCCACCGCCCAAACACGCCCAGAAGAACACATGCAAAACGAACTCGTCACTGTAAGTATCGACAAATATGATTCGGTAGAGGCAGTAGGATAGGAATATGGTAGATCCATCAAGGTGTCAGCGGTGAGAATTTTATCTTCAGATGGTGGTCCACCTGAATTTGCGTTCTGCCTGGTTTTAGGTTTCACTCCCTATTGCAAGTTGGCAAAGCTGATCAATGGAGTGGATGCAACCAAGACAATGTGGTGGACCCAAGAAGATATCAACTGTGGCGTTTGCATTCCCCATTACTTGCTTAGGGTAGCCCATGAACATATTACCCTACCTTACCATGGTTGATGGCACACATACGATCTTTTGTCATTTTATCAATATAAAAATGCCCGTTCTTGCTATTTCCCATTGGTGTGGTGCATCCGAGTTCACTGTCGAGCTGCTATTTGGTATGTACGGTTCAAATGAGTGTTCCTACCTTACGGACAGACTTGATTACATTAGAAAACATGGTAGGCTCCACAGTGTTTGGGTGTTTTAGAACCTGCGTAAAACAGTTCATTGTATATACTATTCGGATCATGCCTACCTTTACAGAAGCACACGTGCCTATTCCAGACACACGAATGGTACGTCAGGTGGCCACACTGATGAGCTGGATAAGAAAAAGGCTGTGATCCGGTCGCAGGTGGACCACCCTTTTGTAGATCCATCTATCCATGGTACGCTTCGCAAGGGAATGTACAAATGGGATTCCATGTTATTATACCTACCATTGATGGCAAATGGTTTAAACCCCTCATGGATCAGATGACCCTACCCATCTGATCAGTGGCTTTCCACAGTAACAGTAGAGAACAATAACTTGTGAACGGCTGAGATTCAATAGGCCACTGATAAGGCTCACCTCGTTCACGGAGTGGATGTTTTACAATACATGTAACATTGCAACCGGACGACAGTTCTTGCAGGGGATTCCTTATTGGAGCCAATTACCTGACACGTGTCATGTTATTAAGATGAAAGTTGCGATTAAGCACTTTCTTATTTTCGTTTCTTTCATTCCTCTTTCTCTCAAACCTCTATTTTTGCCTCTCTACGTCTCTCTCAAACACCTTCCTCTCCCACTCTCTCCACCACATTAGGGTTTACTGCAATAGGAACTCAGATAAGAATGGATGCTGACTTCGGCAATCTGCTGATGTTAGTAGAGGTCGCAACATCTGCTTCTCATGTTCTCTCCACTCCTTCCATCACCAACCCTACCCAACAACAATATCATCCTCAATAGCCACAACAAGAAGAGGAAGATGAATGACTCCAACAACAACAGCAAGAAGATAGAGAAATCAGATGATTATAACAAGAAGGTCACCATTGAAAAGCCATATCCCCACGGATGGATCGAAGCCCACCTCCGCTTGAAAGCAACAAGTCTCAAATGGGCCTTCGACAAGGAGCTGACATCTACTGACATTGATTCCCATCAAAATCGTCTACTCTTCCCCACATCATCTATCAGCCAAACCCTCCTTCCAGCACTGACATCCCACCAAAGATACAAGTCGGAGAGAGGTATCGGGATTGAATGTGTTACCCTTGATCATCAAGGTCGGGATTGGTTCACACGCTTTAACTATTGGAAATCATCAGGAGGCTATACTTTAAATGGCAAGTGGACCTCTTTCTGAGGTTCACGTAGAGCAGGCAATGACAAATCCACGTTAGTTTGAATGTCGTATGCTTGTGGTCATCAATAATATTCTTAGGTTTGCGTTGATTAAAGAGGAAAACTGAATATGCTTGATTAGTTCTCTCAGGAAGATTGAAGAAGTGTTCCTCATAATGGGATTACAATCGATTTCAAATAACGATATATACGTATCGGTCAGAATTGAGCACATTAATAAAAGGGTAATTATTACTCCTCGTATGATATGATTGTAGGCGACGTGGGCATTGATGAACATTTTGCAGGGGATTGCACCGATTCGAATAGCAATATATATATATATTATATATATATATATATATATATAATATTATATATATAATATATATATATATATGAGAGAGAGAGAAGAGAGAGAGAGAGAGAGAGAGAGAGAGAGAGAGAGAGAGATGCTCACCTACGCAACTACGCAAGTGTGCACCTTTGCACACATGTCATGTGTGTGTCGAATCTGAACGGTCCATAAGATGCGGAATCCCATGAAACTCCAGGGAGAGAATTTCACCCTGATCTAAGATTCTGGTGGGCCATAGCAAAGAGAAATTCAAATCAAGGGAAGAAACTGTTTGCATTTTTCATGGCCCACCGAGATTTTGGATCAAAGTAAAATTTCGTACTAGGGAGTTTCATGAGGTTTTGCTTCATGTGAACTGTTCAGATTTTCGAAACTCATCAGATATGATGAGTTCTCAAAAAAGTTTGTAGTACGTACGAACTGGTTCGCAGGTGAACGTTTCCGTGTATGTGTGTGTGTGTGTGTGTGTGTGTGTGTGTGTGTGTATATCGGTCAGAATTGAGCGCATTAATAAAAGCGTAATTATTACTTGTATGATACGATTGCGGGCGACGTGGTGCATTGATGACCATAAAAGTGGAACAACAGTGCCATTTAATTTTCGTGCTGGCCAAGCAAACTCAATGGGGAGTTGACACATGGAAGGAAGGACGAATGCATTTAATTCATCGGATAATGCAACAACGTCACTCTCATCTTTTACTCAAAGGCGAAGTGACACGGGGGGCAATGTTTCACCTTATTTCTTATCGTTCGCTATTTATAACCATTCTGAGAATGGCCTATGGGAAAAAGGCACATGTCATTGCACGGAAGAGAAATAGCATGTGAAAGATCCATGGAGATATTTGGAACACTTTTTATGGAAGACTGTTTCGAACAAGAAACAAATGCATTCGATTTGGGATATTATCTTATTCAAATATAACAGAGATATAGTACATTAAGAACAATCATTGTATTATTAATACTGAGTTCATTTACATCCTCTGGTGTCCCTTGATTCTAAGATAAATTATCTAGAATACAGAAATTAACGAGGTTCAAATATCGAAGCCGGATGTCAAATTCGGCAGTACTTCGACTTGTGATTTGATCATCTCTTTAAGAGGAATATTATGCGGATCCGATCAGCTGATTTTTCTTCTTGAAGCTTGGACAGAAGAGGAATTGGAGCCTGATCATTTCGGCAGGATTTCAGTCTCTCATCATTATTGACTACTTAGCAGTCTGGTTGCGCGGACTCGCGCAACCAACATCGGTTGCGCAGGTCCGGCCAACCCTGGCCTTCTCTGTACTCCTACCTTTAGTCTTCTCTGTTACTCTGTACTTCTTCCAAAATATTCAATCTTCCCAAATGAGAGGGGGAGGAGGGTATTTATAGACCTCCACACGTGTGAAACCTCAATCTTAATGCCAAGGGACCCACCTTTCATTGATTCTTCTCTTTCATGGACAACAAGTCAAGAAACCAGTTGTGCGACCCCACGCAACTAATGTTACTGGTTGCGCGAACCCGTATAACCGATATGGTTTGCGCAGACCCGTGCAAAACTACTTCAAGATACTTATTCTTCTTCATTTTCTATTTCTTTCCACTTTTCACATTTAATCTTCTTTTTCTTCAATTCTTTCTTCTCTTTTTTATGCCTCAATAGATGCCCCCTTGATCATTTCTTTGTTTCTCCAGAAATCAAAGAACCACGATCAATTTTCACTCTAAAAGGGGTTTGCGTGGACCCGCGCAATCGGCACCAATGGACCGTACTCAGCCGCACACACTATAAATACCCGGAACTTGACTCTTTCTGTACTTTCAACTTGCCGCGAACCTCTGCTTCTCTACTGAATCCCCGCGCAACCATTTATGCTTGCGTGAAACCGCGCAACAACTTTCACTTACGCGAACCCGCACAACAGTCCTGTTCGCGAAAAGCTTTTGGCCCTGCGTTGCCCCTTCAAAGGACTTTGATTGCGCGAGTCCGCGTAACCAGGACTTAGGAAAATTTTCAGCTTTGAACTTTTCTTCTTCAAGTACCTTTAAGTCCTTAACCATTTTCCACCATGGCCCGTATTAAGCGAACTTTCGTGTCGTTGACCCACCTACTGCACAACCCTCTCATCAAGATTTACCAGACCCATCTTCTTTCCATCCTTCTCTGTCCTCTGACCAGCCACAACCAAAGCGCACAAAAACCAACGCTCGCCATCCTACTTATTTGACTTCACCGATCGCATTTCCTCGCTACCTTCTCCTATTCATCGGCCAATTTCGATGGGAGACATAGACAGACCCCCAAAACACGGTCGTGAAGACTGGGATGAATGACTAAAATCAAACCGCCCACATTCACACTGACAACCAAAGACCTCCCGCTCGAGAGGATACACCTCACATCTCTCAATCAAAGAAAACTTGCCGCAATAAGGCCAAAGAATTCGAAGAGAAGATCAATGAGCATAACAAAAAGAAGCTCCAAAACTCATGGGAGATGGTCAGAGTGATCGAAGGCATCATGAAGTTTGACAACCCACACTCGGAGGGTATGACCGTGATTTCTCTCAGTCTTCATCGCCATCAATCCATGCTTGACTGTGAGCCAACAGATCACATGGATGGAGAGAGACTGATGTACACTTCTTTTTGGTCGTCGAGAGAGCCGCGCATTCTCGAGGGGATCATGCTAGCGCATAAGCCGCGGCAACGCATCGACAAGGTTTACCCAATGATTGTCCTCACCCCTTCTCACAATTCTCAATACCTATTCCCCACATACTTCTACGAGACGGTCCAGCAACGTTTCCGAGACCGTGAGCCACTTTGGGGACCAGAGGAATTTCAAACGAGGGGTCTCTTATCTTCGCGCCGTTATTACTCGGATTGGGCAGAAGCTGTCTTGACCAAACACGTGAAGATGCTCGCCAAGATAGGTTTGTATAATGCTATGGAAGTTACATCCTAGTACTTCTACAAAGAGCCGAGCGTGATAAAAGGCTTCCTCAACTACTGGTCTCCCACCAACCTTTTCATTTGCCCGTGGGTGAGATGAGCATCACGCTCTGAGATCTCCACCGAATAGTGGGCCTTTCACTGACAGGGAAGTTTTACGATGAGTTTGTCCCATCTAACAAGGAGTTAGCGTTCGTTTCTTCACCTGACCGCAAACCTTCCATCTCAGAAACCACCATCGAACTTTTCAAGGAAATGTCAAAATTTCCAAACATTCACAAGATTTCTCCTTTGCAATGGCTTGCAAATTTTTCAGAGCTCTCAGGTAATTTTAAGTCCATAAATCAATTGTTTCCTTCAATTATACATTTCCTCACTCATTTTTATTTCTCCAGCAGGTTCCGTGATTGCCATTCTTCAGAATTAACGGAGCTTCGCGACAACATCAAAGAGAGAGCAGAGTACAACTTATATGGGGTGCTCGCGCCCTTCTTAGCTTATTGGCTAAGCATTGTAGTGCTTCTAAGTTCAAAATGGGCAGATGCCATTCACCCCACGGTCTTTGTCGTTGCTGGCGCCTTGGCGGAAGGCCACAAGCATTCACTTACACCTCCAGTGTTATGCTCTATTTATAGAGCCCTTAGGGAAATAGCCACTCATGTCAAGAACCCTACCATTGGAGCTTCCTCGGCGTAAACCCCATGGCATTATATCACTAGCTGGATGGGGGTCCATTTTCCTTGGACTTTTGAAGTGCCGGAGAAAGCATATGTTCATCCTTCGCACCTTCCACTCTGGTTTTTTCAGCAAAGGGTCATGGCAAAAAGATCATACAACTGGGTAGCCAACAAGATTCGGGACACCGATCAGGTTGATTTCTTTCAATTCTATCTCTACTGCTACATCGAAGATACTGACATGGTAGACACCGCGACACTCACTATAGGAGAGAGCACTCTTTTTCTCCATACGCTCTTGCAGCTTGCCATTGCAAGAAGGAACGGAGTTTTGGAGAGAACCACACTATCCCAGTCATTTTGGTCGTCAGTTCGGTTTCGATCAGGCTGTTCCAGAAGACTGCAGATTAGTTAGCAGAAGAATGTGCTGCTATGGCACTGGTCCTTACAATTGGGCCATGGTATGGAAACAGTTACTAGGTGGTCGTGTTGATTCCACTTTCGTAATTCCAAATTGCAATCGTATAGTTCGTGCTTCTTATAACTGGATGCAATGGTGGGATCACCAATCATACTTGGTCAATAATTGTTTACCAGTTGATGAACCCATTTGGCTTCCCCCACCCAGGCTAAGAGGTAGGAAGCTCGAAGACGGAATTTGCTATATACCGGAGAAGAGCCACGCACCTTTTCATGCCCAGATTTGCAAAAAATATATTTAGAAGATCCAATCCGTGAAAAGAAGGCCATCAACACTTTGGAAGGCTGGATTGCTCATAGGGTTATGGAGGAATTTGAACAAGTCCCTCGTGACTTTGTCGACCATGTTGCAAATAATGTTGAAGGAACATCTTCTCCCATTTCGGCAGACACTGCTGCAACTCAAAATGAACCGGCTCCTTCTTCACAGCCTACTCCTCCTTGCTCATTTTCTCCCATGACTAGGTCTCGGGCGCGCTTGTAAGCGTCGCCGTCTATTCCTCAAGAAGGAAGTAGACAGGCCTCTCCATCCCCTTTGATTCCAGTTAACAAAGAATCTCAATCAGAAGGTAGTCGAGCTTCTCCTTCTAAAGGGAAACAGGTCATGATTGAAGAAGTCGACAAAGTAGATTTAGGAGATGAAAGTTCAGCCTCTTCATCGACGAGTACCGCTTCTGTCGAATACGAAGATGATGAAGACGATGAAAATGATGAAAATGATGATGATTTCGAAGAAGGAGAAGTCGATATAGATGGCGAGGAGGATGTCATTGCAGAAAGTACTGACAAAGAGCAACCTCCACCAAATTCCGAGACTCTTCCTGGTATAAATGTTCCTGCAAAATCTCCTGCAGTAATAGAGGAGGAAGAAGATGAGCCTGTGGATTATGGAGAGTATGGATATTCACTAAGTAAGGAATTCTCTCTTATTCTTTTTTTGTTTTTAAATTCCATATATATATATATATATATGCATTTTGTGATAGTTATCTCATTATTATTAATGTATCTTTATTTCAGGTGCTCATATTGTTAATGCTAGGACAAGTGATAATCCTCCCATGGATCCTTCTTCAACTGCACCGGTGATTTCACCAAGGGCTCCTTTGGTTTCTTTGGTGGCACCAAAAGTGGTGGTTCATGAAATTATTTTTCAAGTAGAGATCACTGATCTGCCAACCCCAACTACTAGAGATTCAAGCACGAAAGCCAGAGCACTTTCTTTTGCTGATATGTTAAGAGCTGGTCCTTCTTCTGTTCAGGAAGTTCCACCTCCTGTCAGTTGTACTTCCATAGCGGGTATATATATTGATTACTTTATCGAGATTTCCACATCCTCTAGCCCTATTATTACTACTCTAAGTTCTTTTCTTCTTTATATTACAGGAACTCCTCCTTGTAGCGGAGCAGCAAGCTCCGAATCTGTAGCCATTGCATCTGAACTATTGTCCTTCGTGAAGATTCCTGCACACAAAATGCTTTTGATGAAGAATTCCATGTCGGCAATAGTTCATATTTTCAAGGATCCTAAACAATGGTCGGATTTGGACATCGCCATCGAAATCCTAGAAAGTACTGCAAGGATGGCGAAGATCAACATTTCCGCCCTACGTGATTCTCTTTTCAGATTCTGTGATTCAATAATTTCTCTAGCATCAATGGAAAATGTCACCATTGCACCTGAGATTTTGGAATACGGAAGACAATTAGCTCTTTCCAAGGAAAAGGCTTCCCTCATCACTTTTGCTATTTCTGAATTTAATGAAGAACAACTAACTCTTCAAGAACAATTGAAGGCTTGCACTGATGATAGGACGATTATTCAGGACCGCATTGCTGCCCTAAAAGAGGAAATTTTGTAGTTGGCGTTGAAAGATCATTCAAAGGAATCAACCATGAAGGAATCAAAGAAAAGATACGGATCAGTATCCAATCTGTTGATGGTGAGAGATCTGAACTACTCAGAAGCGAAGAGATGATCGCATCCTTAGAAAACAAGCTAGCTGGAATTCCTGATCAGGCAAAGATCATCATTGAAGAAAAGTCAAAACATGCCGCGGCTCAAGTTCAGTTAAAAGGAAGATTTGCAAAAGTACATGGGAATATTAGGAATTACAGACGAGCTTTGAACATGTAATTTCATTTGTGTATGTTTTTTTTTATTTTTTGAACATGTAATTTCCTTTGCCTTTCAACATATATCAATGAAGACATGATGATATTTTTGAGATATTTTGTTCTTTCATAAATTTCTACATCATGGATCATTTCAAGCATATTCATTTATGCAATAATCTCGACATGATATTTAATGAAGAATTGAAATAAAAACATCAACATATAATGATTGTCAGTACGGGATTCCCTATATGATTTTTGTTTTGATAGGCGGTACTAGGTTTCAAATTAGTCAGATGATCACACACAGTTTAAGCTCTTGAGTAGTGGAGCAACACAGTTTTTTAGACTCTTGAGTAGTGGAGTCGGGTCTCACGTGATAGTCTCTGTAACTCTCATGAGTTCACTGAACTTCTCACAGCCTGGTGAGTTCACAAACCGCGATCCATCAGAGGGGCCCAGTGAAGCTACTAGGGCCGTGAACTCGGTTAGATTTATGCACGAGGTTGGCTGCAATAACTCTCTAGAGTTCACGGGGCACACAAGGTGACCTTTCGGGTACCAAATCCAGGGTCGCCAGTTCATCACTGAGTAGGTTTAGGCCATTCCTCATGAGTTACTACTGAAATCAAGCCAAGAATCTGGGGGGTCTTATGCATGGTTGGCCTATCTATGGACAATGACCAAAGAGCACACATTGCAGCCCGCGTTTTCTTAGTCTGTAAGGTTGGACCCATTCATAGGAGGGCAATTTCATCCGTTTTCCATGACGCTGTTGGAAAGCTATACAGACGGCATGGGTGTTACGTGTGATTGGCCGTTGAAGATTTTTTGGCCCTTTAGGGCTTTTAGTCACTAGCTCCATCCGCTGCCTGCATGGGTATGCGTACGATGGCCTTCATGGGCTTTTTAGAACCACTAGCTTCTCACCGCTGCCCGAATGGCGATGGTGATAGGCTTTATGCGTAGTTGGCCGTACAGGCTTGGCTAGGCTACCTTAAATGATGATAAGTTGCCATCGTTATTGTAACAATAATAGGTGTCTTCATCAATATATCACCACTTGCTGATAATGTTGACGATATTCGCGCTATGCTCATGATAATATATCAGCCTGGTGATGATACCAAGTTTGACGAGTTTTAACGGAGCTTATTTAATAACGACAACGATGGTTACTCTCTTTTAATAAACCGCTAATATGTAATCTTTAACGATATATTTGGAATTCCTCCTTTATTCAATCATATGACAAAGAATATATGAACATGACTTCACTTGTCTTTGCCCCCTTTTGATATAGAAGTATTATGGCGATAATCTTTTGGATCAAAATCAGAATCATCTTTAGGGATGATACTTCTTGATGAAGCGCGCATTGAATGATATACTAATACCCTGTCCATCTTGATCAACCACTCTATATGCTCCGTTTGAATATACCTCTTTTATAATGTACGGCCCATCCCATTTAGGCTCAAACTTGCCCCCTATTTTGCGGGTCACAACTATTGGTCTTTTCAACATTAGTACCATATCCTCTTTCTTGAAAGAGCGATATTTCACTCATTTATCAAAGGCAACCGATCTTCTTGTCTGATACAACTGTAATCGCTGCTGGGCCGCCATACATTTTTCATCGAGTAGGTCTAGTTCTTTCAGCCTTATCTTCGCATTTTCATCATCTGTAATTGACTAATGCACTGCTATTCTAAGCGACGCAACTTGCGTTTCAATCGGAACGACCTCCTCTACGCTATAAACCAGTGAATACGGTGTTGCACTTGTTGCCGTTCGGTGAGTAGTCTTATACCCCCATAATGCCTCTTGTAATCTTTCATCCCAGTCGCGCTTATTTCCAGTCACCGTCTTCTTTAGTATTTTCACAATCATTTTGTTAAATGCCTCTGCTAATCCATTTACTGGTGATAGTAAGGTGTTGAAAACAAATGGTGGATACCGAACTTTTGACACAGTTTTTCCATGCCTCTGTTCTTAAAGGGGGTACCATTATCAATAACAATCCTCTTTGGAATGCCATGACGATATATTATTGTGTGTAGAATGAAATTAACCACATCTTTCTCTTTGACATTGCGCAATGCAATCGCTTCTGTCCACTTGGAGAAGTAGTCTGTTGCTGCCAGAATAAATTGTTTTTCCTTAGATGAAGGTGGATTTATGGGCCTGATAACATCAAGTCCCTGGGCGGCAAAAGGCCAAGAAGTGACCGTTTGATGGAGATCTTCAGGAGGAGCATGCACGACGTCTTTGTGGATCTGACATTCGTGGCACCTTTTTGCATAATCTATTGCATCTTTGAACATTGTGGGCCAGTAATACTCCATTCGATGTATTCGATGAAATAAATTTCGTCCAGCCTGGTGTACCCCGCATTCCTCAGAATGAGCTTCATGTAACATATGACCTGCTTTTTGTTCATCAAGACAACGTAACAACATCCCGTTGTAAGATTTTCTGTAGAGCACTTCACTACAAATGATGAACTTGCTCGATCTCTGCCTGATTTGCTGTCTTTGTGCTGGATCTTCCTGCAAAATATCATATTTGAGGTAATCTATGAACGGCTGTCTCCAGTCATCTGCTGTCACTTCTAAACATGATGTAGGAAGTACTTCGATGACTTCATCTACAACTTCGGAAGAGGGCAGTAATCTCCTCTCTTCTATAGTTACTTGGAGTGGACTTCGGTTTATACAGGACAAGGCTGTCGCCAAACTACCCAGAGTGTCTGCCTTTGCATTTTTGGATCGAGGTACATGCGTGATTTCGACACGGTAGAATCGTTCTAATAACTGCTGGGCTTTTCGACAATATGGTAAGAGTTCTTGCTTTCTTATTTCAAACTTCGTCGTTAGCTGATTTATAATCAACTTGGAATCTCCAAAAATTTACAGTGTCTTTATTTTCATCTTATGGGCAATTTCCATTCCAATGATGAGAGCTTGATATTCGACTTCATTGTTCGTCCAAGCGGCGCCCAATGTGAAAGAATAGGGTAATAATCACCCTGAGGAGTGATGAAAATAATTCCTGCCCTCGCTTCTGATGCTCGAGAAGCATCGTCGAAATACATCTGCCATTGACCTCGCGACTCAATCATCATTACCTGCTCATTGGGAAAATCATTGCTAATTGTTTCACTTTCCGTTACGGGATGCGTTGCCAAGAATCTGCCACTGCATGTCCTTTCCTTGCTTTCGCTGGCTCATAGGTAATTGTGTATTCTGAGAGTAGCAGCATCCATTTGGCTAATCTTCCCGATAACATCGGTCTTGTCATCGGATCTGCCCTTGAAATCAGAGTTATATTATGAGATAGGCAATAATATCTTAATTCCTGTACTGCAAATATCAGTGCTAGACATTCTTTTTTCGATCGGAGAGTAGTTACATTCCACGCCTGTCAGAGTTCGACTCAGATAATAAAGAGCAGTTTCTTTCCCATCTTCATTCACCTGTGCTAACAAGGCTCCCAGCGAATTTTCAGTCTCAGATATGTACAAGATAAGTGGTTTACCTTTTATAGGAGCTGTTAATACCGGAGGATGTCTCAACAATTTTTTTATTAAATCGAACGCATTCTGACAGGCTTTGTCCCACACGAATTCTGTTCCTTTCTTCATCAAATGGGAAAACGGCTGACATCTCCCTGCCAGATTTGAAATAAAGCGACGAATATATGTCAGTTTCCCTTGCAAGCTCTTTAGTTCCTTCAATGTTTTCAGAGGTGGCATATCTTGGATGACCTTAACTTTCCCTGGGTCAATTTCGATACCCCTGTGCTGATGACGAAGCCAAGAAACTTTCCTGACAGTACTCCAAAAGTACATTTAGTCGGGTTCATCTTTAGCTACTTCTTTTTTAGCTGACGGAAGACTAATACTAAATGCTCGCGATGTTCCTGCTGATTACCCGACCTAACCACCAGGTCGTCAACATAACATTCAACATGCTTGTGCATCATATTTTGAAAGATAGCTTGCATCGCTCTTTGGTATGTTGCCCCAGCATTCTTAAGACCGAATGACATAACTTTGTAGCAGTAAATGCCCAACGAAGTTCTAAATGCTGTTACTTCTTCGTCTTCAGGTGCCATTCTAATATGATTATAACCAGCATAGCCATCCATGAAAGACATGATGACATATTGCGTCATACTGTCAATCAGCAGCTCCGTTATTGGTAGGGGAAAGTCATCCTTTGGGCAGGCCTCATTTAGGTCCCTGAAATCTACGCACACCCTGATTTGCCCATTTTTCTTTTTTACCAGAACAATATTCGATATCCACTTGGGATATTTGACCTCCCTGATAAATTCGACTTTGATAAGCTTGTTCACTTCTTCTTCTATCAGAGGGACCAAATCTGGATGAAATGGTCTTTGCACTTGTTTAATCAGTCTGTTGTCCTTGAAAATACTTAATCGATGCACTGCCACTAAAGGTTCTAAACTCGGCATTTCTGCATATGTCCAGGCGAAAATATCTTTATTTTCTTTCAGCAATTGGATATATTCTTCGGCCTCTTGTTCAGGAAGACCAGCGATTATGAATGCATTTCTCGGCTCTTCTTCTGTGCCCAAATTTACCTCTTGTAAACTGTCGATTGTCGGCTGCCCCCCGTCTTCTATATGCTTCAGAGCTGTCTTAGGATGCTTAACTATTTCGGGATCTATCTCTGATGGCTGATCGACTGTAACCATATTTACTGAAGACTCTGCCCCCAATCCTTGAAATCTTTTTCTCTTCTTCTGACCGACTCCAATAGGGACCTGAATTCCTTTCTCATGATTTAAACCAGTCGGTTCTTCATCATCGAAACCCATCTTTTTCATCATTTTTCTGCTTACCGGACTGTATTTCTTGAGATCGCGAGATGTCAGTTTTCCGTGGTACACATTATTCTCAGCCCTTGCTTCTATCTTTACTTCTGAAGAAGCGTATATTCAATCGGCTCCGGATATTTTGCATTGGCTTCAACATGAAACTTTTCCAGAACAGCTGGGAATGGCTTGTTTCTTTCAGCATATGGCAATGGTATTGTATAATTTGACTGCAGGATTTTCAACTGTTCAGGCGATAGTAACGTTAAAGGCGGTTGTCCCGGCTGCCTCAGATGTCTCGGCACAAAATAGAATTTCTTCTTTGTTTCTAAAGTTTCAGATGATCCTACCTTTTCGAATTCTCATTTTATTACTTTCACACGAGCATTTTTCAGAGTTTTGCTTTCATCATTCTTTTTCTCTTCTCCTCTGGAAAATCCGTCGTAATAACTGACATCTGCAAAGAAGGCTTCAGCTTCTGTGTATGCTCTTGCATCGGCCATTACTTTATACTGTATTCCATCCCTACAGTAATTGAAGCATTGATGAAGGGTTGAAGGTATAATACCGTACTAATGTATCTACGGTCTTCCCAAGAGAAGATTATATGTCGTGACCACACTTATCACATGACAAACGATATCAGTAGTTAATTCTCATATTTCCAATGTCATCGCAATTTTACCGAGGACACGCTGCCCATCTTGGTTAAAGCCCTGCATCATCATTCCAGTAAGGCGCAGATCGGAATGACGGTAACCCAATGTATTCAACATTGTTAACGGTAACAGGTTTACCGCAGATCCATTGTCAAGCATAATTCTTTTTTACTTCTTTGCCGCGAATGTGGCCTACTATCATCAATGACCTATTATGCCCCGTATCGCAAGCTAGATCATCATCAGAGAAGGAAACTATTGGTATACAGTCTTCCCACTCTTTGCGCTCTTCATTTTCCATTTCCACCAGCATGTTTCTCTGACATTGGTCGAATAGTGCTTGAATTAGACTTTGCCTAAAATCTTTTGATAACTTTAATGCGTCATAAATGCTTAACCGAGCTGGTATGCCCTTCAAATGATTCACGACGTCGTAAGTCACTTTTGTTGTTTCATTCTTCTCTTTTTTCTTATCACTATCACGTTGATCCTTGATGACCTCAGTCCTTGTCGTTCCGACTTTTTGCCTTAGGGGACTTGTCATTCTTTTTCCTAACCATAATGTAATTACCATGGCTTTCTATGTCATCTCACGATTTTCTTTCTCTAATCTTTCATAAGCACTTTCCCGAACCATCAACACATTCACCGTCACCTTTGCGTCTTTTTTTTTTTTTTTTTTTTCTGATCACTATTTCGCCCCTGTTTATCATTCTCTGTATTATGCATTTTAATGTGTAGCCATTTTCTATCAGATGCCCTACCAGACGATGGTAGCGGCAAAAATCTCTTTCTCTTGATCTTCCTGCATCTTCAGAATGCTTGGGTGCAGGTAATTCTATCGTACCAGCTTTCAACAAGTAATTCATCATAAGAATAACGTCTTCTCTATCGAATGAAAACCCTTCGTGAGAATTAAGCGATCTGGGTCTTTATCTAGTGAACTTGCTTCTAAGACGGTTTGATTCTTCCTTCCGCTCTGTCCTTTTTTCTCCTGAATCCCTTATTTCTTGACTCCTTTTTTCGTGGTCCACAGTATTTGCGATTAACCTACTAGGTCCTCTTCTGGCTGTTTCGTAGTGAAACGTTGGCATTTTTCGAGTCATCAGCTCTAAGGCATGGGCTTTGGTGGCCAAGTCATGAAAAGTTTTAATATCGGCGCTAGTGAGCCCGAACGCAATTCTTGTCTCTATGGAGTTTAGGCACATCTTGATCTATTCTTTTTCTTCTAGTAGCTATCTGCACGAGGCTCCCAACGTCTTCCATCTATCTATAAACTTCTCCACTGGTTCTCCTTCTTTCCGCCATACTGAAGCCAACTCTGTGATGCTGACATCGCGTTCTGAAGAGAAGAAGTTTGACATAAAGACATCCCACATTTGCTCCCACATGCGTATCGATCCTGGAACCAGACTAGAATGCCATCGGAACGCTTTACTTGTCAGGGTTAATCCGAATAAACGTAGGCAGTACTGTGGTATTGTGGAGAAATTTCCCATGTTGGTAATAAAGTGCATCAAATGCTACTCCAATGATCCTTCTCCATTAAAATTTTGAAAATCCAGGTGCTTGAAGTTGACTAAGAATGGGACATCCTCTACTTCCCATGGATATGGTGTCTGATATTTGAACCGACCAACGTTCTCGTGTTCCCTTTCCACTCTCACGGCTTCCTCAATAACTTGCCGTACTTTCTCTTGAGTTATGGTTCTCACTGCCGGAGCAGATCCGAGTGATCCTGCCCCCTGTGGCTGGAAACCTTCAGGTTATGTTCTTGTCCGTTCATTGTGCCCATCATCGGAGGAGTTGCTATCTGGGCTACGTTGTGTGCGAGAGTTGCCAGAACCTCTTTAAGATTTCTACATTCTTCCATTAATGTCCTCTATGCTTGTGCCATTTCATTCATACGATCCACCGTAGTCGGCATAGTCCCCTGATATGTTCCGGCTATTTGTACTGTAGCTTCCCCGCTTCTTGATGAAGCTGTAGTCGGAGTTGGATAAGAATATGTTGATGTGATGGGGCTTACAAGGAGGGGAGTCGTGTTCGATTTTCCCATATACTTCTACCGCAACTGATTGATCGAGATGATACAGAAGTAGGTGATCCCACGAGTAACACCTTTCCCTTTTGTTCTTTTGTCCATCGGACTCTTGGTGCAATCGGAGCCAGGAAGTTACGTGATGCTAATTGCGGAACCGTTTGCCTAGGATATATAGCAAGAGGGGCCAATTCGGGATTCTTTCTGGCAGCGCTCTGTGTTATTGGTCCCCTGGTTCGTGGTGAAGGCAGACTCGTTCTGAAGCTCCTTGCATTTCGAGCCTTGGTTCTTCGAGATGTCACGATAGTCCAATTCTCGTCATCTTCTGGTACTCGAGGTGAAGCAGATATGACTCCAACCATTGTTTGGGTTGAGTCATTTTTGCTTACGGGAGACTGGGTTTCGCGCCTCAGAGGTTGATCCAGCTCATATTCCACCATAAATCCAGTTACGGTGAAGTAAAAGTTTACCTTCATTGCTGAGTTTACCATTTGATTGTAGTTCACAATTTTATCTTTTTACCTTCAAAATAAACCACAAAATTATAATTATTATTTGAATAACAACATAATTTATCTAAGAGATGAAGGGGAGGATGTTTCCATTGAGAGTCGTCATTTGGCGTCAGAAAGACGCCAAACTACGATGAAAGTACTGTATCATCTCAGTGTTAACATTAGATAAGATAAAATCTCCAGCAGAGTCGCCATTTTGTTTCGAACAAGAAACAAACGCATTCGATTTGAGATATTATCTTATTCAAATATAACAGAGATAGAGTAAATTAAGAACAATCATCGTATTATTAATACTGAGTTCATTTACATCCTCGGGTGTCTCTTGATTCTAAGATAAATTATCTAGAATACGGAAATTGGCAAAGTTCAAATATCGAAGCCGGATGTCAAATTCGGTAGCACTTTGACTTGTGATTTGATCATCTCTTTAAGAGGAATATTATGCGAATCCGATCAACTGATTTTTCTTCTTGAAGCTTGGATAGAAGAGGAACTGGAGCCTGATCATTTCGGCAGCATTTCGGTCTCTCATCATTATTGACTGCATAACAGTCTGGTTGCGCAAACCCGCGCAACTAACATCGGTAGCGCGGGTCCGTGCAAACCCTGGCCTTCTCTGCACTCCTACCTTCAGTCTTCTCCGCTGCTCTGTACTTTGTTGAAGGTCAAATATTGGATATTAGACCCCAGTTATTACCTACATTTACGAACATGATACTGTTTAACAGCCTATTTTAATCGTGTTTGTGTTGCAAGGTGACTTTACGAGCTTGGACTGAAAAAGGGTGCTAAATGTATGGATTTGACGCTCCAGAATCACCAAGGCAAGAGACGGACCCCAGGGGACCGAGATCGAAGAAATTACACGCCAGATATCCAAGAAAATCGAGAAACTGAAGCTCAAGTGGCCCGAAATTAGTCCAGAATGCAAGATCACAGGGTTCCCACCATCCGTTCGGCTCGAAACTTTATATTTGACCCGAGGACCATAAATTAACCGTACACGTAAAATTTCAGCCATTGGATCATTGTGGAAGTGGCCCAACGGATAGATTAGCCCATAAATTTATGATTTGGGGCCCACCTTATCTCTGGATTTGCCTCAATTTTGGACTCAACGCTTAAAATGATATGATAGAACAGATGGACGGAACGGATTTCTCAACACATCAAAGTGGGCCCTACTTCAAGTGGATGGTGTACACAGCAGGTGTACACTTACCATGTACTGAAATAGCCAAAGCCGGTCAGCTTACCCTGACCCGACGCTAGCTCCAATTCAAAACCAAAAAGGAACAGGGACTTGTGGTCCTCTGTTGTGGGCCACCATCACAATTTGAAGGTCCAATCCAGACTGTCCATTAGACCATCATGGCCCATATTACCATCGTCTAAGTGGAGGTATTTCAAATAACAACATAGATTGGTTTTTAACCGTCCAAACGTAAGACAGACGAATATTATGGCGGTGATCGGACCGTCCATCTGGACCGTCAAAAAGCTTCCCAGGGGCTGGCCGTTCATCACCAAGAAGTTTGAACGGCTCAAATTCCGAAAGCAACCACTCCTCCGGCCCAAAAAGAGATCAAACGCAAGGTTTCTTTTGCGATTTTCACTGCGAAACAAAGTCGGTTGTGTAAACCAACTTGCTTCCTACGCACGTCCACACCGACTCCACCTATCCAGCCACCGACTGGAGTTCCCTATAAAGGAGGACGCATAAGAGAGAGAGGGGGGATGAAAGCTACGGCTAGGACGTTTGGACGACAGTAAGAGGGAGGGTTTTTCAGTTGCTTGTTTGATTGGTTTTTTTTTATGAATTGTTTGAGAATTAGCCCAATCATGGTTGGCTAAACCTCTTAGCTAGGGCTAAGAGGTGAAGCTTGTAGTGTGATGGGAAGATTTTACTTCTTGGATTCATGTTTATGAATTGATGTTTGATTCTAGTTGATTAAGGGAATGTTTTTAGTTTTTAATGGTCTGTTGTGACTAAAATTATAATGGGCCTGCGATAGCTTTGAGCATGTTCCTTTTCTTTTTATGATTATAACGTCAGGAAGCCCTGTTGTTCACCATCGTCTCCTGAGCATGGTTGGATGATGATACCCTTCCTAACCTTCATACATCTTATGATTGGTTGTTAATTAGTTTAATTCTGTTGTTCGCTTTGTCTCCTAGGCATGGTTTGATAATGGAATCTATTCTAATTCATATACCTTTCATCTATTGAAAACTAGATCAAAAGACATTCATATTTGATTTTTAATGTAATATCTTCCAATTGGATGAAGATGAGACTCTAAGTCCAGTTTTGTTCTTGAATCAAATGTAGATCTCGCTAATTGCCGCAAGTGGATCCTCTGAATCCCTAGTTTCCTACCTCTGATTTCTTTAAGTTTTAGATTAATATTTCATCATTATTCCCTCAAATTCATTCGATTTAGATTTCATCTTAGTCTAGTTCTAGTTCTACTTAATTTCAGATTGCGTATAGGTTTTAGTCCCTTGGGATTCGACCTGGTCTCATCGAGTTTATTACTACATCACAACCCTATACTTGGGGAGTGAACATACTTCTTCCAAAATCTTCAATCCTCCCAAATGAGAGGGGGAGGAGGGTATTTATAAACCTCCACACGTGCGAAACATCGATCTTGGTGCCAAGGGACCCACCTTTCATTGATTCTTCTCTTTTATGGACAAAAAGTCCAGAAACCAGTTGCGCGACCCAGCGCAACTGATGTTACTGGTTGCACGGACCCGTGCAACCGATATGGTTTGTGCGGACCCGCGCAAAACCCCTTCAAGATACTTGTTCTTCTTCATTTTCTATTTCCTTCCACTTTTCACACTTAATCTTCTTTTTCTTCAACTCTTTCTTCTCTTTTTTATGCCTTAACCAAGACTAGCTGGCGTAGAGTTAGCAATATACGTCATCTGATGATAGGGTGCGGTTGAGAAGCTCAAGAGTCAAAGTCGGTTCAAGAAGAAGAAATGTTCAAGTAATTAAAGAGATATGCTGAAGAGTCACTATGATCGTTGAGTAACAAAATCGATCATCTAGATGATTCTCATCTCTCAGGAGAGTTTATAAATAGTAAAGGACATTAATAGAACAAAATGTCTCATACCAATCCACCAAATCAATCAAATTATCTTTTAATTATCTTTCAATTTATATTTCCTTATCATATATAGCTTATCTCTTTCTTAGGAGTAGTTGTAATCCTTTACCTATAATCTAATTCTACGCTTCTACAATAGATTATAATCGTTCTCAATGCAAAGTAGTTCTTCATTGAGACAGGTTTTTTGTAGTCGTACGTGCCTCGATCGACTGTAAGTATTTCCTTTTATTATTATTATTATTATTATTATTATTGATAATTATCGAGTAGTAGAAAATTCCTTATGTACGGAAGGCAGAGTTAAACCCATATTTGGAGGAACCTACCCTTTGACTATCGCGCGATCACTTTGTTACAATTTGCGAGTAGTTGAATAGGTGACAAATTTCCTCAGATCTCGGTCGTATACGGTCACAATTGATGTGTCTGCATATATTAGCGCTTGGGGTCCAATTGGTCGGTTGAAATTGAGCCGCATAGTTAGTTCTAGCACGTCCGCATAGACCACATGTGACCAAGAACAAATTGATCAACAACAATACCATATATCTTATATTTTCAATGACAATCCTATCCCAAAGGAGGAGTTAATCTTCTTAATTTGAATTTAAGATCAAGGAAAAAATAGAACAATGACGCCATTTGGAAGAAGTCTTCTCTGAAGGGAAACCCTATTACGAGTAAGCGAAGAGGAAAGATCTCAAGAGATTCCTATCCATTCTAGTGGCTCGATCAATAACCAATGGAGAAAACTCAAAAATACATGATTTCTCGATAAAAACCCATGGATGTTCGTCTACTGGTGTAGACGGGCCTGCACGATCACTCGAGTAAGAAGTAGCACTTTTCTGCTCGAGAGCAGGAAGCAGGTGAGCTGCTCGAGCAGGAGTAGGAATCGCATCCGGGCCCATGGAATGAACTTCATCCTTGCTGTAGAGAAATGAGTCCAGAAGGACTTGCAACGCATATGAGGAGTCGCTTCCAACTGCTCTAGTGATACACAAGAGGTCCTTACCTAAAACCACAATAATGACAAGGAAAACTTAATGAAAGTTCTCCTTAACCAGAGGAGAAAGGAAACTAACTCATTCATCTTGATGTTGCCACTTGTACTTAATCGATAAGGAACCTGAATAACCTTTTGAGGTCCAATTCCATCCATTTTTGTTGTGGCAATTCTGACTTGTTTATCAGGAATTGATCTAGCTCATGAGATATATGACATTCTTGGTCCTTCCTTTTCCTGATCTTGCCGGATATAATCATAAATGGGTTGTCTCTCTCTACTTCTACTCATCAAAACAAGTAGAGTTCATCGAAGATCCAGGTCAATCATAAAAGGATCGATTGGGGATGGCAGAGGACACAAACTTTTAAGCAAAGTCTCTGGATAAGCATATTTAATAATAATAATAAAAAATAACTGGTTACTCTCTCTCGCTCCTAATATTATTTATCAATCAAGACTCAATAACAAACAAGAGAGGTGAAGAGCCCTAGGGTTTATAAATGCGATTTAAAACCTGCGTTGCTTGAAGCTCTCTTTCTATCAGTTTAATTACTTTTTTATCCTTCTCTGATTGATGTTGTGGATCATATCAACTATTTAGACCATCGAACGATGACGGAAGTACAAAGGGCGTTGTTGTGTTGGGGTGTATTCAGCCAAACGCCTTCTGAAGAAAGAAACAAGACCGGCGGGTGGTTACCCAATACCCATCCTGGTAGAAAAAAACGAAAGGAATAGGCAGCCAGGCTACGTAGACAAATCTTAAATTTTTAATCATGAGGTCTGACGTCCAGCCGGTTGGAGCACAAGTAACGATTAGCCAGCAGGTAACTTCTAGACCTCTTAAGTGTGTGCTATATCCAACCTATCCAACAGGTTGGGCCCTTCACTTGGATTACATTTTAATCAAAATCAGACTCATCTACTTACTAGGTGGACCACGCTATAGAAAACATTGTCTGCCTACTTATAAATAGAAAAATAAAAGCATGGTTTAATCAATCAGTGGATATTGCTGATTTTTCCGAAGGTATTCCTCAATGATGGGACAAACCATTTTGAAGGCTGGATGTTACATGAACATTTAAGGCTGTAAGTTATTCACTGGATGGATGAAAACCTCTCCTCGATCGGTTGGATTGAGACCTTTTCCTCGATTATATATTTCGTGGCAAAATAGAAAGGACAAGCTAGAGAGTTCAACGGAGAGTGGATTGGGTGAGACGCCGGCCTCACCTAAGACAGTGAGGCCCTTATCGTGGGTCCAACTTGATGTATGTATTATGTATCTATACTGTCCATCCGTTTTGCCAGATCATTTTAAGACATATCCTAAAAATTTAGCAGATCCAACTCTCAGGCGGACCATACCGTAAAAAACGATGGTGATTGACCATCCAACCATTAAAACTTCTTAGGGTGTACCTTAATTTCTCCATAGTGTGTATTTACCATACAATCTGTTGATAAGGTCACATATGCCTGGATGAAGGCAAAAAACAAATATCAGCCTGATCTAGAAGTTTTTTGGCCCATTAATGGTCAATCAACACTGTTTCCAATGATATGGTCCACATGATAATTGAATAGATTTCATTTTTAAGATGATATCATAAAATGATCTGGAAAAATGTATGGACTGCATGGATGCATAATACATGCATCAAGGTGGGCCCCACGATAACCCCACTGTAAGGGCCACATCAACTTGGGTGGGGCAGGGGTCGTCTCACCTAATCCGCTCTCAGTTCAACGACAGGCATGTACCGTATGCCAGCCCTGATAATACCTATGCGAGGCTAGCATTTACTCCTACTTGTTGCCCATCGTTCAGTGATCCAGACCGTTGATTTAAAGAGAATCATAATGGATATGCTTTGTCCACTAAAGATTTTGCCCTTCGTTCAGTAATCCAGACCGTTGATTTAAAGAGATCATAATGGATGCTTGGTCCACTAAAGATCTCCTAGATTAGACAAGCAGAATAAAAAATTTGGCCTTCTTTATGGTTTAACGTGGGTTATTGCTGTTTTCTTTTGTAACCGTCTACTTGTTACTCCCTAAATCCAGGGTTAGGAACTTATGTTGGATAATTTTGGCATACAAGCCATCCTTCCCGTGGGCTAATATATTCAACAGTTATAGCAACTTTGTGAGGAAATGATTGGTTGGATTCCAATTGGCCGTTGGTAACGTGTGGTGCATGTCAGAATTGATTGTGCAACTGATTCAAACCGAACAACTTAACTCCAAGTATCAAAATAGGTAAATACATCAAGTGCGATTATATATGACCAATACCTAAGAAGATCGATCGTCTACTTAGCCGCTGACAAGATTATGATAAGGTAATCATAAAAGTCGGAGGGTGGGATACGTCTTTCGAAGATCGAAGATGGTTACACTTTTACTCTCATATGAAATGACTTTACTACTCGGCAATCAGATAAAAAAAAAAAAACTTACAATTGGTCATAAAGAACAACCAGAAAAGTTTTTTCCAAAAGAATTGACCGTAATAAAAATGAAAATAGTCTAAAATATGAGTACAAACTTATTTTACAACTAACGATTACAACTAAAAGTTACTGTTACTTAGATTATTGAGCTAAGTTATTATGAGAAAAGATAAATTGATAGCTAAATTTAATTAGTTTGTTAGATTGATATGAGAAGTTTTGCTTTGCTTTGCTGAGCTTCTTATTATTTATAAATCTTTATTGCCATTTTTTTTTTCAAGTGTTTATTTTATTTTATTTTTTCGACTGTCATGATATCTGATGTGTTACCATGTCGGTCTTTCAATACTTCTTTCTCTTCTTGGCGGTGTCCCTCTAATTGATCTTTCCACTTACCACTTTTCACCACTCGCACTTCTCAACCATGCTCCGTAATTAGATGATGAGTATCTTAATTAGTGCCAGCTATAATTTATGGAAAACACTCTGAATATATCTGGAAATTTTACAGCATGTTATTTCTTATGTGTAATAACATGTCTTTTCTTAATTGGTTGACGCAGGGGAGGACGTGAGGTCGAGCACCGTCTTCCTCAAGAGGATAACTATTCCGAATCCACGGAATTTCTCTGGACTCCTCACAGAGACTTTCTCGAATCCACGAGAAAAGAGAGCAGAAAATAGAAATAAATTCTAATAAATTCGAAATAGATTAATGAATGTATAAAAACGAGTTCACAACTCTTTAAATAAGGGTAATAAGCAATGGGAAAGAAATCATAATCAAACTACAACTAAAACTCTTAGAATTCGCGACTTACTATAAATAGTAAACTTACTATTTATAGACGGTCGTGATGTCTACTAGTGCACAAGGTTTTAGGCCAAAAATAGTAAGTGTCCTATTTGGCTTCACCAAACCGTTCTCCTAATTATTCTAAGCTCTTTTAACGTTGGGCGCAACTCCTAAAGCAGATGAAGAGTTATAGTCAAACTAAAACTTACTATTTGTAGTAAAAACGAAATTGAAACAGGGAAATGACTATCGAATCAGGGGTTTCTCGCAATTCCGAGTGTCGCAACCTGGCGTAGCGGGGTTGGTTGGCTAAAGTAGCTTGTTCTACCCCAAAATCATATATTTTACGTCGGCTAACTCATCCCGGATTGCAAGATACACCTGATTGAAGATCTGATAGTCCAGATCACTTCTGTCGCCGACCGGGCCTTTTCTGATCCATCTTTGCCATGTAATTGTCCGCGACCCGCTTTACATCATTGGTTTATTTATTTATTTTTTATTTTTTTGTTAACTTTTTTATGAACCCTAAAAAATTGTAAAAAATATAAAGATGACAGAACCGAAATATGGTTGACCCGCCTACAAAGCAAAAGGTGGCAGGGTGAGGTTTCAATCCGGAACGTCCGTCTAGTTTTCGTTACGGTGGATCAAATAAGTTTAAAGATAAACATAAATTGAACATCCCTAGCCGTCTGTCCGGTGGCATTCAGATAGACAGTGAATAAAAAGTACTCAAGTTTCGCTAAGAGCACCTCGCATGTACACCCTACACATGTGCCACCGTAAAAGGTGCGTGCCAGATCTAAACCATCCATCAGGTTGGTGCGACCTTGTATTTCTTCCCAAAAATATAATCTGTACCAATCAGCATGTGGGTCCCATTATTGGAAACATATGTGATGTCTGCGATTGCCCATGATGGGCCCCACAACATGGACAAGCCACGTGGAATCAAGGCCCCAACCGTCTTTCTGATGATTATATCACATGGACGGGATCAAGCAAGCCTTTCCTTCGTACGGACAGCTTCCATGCATGCGATTGTGGACAAAGACGATCCACTACTCGCATTCAATCGAGAGGAGCTTAAAGTAGCCTCAATAGATATTTTTTTTTCTTCTTTTTGTATTCTTGTAGCTTCCCGTCAGCCACATGACCCATGAGGCCATAATAATGGACGGTCCAGATCATCTTACCATCCAGCCACACCATGAATGGACATGAACATGCAAAAGAGGAGTAGAGAAAACAATACGAGTGTATCTACTATAGCCAAGAACTTGTTTAAATAGAGAGGGAGATGAGAAAGAAGACGTGTCATTGCGAGAGAGATGGATGAAGAAGCAAAGAAGCGATGGTCTCTCCAAGGAATGACTGCTCTCGTCACCGGTGGAACCAAAGGGATCGGGTCCCTTCTTTTTCTTTAGTTCCTTTACAATTATTTTGTGCTCCACCAGTGTAGTTTAGATCATGTGTGCATATCCATACTTGCAATCCATAAAATTTCTTCAATCTAGACCGTCCAGATCATTGGCACCACAATCGATGGGGCATAGTCCAAAAATTACACTGATTTGAAGACCACACCTTCAACATTTCCAATGAATTGGACGGTTTTTATACGCTGTCCATTGAACAGAAATGAGGACCATGTGATCAGTGTGAAATTTGGTCCATGCTTCGTGGACGTTGTGCTATTATATGGCTATGATCGTCTGATTGCTGTAGATGGGTTTCTACACGTGCGTTTCGTATCACACTTCAATCTGAGACCACCGCGCATCCTTTTGATTTAAGGTTATACACGTGTGGAAGATTAGGGGCATCCAAAAGGATGAAACACATACATCATGGTGGGGCCCACAGAGCACCGACCATCAGCCACGGGGCTGATGTCAGGGGGAGTAGGCGGATTTGGCTTGGCTACCACACACCTGCTATATAGCTGCTGTAGGTACGTGTCGGTCGAAGACGAGCACGGACGCTCCTCGAGCTCCGAGTTGTACGAACGGTTCAAAGGAGATCAAAGTTACATGGCCCCACAGTGATGTATTTATTATATCTACACCGTTCATCTATTTTTAGAGATCATTTTAGAGCATTATCCAGAAAATTAATCATATCCAAAGATCATGTGGACCACACCATAAATAACAGTGGAGATAATGATTTTCACCCTTAAACAATTTTTAAGGCCCACCGTAATGTTTATTTAACATCCAATCTGTTCATAAGATCACAAAGACCTGAATGAAGAGGAAAAACAAATTTCACATTGATCCAAAACTTCAGTGACCCCAAAAAGGGTTTCAATGGTAGACATTCAATCGCCCCACTAGTTTTTTTAGTGTGGTCCACTTAATAGCTAGATCTGTTTTATTTTTAGTCTTAAGCCTTAAGACGAGCTCTCCAAATGGATGGACGGTTTGGATATAACACATACCTTATGATCAGACTCACTAAACTTGTGGACGTCAATACAGCAACTATATAAGGTACACCATCCAATCCACTTCCCTCCTAATGGAGGACTTAGATCTTGCCAAGCTGTGAAACCTCCAGTTTTAAAGAGGATCCAGTGCAATCACGAGTACCTGTGTAACCGAGGAGTTCACGGAAACGGATTGGCCACTCCCCCTGCCACCAGCCCGGTGGCTGATGGCCGGTGCTCTGTGAGACCCACCATGATGCATGTGTTTCATCCATGCCGTTCATCCATTTTTACAGATCATTTTAGGGCTTTTTCCAAAAAAAGAAATAGAAGGATATAGATCTCAGCTGGACCACACCACAGGAAAAAAAAGTGATTAGATATACATCATTAAAATCCTATTAAGGCCTACTGCACTGTTTATTTGACATACAATCTGTTTATTAGGTCATACAGACCTAGATGAAGGGAAAAAACAAAGATCAGTTTGATCCAAAACTTTTATGGGCCCCAAAAAGTTTTTAATGATTGACATTCATTCAAAAGATGTTTCTTGTAATGTGGTCCACTTGAGATTGGGATATAACTCATTTTGGATTCATATCATAAAATGATCTAGAAAAATAGATGGAGGGCATGGATGAAACACATACATCATGATGGGGCCCACAAGCACCGACCACCAGCCATTAGCTGGTTTCAGGGGAGTAGCCAATCCGTTTCCTCGTACAATACATGGTTGTGAACACCTGATCGGTGCAAGTTTATTCTATGGCCCATCTATTTCTGGGAACAATAGATGAACAGTCTAGATTCATTACACGTGTGTTCCCATAAGCTTTCTCTTTTTAGCCTCTTTTATATAGAAAATAAATAAATTCTCACGTCCTGCTACGTATTCATTCAGGCATGCCACAGTGGAGGAGCTTTCTGCGTTCGGGGCTTCTGTACACACGTGTGCTCGCAACGAAGCCGAGCTCCAGCAATGCTTGCACGAATGGAGAGAATTGGGTTTCAACGTGAGCGGCTCTGTTTGCGATGTGTCCGTGCGAGAGGCACGTGAGAAGCTGATGGAGGAGTCTTTGTTGCTCGTTGCTGTCACCTTTATCATTACCTTCGCATTCTCCTCTCCCTCCTGCTAAAGTTTCTTTGACTCTTGGACCACCCTTTCCATGATGAGTTCTTGTTCAGCAAAAGAAAAAAGAAAAAGATTCCTCCTTTTCATGCTTCTCCTGTTCAGCTGCTGCCCTTTCTGTCTCTGCAGCAGCCAGTCGGGCTTGGAGATCTCGGCACATCTGGTATAAAATGCATGCTAAGATTAGAGAAGAGGTGAGGTCTGAAAATCTTAATATCTTTCTATCAAAACAGTGGGTGGCATTTGAAACAATTGATACTATCAAACATAATAATTGCTGAAATTAAATATATTATTTAAAACATAATATCTTTCTATCAAAACAGTGGGTGGCATTTGAAACGCCAAGTGCATTCGCACTTTTGCCAATCCACACATGCTAGTTCTAGCAGAAAAATTATAACAGCTTTAAAAAATGGAAAAAAAAATAAAATGATAAAACTCACCTTGAAGCCGTTGTTGTTTCTTCTTCCCAATTAGTTAGGATTGTCATATCAGTGAGATTTTTTGGAAATTCCCAATTCCAAAATGGGCCATCAGATCAACAGTCTAGATCACTACACCACGGGTCTGCCACACGTATAAAAACATATTCTCAGGTCTGAGGGCCATAGACACTTCTGTCTAACCTGAAAGCATTTGGCTGAAAACCGATCCAACAAACGTCCTTAGTTTTGCTGCAAATATATATAAGCCATCATTAGTGACAAGTTCTCAATCAGGTAGCTACACATTCCATAGAATTTCAAGTTTATAGGCTATGACAGATTCGTTTACAAACACTGATGCAGAGATTGGTGCCATGTCTTTTTCTTTTCTTTTCTTTTTTGTTTTTTGCCATTTTTGGTTTCATGAAAAACGGAACCCAGATTCAGATAGCAATGAACTGAACACAACATTATTCATGCAGTGCTCATACTAGGATCATGATATGATGATACCAATGCCAATCACTGTTCAAATTCACTGTTCAAACTAGATTAATGTTCAAATTCACTGTGCAAAACCTCAGAATTTGATGGCGTGTTTGCATGGTCCGTGTCAAAGAATTCGATGACAGGCATGCATCCATTTTAAACCAGTTCTTTGGAAATAAATAACCTACAATAGGTGGTTGTTTGATTAATTCAAACTAGGAGGAATTTACCAAGGCCTCTAATTGAATGCACAAATAACCTCCCTCTCTACTGCTGCTGCTGCCACCATCAAAGTCCCAAACAAGAACAGCTTGCACCACAAGAGCCTCACTTCAAGTCATCATAATTTGGAAACATTGAAACTGTTTAAATCAAATTCATTCATGGTTGAAAAGAGACGTCTACTTCTCACAAACTTTCCTAGGAGCCTTCTGTATGTATATCACAAACCTGACCTTTGGAGAGCATGTGGAGGCATGGACAGCTTACAGAGCACCATCACTTTTCGCCCTCGCTTGGTGGCTTATCTTCATCTTTCTTGTGTCAACGTGCCAATGCACACATGCGCCAGATGTGCCAAATGTTCCTTCCCTGTCCAGGGTGTTTTGAAAAACAAAATGTAGGACAGGTTTTCTTATCTTTTTCATTTTTCTTCTTCTCTTAACCATCTGTTTGAATTAAGGAGTCCCATTTGATCGATATCATTGACAACCCAACTTGATTAGTGGTATAGCTAACTTTGAGTCAACACATGCAAATACATCATGTTTGCCCTTATCTACGAACACCCATTCGATCCTCTAGGCTCGAAAAAACTAGTCAGCCTGGTATCTTTCAAAAAAAAAAGAAAAAGGTTAGAATAGAGGTAGTTTGCAGAACAGCCCACTACATGGTGCTTACTAAACATATACAAGACAGATACATTAAGATGCATAGGCCATGCAACAACCCATTTAAATCAGGGGACAATTGAGCCATTTAGAATACCTATGAAGGTGAGAAATATGGACAGAAACCTCCTTATCAACCCCTGAAACAGCCATTACAGCCCTGTTACAGTCAAAAAAAAAAAATTTCAAAGAAAATGTATCAGCCTAATATGGGACCATTATAGGCTCATATTGGCCTGTAATGGGCCCATACAACTGTTACGGCTGTTACAACTTACAGGCCTATTATGGGCCATTTTTTAAGAATGGACATTACAAACCCATATCGCATAAGGTATCTCACCATTACCATTACATAACAACCATTACAGCTACTATGTACCCTTTTTTACTACCACGATATGAGCAAGTACAACTTATCAACTGAAGAATGCTAACCTTTCTAATCCAACAAGGTACTTCTCACATACAGAGAAAGAAAGCCGACCTCCAGTTGAATTTGTAAGTACATCAAACAGATGAGTACTGGTAACTACATCAGCAACAGTAGGAATTGTTGGTGCTATCCGAGAAAAGCTTCTCCCCCCACTGTACTCTCCGCATCTATCTGCCACAGAGATAGAAATGATGAATCCTGATGCATAAAACAAGCTACCACATAGTGTTGTCAGTAAGCACCTACCAATTGGAGAGAAGATAATCAGTTCCTATACCTGGTAAAGAGGGATCTTTTTCACGCTAGCACCTACTTTACAGACAGCAAGTAATACTGCCAATATAGCATTAGCACCAAGCTGACCATATTAACACAACAACAAGATTGTATCAGATACATTTTTGCAGCATCACATGCAAAATTAACACAAAACTAATACAACAAACATCAATAATTGAGGAACAACCATGATACCTTCTGCTTGCACCAGCCCCACTCATTAACTGTTCCATCAAGTTGTTGTACCATGAAGTTATCAATGCCAGTTTGCTTGGTTGGGTCCTGCAAAGATAACATAAGCATCAACAGGCTCACCATCAATAAAGCAGTGTTTTTCTAGTCAACTTGAAACAATGAAAGGTCTACTCTATGAACTTTAAGGAATTACTATCTAACTGTGAATGCTTCCATACATGGACAAATTTTCAACTAATTAAGAAGACTTTTTTCCTGATTTTTTATGAAAAAATGGGATTTGAAATCGTAGCATTTGCAAAATGATGCAAAAATTAATCATGGTCTAAAGAACAAGAAATGAACCATGTTGTTCTCTTTCTTCATGGGAGGTAGACTTCTTTAGATGCAGTTTTATTGCTGATTGTCCTTTCCTTCCGACACCCTAATTAAATTCAAAACCACAATTTTTGAAATTTTAACAACTAAAGTTCAATAGAGTGGAAATAATGGAAACTGAACTTAACTTCCCTATCATTGGTACAAAGAGATGAGCTCCAAACTTCAGTTGCTTCGGAAATTAACTTCCGACTACCACCATGATGTTTTTTTAGCCATCCAATCTGTTCATAAGGTCACACAAACCAGGATGAAGGGAAAACACAAATATCAGCTTGATCCAAAACTTTGGCGGTCCCAAGATCTAATAAGTACAATTAAAAACTACTCTAATCAAACAGCAATAAAGAATAGCAAAAGTTACTAAAAAAATATCCACATCAAATTCAAATAAGGGAGTAATAAACAAAGTTGAATAAAGAAGAAAATGATGAGAAAAGTTAAGAAACATCATTGCAAGTGCTGCTAAAATGGATATTGTTGCACCTGATAATGATGCCTCTATCAAATCTAGGAATTTTCATGTCAATGCATGTGTACACACACACACACACATGGCTACAGTTATGGTGATAGGCTAACTCATCCACATGGATGGTGGGTGAACATTCAGACAATGACATCGAGCTCTAGACCTTAAGCAAAGGCTCAAACGTTTCAATTTCGATAGTGTGTACGCGGAGGGCCGACCCAAAGTTTCCAATATGAAAGCACCTTGCTCCCATAAATAAATAAATAAATAATAACACAAAAAATCAACATCCATGGAAATGATCCATCTACTATGCAAAATGATCCATCTACTATACAATTTGGAGCTTAAGACAGAAGCTCAAACAGGTGTCTGACAGAGCATGTGATGGACATGAAAATCCTGGAGAACCGTGTGGATATGCAAAATCATTTTTATTACATAAAAGAATACCTGAATCGAATGACCAGATATCGGGTTTTCCAGATTGACCGTGTGGCATGTGTCCGACACTGGATACATTACATCAAGAGCTTCGCTAAGCCCATGCACGTGTACGGGCAGCCCATCTAGATGGCTCTACATGTGCCGACATGGCAAATTGGTGTGAGATATAAGCTGTCCATCAGGTGTTTCCCACTAGATAATGTCCTCCCCAAAATAAGGCCAGTCCATTTATTAGGTTGTCCATCAGTTGATGTGGCAAATGCAGGGACAACAAAACTTCGCCAAATTGTTTAATTCATAATATTGAAAAAACATTACAGCAATCCTATGATGGGAAGACGAGAAGTCATTCCTATCCACCCCAAGTCACACTATCGCTAAGAATTGACTCTGTCTTGCAGTTTACAACCCTTATAACAATGGAAACCAAGAGTTTTGCCCTCTTAAATGCCATGACACCGGATTACACTTTGTTGCTACAAGTTCTATTAATTTTCTCCTTTCATACCTACCTAAGTGTGGCTAGGATCACCAACACCACTGGATAGCTTTCCCTTTATCGAATGTGATACCTTCCATACCTGGAATAGATACAAAACCAATTTCTGCATAACCCAATGCATCCCAAAGGTCCCAAGATTCCTCCATATGATGGATGAAAATTCACAGTGGAGAAAGATAATGATACGTTTAGGCATAAGATGCAGCCGTTTATGAGAATCATCTTTCTTTTCCAGAGTTCATCAACATTGATAAATTTTCCTTTCTTGCAGTATGACAAACTCCTCAAAATCACATGGTCGCAATAAACTTGGCATACATCTATATAAACCTCTAAATCAATGGCCGCTATGGATGGCACATGGCTTGATGTTCTCTCTAGCACCCGAAAATGGGCCGATCCAAGATTCATGTGGGCCACATCATGTAAAATCATGCGTAAAACCTCTAAAATCGCATGGTGTGACCCACCTGTGTATTGGAATGGCCTGATTTTTGGGGTCTCCATTCATCTGAGCGGATGGCATACGAAAAACACTGTGGGCCACACACATGATCTGTAAGGTTTCAATGTTGGGCAACCCCATCCCAACCGTTACCCGTCGCCTGGCCCACTTGATTTTTGGATCCGCCTGGTTTTCGGACACTAAGGAGAACCTGAGCGGGCACACATGATGGACGGATTTGATGTCTTGCACACATCATGTTGGACCCCACACATCTCCGTTTCAGCCTACAAAGCGTTGCAGTGGGTCCAACTGCCCTAACAAAAAACACGAACATTCACCATCCAAAATCCAATCTACCAGAAAAAAAAAAAAAAAACCTAAAACTCAAAATTCAAACACAAAAGCAAAGATCCGAAGCTTACCTCCGTAGTTAACGACAGCAGGCATGGAAACAGTCTCGAAAACTCCAGAAATTGAAATCCGACCCATTTCAAACCGAGAAACCCTCCGCAGAGCGCAAAAACAAGCAGAAAGACAAGATGCAAACGTCCAAAAGCCTTTGAATGCATTACAGGATTCCAATCGCAGCAATCATCCCAACAAACCCTAGAAAGAGAAGAAGAAAAAAAGCCCTAACGGGTGGGGAAGAGAGGAAAGAGAGGGGGAGAGGGTGAGGGAGAGTGGGAGATCGAGAGATGGCGAGGGAGAGGCTGAGTGTGAGAGAGACAGAGAGGGTGAGGGAGCTGGGAGATGGAGAGAGGGAGAAAATGGCGGACGCAAAACCCTCATTTTGTTTTGGGAGGCACGCGGGCGGGAGAAAATGGTGGAATGCAATTTGGGGGTGGAGCGCGTGACGGACGGCTCATTAGGATTTTGGGGGTTTTAGGACCGTGGGCCCACCATGATATATGTTATTTATCCACTCCGTCCATTAAATTTAAAATATTATTTTAAGCGTTGATTCAAAACTGAGTCAGATTGAAGCAGTAAGAAGACCACACAACATATTAACAACAGATATTTAATTTTAATGATTTCTTATTGTGTGGTCCACTTAGACCTACAATCAACATGACTTTTGGCCCAATCCACTGACATTATATATCAGAATTTATGGATGGCTTAGATCAAACATATATATTTCAATGGGCCTTATGGAGCCGCTTAAACAACATCAATATCTAAAATGGCTATGGTGAGGAGGTACGTTTTAGCCACAGACCCATCAAGTTTTAGCTACGGGTTAAATCCGTAGCAATATTGCTATGGATTTAATCCGTAGCCAAAAACTTTCAAAGTCCGTGGCCTTTGCTCAATTTTTTGGTAGTGTCCAGACTCTTTCTAAAAGGGCCAAATTCATACGCTCCGCCACATCATTCTTCTCTGATATATGCCTAACTGTATTATACTTCAAGATCTCATCATTCTTGAAAAATTGATTAAATTCTTTAAAAGTAAACTCTTCGTCGTTATTGGTCCTTAGAAATTTTAGTTTCTGTCTTAACTATTTTTCAATTATAACCTTCCACAAATTGTAAGTGGCCAACACATTGGATTTATTTTTCATGAAATAAACCCACGACTTTTTAGTGTAGTCATCAATGAATGTTATATAGAATGGCGACCATCATCTAGAAATAATGGGCGACTATCCCCACACATCAGAATGCACATAGTCAAATTGTCATTTACTAATAAGCTTATCAATTTTAAATGAAAATCTTAATTGTTTACCGTAATGCAATGCTCACATATATCTAAATTAAAAATTTTAAAATGCAAGAGTTAAACCACGATCGAGTAGTACCTTCATATAATGCTCGCTTATGTGGCCTAAGCGCACATGCTACGCACGTGCATACGTGGATTCCGCTACGAACGTTATAGTTCCACCCGATATCATGCTCTTGATCAACCTGTAAAGGTTTTTGCTTCTCTGTACCTTCATAACAATGAATGTCCCTTTTGAAACTTTCAGGATACCATACCCAGCGAATTTGTATCCGAGTACCTCAAGAGCTCTTAGAGATATCAGATTCTTCTTTAGGTCTGGAACATGCCTCACATTGGTCAAAGTGGACTTTATCACATCAAACATTTTGATGCATGTCAAACCAATCCCAATCATCTTATAAGCATGATCATTTTCCATAAGAATCAGGTCACCATCATACTCATTGTACGTAGCGAACCAACTCCGATGCGGACACATGTGATATAATGCCCCCGTGTGCAAAATCGACTCGTTATACAAGTACCCAACCTTAGACACAGACTGTCATGCCTCACACTTCGGATACAGAGTGTGCACCCTCCGACCTGAGTTATGGTCCATGACAAGTAGACCAAGTGTACATAAATCCAAACATCAAACAATTATCAAAAGGTGTAATTTAATGCATTTTATGTTCTCACCACATTCACACCCATTCATCACTATAATTACTTGTATTTTTCTGATACTCATTCCATCACATCCACAATCACAAAAGAAAACTTCAAGATCAAATTATGTCCACCCATTTGAGACTTTATTTAATTGGAATATTAAACACTGATTTAACCAAAACCATAATTATGAACAATGTAATGTTAATTCTAACACCAATAACTAAAATAATAGAAATAAACTCCTATCAATTATTTACATGAACAAGTTATCCATCTAATGTAGCAAGTTCATCTTAATATGACCATTGGTCCTGAGTCTCATCAATTAACCTAGCCTTATTCTTTAGTACTTGATTTGGTTTTCCTTCTTCGTTCATCTTTGTACGGTTGTCAATCCACAACGTTAGCTGGCCAGGCTAGTGAGTGAACCCAGCATGGTTCATACATAGCACAATATAAGGTAACGCAAGCAAAATGAAATAGTATGTATGCAACTTGAGTATGGATACATATATGTCATGAGATGCATGTCAAGTGGGATGATCATCCACTTTCCTAAGTTGAATATCCATCAACTAAAATGTTTACCCATTAGACATCTATCGCAGGTAGGCATGACAATCACACATCAACTTTGTGAGTAGGCTTCCAGTATCGCGTTTATCTGACAATGAATCTACCAGGAGTAACCATACAGGGAGATCCCCCAGGAATCCAGGCATGAGGTGTGTATGAAGTCATCCTGAGAGTGCATCTAGGAATCAACACGGGAAAGCTATGGATGCATGCAATGCATGATCAATGTCTATGATTGTTATGTGTAACAAACATATACATCTCTCTGAGAGGGAACAATGAATTCATAATATTAATATTTTGCATATCCACATATTTAATATACATTAGTAATTGTTCAAACATAAATCATACAAAAAGGATCATGACAACACAACAACACAATAATTATATTAGTCGTGGCAAATATAATAATAATCACAATTATAGCAATCACATTATCTATCTTAACCATATAGGTATGAGACACATTGGGATTCACTCACTTATTCGTGGTGGAGTAAAATCCATCGAATAGTCAGGCGCATTGGAATCTAAACTCCAAATCCCTATTAAGATGATTTGACATATTACAATTCAATTAAAATATTCCATCAAGTGGGGTCCACCTTTGATTAAACTAGGAAGACCCATCATTACTTCTTTAAATTAATTTTAAAAAACAACAAGAGTCTGTCGATCAATATAGTCAATTGATCGAGCCAGATCGATGGCCTTCGATCAATCTCCCGATTGATCAACTACAGATTGATGAAATTTGGAATTTAATGTCTCAAGTCTCTAGAAAAATTTAATCACCTTCGAATCAATTGAACATGTTTGTTGTGATGGGGATTTTCTCCTCATTGTTGGTTTCGATGAAATCAAACCAGTTTCGATATCATCGGTAATTGCAGGATTTTTCACTGCTGGTCGCTGGACAGTTTTTTGGTCCTGTCGATATCATCGACAAACCGTCAATGATATCGAAGCTGTTATCGAGAACCTTCGATGACATCGATAATTGTCAAAATTTTCACCCCGGTCGCTGGACAGTTTTGGTCCTATTTCGATATCATCGAAGGACCGTTGATGATATCGAAGCTGTAATCGAGAGACCTTCGATATCATCGAAGAGTTCCGCAGATGCGATTGCGGAAACGCAGATTTTGCGGATTTTGTTTTCTATTTAGATTCTACCTCTTTCTATTCTTATATAAAGGGGTATATGCGGGATTTAGGGTATATTCTAGGGCATTCTAAGTTTCCTAAAGGTTTTCTGGGAGGTCTTAGGGCTATCAAAAGGTGAGAGAGAGAGAAAGAGAGAGAGAGGAAGCTTGTGGAAGGGAGGCTATGCTCGTAGAGGTGATCTACCATATCTCAGCGCTTCCACATCCTCGTAATCGGTGAGATCTCTCCATTTTCTTTGTTTCTCTTATTGTTTATCCACTCCTGCGTGAGTGAAGAAGGTTTGATCCAAGCGGTGTGTGCTTGTGATCGGTTGTAACGTTCTGCTTTATAGTGGATTGTTGATCTGGACGAGGTCTCATGGTTTTTACCTCTTTGAGGGGTTTTCACGTAAAAATCCCTGGTGTGGTGTGGTTTATGTTTTGCTTTAGTTCATTGCATAATTATTCCATAATTCTGGTTTGTTTCGGGAGGTTAGATCCTAAGGTTTTGTGCAAGGCCTCTAACAAAGTGGTATCAAAGTTAAGTTCATTGAACGAGTAGGATCGGTTTTGAATTATGGAAGGTGGGTCATCAAGGATGATCAACCTCAATGGTTCTAACTGGACCATATGGAAGGCTAAGATGGAGGACTTGCTTTATTGCAAGGACCTATATTCTCCAATTTTAGGCATATCAGCAAAATCCAAGGATATGTCTGATGATTGAAAGAAGATGGACCGAAAGACGGTGGGGTTTATTAGACAATGGTTGGACGATTCTGTATTCCACCATGTGTCTACGGAAACCTCAGCTGCTAGCTTATGGCCGAAATTGGAAGGGCTGTATGAGAGGAAGACAACCGTTAATAAAATCTTTCTGATAAGATGACTTGTGAATCTCAAGTTCAAAGATGGTGGTTCTGTGGCCGAGCACATGAATGAGGTCAACAATATAGTGAACCAGCTCTCCGCTATGAAGATGGTCCTGGATGATGAATTGCAGACTTTACTATTTCTTAGTTCATTGCCTGACAGTTGGGAGACATTGGTGGTGTCTCTAAGTAACTCCACACCAGACGGAAAGATATCCATGGAACAGGTTATTAGCTGTCTCTTCAATGAGGAGATAAGGCGAAAGTCTCAGGGGTCTACTCAGCAAGAGGCCCTTGTGACACAGGAACGGGGGAGAGGAAAGAACAGGAAGGGCGAAAAGGCCCGAGATAAATCAAGAGGTAAGTCGAGTAACAGAAAGGATGTTGATTGCTGGAATTGTAGTAAGAAGGGCCATTACAAGCATGAATGTCGTGGTAAGAAAAATGATAAGAAAGGAAAAAGAAAGGTGAAGGAAGTTGAATCAGATTCCACTGCGGTCGCTTCAGATGACGACGTTGTAATTATTCTTTCAGTAGATCACGATATATGTCTCACGGCTACAAGTCAGGACACCGACTGGGTGATTGACTCGGGAGCTTCTTTTCATGCAACTCCACACAAGCACTTCTTCATAAGCTACAAGTCAGGTGACTATGCATGGGACTGTGAAGATGGAAAATTCTGGTGTATCGAAGATCGTAGGGGTCGGTGATATTTGTGTGAAGACCAATGTGGGCTGCACATTGGTTCTCAGCGATGTGAGGCATATCCCAAACCTTCGCCTCAACTTGATGTCGACGGGAAGGTTGGATGATGATGATTATGAAAGCCGGTTTGATGGTGGGCGATGGAAGCTCATCAAGGGTTCGTTGATCGTGACCAAAGGAAAGAAGTATTGCACCATTTACAAGGCAAGTGTCAGTGTGTGCAAGGGTGAGTTGAACGCAGCGGAAGATTCAGTTATTGACATGTGGCACAAGCGTCTAGGCCACATGAGTGAAAAAGGGCTTCAGGTACTAGCGAGGAAGCGACTCCTTCCAAACGTGACAGGTACACCTCTCAAAACCTGTATTGATTGTTTATCAGGGAAACAACATAGAGTTTCATTCATTAAAACTATTTCTCATGTTAATAAAGTGCATGCATTAGATTTGGTTTATTTTGATGTTTGTGGTCCTATGAGGATAAAAACCTTGGGTGGGTTATTGTATTTTGTTACTTTTATAGATGATGCATCTAGGAGGGTTTGAGTTTATGCTTTGAAATTCAAGGACGGGGTCTTTGGTGTGTTTAAATTGTTTCATGCTATGGTCGAGAGAGAGACAGGTAGATCATTGAAGTGCATCCGCACTGACAATGGTGGTGAATACATTGGCGACTTTCATGAGTACTGCAAGTCCCTGGGTATATGGCATGAACAGACGGTTCCCAAGACCCCTCAGCATAATGGTGTAGCTGAGCGAATGAATCGCACCATTGTAGAGAGAATCAAATGCATGTTATCCCATGCAAAGTTGCCCAAGACGTTCTGGGGAGAAGCAATGCACACAGCAGTGTATTTGATAAACAGGTCTCCATCAGCCCCGTTGAATGGAGAAGGACCTGAGAATGTGTGGACTGGACAAGATCCATCGTACAATCATCTCAGGGTATTTGGATGCAGGGCATCCGTTCACGTACCAAAGGACGAGAGGTCCAAGCTTGATATGATGATCAGGCAATGTGTGTTCTTAGGGTATGGTGATGAAAAGTTTGATTACGGATTGTGGGATCCGACCGAGAAGAAGCTCGTCGGGAGCAGAGATGTGGTTTTCTTTGAAGATTAGTGTATAAAAGACATTGGTAAGCTAGAGAAGAACCATCCTAGTTCAGGTGAGATAGAGGACATTGATCCGATTATTCCTCTCGTGGTGCCTGATGACAAGGGAGTACAGCAAGGTGCAGAGGACGAGGGAGTTCCTTTAAAAGATGGACCAGGGGAGCAACCCCCACTTGATCCACCTATTGAGCCACAGGTGAGGAGGTCATTTAGGGACAGACAACCGTCCAAGAGATACTCACCGCATGAGTATATTATGCTAACTGATGGAGGAGAGCCAGAAGACTATTATGAGGCCCTAGCCGAAGAGCATAAGGGGGAGTGGTTGAAAGCTATGCAAGAGGAGATGAAATCCTTGCATAAGAACCACACCTATGACATGGTGAAACTGCCTAAGGGCAAGAAAGCTCTGAACAATAAGTGAGTGTTTAGAAGGAAGATTGAGCAGAAGAATTCACAGACAAGGTTCAAGGCCAGACTTGTGATGAAAGGGTTTGGTCAGAGGAAAGGCATAGACTTCGAGGAGATATTCTCACCAGTGGTGAAGATGACATCCATACGGGTGTTGCTTGGGTTGGCGGCTAGCATGGATATGGAGATAGAGCAGTTAGATGTTAAAATTGTCTTTCTCCATGGTGACCTGGAAGAAGAGATCTACATGCACCAACCAGAGAGGTTCGAAGTCAAGGGCAAAGAGCATATGGTGTGTAGGCTGAGAAAGAGTTTGTATGGGCTGAAACAAGCTCCACGACAATGGTACAAGAAGTTCGACTCGTTCATGTTACAGCATGGGTATGACAGAACGGAGTCAGACCACTGTGTGTTCACGCGTAAGTTCTCAGATGGTGATTTCTTAGTTTTGCTGTTATACGTTGATGACATGCTCATCATGGAAAAAGACATCAAGAAAATCGACAGGCTGAAATAGGAGTTGGGCAAGTCATTTGCGATGAAAGACTTGGGCCTGGGTAAACAGATCCTAGGAATGGAGATAACCCATGATAGAAGCAACATGAAGCTTTGACTGTCATAAGAGTGGTATATTGAGAAAGTCCTAGAGCGGTTCAATATGAATGTAGAGAAGCCGGTCAGTACTCCACTGGATGGTCACTTCGGATTGAGCATTAGGAAGATGAATGACAGTGTCCCAAGACGAAGACAGAGATGGATAAGATACAGAAGATACCCTATGCGTCAGCATTAGGAAGTTTGATGTATGCTATGGTGTGTACACTCCCAGACATAGCATATGCGGTTGGTGTTGTCAGTTGGTATCTTGCCAATCCTGGTAAAGAGCATTGGGCAGCGGTGAAGTGGATACTGCGGTATCTAAAAGGCTCATCCAGGTTGAGCCTATGCTATGGTGATGGAAAACCTATGTTAGAGGGCTACACACATGCAGATATGGCAGGTGACATAGACTCCAGGAAGTCTACAACGGGGTTCATGTTCACGTTTGCAGGGGGAGCGGTTTCTTGGCAGAGCAAGCTAAAGAAGGTCGTAGCATTGTCGACAACAGAGGCCGAGTATATTGCAGTCACAGAGGCATGTAAAGAGATGCTTTGGATGAAGAGGTTCCTACAGGAACTTAGCCTGAAGCAGGAGGAGCAGGTGGTCTATTGCGATAGTCAGAGTGCTATACACTTGAGCAAGAATCCAAGTCAGCATTTCAAGTTGAAGCACATAGAGATTCGGTATCACTGGATCAGGGATACTTTGGAACAGAAGGTGTTACAGCTTGAGAAGGTCCACACGGACGATAATGGGTCAGACATGATGACCAAGGCTTTGCTTAAGGGCAAGTTTGAGGTTTGTAGAAACCGGGCTGGCTTGAAGAAGGTGAATTCCTCCTGAGTCGAAAAGGGGGAGATTTGATGGGGATTTTCTTCTCCTTGCTAGTTTCGATGAAATCGAACCAGTTTCGATATCATCGGTAATTGCAGGGTTTTTCACTGCTGGTCGCTGGAAAGTTTTTTAATCCTGTCGATATCATCGACAGACCGTTGATGATATCGAAGCTATCATCAAGAGACCTTCGATGACATCGATAATTTTCAAAATTTTCACCCCTGGTCGCTGGACAGTTTTGGTACTGTTTCGATATCATCGAAAGACCGTCGATGATATCGAAGCTGTCATCGAGTGACCTTCGATATCATTGAAGAGTTCTGCAAATGCGATTGCGGAAACGCAGATTTTATGGATTTTATTTCCTATTTGGATTCTACCTCTTTCTATTCTTATATAAATGGGTGTATGCGAGATTGGGGTGTATTTCACGGCATTCTAAGTTTCCTAAAGGTTTTCTAGGAGGGCTTAGGGCTATCAAAAGGTGAGAGAGAGAGAGAAAGAGAGAGAGGAAGCTTGTGGAAGGGAGGCTATGCTCGTAGAGGTGATCTACCATATCTCAGCGCTTCCACGTCCTTGTAATCAGTGAGATCTCTCCATTTTCTTTACTTCTCTTATTGTTTATCCACTCCTGTGTGAGTGAAGAAGGTTTGATCTAAGCGATGTGTGCTTGTGATCAGTTGTAACGTTCTGTTTTATAGTGGATTGTTGATCTGGACGAGGTCCCGTGGTTTTTACCTCTTTGAGGGTTTTTCACGTAAAAATCCCTGGTGTGGTGTGGTTTATGTTTTGATTTAGTTCATTGCATAATTATTCCATAATTCTGGTTTGTTTCGAGAGGCTAGATCTTAAGGTTTTGTGCAAGGCCCCCAACATGTCGCTCGATTAAAACAGGTCAGATTTAATTCTATTTAGTTGTTGGACAGTTTTGGTCATTCTCGATTGTTACCCTTGATCGAACGAGATAACTTAAGGAGTCCCTTGATCGATCGAACTTGGACTTCGATCAATCAAACCACAATATAAATTTTTTTACTTTGGTTCCTGGATAAGAATCGACACATTCGATCAACCGAACACTAACTTCAATCGATCGACTGAAGTCAGACAGGTTATGTTACACAATGTATTTTTTCCAAAAATTTTAGGGTTTCTCCTCTGCTTTATTACCTTTTGAGAAATCAATTGCTTGGATTGGGTCTAACACATCCAATGGTTTTGTCATTGTCAAATTTGGAATAACTAAAGGATCACTCAAATCTGAAATGTCTGAAAAATCTATAATCATTATTTAAAAACTGTTTTACAGCATTGTGTAACATTGTCCAACCTGCTCGTAGATTGCTGTGGAAAATCCGTCAGTTAAATCACCCTAGGATGCAAGGTCCTAACGCGATTCAACTTTAAGATCCTTTGATTCGAATATTCCTGGACTAATATGGTTGGATTTCTCAAAGTTGATATCTCATAATACAGAATCTCATGCAAAAAGTCATTCTCTTTCCTTCAAAACTTATCCATATATCAAAACGATGGACGTAGGGTTAATCCACCATGTTCATTGGTTAGATCTACTATTTTTTTAAGATAGAGTTTTAAAAAATTACAAGAGAATCAGTAGAAACTGACTGGCAGAGGCTTCTCTTTTGTTGGGCTTCTCTTTCTCTCTCTTGGCTTTTCATAACTTTAGGGTTTTTTGCCGAAAATTCCTATGGTCATTCCCTTTAAATAGTGAAACAGCGTTGGATTTAGAAGATTCCACCAGGGTTTTATGGAATTTGGCAAAAATAAAACTCCTGTGTTGTTAGGATCGATCCCCTTAATTATCTTTTCACAGAGTACCTACACCAACTAGCTAAGTGCTTGGTTTTGTTAATAACTACAAAATTAAATTATCAATTTTTTAGTCCGTTCTTATAAGGCTAAAAAAATTGGGGTATTTACATTATATCCCTTAAAAAAATTCATCCTCAAAATTTATCTAATCTAATCGCAAAATAGTTTGGGATATTTTTCTTGTATCTTGGCTTCTCGCTGCCATAATGCTTCATTAGCTTCATGATGAATCCATAGTACGTTAACTAGTGGCACGATCTTAGTCTGCAAAACATGCTCATTTTGGTCTAGGATGCGAATCAACTTCTCGATGTAGGTCATATCTTCATGAAACTTGAGGTCTTGCTAGTTAATGGCGTGCAAAGCGTCTCTTTCATACTTCTATTGCATCGATATGTGGAATACACTGTGCACACCAACTAGCTGAGGTGGTAACATGAGGCGATAAGCCAGAACTCCTATTCACTCCCTAATCTCAAATGGTACTATAAATCGAGGAGTCGGGTTCCCTTTAGTTCCAAACGTATTTATCCTTTCATCGGTGAGTCCTTCAAGAACACATGGTCTCCAACCAAGATCTCAAAATCACACATTCGATTATGTACATAACTCTTCTGCCTACTTTAGGTAGCCAACAATCGCTTTCTAATAATTTATACCTTCTTTGTGGCCTCTTGAACGATATTGATCCAACTAATCCTTTCTCTCCTACTTCAATCCAATAATTCGATGCGTGACACGGACGCCCATAAAGTGCTTCACAAGGATCCATTCCAATATTAGCCTTGTAACTGTTATTATATGCGAACTCTGTAAAATGAAGATTATCGTCCAAACTTCCCTTAAAATATAGGGCACAAGATCACAAAAGGTCTTCAAGTATCTACTTTACACATTCTGTCTGCCCATTTGACCACGGATGATATGTCGCATTGTAGTCTAATGTAGTGTCCATAGCTTCCTACAAATTCATCCAAAAGCGCGAAGTAAAACATGACTCACGATCCGATATGATATAACTAGACACTCCATGCAATTGTACAACTTTCTTGATGTATAGCTTGGTAAGCACGTCCATAGAATAATTAACACAGATTGGGATAAAATGTGCTAACTTCCTCAGTCGATCTATTATTACTGATACCGAATCATGCTTCTTTTGAGTCTGCGGGAGTCCAACTATAAAATCCATCAAAATATAGTCTCATTTCTATTCATGTAACTTCGGTGGTTGTAAAAGATCAGAGGGGTTTTGATGATCAGTCTTCACTTGTTGACAAGTAAAACATTGGGACACATATCTCCTTCGTCATATTCGACCACCAGAATGACTGCTTCATACCCTGATACATCTTAGTTCCACCGAGATGAATTATAAACTTTGATCGGTGTGCTTCCTTTAGAATTTCTTCTCGTAGTTTCAGAATATCTGGCACATATAGACGATCTCGATATCAGATACGTTTATCCTCCCAAACCTTCCATTTGGATTTATCCTTATCCTACTATTTAGCTATCATCTTCATTAAGCATTCATCATTTTCTTGAGCGTCTATGACTCTCTCCTTTAAAGTTTGCTTAATCATTATATTATCGAGTTGAATACGTTGCTTCTGAAATTGCAACTTCACTTCAAACTCTTTCATGAAGTCCAACATTTTCCATTCTCGAATCATTAACCCGGCTATACTTTGATACTTATACTGCTTCCTGCTTAGAGCATCTGCCATCAAATTCACCTTGCTAGGATGATATGATAGTTTGTATTCATAATCTTTTAGGAATTCCATACATCTTCTCTGCCTCATGTTGAAGTCCTTATGCGAGAATAAATATCGGAGGCTCTTATGATTGGAAAACCTTGCTCACCATATAAATAATGTCCCTAAATCTTCATAGTAAAAAAACTATGGTTGTTGACTCCATATCATGTGTCGGGTAGTTAAGCTCATGATTCTTCAATTGTTGCGATGCATATGCTACTACCTTATCTTCCTACATCAGTACACAACCGAATCCTAAAATCAATGCATCCTATAAACAACGAATTCACTCCTTCTCAAGGAAGGGTAAGAATAGGCGTTGAGGTTAACAGTTACTTCACCTCTACGAATGCTTCTTCACACTTATCCGTCTAGGTGAACGACACGCCTTACGAGTCAAGCTTTCAACGGGCTCAAAATTTTTGAAAAATCCATAATAAACCATCTGTAGTATATGACAAGTCTGATGAAACTCCTGATATCTGAGACAGTCATGGGTTGCTCCCACTGGATTACCGCTTCAACCTTTATCAGATCCGCTGTAACTCCATCTTGGGTAATATGTGCCCGAGAAATTCCACTCTTCTTCCAAAACTCACATTTTGAGAATTTAACGTACAATTAATTTTCTTTCAGGGTCTGTAGCGTCGTTCATAAGTGCTCCTCGTGATCTTTACTAGTCTTAGAATATATTAATATATCATTGCTAATCACGATTACAAAATAACCCAAATATGGTTGGAATACCATATTTATCAAATCTATGAACACGGCTAGGGTATTGGTCCAGCTAAATGGCATAACCAAGAACTCATACTACCCATAGCTTGTCTTAAAATCTGTCTTATAAATATCTTCTTCCTTGATCCACAACTGGTGATATCTTAACCTCAAATCCATCTTGGAAAAGTAGCAAGCTCCCTTTAATTCATTAAATAGATCATCAATACGCATGAGTGGGTATTTATTCTTGATCATTACTTCATTCAACAGACGACACTCTATGCGTAACTGCATACTCTGATGCTTCTTCTTCAAAAATAACACAAGTGCTCCCCACGGTGATGTGCTTGGTCTAATGAATCCTTGAGTCTTCAGTTCTTCTAATAGCTTCTTGAGCTCCTATAGCTCCATCGACAACATACGATATAACTGCATTGATATATGTGTGGTTCCTGTTATGAAATCAATACTGAAATCAACTTTCCTCCTTTGTGGCAACCCATGTATATCTTGAAAATCCTTTAGATACTTCTTTACAATCGAAATCTATTTTAGCATCAACTCTTGTCATTCTCCGTCCTTTAACACTATAATGTGTTTACTCTTTCGTCCTTTTACTGTCCTCGAATTTGGAAAGACTCGCTCCTTGGAATAGAGAAAGTTACTATCTTGGAGTGATAGTTGATCTTAGCGTGAAAGGAAGTACGCCAATCTATCCCTTGGATAACATCATACCCCTTCATATCCATCATTACTAAATCTATTGGTATCGAGATACCTTCAATACTAATTTCAGAGGATTTGCATATTTTGTCTAAAGTAATGGTTTTCCCCACAGATGATTCTAAGGAAATTAGTTTGATAAGGACTATGGTTTGTATGCTTAACCGTTCAATTATCGCAATTGGAACAAATGATATCGAAGCTCCAAAATCAAACAAGATGGTAATGGGATGATCGAGCATAATAATTGTACCTTCAATGACGTTATTATCCATTTTCAGTTCTTCAGTTGGTGCGACGTTGCAAACTTTGGCTTGCATTGGCTTTTGTTTGAACGATTGCCTTCCTTGAGAATTTGCAGGTCGTGATGATTGTTGGGGTCGATTATGTTAATTTTGAGACAATCAAGGAGGTGTGGAATGTGATGTCTAAGAATGTGAGTACGATGGTCTGGGTGTCTGGGGTGACTAGATGGATTGCTGACTCGGTGCATGGGATGATAGTTGTGATGATGACTGCTAAAGTGGTGGCAACCGCCCAATGTCTCTAAGTCAAATCTTGCAAAACTATGCCTTATACCTGTACTTTCCATAATACATGCAATTTCCAACAAACTGTCGCTCCCGATGATTCGACGCCAAGGTTAGGGCCTTACTCTACTACCTCTTTTTTTACTGTTGCTGTTGAGTGGGTGAAATCCTGCTCTAATGTTCTCTTAATTGCATACGGGTTCGTTCATAGTCTCTTTCAGTTCATAGGGCCTTGTCGATGTTTTTGTACTATTTCTTGATGTTCACGCAACAAAAAAAGAGTTTTGATATTCTGGTGGAAGCCTTCTTCAAACTTTTGGATTTTGTTCTGTCTTCTACCACCTTTGGGGTATATCGGGATAACTTGGTGAACTTTGCCGCATATTGTGCTACTGTCATGGCCCATTTGTCCAAGTTTGAAAACTTTTCCATCTTCTAAAAATGATAGACCTTAAGAAAATACTTCTCATGGAACCTACTGTTGAACTCACTCCAAGTTCACACATGTGCTGTTGTGACCATTCTCTTTGTTGATCTCTGCCATATATTCACCTCTCCCTGTAGTACGAATGTCGCCATCCTGACCATTTGGTTCTCTGGGCAGTCCATTTCTTCTTGAATCTTCTTAACTTATGTCAGTTAGTTTTCTTCTATAGTCGAATCCGAAGCGCCCTTAAGCACTAGTGGTCATAATTTCCTGAATTTCTCCAATAGGTCCACTCCACCTGGTTGTCCGTGCCTCACAAAGGCTGGATTCTGCTGGTTATAAGGTGCTTGACCCATATTTAATATCATGTTCAATTGGGGTTGCAAATTGATCTTGTTGATGTTTCATCGTGGCTGCCATTTGAGTCACTAATCCAAATACGGTGTCCCATGGCTAGGAACTATAGATCCAACGAATTGAGTGCAATAGCAGTTGGTGATAAGGGGAGTTTGGCATTAGGCCTGACACCAGATAAATTCCTTACTGGAGGGGTAGGATTTTCTCTCCTCTCATTCTTCACCATCCTCATCTCGTTCTCTATCAGTTGTTTCAGATTTTACTAGAATGTTTGGGTCTATTGTCAGTTCGCGAGAGACATTAATGCTGGTCGATGGAATCATATCGTGCGAACTACGCATCTTCTTTAAGCCATCGTGTCCTATAAAGAATTAAAGTTTAGTATAGGAACAATCCTTACTGTCCATCTTTGTATAGTTGAGTGTTGTGGATAAAAACATTCGGATTTCATTCATCAAATCATATACATTAGAACATAACCTACAAGTCCCTCTAGTTTAATAAAATGATGGCTCTAATACCATTATGTCACGCCTCATACTTCGGATACAAAGTGTGCACCCTCCGACCCGAGTTACGGTCTATGACTTGAACACCAAGTGTACATAAATCCAAACATCTAAGAGTTATTAAGAGGCACAATTTAATGCATTTTATGTTCTCACCACATTTACACCAATTCATCACCATAATTACGTCTTCTCCTGATACTCATTCCATGCATGCACAATCACAAAATAAAACTCTAAAATCAAGCTATCTCCACCCATTTTGGACTTTATTTAACTGGAATATTAAACACTATTTCTATTAAAACCATAACTATGAACAATGTAATGCCAATTCTAACATCAGTAACTAAAAGATTAGAAATAAACTCCTATCAATTATTTACATGAACAAGTTATCCATCTAGTGCGACAAGTTCATCTTGCGTCGAATATGACCATTGGTCCTAAGTCTCATCAACTAACCCAACCTCATTCTTCGATACTTAATTTGGTTTTCCTGCTTCGTTCAAATCTGTACAGTTGTCAATCCACAACGTTATCTAGTCAGGTTAGTAAGTGAACTCAGCATGGTTCATACATAACACAATAAAAGGTAGCACAAGAAAAATAAAATAGTATTTATGTTGCTTGAGTATGGATGCAAATATGTTATGAGATGCATGTCAAATGGGATGATCGTCTACTTGCTTCGGTTGGATATCCATTAACCTGAATTTGTACCTGTCAGACATCTACCGTAGGTAGGCATGGGCAATTACACATCTACTCTATGAGTAGGCTTCGACTATCATGGGCATCTGGCAATGAATCTATTAGGAGCAACCATCCAGGGAGATCCCCTATGAACCCAAGCATGAGGTGTGCATGCAATCAACTAGAGAGTGCATGTAGGAATTAACGCAGGAATGCATTAGATGCATGTAATGCATACTCAATGTCTATAATTTGTCATGTGTGATCAACATATTCATCTCTATGAGAGGTAACAATGAATTCATTATATTAATATTTTTCATATCCACATATTCAATATACATTAGTAATAATTCAGAACAAGGATCATGATAACACAACAACAATATAATTATATCAGTTGTGGCAAATATAACAATCATCACAATCATAGCAATCACATCATCTATCTTAATCGTACAGGTATGGGAAAAGTTAGGATTCACTCGCTTATTCATGAAAATGTTGAATCTATCGAATAGTCGTATGCTTTAAAATCTAAACTCTGAATCCCTATTAAGATAATTTGACATATTACAATTCAATTAAACTATCTCATAAAGTGGGATCCACCTTTGATTAAACTAGGATGAACAATTATTACTTCTTTAAATTAATTTTGAAAACCAATAGGAATTAGTCGATCAATCAAGCCAGCTCGATGACCTTCGATTGATCTATGGATCGATCGACTATAGATCGATGAAATTCAGACTTTAACGTCTTAAGTTTCTGAAAAAATTTGATCACCTTCAATCGATCGAACATGTTCGTCGATTGATTGAAACAGGTTGGAATTAATTCTATTTAGTTACTAGACAATTTTAGTCATTCTTGATCATCACCCTCAATTAATCGAGATAGCTCGAGGATACCCTTGATTGATCGAACTTGGACTTCGATTAAACTGACCACAATACAATTTTTCAACTTTGGTTGCTGGATAAAAATTGACACGTTTGATCGATCGAGCATTAACTTCATTCAATCGACTGAAGTCGGATAGGTTCTTTTACACAATCCATTTTTTTGAAAATTTTAGGATTTCTCATCTATTTTCTTAACTTTTAAGAATTCAATTGATTCTTGGATTGGGTCTAACCCATCTAATGGTTTTCTCATTGTCAAATATGGAATAACCAAAGGATAACTTGGATCCGAAATATCCAGAAATCTATAATCATTGGTTAAAAACTATTTTACAACATTGTCTAACATCATCCAGCCTATTCGTAGATCACTGTGAAAAATCCCTATGTCAGATCACTCTAGGATTCAAGGTCCTGACATTATTCAGCTTCATGATCATTCGATTCGAACCTTCCTAGATTGAAATGACTGATTTTTCAAAGCCGAACTCTCTTAATATAGAATCTCACACAAAAAGTTGTTCTCTTTCCTTTAAAACTTCTCCATAGATCAAAATGATTAACATAGGGTTAATCCACCATGTTCATTAATTAGATATAGGATTTTTTAGATAGAAAATTTTGAAAAATTACAAGATAAATAAGTAGAAACTTACTAGCAGAGGCTTCTCTTTCGCAGGGCTTCTCTTTCTCTCTCTCTCGCGGTTGCTCTTAGCTTGAAGGTTTTTTGCAGGAAATTCCTATGGTCCTTCCCTTTAACTAAAGAAAGAGACATGGATTTAGAAGATTCCACCGGGATTTTGTGGAATTTGAAAAAATTAAAACTCCTATGGTGTTAGGAATTGATCTCCTAACCTATCCTTCCACTAAAAATAACCTTATCGACTAGGCCAAGTACTTAGTTTTGTTAATAACTACAAATTTACATTATTAATTTGGTTAGTCTGGCTCTTATAAGTCTAAAAACAATCAAGGTCGTTACACAGAAAATACGTCATGACCATTCATGCCTTCACTAGATTCTACTGAATTGGCCTCATTCGACGAATTATCTGAAGTTTAATCCTTTTGGATTTTGGGACTTGTAAAATCTTTCTTCATGTCTCGTCCGACCACAATTCTAACACATGAACTTTCCTTTGCCCTGTGACTTGGACCTCTATTGTGACTTACCATTCTCCCGTTCAGACGATATTCCCCTTGCAACCAGTGCCCTCGTAGAAGTACATTTTCCATTGTTATTCATTCTCTGCTGCTTCGACTAAAGGGCAGAGATAACAATATCCAGGTCTAAGGTATCGCTACCATGGAACAAAGTATCCACCAGATTCTCATAGGAATCTGAAAGGGACATCAACAACATTAGCGCTTTGTCTTCTTCATCGATCTTCACCTCCACATTTGTCAATTTGTAAATTAGTTTGTTGAAGGCGTTGATTATTAGAGAGATCCAAAATTTCTACCATCTTCGAAGTGTACAATTGTCTCTTCATATATAGGTGATTGGAGAGAGACTTAGTCATAAAGAGGCTCTTTAACCTTGTGACGCCCCGTCACTGTGGTCACATGTGGGCGGGCCCCAAGATGGCTGGCAGGCTACTGTGCACACAGTGAAGGTAAAACTTTATCCTACATCGGAAGTGTCTTCTGAAGTTGTGGTGGTTATATGTGGAGTTGTCACCCTATACTGTATGAGGCCTTTTAGGCGCGACCCCGAGAATAAAACCGTGCGGGCTGTGCCCAGAGCGGACAATATCATACATTATGGGCGTGGGCTGTTACAAATGATATCAGAGCCGAGGACGGCAATGCCCTCGGTGGGGGATATTGTGACGCCCCGTCACTGTGGTCACATGTGGGCGGGCACACGTGGTGGCTGACAGGCTATTGTGTGGCTGGCAGGCTACTGTGTTGGCAAGCTACTGTGCACACAATGAAGGTGAAACTTTATCCCACATCGGAAGTGTCATCTGAAGTTGTAGTGGTTATATGTGGAGTTGCCACCCTATACTGTATGAGGCCTTTTGGGGGCGACCCCGAGAACAAAATCGTGCGGGCTGTGCCCAGAGCGGACAATATCATACAGTGTGTGCGTGGGCTATTACAAACCTCGCTCATAGGCCCATGGTAGTCATCTCATTAATAACATTATAGATGACTTTTTCGGCCAAGTACAATTGAATAACGTTAATTTCCCTCTAATTAAGTTCATTCCAATCCTCTTCTTTCATCGATTCAAGATGTTTCGTTTTACCGAGGAGTGCCTTAGACACTCCTTACTAAATTAGGAAGGCTTTCACCTTCAACTTTCATAATCGAAGTTGTTTTTGCCTTTAAACTTCTCCATCTTGAAATTCATGTTTGATCCCTTCGTCCTATGCCTTATATTCAATCTTAATAACCCAACATAAAATCTTACCATTTGTTGTGCGTAGCCGCCACACGTTAGGCATAAAAGCAACCTTGGAATGAATCAAACACGCAACAAAGAGATGAAAAATTGGAACAATCACAGAAAACATGGACATTTTACATGAAAAAACCTTTGTGGGAAAAAACCACGGCACCATGTGACAACGAATTTACTATGAACAAAAAGTTACAAGAGATTGACAACTTACCAATTTAAAACCCTCGCTTTTACGAGCAAATTCCCTTTCAAAACCGGTGCTCTCTCTCTCTCTAACACAATATAATTCTCTCTAATCCTATATTAACAAGGCTATGTATAACCGTCTTACATAATTAGAAGCAAAATCATGCACTTACGCAGAAGTTATGAGAATCATCGATTGATCGATTTTGATCGATGAGTCGATGGCCCATGTTCAATCAAATCAAACATGTACAAAAGGGACCAGAGAGTAAACTATTTTTTTCTAATTATCTCAATCGATCGAGCCTTGATGTTCGATCAATCGAAAAGGTCCAAAAACTATCCAAAAACCAAACTGAGAAAATTGAGATTTTCTCGATTCGATTGAAGCTGCTGCCGATCGATGGAAATCCATCAATTACTGCATAAGATTGAAGGCACTGTATCAATAGACCACACCACATGAAACAAGTACAAAATGAATGGATGGCGGGCGTGGATAAAACACATACATCATGGTGGGGCCACAAAGCTTTGCCACATATTCATGGTACTGAGGATGATGTCGTGTTCTATGCCACACAATCCGAGTGCCCTTTAGATATTGGTCTGAAATAGGGGTGGCAATGGGCCGAGTTTTGGCCGAGACAGCTTAACTAATGCCGAATCAACATTTAAGACCGGGGGTCCAAGCCTGGTTCAAGCTCAATTGGGTCTACCACATAGGGCCCATCCTGAGCCCAAAGAAGGTGGTAGGATGCGGGGTAACCTGAACCGACCTAGGCTAAAAAATTTGTAGAGTCCCCATTTCCTAATGGAATGTTCATAATATATCCATTGATTAAGTGGGCCGCATATGCACAAAAATAGATAACTTAGAGGAACACCAGCACACATTCAAAGTGCATGGATTGTCTGATGGAGAATTGACGGGCATTTTCATGAAATATAACATGTACATGTAAAGTCAGGTAGGGTTGTTCTGGCCGTGCCTGGTTGGGCTAAAATGACTTAGCCCAAGTTTGAGTGAAAATTTGATATGTAATGCAAGGTCCTTGCCTGACCATTCTCCTTGCTAGTAGGTACCCAGCCCATTGACATCCTTAGTCATTACTTTTTCCACTTTTCACGTACACTGCATGTAGAGATGCAAGAGACAATACATGGTGGACGCTTTGGAGATCTTGGCCATGCATCAGGCCATGAGCGTACCCGTGTTGAAAACTCAATCTGGTCTTTTCATTAGGCTGGCCACAATTGTGTGAGGATAATGATTAGTTTGAGAAAAATGACCAACAGTCGATATTTGATCTCTCTTAATTGGTTTACTAAATTCAAGCATTGTATATAAGACTTTCAATTTTTTCTTTAGACGTCATTTGACAGTTTGGCATTTGGTCTTTTAGGGCTTAGAATTCAGATCCACACTAAAATATTATATTTGGCAGTTTGGACTTTTGGCATTTGAAATTCCAAGAAAGCCAACGATTCAATTCCTTTCTGAAACCCAAAGATTGAAAATCCTCTCTCACGATCATTTTTTTTTTTTTTTTTGTAAAAATGACTCTTTCCCACACCTGTCACCATCTCTTGTTGTCTCTACCACCCAACAAGCTTGCTAGGCACGTATAACTCCCATAAATAGACTCTTTGAGAAATGCCACTTGTACATGCTTGGCCCACTAAGGATCATATAAGTGGGCCCCACAGTGGCCCGATCCAACATAGCTTTTAGTCCCGAGTTTCTCTTTTAACTCTAAGCTAATCTGATGCTTGATCAGTCTCTCTCAGAACCATTGCCACCCGATCCTCTTTTAGCTCTGATCTCTTCTACTGCCATCACAACTGTCCCCTAAGCTCGAGTCCAAAGTTTCCTCCATTGCATCTTAAAAAATCTAGGTTACCAAACACATTTCTAGATTCCATAGATTCAAAATTCATGTTGCCAAACACAACAGACAAAATGAAAATCTCAGGGATTCCAAGTCCTAGATTTGTATTCTTAACTAAAAATCTAAATCAAAGCTGTCAACCCTTATGATATTTTATTCCAACATAATTCAGTAGTATTCCATTGATAGAATTTTCATCAACATAATTCAGTTTTTCACATTAAATTAATAAAAAGATTAACGTTTGGTTTCACAATTCTAGATAAACAATGTCGGGATGGAGATAGGTAAACCAACAATAGCAGTCACAGCCGGAGACTTTGCATCGGTGATGACCACCAATTTTGAATCTGCATACCATTTGAGCCAACTTGCACATCCTCTTTTAAAAGAATCAGGACAAGGAAACATTGTATTTATCTCATCAGTTGCTGGTTTATTATCGTTTGGCGCTGGAAGTGTTTATTCAGCAACTAAAGGTAACTAGATATTTTCATTAATTATTATTTTATTATAAAGCTAAATGTTAGAGAACTTGATTAGATGACTGAAAATTTTCTAATGTCTTTTTTTTTTTTTTTTTTCCCCCCTCTCTTTCAGGAGCATTGATTCAACTTACCAAAAATTTAGCATGTGAGTGGGCAAAAGACAATATAAGGACTAATTCTGTGGCACCATGGATTATAAAGACTACAATGCCAGCTCTTACTCGAGTAAGCCTCTCCCCTTTATATATATATATATATATATATATATATATATATATATATATATATTAGAGAGAAAAGTGTGTCATGCAAAGCATTATTATCACAAAAGAGGATTGAGAACCATCTTTGCACCACACATGAGAATCTCTGTATATGTTCAAGATCTTTGCCACCAATGTTATAGGCCCCATCATGAATAAGGCATGGTTTATTAAGTATTGAGCTAGTATCCATTGCCACCCCTAACCACATCCATCAGGTATATCCTTATGTTTTACCTTGATCTCAAAAGGTTTATTCAGCACTTTGGTAAGCCTCCTGTAGGGAACAATATAAAATTATACCTTAACCACTAAATTCATTTTCATGGCCTGCATGAGTTTTTAAAGTGTGATATTTGATCAATTCTTCATCTTGACGAGGAACATTATATGTAGATTGGATAACTTATAAACACCATGGTGAGCTTTATACAAAACTAATGGTGGGTGTGCCTATTCCAGCTGTGTTGACATGTTTGTGAGAGTACATTTATGGTCACATGGGCATTTGGACAATTATGAAAAAAAAAAAAAAAGTCCTCTCCTGGTAATAAGCAAGAGAGAGACCAGGTCATGCATTTGAATAGGAAAAGGTTTCTCCCGACTGTAACAGGCCCAAAATCTAATATAAATTAAAGTTGTAATATATATAATATAAATAAAAGTTATATATATGAAATGGTACTATATTAGGTTGACCTCATAGAAAATTCTCATGAAGTAAAGCTATGTGGGCCCCATTGTGATGTGTGTCGAATATCTACCCCATCAGGCAGATGCACCATTCCATGTTGGCCCACAGACTTAAAATTCAAGTCAATCCATGACTTGGGTGGAACACACCACATATAACAGTTGAGAGGGGTTACCCTCCTATTAAAACATTCATAATCATTTATTGGGCCCACTGAGATGTGGTTCACAAATCCAGCCCATCCATTGTGTGTGTCCCCCTTGGGTGAGTGGTCAAACCACGTTTTAGCTGCATCCAAAACTCGGGTGGGACCCACCAAGTGCCTTTATATATTTTGTGCATGTCTTCACATGGTTTTAGCCGATATGGCCTGCCTGAGTTCCATATATGGCTGATTTTTGGGATATCGGAGAACCTAAATGGGACCCATCAAATGTACAACGTTGATGTTCCACACACATCATGGTGGGGCCCACACAACTGGACCTAATGAGAAGTTCCTTATATATATATATATATATATATATATATATATATATGAGAGAGAGAGAGAGGGGGGAAATGGTACTATAAGGTCGGCCTCATGGGAACTTCCCATTAGGTTGAGCTGTGTGGCCCCTACGTGATGCGTGTCGAACATCAACGCCGTGTAATTTATGGGTTACCTTTAGGTTATGTGATATCCCAAAATCAGCTGTATCGGTGAGTAATACCATATAAAACCATGTGAAGACATTCGTAAAACATATAAAATCATTCGGTGGGGCCCACTTGAGTTTTGGATAAAGATGAAACTTTGTCTAACCCCTCATCCACTTACAATGGATGGACTGGATTTGTGAACCACATATCGGTGGGCCAATAAATGATTATCAATGTTTTAATGGGAGGTAACCCCTCTTAACTATTGTATGTGGTGTGGCCCACCTAAGTCATGAATTGACTTGATTTTTAAGCCCGTGGCACACATTCTAATGAATAATTATAAAAAGTCCATAAAAACTATTTGAATGAGTACTTATATGTTCTTCTGAGAGTCAACATGAGTATATAACCACCTGAATATGAAATTATAGTAGGCCCATAATCAACATAGATTAAAGCCATAATTGTTTTAATGAAAATAGGTGCATTGCATACATGTTTGTGGACATTCATTATTTTGTGCATACTTAGATCTAATGTGTGGATCATTGTAAAGTATTTCATTTTTATTGTTTGATCAATTATCTAAACCATAGTAAGCTTATATAGTTATGAGTAAACTCATCTTCCAAATCATAATCAAATCATGTATATGCAAGTAACAAAAAAAAATCATGGAATTAAATGGGCTTCATGATGGTCTAAACTATGCAAGGTCAAGAAGCTCAATGTTGCTATGCATGGTTAAATCCATAGGATAAATTTATGCACGATATGTTCAATGAGAGTAAATTAGCATTTTATACAAGTTGCAACAAACACACATATATTGCACCCGTATTTAAAATTATGAAAATTTTTAAAAATTATATAAATATGTAAACTTGGCTCTTATTTTTGCAAGTAAGGTCATACAAGTGTGCATGGGCACATATTTGTGCATAGATTAGTACACAGGTGGAAAATAAAAGAATACTTTGGATATGAAGAGTGAAAGGCCTATCACGAGTACGAAAGGTTAGGAACTAATAGAGATGATCGGGGAAAGCTCTTAGTGTTGTACTTAAGTCAAGAGAAATACATGATAATTTACTTAAAAGATTAGTTTAAATGAATAACATAAATCGTTATCACTCTGGTATAAAAGAATATAGAAATCGTTAAAAATAAATATCTTACATATGGATAATTTGATGTTCTCAATGCTTAGGCAGTAATTAATTGATTGTTGCTAATGCATTTGAACCTATTATATATTGATGCCATTATCACGATTATTTTGTAAATGTTATATATTTGATCATACATTAGAAATGTATGAAAATAGTCTACCATGACATGTAGAAGCTTGACAAAGCTATAGAATGAATGGTTATGTCCTAGAGGAGGGTGATTACGACCAAATACAGTTATGTTAATTTAAAACATAATTTCCTAATTAAACTTACACGCCAATTAAACTAATTAGAAAATAACCTACCAAGACACGTAGAAGCTTGACAAAGCTATAGAATGGTTATGTCCCAGAGGAGGGTGATTACGACTAAATAAAATTATGCTAATTTAAAACGCAAATTTCTAATTAAACTTATACACCAATTAAACTAATTAAGACAATTAATACTAAGGCTTCTAAGCCAATAATTATTCCAATCACATAGACTACAAATGATCTACCAATCAAGCAACTAGTTTATAAATATAATATTGAGCTTGTGTGTGTTTTGCAAGTTAAGTGCCTATCATAAAATCTAATTCATGCAATCGTATAGTTTAACTAAACAATCACATAAGCATGAATAGAATTGTGCTCAATCAATAACAAACATAAGCATGGATAGTGGTTCAGTTTCCCTACTCCGCTCCTGGCAAACACACTCTCCTTGAGTGTACCAATATTCACTATCGAAAGGTTTTAAATCAGTTTGACATCTAACCTATACAAGAGTATACTCATACCAGAGGCGTACACAAGGACTTACCCATATAATCACTCATGTCAGTGGTCTACGTAAGGACCTACCATGTACACACCCGTGTCGGTGGCGTATACAAGGATTTACCCATATACACACCCGTGTTAATGGCCTACACAAGGACTTACATGTACTCACTCGTGTTAGTGGCGATACACTCCTACACAAGAACCTACGTGAGGTTGGATTACAAACTCTACACTCAATCCTACATAAGGAATGAGTGTATAGACTCTTATAATTAACAACTTATATGATTGAGCCCATTTTGTAGTGTCTTATCGAGTTCCTTGATCGATTCTCTCTCGTGCTATAATCAGGTATCATTGTTCTCCATCGATCGTTGATGTCAATGGTTGCTAATAATTCAGCTCCAAGATTAAACACATTGCATGCAATGCTTTATTGAGGTGACCAATGTAATGAGAAGATGGTAAAATCTCTTACAATTAATGGAAGGTTGTAATCTAAGGGGATTCACCTAGATAAGTCTTTTAGAGGATTTAAATAAAGAATATCTATGCTAATAAAGTTGGGTCTAAACTCTATAAAATGGTGGAGTTCAAGCTCAACTTCAAGGTTAAGGTTAAAATCCCTATTACAGTGTTAATCTCAAGAAACATGACTCGGATCTCATTAGTTTAAAGACTTAGGATGAGAGATATGAACATGAAATCACCAAGGCTTTTATGGCACAAAAAATCAATGATTTTACCTAAGAACCGAATGTCATTTTATAAGAAATCGATTTGCAATGGCTATAAAATTGCTAGTTAAGATCGAAGAGTCTGTCGATCTTATTGAGAAAATCCAGGAATTAATATGTTGGGTTACTGGACTGATTCTTCGATTGGTACAAGTGGTCCTTCGATCCATTAAGTCACATCAATAGCCTGTTGATGGGATCGAGGACCAATTGAAAACTACTATTTTGTATATACATTTTTACAACAGTTTCACACCACTTCTTGCCTTACTTATCATGTTTCAATTAGGCTTTTAAGGCTAATGGATGATCAATAAGGTTTACTTATTAAAGTTAAGATCATCTAGAAGTTCAAAAGTTATTTTGGGTCAAGGTTAGGGTCACGAAGGTATCTCATATACATGTTCTTTGCTCCTTAATGTTTCACGTCCTCTTGTGTCCTTGGTTTTAAGCTTTCAAGGTCTCAATCAACTACATGACACATGGACTGACATGATTGACAAACAAGGTGTACAAATCAATGCACTAATAATCTCCCCCTTTGTTAATTATGTGACAAAAATCTAACTTCGATAATGTCATGATCTATACCAATAACATACCAAAACAAGTATAAATAATACATGTCAAATATAAATTTACAACTAGATTACAATTAGGACATATAACATTTGTAATGCCCCTTTATCAATCATGTGAAAAAAAAAAAAAACCTAACTTCAACAATCATGGTCCATACCAATAACATACCAAAACAAGTATAAATATTATATTTCAAATATAAATTTACAACTCGATTACAATTAAGACATAGAATACTTGCAATGCTCCCCCTGTCAATCATACAAAATAGAATTTAACTTGTTTTTGTGTGACTTGATCTTTCTCTCCCTTTTAGTTAGTATTTAACAAAGAGCTAATATATATATATATATATATATATATATATATATATATATATATATATATATATATATATATGTATGTATATATATATATATTCAAATAAAAATATAGCATGAAACAACTCTATAAGTCATGGATTTACCAATTATAAGGCACATAATAACAGAAGAATAAATGGTGTATATAAACGTTAAAATATGGAGCATGCTTATTATGGTCATTTAAAGAGATATACCAATCAAGATAGAAATGACCAATGATAGTCTAGCAATAAACATAAGATATTTAAAATTAAGTACATTTAGAGCTAAACTATTAAAAATAAATGAGATTATAATTTTTAAATTTTACTATTAAGCACAAGATGAGCCTAAATCCTTTGATTTTACTATAAGGTCCCATTAATGAGGCTAGAATCCTCACATTTAACTATTGCACTCAATAAATGAGGCTTAATTCTCTTATATAATAATTCAGCCCAAAGAGAACTTCCAATGTCACATATTTAAGGTGTTATGGTCTCCCAAGTCTCTCAAGAGAGACATCATGGTGTAGGCCACTAGAACACATAAGTGTCCAAGGTCTTCATCATTAGAGGAGTCACCTTAATCAGATTTGGACTCCTTCGTATCATCCCATGTTATCGCCATAGCCTTGCATTTGGATCTTACTTTGTTAGCACAATTGGTAACATCATATTCATAATCCTCATAATTGGAACACTGGGTTACGTTCGGTCTTTTGAATTATTATTTTTTTTTATGTACAAGTTCAACCGACTTACCATTTTTGTCACAACTCTTCTCTCTACTAACCTTAAGGAGTTTCTTAAATTTTTAAAATAATTTTTCATCCCCATCCTTATCATCACTATCACTATCACATTTAATAATCGTACGCTAAACCTATGAGATGTTTTAAGAATAGCTAGTTTCTTTACTCTAGAGGGGGTCTTAAAGTGTAGTTCATATGTTCGTAGGGAACCTAAGAGTTCTTATACATTTATCTCATATATATTCTTAGACTCTTCTATTGAGGATATCTTTGGAGTGAACATATAAGGAAGAGATTTAAGTATTTTCCTACATATACGACCATTCGGGATCCTCTCTCCTAAATCTCACATGGAGTTACAAATATCATTAAGTTTAAAATAAAACTTCATGAAGATTTCAGACAACTTCATTCTAATATATTTAGATTGGGTCATTAAGAGTTGAAGCTTTAGTATCTTTATTGTGCCAATTCCCTCGTGGGTGACTTCCAATATATCCCATGCTTCCTTACCCATTTCACATATGTAAATACATTTAAATTCATCTAGAAAAATCATACAATAAATATCATTAAGAACTTTGGCATCTTAGGTATATTGTGCTCTCTCATCAACATTCCATTTGGATTTATCTTTGAGAGCGGTAATATTTCTACCATCAACCATGACTTGTTTTACGGGCCTAGTCCATCTTTGTTCTATAATTGCCCAAACCATAGGATCAATGGATTTTAGAAAGTCTCTCATCCTAGCCTTCTAATAAGCGTAGTTAGACCCGTCAAAATAATGTGGTCATGTGACAACACACCCTTATTGGGTAGACATCATTCCAAGGCTTGAATCAACTCAAGGCGATTAAGGCCTTCAAGAGCTACCCGCTCTGATACTAATTGAAATTACTCGTGGTTGGCCTACTAACTATGCATGGAATAGTCTACTACGGCACGCGAAAGCTTGGTGAAGCTATAAAATGAACGACCGTGTCCTAAATGGGGGTGATTAAGACTAATAAAATTATGCCAATTCAAAATACAATTGTCTAATTAAACTAATACGCCAATTACACTAATTAAGATAATTAACACTAAGGCTTTCAAGCCAATAGTGGGTCCAATCACATCAACTACAAATGATCTAAAAATTAAGCAACTAGTCTATAAACATGATAGTGAGCTTGTATGCGCTTTACATGTTAAGTACCTAACATACAATTCAATTCAAATAATCATATAATTTAACTAAACAATCACGTAAGCATAGATATAATTGTGCTCAATCAATGAAAAACATAAACATGTATAGTGGTTTAGTTTTTTTACTCCACTCCCAACAAACACCCTCTCCTTGAGTGTACTGATATTTACTATAAAAAAGTTTTAAATCAAGTTCACCTCTAACCTATACAAGTGTATACTCCTGCCAAAGGCCTGCACAAGGACTTACTCACGTAGTCACTCATGTCAGTGGCATACACAAGGATTTACCATGTACACACCCATGTCGGTGGCCTATAGAAGGATTTACCCACGTACACACCCGTGTTGTGGTCTACGCAATGACTTACACACGTACTCACCCGTGTTAGTGGCGATAGGGTCCTACATAAGAACCTACGTGAGTTTAGGTTACAAACTCTATACTTAATTCTACACAAGGAATAAGTGTGTGAATTCTTACAATTGATAACTTATTTATCTGATTGAGCCATTTCTGTAGTGCCTTCTATGGTCACTTGATTGATTGTCTCCCATGCTTCAATTAACTCCCCTTGTCCTCCCTTGATTGTTGATGTTAGAGTTGCTAATGCTTTAGTTCCAAGATTAAACACCTTACATGCAATGCTCCATTGAGGTGACTAAGGTGATTGGAGGATGGTGAGATCTCCTACAACTAATGGAAGGTTATAATCATAAGGGATTCACCTAGTTGGGTCTTGTAGAGGATTTAAACAAATGATATACAATAAGGTTGGGTCTAAACTTTAGAAGTTTAAGCTGATATTCAAGGTGGAGGTTGGAATATCCATTTGAGTGTTAATTTTAAGGAAGATGACTTGGAACTCATTAGTTTACACGCTTAAAATGAGGGATATAAACATGAAATCGCTAAGGCTTTTATAACACCAAAATTTCATAATTTTTTCCAAGAAACAAATGCTCATTTATAATTAATCGATTTACAATGGCTATAAAATTGGTAGTTAATAGTTCTATTGATTTTATCGAAAGGCCCTTCAATGGGATCGAAGGTCCTTCAATAGGATCGAACAATCCGTCGATCCCATTAAGAAATTTTAGGAATTTATCTGTTGGATTGTTGGACTGATTTTTTAATCGGATCGAGTGGTCCTTCGATTCCATCAAGTTCCATCGACATCCTATTAATGAGATCGAGGACTACTCGAAAATTGTTATTTTAGATATACGATTAAACGACGTCTTCGCACCTCTTATAGCCTTACTTATTATGTTTTAATTAAGCTTCTAAGGCTAAGGGATAATCAACGAGGTTTACCTATTAAGGTTAGGATGAGATTAAATGTTGTCTTGAATCAATGTTCGGTCATCAAGGCACCTCATATACATGTTCTTTGCTCCTTGATGCTCCACGTCCTTATGTCTTCCATCTTTAGCTTGCAAGGGCTTCCCACTAGATGACACATGGACTCACATAATTGACAAATAAGATGTGAAAATCATTACACTAACAATATGTAATTGATATATTCTTGGTATAAATTATTATGAATGTGATAGGTTAATTATAATAATTCTCTTATTACTTAAGGCATAAAATATGCTATGTGTAACTAGTGGTATTTGTCATTAATATATGTTAAGATCTGGAGCGATAAACAAAGATTGGGTAACTAAATAACCCCTGATCATCAGACAATAATCATGAGTGATGTGCAAACTAATCCTATGCTGTAAAATTAAAAGGAATTGATTAATCATTGGATAGTAGCCACCAATGTTGGACAAATTAAGCTCACATGGTTAGATAAAATTGAGATATACTATTAAATCAAAATGTGTAATCCTTTTTTTTTTTTTTTTGGTATATCATAAATGATTGATGTTGTTACCATCATAATAAATTAATCAATGAGTTGAACCACTTATTATTGGAAAAAAATATTAGAAAATGTTATCGACATGATGACCAAGTAGGAAATGTTGACACTTGCCTAAGTGTGCAAGTGTGACCAGATGGCTTTTTGTACAATTATGTTGAAAAAGATCTTCTCGATAACAAGAGGGAGAGAGACCCAGTCATATGCAATTAGGTAATATTTGAACATGAGAATGTTTCTTTAGATTGAAATGGTAAAAAGCCCAAAATTGGATACAAATACAGGCTATAAATAAAGGTTAATGTCCATGATTGAAATGTAGAGAAAACATTAGAGAAAACAAAAACAATTTTTTTTTAAAGATAGCCGAAAATTCATTTCAAATGGGAATAGACTTTACAAGGTTCTGCACAATATTTCGGACCCCCTCGCAACAAAAATTGAGAGGGCCTATCGTAAGGGGACATAGGCGTCCACCTATCTACAAGAGAAGCCAAAAATGGAAAGAAACAAAACTAGCATCAGAGTTAGTCAGTCGTTTTGAGCGATCCTAGCCCGACCCTATCCAAGAAGATCATTCCATGGACGAGAAGAGAAAGGGACCTAGAATGTAGATAAATTGCAGAATGTTGAAGGAGGCTCCCTTCACGAGCCATACCATCTGCCGGACCGTTTCCTTCTTGGAGCTTGTGAGAGAATGAAAAATTACCCAGCCGGCGTAAACGATTAATTCTTGATAGCCAAGGTTTCCACTTCCAAGGAGTCTTGGATTGATTTGTGAGGCTATCAATCACCAATTTTGAATCAGACTCAAAAATTATCCTCTCCACACCTTTCTCCAAACAGACATCATCCCGTCATGAATAGCACGAAGTTCCGCCATATTGTTTGAACCAACCTAATAGGCCGCTGTGAAACCGAATATAAAGGCACCGTTGTCGTTCCTGCAGATGCCACCCCCACCTGAGGGTCCAAGATTACGTAGCGCCGAGCCATCAACATTTAATTTGACCCATCTAGGGGACAACTGTTTCCATTTCACCAGGGTTGAGGCAGAACGATACTGATTAACAACCGGTTTCAAGGGACTAAACCCGCAAGTCCCGCCAATAGTGTCCATTTTATTTACTCGAATAACCAGGTTGGCCCACCATCTGACACGGGCCTCAGACCTCCTGATAATCATAGAAGAGTTGTCATAGACCGCGCCAATTCTGGAGCGCCAGAGCTCCCAAAGAATAAGGATCGGCAGTAGAATTCTGACTGAGTTTGGCGCAGCTCCTGGAGCCGATGCATTCCTCCAATGGTTTAATTTGCCTTCAACTGAGCTGTGGAGCAGAGGAGGGACACCGCACATCAAACTGAACGTAGCCCAAAGAGCTTTTGCATGACGCCCAAATAGAAAGAGATGGGAAATTGATTCCGTTTGTGGAGTAACATTCATATCTTCAAGGCAACATCTACACCTAGAAACAATGATAACGCCTTTAGCTTGAACTCTGTTATCGACAGGGATCGCATTTTGAAGAACTCTCCACATGAATATGGAGAATTTGGGAGGGAGAGGGTCGTGCCAGATCCACCTTTCCCATTGGATGGGAGGGGACGACATCTCAGCAGCTTCCAGGCTGACCGAAGAGGGAACCTTCCTGAAGATTCGAGCGACCAGATTCACTCAGAGGGTTCGTCAGATGTTGTAAAGTCGTCATGGAATATATCGTCAATTATCTATTGAGGGAGGAGGGAGAATACCCGAGAGGGAGGGAGAGGGCCTGAGTGACCTAGGACATCTTTCAACTGCAGCTCCTTCAGCTCGGGAGGAATTGGGCTGTGAAGCAGGTGTAGGAGGGGGCCCCTTCCCATCCAGTTATCTGACCAAAAGTTTAGATCTTCACGGCCAACAAACCACTGAACTGTCTCCGAAAGGATAGGAATTAGGGACCTAACTCTCTTCCAAAGAGGCGACATGTTTGAAGAGGAAGGTAACAGGACATTGGAATGGATATCCCTGAAATGTTTGCTTTGCATTAGCTTTACCTAAGGACCAGAAGGATTCCCATACTTGACTGCCCAAGCTAACTTTAGACGATGAGCATCCATGACTTCTTTCAATCTTCTAATACCCAACCCTCATTCCTCGATGGGTTCGACAATCTTTTTCCAAGCCAGCCATTGGTGTTTCCTATTCCCATTAGCCCATCCCCAAAAGAAATTTGAGAAGCTTCTTTCAATCTTATTGATCACCTGGCGTAGGATATGCATCGCTGACATGATATGGATGGGGAGACTGCTCAGAACATGACGAACTAACGTGACTCTACCTGCTTAAGAAATCAGTCTACCAGCCCAACCAGCAATCTTCTTGTCCACCTTATTCACTAGAAATTGAAACGTCAAAGATCTGATTCTGCCCGAGCAAAGAGCGGCACCCAAATAAATGATATCGTCCCTGACTTTTTGAAACCCGAGAATTCGCTCAGTGGATCTGATCCTGGCTGGAGTTAGAGCGTTAGAATAGATGAAACTACTCTTTCAGTGGCTGATTTTTTGACCTGTTACTACCTGAAATAAGGCCAGAAACTGATTGAACTGAAGAAATGACTCCCTCTTTTCGTTGGTGAAAAGCAGAATATCATCGACGTAGAGTAAATGAGAGGAGATGGGGCAACCACGACGCATGGCAAACGGTTGACAAGTACCACCACTCGTAATCATAAGGTTTAGATTCACTGAAAAAGTCTCCATTGCAATGAGAAATAGAGCAGGGGAGAGGGGGCCCCCTTGTCTCAAACCCCTGTAAGATTTGAAGAAGCCCGTCGGTTCTCCGTTGATTGGGATGGAGAACCAGTTGTTCCCCCAGCAGCTATCTATGAGCTGGACCCATCTCAGGCTGAACCCGAATTTGAGGAGCACTTGTTTCAGATAATTCCAACTCACCCTATCATATGCTTTCTCGAGGTCGAGTTTGAGGATGAAATTGCCCCCTCGAACTTTTTTGTTGATATCTTGAATCACCTCTTGGGCAAGCGCTACATTTTCTGCTATCGATCTCCCTTGAACGAAGGCACCTTGTTTCTGCGATATCATCTTAGGTAGAAAAGAACTTAATCTATATATTAGCTAATAGTTTTGCAAAAATTTTATAAATAACATTACACAAACTTATAGGCCGAATATCAGCAAAACTAGTAGCTGACTGAGACTTTGGGATAAGACAGATGAGATTTGAGGTGAAATCTCTTTGGAGAGCGTTCCCATCCATTAGATCCATCGCCGCTTTAAGAACATCATCGCCAACAATGTCCCAACAGGTTGCGTTGAAGGCCGCTGAGAAGCCATCAGGACCCACAGCTCCGTCTTTAGACAAAGAAAAGGCCGTCGCTTTGACCTCCTCCATCGATAGAGGAGCTAACAATGTGTCATTGTCCATCTGGTTAATGACCTGAGGGATAGCCTGGACGAAATCAGCATCAAAATTGATGGGTTCTGCTTTAAAAAGATCCTCGAAGAATCTGACCGCTTCGACTTTTATCTCTTGGAGAGAAAAGACCGTATCCCCAGCCGTGTTTCTGATCGAGGTAATGACTGCCCTCCTAACTCTTTCATTGGCAGACGAATGAAAAAATTTAGTATTTTTATCTCCCTCTTCAAGCCAAGAATTTCTGGATTTTTGTTTCCAAAAAACCTCCTCCATGAGCTGAAGCTGGTTAAACTTGTGCTTCACTTCAATGTACTGACGGGAGAGATCTTCCGAAGGGGAACATTGCATGTTGAAGTAGATTCCTTCTAGTTGTTTCTCAGTTTTCTGGATCCAGTGAAAGATATTTCCAAAAGTTTCCTTGTTCCACACTTTTAACAATTGTTTAGTTTTTTTCAACTTTAGCTGAACATTAATCATCGGATGAGGGGAGCATGCATTCTCCCTCCCATACCTTTTGAATTAGATGATAGAAACAAACATGAAGAGTCCACATTCTGAGGAATTTGAAAGGCCTAACGTTTGGGGGATCATGGGAAGGGAAGACGAGACGAAGCGGAGCATGATCCGAATTGATTCTGGGCAGATGTTCAACGTGAAACAGAGGAAGTGCGGTCACCCAGCTGGAGTTAAGGAGCACTCTATCCAGCCTTGCCCAAAAACATCATTCTTTACAATTTGTGGTAGAAAATCGTGCAATTGACAATCCATTGCAACATGGCAACATCATACTATTCATGTGTAATGATCATCATATCCAAGCTATGGATCTTCAAATTGTTCCTTATGGTGTGGCTCAGGGTTGCAACTTGGGTGGATTGGGTTTGGGTTAGATCGAGTGTCAATCCTATCCCAACTCGACCTTAACCCAACCCTCCATGCAACCCAACCCAAATTCCAACCCGATGTGCCCAACCTGATGTTCTTTGTACTCAAACCATCTGAGCCTAGCCCGATCTAACCCCATCCCAATTACATGTGACTTTTCCCAACCTGATCGAATTTGCTCAACTTGAATTCAAATCATGCTAATATAATTCAATCCAAACTCAATCTTAGGTTTTGGGTTTTGGGTTTTGGATCATCATGATTTTTAGATTCTCGGGTGAACATGATGCGGCTTACTTGATGGTTAGCTGGATCTCATGAAAAGTTCCATCCATGTGCCCACTAGTTAGCTAAAGTAACCAACTCGGGGTATGCTAGTGGGTCGAGAAAAAAAATTGTAAGGGTATTTTGGTAATAAAATGTTGGAAAAAATTATAGTTGCTTTTATCTAGTAGTAAATATATTCTTATTTAAATAAATTATGATTTAATCCCTTAAAACACATAAAGAGATGATCAACAGAGTAAGTGATAAAAGGGTTTGTAAGAAAACTTAAATTATCTTTGAAAAAATAACAAAATATTATGTGACATCTTTATTGGAAATTGCTCTCATACTAAAGCATAATTATCTTTGTTATTATTAATGTTTTAGATCTCTCTAGTTAATCTAGAGTGGATTCTTTAATTTTGCATAGAATTGAGAACAACTTTCCAGTAGTAGCCTTGGATGCATGACCTGCTTGTATTCCATCAAAACCCTCGATTTTGAACAAAATTTTAGTGTCTTACATATGAAGGACCCACATATTCTTAAAAGGGGCATGCATGACACGTAAATGTCTTTTTGAGTCAAACTCCAACTTGTGTTTATTAGAGTTTATACCGTATTGGGTAAATTTTTAGAATATTTTACTAATATGAATAGAGAGATTCGAGATGGAAAATAATATCCTTTCTTCTTCTTCTTCATGGTATCAAAGCTATGATTGTTCAAACCCTAGTTCAGGCATGTGCATTAATTTTAAGTTTCATTATACCCTAAGTTCTGTACTTGTACTTTCCAGTGTGATACATGTGCATTGTCTAAACACATCCATACTTTTTATCCTCCTAGTGAAACTCGGACTGCATTGACTTTTGACTTAGTTCGTTCTAATGTCGTAACTTCTACTTCTAATTATAGATATTTTATTTATTTTATAGATGATTATTCAAAATTTATATGGTTATAGATCTGAAGTACTTACCATAATTCAAACATTTACTAAATATGGTATGTTTTTTATATTCTTTCACAAACCCAATTTGATTACACAATCGTCAAAATAGGCACTAAAATAATCAATCACCGAAAACAAATTGGGTAGGTTTTTTGCCATTACCAAAGTGGCAGGAGAACCCCTTTTGGAAGTTGAGTATATGGCCTTAGTTAATTGTAAATGGTGGTAAACAAGTAATGATGATGTATATTGGTATTTATTGATGTTGATAGGTACGGTTTTTGGAAAGAGGATCAAATTGCTCACATAAACTCTATGGCCCCACCATGATTAATGTTTTTCATCTGTACCATCCACTCATTTCTTCTGATCATTTAAGAACATGAGCCAAAGAATGAGGCAGATCCAAAACTTCATAGACATTAAATTCTCACTATTTTCTGTGGTGTAGTCCATTAGACCTTTTGGCTCAAGCACAAATGATTGGAAAAAATGAATAGACATGGTAGATATAACATATACATCATGGTTGGGTCCACTTGTTACAAGGTTAAGTTTTACTCAAATTTCAAGGCAAAATTCCCACTCTTAACAAAACAGGCCCGTCACGATTACTTATATACCATCTATTACAAGCATTTGCAACTAACCAAACAGGCACGTCACGATTACTTATATACCATCTATTACAAGCATTTGCAACTAACCAAACGGGCACATCACAATCACTTATATACCGTCTATTACAAGCATTTGCAACTAACCAAACAGGCCCGTAAGTTGGTAAAAATCTCCACTCATATTATTTTCTCTTGTTGCAGTTGCTTGCAAATAAGGACTTAGAGGAAGCACTAATCTCTCGAACTCCTCTTCAACGCTTTGGAGAGACTAAAGAGGTTTCATCATTAGTGGTGTTCCTTTGTCTACCCGCTGCTTCATATATTACTGGCCAAGTAATAGCCATTGATGGAGGAGTGTCTGTCAATGCTTTTTACTACAAGCCATCGAAGAATACTGACAGCCTTTAATCTTTGATAGCCCTTAAGATCACATCGGAAGAGACAACTAAGTAATTTGTGTGATCCTTTTCTTAAGACATGTTACCAGCAATACTTCTCTATGTATGAACTACAGGGTTTGCATAGAAACATCCACAATGATTGTAATGCACCAAAGAAATTTGGTAGAATATTTTCCTACATATTGCTATAGTACGTCTGAACTCTTTAAGTGTTGGATCAATCATTATTTTTTTTCAATATGAACTAATTATTTAAAGATCACATAGAAGGTGGGTGCCTATGAAATTTTCTGAGGCTGGAAGATGCTGAATTTTTTCATTAGTTGCCCACAAAATAATGTTTTTTTTTTTTTTTTTTCACATAACATTTTTTTTCCCTTGATGAGAAACAATGTACAGAGCAGATTTTCGGGTGGCCTTCACACAAAACAATGGTTAATGAGATGGTCTAAGGGAAAAGGGTGCATATAAGTTGAAAGTGGGTCTGATGCAGTGTGCGTATGACATCCAACCCATTCAACGGGTGTGTCCACTGTGAAAAAGAGATAGCCCAAAAAAAATTAGGCCAATTCTACCATTAGTTAGGCAGGCTATAACATAGAGAACAATTTAATAATAATAAATGCCTGAAAAACTAAAAATTCAAGTGCTTGGTTCACATGAACATTGGATTGGCCTGATTCCTAAGGCATCCCATTACCATCGTGAGACACACCCAGTGCACGGGTTGAATGGTATACACACACCACCTTAGCCCCACAACATAGAAAACAATGAAAAATGGTTATATATGCACAAATTCAGATTGTGGGACCCGCCTGATGGGTGGATTGGGCTGATATTTTACGTATCAAAGAACCACAGTGGGATGCAGCCTATGCACAAGTTGGATGACATATACACACCTCTGTGGGCCCCACATCAAATTTGGAGCTTATATCTGGTGTGTGTCCACTCCTATTATTCCGCATGGTATGGCCCATGTGATAATAGGACGAGCCTAATTTTTTGGGCCCATCGTACTTGTTGGATCCCCTATGCACACTGCTTACATATTTAACCTTTTTCAGTGTATCAATGGTGAAGATGTTTTCATAGTAGTATTTCCATATATGTACTTGTGTGTGCATATTGAAAAACTTGGGATAGGCCCAAACAACTCAGATCATCCTTGAAAAAATTGGAGTTTCTACGTGACTCAAGGCTACCTAGAGCTCGATTAGTTTTTATTCAAGCTTACCTGAGTTAATTTGATTTGACTTAGGTGAATTGGCTGCATTGTGTACTATCGAGCTCAACAAATCTCCATGTTCTAGGAAAAAAAAAAAGTAGAGATTTAAACCTCCCAGTAAAGCTCAAGAAGGAGGTTCTTTGTCATCAAGGGTGCATATCCATTGTCTCAATGGTTGCGTTTATAATTATTAGGATTGGCACATGTGACACAAATAGAGAGAACAAGGGAGAGAAGATTAAAATAAAATTTAGAGAGAGAGAGAAGAAGAGTGTCACTTATGGTTAAAAGAGAGTGGGCGAAAGCAGGTAAATTCCAAGGTGTTGTTTAGCTAGATAAATCGGCATGCAGTGCATGTAACCTGACGCGGGGATGAACTTGATGAGGTCGATCACCGTCTTCCTCAAGGATAACTACTCTGAATCCACGAAGCTTCTCTGGACTCCTTACCAAGACTTCTCGAATCCCCAAGAAAAAAAAATAGAAATAAATTTTATAAAATTCGTAATTTGATTGACGAATAAAATAAACGAGTTCACAACCCTTTAAATAGGGATAGTAAGCCTGGGAGAAGTTTCAGAATCAAACTACAACTAAAACTCCTAGAATTTGCAACTTACTATAAATAGTAAACTTACTATTTATAGACGGTCGTGATTTCCATTAATGTGCAAGGTTTTTGGCCAAAAATAGTAAGTGTCCTATTTGGCTTCACCACGCTATTCTTCTAATTATTCTAAGCACTTTTCACGTTGAGTGCAACTTCTAAAGCCCAACGGATGAAGAGTTATAATCAAACTAAAACTTACTATTTATAGTAAAAATAAAATAGGGAAATGACCGTTGATCCGATGGTATTTCGCAAATTCGGCATGAAAATCCAGCATTGGGTGGCTAAAGTAGCTCGTCCTACCCCAAAATCATATATGGTATGTTTGATATCTCATTCCGGATTGCAAGATACGTCCGATTTAAGGTCTGAGGGTCCGGATTACTTCTGTCGTCGACCAGGCCTTTTTTGATCCATCTTGGCCATGAAACTGTCCATGACCCACTCTACATCATAACCCCATCACTGAGTTCACTGAGTTAATTCGAGTCAGCTGAGTGGGAGTTTATAGGACTACCCTTCTCTAGTTGCGCTCAAAATCAATAAAATGCAATTTGAGGGGCTATTTCCTCATTGTGAATGCTAGGAAACGCTATAGCACTTGTTTCTTCTTTCCTTTTCTTTTTTTTTTTTCCTTTTTTTTCACACTCTTTTCCTCTCAATTGAACTGGATTTGCACAATTTGATTTGGTTTCACATCTAAACGCAACATAAATGTCGATTTCAAGATGATGCCAGAGGTGATGGGCAATGGTTACAGCAGGAGCCATAACAGTGGTGGTGATGCGATAATATGACGTGACAATGATGGTGGTGTTCCAGTAGGAAGAAGAATGACCACGGTAAAAGAAAAATAATTCCCTCGAGATGACGACAAAAAACAATTTGTCTGACTAGATTTGTACCAAATAATCAACTAGTGAATTAAAAAAAAAAAAAAAAAAAAAAAAAAAAAAAAAAAAAAAAGAAGAAGAAGCCAAGAACGAAGTATTTCAAATATTGAGAAATTAAAACAGCATAGGAGAAAATGCCTTGATCAAGAGTAGAGTGGGTTATCATCAGTGCGCAGGTAACCAGAACTGATCGAACCAGATAGGAACGGGAGATACGATTCGAAGACACTGAGAGTCGGTCTCCATTCATGGCTCAGTAGCTCAATTAAGAGTTTCAATGCTGAGCCAAGGATCGAGTGCCCACGTGGTGTGAGTGGTGCATGACTTTTTGGGAGTGTGTAAAAATAAAATAAAATAAAATTGAAGACAATTAACTCATTGACTAGGAAGTGGATTAGCTGTGTTAAGAAGTGGAGTCATATCTGGGTCCATGCACAATCAGTCGTGGCCCCTGCTCGACCGGTCGAGAAACCCACTCGACCGGTCATGACCAGTCGTGGACTGACTCAACTTAAAGTTCAGCGAGTATAGATTTTTGGGTTCCGAGGTGCTCAACCAATCGTGGATCATTCTCGACCGATCGAGGGGTCCTCTCGACCGGTCGTGCAATCTGTTCGACCAGTCGAGGTTACGCAGATTGATTTCCGAATTTGATACAGACTACGGATTTTGGTGTCGCCTTTCGCAAGGGTGCGAAAGGAAAGTTACCTAAACTATAAATAGGAGTCCCTAAGGCTTTTCTAGGGTTAAGGTGAATATTGAGAAATACTTCTAAGATGTGGGCAAGGGATTTTCTTTGTACTTCCAAGGGAGAGGTTAGTATATTGCCTTGTAATCTTTGTTCTTCATAGTAGAAGTTTGCATCCGTAGTTTTTTTTACCCTAGATTGGGATTTTTCCACGTATATCTTGTCTTGTGGTTTGTTTTGGATTGCTTTGATCTGTTTCTAGTTTATATTTCTTTCTGTTTATCGTTTGTGGGTGAGGCCTGTGATCGGATCTAGGCTCACTGCGTTGTTGGCGTGCTGCGCAACAACTGGTATTAGAACTTTTGGTTTAGTTCTATTGGGAGCGATGGCGGAAGAAGAGAAAACTAGAATTGAGAAGTTTTATGGTTCAAACTTTACCTTCTGGAAGATGCAGATGGAAGATTATCTGTATCAAAAGGACCTCTATATTCCTTTAGGAGGAAAAGAGAAGAAAAGATGACAGATGATGAATGGTTTTTACTGGATAAGAAGGCTTTAGGAACGATCCGACTCTCTTTGTCTAAGAGCGTCGCCTTCAACATATCCAAGGTAAAAACTACAAAAGAATTAATGGAAGCTCTAGCCACCATGTATGAAAAACTCTCTACGTCCAACAAAGTTCATCTTATGAAACAGCTATTCGACATGAAAATGTCAGATGGTGGGAGCATGACTGAACATCTAAACAAAGTTCAATACAGTCACGAGCTAGTTGGAATATGTTGGCATTGTTTTTGAGGATGAGGTTAGGGCGCTATTGATCTTATCCAGTTTGTCAGACAGTTGGGATAATTTGGTGATTGTTGTGAGCAATTCTTTAGGGTCGACAAAGCTGAAATTTGATGATGTGGCCGATCTAATTATCAGCGAAAAATCTAAAAGAAAGACATCAGGAGTTTCAGGGGATTCAGGGAATGCTCTAAACGTTGAAGGAAGAGGAAGATCGCTGAACAAATGAGGCAATAAACACAGACGTTCTAAGTCGAGGAAGAAGTCCAAGGGACTGAAAGACAAAGATGGGTGTTGGCATTGCGGCAAGAAGGGGCATATGAAACGTGATTGCAGGGCGCTCAAGAAACAAGTAGGAAGCTCTCAAAGCAAGAAGGATTTAGTGAATCTATCTGAGGAGAGTGACACAGAGGCGTTAATCTTGTCTCTTGATGCGAGGAATGAGTCTTGGGTTATAGACTCGGGTGCTTCGTTTCATGTCACCTCATGTAAGGAAGTTTTGCGTGATTATGTGTCAGGTGATTTTGGGAGAGTCTACCTGAGTGATGATGAGCCGTGCAGTATTGTTAGAAAGGGGGACGTTCATGTGAAAGACGGAACGGTTTTGAAATTGAAGAATGTCAGACATGTACCGAGTTTGAAACGTAACTTGATCTTAGTGGGACAGTTGACCGATAACGGTTATGTGACGACATTCACTAGTGATTCCTGGAATATCACAAAAGGTGCCTTGGTGATATCTCGAGGCAAAAAGGAATGAACTTTGTACGTGACTTCAGGATTGTATAGTTCACTAGCAGTCGCATCAACTGGAGTGAATGGGCAGTTATGACATCAGAGGTTGGGACATATTAGTGAGAAATGGATGAAAGTGCTATTGTCAAAAGGGAAGGTACCAGGGCTGAAGTCTATTGACTTGGAATTCTGCGAGGACTGCGTGTATGACAAATAGAAGATAGTAAGTTTCAAGAAGACAGGATGCGCTCCAAAGACACATCTATTGGAGCTTGTACACACTGATGTGTGGGGACCGGCACAAGTATTATCTCTTGGTAGCTCACATTATTTTGTTTCCTTTATTGATGATGTTAGTAGAAAACTATGGGTCTATTTCTTAAAACATAAATCTGATGTATTTGATATATTTAAGAAGTGGAAAGTTATGGTAGAAAACAAAACAGGTAAAACAGTAAAATGTCTCAGATCTGATAATGAGGGAGAATATTGTGATAAGAGATTTGAGGAGTATTGTGCAGCAAATGGAATCAAACATTAGAAAACGATTCCAGGGACACCGCAACAGAATGGTGTGGCTGAACGCATTAACATAACCATCCTTGAGCGCGCCAGGAGCATGAGGTTATATGCAGGGTTGTCCAAGACCTTTTGGGCAGATGCTATGAATACTGCCGCATATCTCATCAATAGAAGTCCCTCAACACCATTGGATGGTGGGCTACCAGAAGAAGCGTGGACTGAGAAAGAAGTGAACCTTGCACATCTCAGAATGTTCGGTTGCACTTTATATGTTTACATTGATACAGAGCACAGAAACAAGCTGGATGTGAATTAAGTCCAAGACATGCGCGTTTATATGCTACGGGCAGCATGATTTTGGCTACAGTTTTTGGGATGCAGAAAACAAGAAAATCATCAGAAGCAAGGACATAGTCTTCAATGAAAAAGTGATGTATAAGGACAGTATGTAAGAAAATAAGGCCGAGAAAAAGGAATTCGTAGAGATGGAAGAGTTACCGGACACAGGTGTTACAACGCCACAGGATGATCAAGCACAGGAGCATTATGAGGCAGAGCCACATACACTAGTTGTGAGGAGGTCTACTCGGGAGAAAAGACCCAAAGTCCAATACTCACCCTCCTTACATTATCTACTGCTAACAGATAATGGTGAACCGGAGTATTTTGAAGAGGCATTACAGTCAGATGCACGGGTTAAGTGAGAGCAGACCATGGATGATGAGATGGACTCTCTTGAGTCTAATCGTACATGGGAGCTAGTCACTCTGCGTAAGGATAAGAAAGATCTTCATAACAAGTGAGTTTACAGACTGAAGGAGGAGCACGATGGTTCGAAACGGTACAAGGCTAGATTGGTTGTGAAAGGGTTTCAACAAAAGGCAGGTATCCATTTCACTGAAATATTTTCACCTGTGGTGAAAATGTCTATGATTCGCATGGTCTTAAGTATAGTGGATACAGAGAACTTACATCTAGAGTAGCTAGATGTTAAGACAGCCTTTTTTCATGGGAACCTTGAAGAAGAGATATATATGCATCGGCCGACAGGATACGTGGCACCAGGAAAGGAGAACAAGGTGTGCAGACTGAAGAAGAGTCTATATGGCCTGAAGCAGGCCCCGAGGCAGTGGTACAAGAAGTTCGACAGTTTCATATTGAGAAACGATTACAGGAGATGTCATACTGACCACTGTTGCTATTTGAAGAAGTTTGATACGTCATACATCATCCTTCTTCTGTACGTTGATGACATGCTTGTGGCCGGTTCAAGTATGAAGGACATCTCAGATCTCAAAAGACAACTGTGTAGAGAATTTGCCATGAAGGATTTAAGAGCTGCAAAACAAATCCTAAACATGAGGATAAAGCGTGACAGGGAAAACAAGAAACTGGTTTTGTCACAGGCAGAGTACTTAGCAAAGGTACTCGATCGATTCAATATGGGAGGTGTTAAGCCGGTTAGCACTCCATTAACCAACCACTTCAAGCTATCTAAGGAGTAAGGTGCAAAGACACAGGAGGAACGGGACTACATAACTAAAGTCTCATACATGTCAGCTATAGGGAGTCTCATGTATGCTATGGTAAGCATGAGACCAGACAATATTGCTCAAGCAGTGGGAGTTGTTAGCAGATTCATGAACAACCACGGGAAGGAACATTTGGAACCTGTGAAGTGGATCCTTAGATACCTGGTAGGTACTAAGGATGTAGGGCTGTGTTATGGTGAATCGGAAATCAAGCTACAAGGCTATGTAGATTCAGATTTGGGAGGAGATATTGACAACAGAAGAAGCACTACAGGCTATGTCTTTACTCTGGGTAGTGTTGCAGTCAGTTGAGTCTCTCAGTTACAGAAGATAGTATCTATCAGTACGACGGAAGCAAAATATGTTGTGGCTACAGAAGCGTGCAAGGAGATGGTGTGGATGCAAGGCTTTATGGAAGAGTTGGGTAAGAAGCAAGCAGATTGTAAGCTATACAGTGACAGTCAGAGTGCAATACACTTGGCTAAGAATCCAGCCTTTCATTCAAGGACCAAGCATATTGCCATCAGATATCACTTCATACGTTTGTTATTGGAAGATGGATCAACTGCTCTGGAGAATATTCATGCAACTGAGAATCCTGCGGATATGTTGACCAAGGTGGTCACATAGGAGAAGCTGAAGCTCTGTTCAGCTTTAATTAGTCTTTAGGCTTGAAGACGGGGAGGTGGTGCACTCCGGATGAAGAAGACAAAAGTTTATGGCGATACGTTTCCAAGTGGGGGATTTTTGAGAAGTGGAGTCACATCTAGGGCCGCGCATGACCAGTCGTGGCCCCTGCTTAACCGGTCGAGGAGCCCACTCGACCGGTCGTGACCAGTCATGGACTGACTCGACTCAAAGTTCAGCGAACATAGTTTTTGGGTTCCGAGGTGCTCGACCGATCGTGGATCATTCTCGACCGGTCGAGGAGTCCTCTCGACCGGTCGTGCAGTCTACTCGATCAGTCGAAGTTACGCAGATTGGTTTCCGAATTTGATACGGACTGCAGATTTTGGTGTCGCCTTTCGCAAGGGTGCAAAAGGGAAGTTAACTAAACTATAAATAGGAGTCGCTAGGGCTTTTCTACGGTTAAGATGAATATTGGGAAATACTTCTAAGGTGTGGGCAAAGAATTTTCTTTGTACTTCCAAGCGAGAGGTTAGTATATTGCCTTGTAATATTTGTTCTTCATAGTGGAAGTTTGCATCCATAGTTTTTTACCCTAGATTGGGGTTTTTCCACGTAAATCTTGTCTTGTGGTTTGTTTTGGATTGCTTTGATATGTTTCTAGTTATATATTTCTTTCTGTTTACTATGGGGTGAGCCTGAGATTGGATTATTTAGGCTCACTGCGTTGTTGGCGTGCTGCGCAACAAGTGTAATCCCGTGGTAACACCTTAGGGGTGTTACCCTAACCGTGTGGGGTCCTGAAAAGGCCTAGCTATATGTCCTAGAGAGGGGGGGGGGGGTGAATAGGACTATGCCAAATAAATGTTATAACAGCGGAATTAAAAACAATATGATAGCCAAAATAAATCACAATGCAGGAAAGTAAAACAACCTCAAAAATCTGATCTTGAGGGATTGATACAAATGTTATTCTAAGGACAACCTTTCACCAAAAACAAGAGTTTATGGTAGGACAACCTTATTTCTAGAAAGATCTTTATATCAAATCTCAAACCAAAGAGGAATACAGAATTAAGCACAAATTGAAATAAAGTGTAATCACAAATGTATTATTCTAGGGACAGCCATACACCATAAAAATGGCAGGGCAACCTTGTTGGAACAACTTTAAAGGAAATTTAAATTCAAGTAGATAAAGGAATAACAGAAAGTAAATTCTAAATTATTACAAAATTGCCACAATGCTTGAATTAAACGATTACAACATTTACCACCACACATACATCCCACAAATGAATATTAAAGATCAGAAATGTAAATCATTCAACCACAACACAAGGGATTATAGTGGTTCGCCTGTGTGTTCACCAACTGTTAAACAACAGCCACACAGAATGCTACTCCACTCCTAATATCCTCACACAGGGGATATTAGCGTTCACTCACAAAATAGGTTTTCACAGGTTCACCCAAAACCTTTACAATTGTGTCTTTGTCTGTGGGCTTACACAAATAAAAAAAAAACCCACTTCTGAGTTTTCCTGGCTCTCCTCAGATAACCAATACAACAAGATTTTCTGGCAAATCTTGAAAGAAACCAAAACAAAAAGAATTTTACAATTAAACATAAAATACCTGATTAACACCTTCGTTGTAGCAGCCCGGTAGAACCAAATCAGAGTAAATGATTGAATGTTCAAGTTCAATGTCCAGTACTCAATTACAATGGTTATAGTTCTAATAGATTTTAAATTAGACCAAATAGGGCTTGTCTTAATTGATTTTGATTCCAAAGAAAGGGAATAACAATTCCTCTTATCAAATTAGATTGGAATAGCAGAAACAAAATCAATTAAATAAAGCTAAAGAAAGAGAGTATAAAATAAGCACACTTAGCTTAGATGGAGCACAAAATTACTTCTCAGAAGTTTGACAAAGATTGGCTTGAATGGATTAATTGATTGCCTTTATTCTTCTGAGTTTCGTACTCTATTTATAGGTGAGCAGATCGCATCTTCGACTGGTCTAAGGAGCTCTTCGACTAGTCGAAGAAATAACAGATTTGAAAAAAATCGGGCGCGATAAGCTTTGACCGTTCTACAACTGGTCGAAGGCTCCTTCGACTGGTCGTAGGTCACCTTCGACTGGTCGAAGACCTTGTAAATTATCGCTGGACTTTGAATCGAAGATTTACGACTGGTCGTAGAAGCAGTTGACACTGTTCTTCGACTGGTCGAAGCCTAACAGAATTTATCCGAATTTTGTAACAAACTTACGACTGATCGTGGAATTTCTTGGACTGGTCGAAGCAAAGCTAGGACTAGTCGAAGAAAGCCTAGGACAAGTCCCCGAACTGCCCAAACACAAGTGTCATATACATATGACTTATGTATCCAAAATGGCCTACTTCTAAGGTCAACCTATGGTCATTCAAACCCCAATCAAGAAGTAAGGACATTGAAAACATTAGGAACAAGTGACCTGGAAGTTTAAGTCTTGAAGTCTTGATGTAGCTCAACCTCGAAAGTGACTTGAGTTCTATACGAACTATTTTGTACTCTTCTTGAAATCTTGTATTCTTGAGTCTTGTCTTGAGAGCAATACTTGAAGTCAAGGTTGATCTTTGTACTTGTAATCTTTGCTTGTTGTGAGCTTTGCTTGTTTATGAATGTTGATCTTTAGAAAGAGCTTCACTAATGCAAGTTATATAACAGTGTTTTTGTCACCACTAATTTGACAACATACAGGGATATAAACTATAGCACTTACAATCTCCCCCTTGTCAAATTAGTGACAAAACACATAACAAGATATAACCAAGATAAAAGTAGAATCACTGGATTGAGTTAGAGAGAAAACATAAACCAGTTGACATCAACTCTGGCTTACCTGCAAATTAAATCCATATCAAACATTAAACCATTCTTAAACCATTCCAAACATACTCCCCCTAAGTAACATAACCATTCTCCCCCTTTTTGTCACAATATGACAAATAAAATAACAATATAAAGGGATATATGAGAGGAAATAAGATGAGATATGAGATAATAGCATAAAAAAAATATATATCCAGCAGAAAAGAAAAATAGTATCCAATTCCAAATCGGATGACTCAAAGCTAAGATTTAAAGTTATTACAAACCAGAAAATCCCATATAGACTAGTCAAAATTAGAACTAGAAGACGGAGCAGGAATAGAGGGATCAAGTTGGTGCATGCCTTTGTTTAATCGCCGAAGATATTTCCGCATGTACTTGAATTGAGAATCATGAAACAGACATGTTTTCTATCTTTTCATTCAAAATTTCAACTTTACCCTCCAATGCACTCAGACGTGCATCAAAATCAGATGGTACAAAATCTGGATCATTTGTTGAATCAGAATCCAGTTCCTCAAAGATATCATCCATATTAATGTCATCCCCCGCTTCTTCATGACCAGCACCACCACCATTACCACCTTGTTCAGGAAGTAATTCCAGCTTCATCTTATTGAGATTAGAGTTGTTGAAAATCAGATGATGGATAGGTGCCTCATTAACTGGCATATCGACCAACATATGTGTAGCTAATACAGTCATTAAATAACCAAAAGGATGTCACTATGACCAGGATGGAGTCTAAACTGAAGAAGGAAATGACAGATTAAGGATGGCAGACAAATCTGAGTACCACTGGAAATAGCATGAATAATACGTACCATAAATGAGGTCAAGTCAGTTTTATTACCTGACCGAGGATACAGATTAGACACAAAGATTCTGTGGAGTACTCGTATTTGGGTAACAAATACCTTGCGGGAAGCGCATCCCCTTTTTAGTCCAGTGAACATTCATGTTGCACAAGTCTCTAGTGAGCATACGCTTTTCAGATACAGAGGGTTTATCAGTCAAATTATGAATAGGAATACCCTCATCATTCACGGGAATATCCATAAGGGCTGAAATTAAATGACGATCAATTTCAAATGGCCCTTCACTAGTAGATATTTTAAAAGTTAAATTATCCAGTGAGAAGTCACTAATACATGTAAACATGGATTGAGCAATGGACCGGTATGCAGGCCCACCCCAATGCAATAAGTTAACCCAACCTACAGCTTCAAGCAAAGGAAGGATATCAAAAGGTGCAATATGGTTAATATCAACAGGATGTTCAACAATAACATTACGAGCTCTAAGGTCTATAACATAAGAAAATCATTAGTAGGCTCAAGAAGATGACGTTTGGTCAATCTGGAGGAAGAAGGACCACGAGAAGTAGATTTTCTACCTCTAGAAGCCATATGCAGCAATAATAATAAGGAAATAAGAAAATGCAAAGGATTGAGAAATGGGTTTACTCAAAACAAATTTTTCAAAATCAAATCCCCAAATCTCAATGAAATCCTAAATAGAAAGCTTCAAGTTAGAAAAGAGAGCAATCTAGACACTGATTTGCAAGAAAAACGTAAATGGAACACTAACCTTGAAGAACAAGAATGGTGGGTTCGACAAGTCGAAGCTCGGCTCCTTAGAAAAAAAAGAAAAGAAAAGGAAAGAGAAGAAAGCAAAATCCCCAAATTTAAGTGATTTTTCGAGATCTACGACTGGTCGACTGGTCGGTAGTATACTCACGACAGGTCGAAGGAAGTCCAAAAAAAACATATTTCTTGCAATTTTTAAGAAAATGGAATTAAACCTAGCAAATATATACACTATGATACATGTAGGCATAAATAATCATTTTGAAATACACATGCCAAGATCAAATTTCATCTTATTAAACCTAATTTATCAAGAGGTTTGTAAAATATCAGCTCTCTGATCTTCAGTAGGAATATATTCCAGAGATATAACTTTTCTTCTACCAATTCCCTAATATAATGAAATCTAATGTCAATGTGCTTAGTACGAGAATGCTGAATAGGATTTTTTGAAATATTTATTGCACTGGAATTATCACAATGCAATAACATAGAATCCTGTTTAATTCCATAATCACTTAGCATTCGTTGCATCCAAACAAGCTGTGTACATGCATTACCAGCTGCGCATATACTCAGCTTCAGCTGTTGAAAGTGATATAGAATTTGTTTCTTACTAAACCAAGAAACTAAACAATTTTCAATGTAAAAGCAACCACCATGTGTTGTTTTTCTATCATCTAGATTACCAGCCCAATCAGCATCTGAGTACCCAACAAGTTGGACACTAGTCTCATGAGGATACCAGAGACCAAGATTTATAGTACTTGCAATATATCAAATAATCCGCTTAACAGCAATCAAGTGAGATTCTTTTGGATCAGATTGAAATCTTGCGCAAATACCAACACTTAAAGAAATATCAGGTCTACTAGCAGTTAAATATAACAAACTACCAATCATCTACTCGATAAAGTTTTGAATCAATATTTTTACCATTATAGTCTTTTGAGAGTTTCAGGGTAGTACTCATAGGAGTATCGAAATTCTTGCCATTCTCAAATCCAAATCTCTTGATTAGATTCAAGGCATACTTAGATTGAGAGATGAATATTCCTTCAGGTTGCTGCTTAACTTGCAAACCAAGAAAATAGTTAATTCCCCAACCATGCTCATTTCAAACTGTGATTTCATCAAGTCTGCAAACTAGTAGTCAAGTTAGTACAAGTTGATCCATAGATGATATCATCAACATAAATCTGTACTATAAGATATGATCATTATGTTTTTTAACAAATAGAGTTTTATCAACAGATCCCATTTGAAAAATGGTGACTTAAAAGAAATTTTGTTAGTTTCTAATACCATGCCCTAGGTGCTTGTTTTAATCCATAAAGTACCTTTTTAAGCCGATCACATGATCAGTATTGTTGGGATCTTCAAAATCCATTGGTTGTTCAACATATACTTCTTCATGTAAAAACGCAATTTGGAAAAGCACTTTTCACATCCATTT